>JANAVB010009398.1:21469241-21694704 GCA_029216955.1 Iris pallida | reverse complement strand
GAAACAGCCGCATCATTAAAGACGTGTCGGATGCGCGGATAGACGAGCGCATCACACCCTTCAAACACCAAGCGCCTCCCACAGATGCGCCTGTACCGAGCATCACAGAGGATGCGCCCCCATACGTCCCATACGCTAGTAGAACGTCAAACCAACGTGCCACTCAGCTGTCCATCGAATGTCACCAATATTAAATGATGAACTGACAGAGTTGGCATCACGCCTCCCTAAGTCTGAATCGGTTGACAGCTTTTGCAGAAAACGAAGCATCCACAACGTCAGCATCATCATGACTTTACCCCGACGGCTACTGCACGTGGCCACCCAACCATCCGCATGCGCCTCAAAAGCCATGCACCTCAGACCTTCACTGATCCCTAAAGAAGAAGAAGAGTCTCCAGTGAAGTTGCATGCGCCACAAAAGCTGCACCCCAGCTATCTCTGATCCGAAGACAGAGAAAAAGTCGCTCGCATGCGCCTCAAAAGCCATGCGCCCAGAACGGTTCGTGACTCCTAAAGGTCACAAGCCAAAATCTCATCATGCGCCAATCCAAGGCGCATCCACCAAATCATCCCCCCATCAGATCGAGATCTCCGAGCCATGAGTCGACGACACGTGTCCTTTGACTCAACCATCCAAGATTTCAGTAACAGAAAGATCTTCTCCCTGCTACGTGAAGCTCACAAAACAGTATGAAGAATTCAACCCTCGGTAGGGCGCATCATCCATGGCCTCCATCAGCAATCTCCACGTGGCGTCCCCACGTACCGACGCATCCTACATATGCGCGCATGAGCAGCCAACCTGCCCAACTATAAATAGAGGGATCATTTCCTTTTCCAGACAACACATACGGACAACGTACAGAATCCACAGCAAACATACAGAGAATCACAGAGAGGCAGAGACAGACACTCAACGTCTTCCTCCTCTCGGCAAGCTCCAGCACCCAGAGCAATCTACACCTTCAGAGAACCGATAACCGTCGTCAGCCCGTCAACGGAGTCAACGCATTACCACTCGTTCCATTGGCACTAAGGACCAGATTAAACAAAAGTGTACTTCTAGGACTACATCTAAGTCCTATATTGTAACACTGTTCTGTTTGTGTTAAGTTTCAATCAAAAATTTAATGGCAAACAAGCTGGCGACTCTGTGGGACCTCTTTCTCCTCTTCCGAGAAAGTCGTGTCACAGGCCGACGACGTGAAGGTGGGCTCCTCCCACAAGATGCTGGTCGTGCGCCTCAATCAACAGCGTTACGAGGAGTTCATTTCTGAAGGAAGTGCGAGTCTTCGAAGCGGCTGCGAAGCCGAAGAAGACCCGTCGTGTCTGGGTGCGCAAGGTCGAGCCTCGGGCACCCACTGAAGAGAAGCGCCAACAGCCCCCCTCCGCTGACGTTCTCAGCAACCAAGGTGCGCCCGCTGATGCAGCACATCTCTCGGGGAAGCGTACGGCTGACCACGTTCCCCAGCCCTCCCTCTCAGGCGGGAAGATGGTCGACGGAGCAGGGGCGCAGAGCCAATCCCGCGCATCCTCTGATGCGCCATACAAAAAGTCTCTGTCTTGACAGACTCATCGCTATAATGGCGAGGAGAATTTAGATGCTGAGTACTATAGCCCCAGCGGGCTAGTACAAAGAAATCCAAGGCGGCACGGGCCATGCGCCACAACGTGCTATGCCGCAGCAGGCCAAAGGCATGCGCTCACAATCACGCGCGCCGATGGCAAGCTGTACAAGGTCGAATAGTGCCTCCACCAAAAACGACACCTTCAGTCATCATCTCTTGGGCGCATCTACGCGTGCAAACAAGTCAAGTGAGGCAAATTCAGTGGTCTTGAACTCCCGCGTCTCCTCTGGTTGTGCGTTTGAGGTCCGTTCAAGTCACTTCAAATGTTGGGTTCCCCACTATGATCGTGATGCCTGCTTGGTATTAGATCAGGGAGCGCAAGCACTCACCTGACCACCCCGCGTTTGGCCTTGCATGCGCCGAAGGGGGTGTGAAGGAAGCACTCTCCTCCGACGACCTGCGTAACGTGATCACTCACAAGCGCCGGTCAAGAGAGTCGACCAACAGGCACGATACACCTCTCACGGGGCATACTTGTGCGGTGGTCACCATCAACTTGTGTTGTAAGGCAGCAGTACCACCAAGGCAGTCAGTCTTCCAGCAACTGCAATCATCGACACCCTCCGATATCGCCTCGGGATGAAGGTGTCAACAGAAGAGGAGCCAAGGGTTGCTTCATGCAACGTGATCTCCAACTCCTCGTCAGTCCGGAAGACGACTGGCAATTCCTTGTCTTCATCCAAAAGTCAGCCGAGGAAAACCAAGGCAGCTATCTCGGCCTCTGGAGTGTTCGAAGGCACTCGTCGAGGAAGAAGTTCTTGGAGGAAGCTGGGGGTAGTCAGACCTTGTGAGCCTCCTTCCGAAGACGAAGATGTCCAAAGCACAGCTGCGCGGATCTTCATCCTCGAGGCGAAGTCAGTCTCCCAGAAGCCCTCAAAACGAGGATGTCCCCAGGACACGGCTGGGGGTAGGACGAAGAGGCCCTTCAAGACGGAGCTGAGGGCAATCAGGCCTTGCAGATGCGCCCGTCGAGAATGACTCCAGAATGTGGCTGGGGGTGGCCAAGGTGGAACACCAGGAGAGGTGACTCCCCACATGAAAGTGAGGCCGAGAGCGAAGCCTCAACCAATCCATCCACTCCCGGCCGTGTCATGACAGTATACATGACTGGGGGTGATTCCGAGTCTGATGCGCCGCCGCAGGACATTGTCCAGCGCATAGACTCATTAGAGGGAGGACTCAAAACCCCTCTGCCTCTATGCAAGCACTGACTCAAGCAGTGTTTGATATCCGGTCGGCCTTGACCAGAACACCTTCAACCGGTCCGACCCAGGAGCCAATGGGGAGTCGAGTGTACCCCTTCAACGGGCACCCTCAGACACAGAAGCGAACGTCGGAGCCCTCAAACGTTCCACTCCAGAATGTACCACCTTTCCCGACTCCTAGCTCCACGGAGGATGTGGTCGAAATGATCAAGGACTTGCGGGAGCGCTTCGAGTCCAAACAGGCAAGAGGAGCGCCAGAAGATGGGCATTCCCCAGCCTTATCCCCTCGAGTGGAACAAGGTGGTTTATCCCAAAGTATAAACCACACACTCACGCCGTACGACGGGAAGGACTCTCCGCGTCGGTACCTGACATATTTCCAGTCACAGACGGGGCATCTTCAAAGGAGGACGCGTCCTCACCAGCATCTTTGTTGGGGCCCTAAAAGGGGTGGCGTATGACTGGTACTGCAGCCTCCCGACAATTCTATATCGTCCTTCGATGACTTGACGTGCCTCTTCCTCGATCGCTTCTACGACGGCGGGAAGGACATGACGATGGCATCTCTCATAGAGATACGCCAGAAGGAGAAAGAAACGGTTCGGGTTTCATCGAACGCTTCCGACAGGCCTGCTTCAGGCTACCTCGGGCATGCCAGAACATGCGCTCCTCTCCTCTTGCAGCATGAACATGCTGCCTGCAGTGAAGCTCTGGCTCAACTCTACTCCCCTTCCGACTGGAGCTCCCTGATCATCGAAGCTGAAGCCGCAGAAAAGAAGCGGCCAATGCACGTCTTCTGGGTGTCAGCTTCCCCGCCTTTGATGATAAGGGGAAAAGGTCTGCAGCCAACAACTCCGGACGAAAGCAAAGGGAAAACAGGCATTGACTGTTAATGCCTCGAAAGGCGCATCTGCCTACTCAGAAGCCTCCACTGGCACGAGACCCAAGGAGGT
Source organism: Iris pallida (assembly GCA_029216955.1). NCBI lineage: Eukaryota > Viridiplantae > Streptophyta > Magnoliopsida > Asparagales > Iridaceae > Iris > Iris pallida. The sequence goes on along the minus strand of JANAVB010009398.1, from coordinate 21,690,915 downwards.
GTATTCATTCAATGACGAAGACACCCTACAACTCTTTGAAATACTGAAGCAGGGTGACAAGATCAAGCTCCGGACCCAAAGCGGCCCGATGAAGTCGGAAAGTGGACAACCCGAGGTACTGTCACTACCATCGGTTTGTCGGACACCCGACCAAGGACTGCTACGTCCTCAAGAATTACATCCAGCGCATGATCAATGCGATGTAATCTCCGTCGACTATGAAGAGAAGACAGTGTCAGCCAATGTGGTGTCACTTCAGTTGGCACCTTGCCCGACCACCAACAAGATGGCGTCGTCCCCATCCCTAAGGCGACAATGGAGGTGGTGAACTTGCCACCTACCCGTGACAATGCGAGTGGACTCATCCCACTCACCACATCTCGAGGAGAGGTCCTCTGGGTTCACCCCGACCTCGTCTCCGAGGTGACTCAACGGAGGTACGCTCTACCTCCAAATCAAAAGGCAGGAAGATCAAGTCTTGCCGCACGGTCTCTTCTCAACGGAAGAGGCACTTCCAGTGCAGATGCGTGCACAACAGAACGCCCAGCCCGGCGAAAGCGCCGAGGTGGTGCCTCCTGGCACCATCCCTGAGGAGGGCCCGTCTAAACCTCAGCAGCCAATAAGCAGAAGCAGGTGGAGGCTCGTTTCGACAGACCTCTACGGAAGAGAATGCTTCGGGGCTAGCCAAGCCCCACAACTTTGACATACTGGCACAACTGGCCAGTACTCCTGCACGCCTGTCTTTGTTTGAGCTCCTGCGTCTTTCCAAAGACTCCCGAAAGCTCTCTGCGAAGCTCTGAAGGACGCTGAATCCTTTCTCAGTCAGGTCAAGCAGCCTGAAGACCTCCCAACTACTTGTGCGCACTGTCATTGTACGGATGAAGTTATCCCAAACATAACTTTCACCCAACAAGACATGCTGCTCAAGCACCACCGACATAACCGACCGCTGTATTACACAGGGTACATCGGTTCAGTCAAGGTGAGCCGGATTCAGATCGATCCGGGGTCTTCCTCAGCATCCCGAAGGCACTGCTATCAAAACTGGGGATCCCAATATACCGGCTGGCGCCCTCCAACACAACCATCAGTGGCTTCAACGCTAGCAAAAGCGAGCCACTGGGCAAGATCCGACTGAAGTGTCACATCGGCAACCTCAAAACTGAGGTGACTTGTTATGTGGTGGATGCGAGGTCAACTACAACATCCTGCTCGGCCGACCATGGCTACATGAGTACATGGTGGTGCCTTCCACGCTCCAATGCATGAAATATGTATCCACCAACGGCGTCATCCGGACGGAGTTCGCAGACATCGATCCTTTCAAAGGGATTGAAGCCTACTTCACCGATTCGACTTGTACAAGCCACTTGACGAGGAGGAAGCCAACGATGCTGATGATGAGCAGAGACGGCAACTGAGCCGGACACGGAGCCTGAGATGACTCCAGACGCCCCTTTGAAGATCCGACTGAAGGGCAAACCACCCCAGAAGGTGCCTCCAATGAGCATCAAACTATCAGGGAAAGCACCGACTCCTGAGGCTCCCCTGAAGATACGCCTCAAGGGAAAGCCGCCTCAAACATCGGCTCCCCTGGTGGCAAAGAAGGCACCACTCACAGGAGGCACAGTTGAGGCACCTCTGAAGGTGCGTCTTAAGGGCAAGCCCCCGCAGTCATCCAAGATGCCAGAGAGGGCTCACATAACCCTCTCAGACCCCAAAGACAAAGCTGTGGTAGATTCTCCTGATCCGACCCCAGTGCTTACAGATGAGGAGCTTGGCGAATATATCTCTGCTGATGTAGATGCACCCTCCTTAGACAATGTAATCCCACGGGATAAGATCTCGTTTCATCAATAATAGAGTGTCTTTTAATTATTCTTGTCTTCCGCACTGGAATGCCATGTATACATTAGATAACGCTCTACGGTCGTTGCAAACACAAATAACGACGTCCATCATGTAAATAGTAGTCTCAAGGAGTCTGTTTCATAGCCCCTCCACGAAGCCGAGACGAAGGATCCATCATTTTGGGCAAAGTCGAGCGTCATCAAGACCTCCCGCCACTCGAGCCAGAACCTGATACCGGCAGAGTACAAGTCTATCGGTACACGAATATGGCAAAGCACATCATCCAAAAGATGGGCTACGACCTAAAAAGCAACAAAGGCCTAAACTACGGCAAGGGTCGACATCTTCCTCTCCGGCTTCTGACACCTAAGGGAAAGTTGCAGGACTACTACAATCGGACCTCGGCGGGGGGTAGGCTATGTCACGCCGCCAGCAACTCCAGAGAGTTCAGACGCAGAAGACGTAGAACATTCCCACTCGTCCGAAGCGTCGACTTGGGAATCCGATACCAGTATCGGATCAGTCTTCAGGAAAGTGCTGTCAGCTAACATGACGTCAGCACAACCTCAAAAAGGTGAAGGCGAAGACCAAGCACCGAACCCTTCGAAGAAGAACCCTGGCTCACGCCTAGGAGAACAATGGGAGTCTCGTTTTGAGTTACGTGAACCTCCCACTGAAGACGAAGTCGAGCAGATCGACCTTGGGGACGGATCTTCTTCCAAACCCATCTTCATCAGCAAAAGCCTAGAAGGAGAAGACCGAGAGTCTCTAATCCAGCTGGCTAAAGAGAATATCGACGTCTTTGCCTGGAGCTACGAAGACATGCCGGGACTCGATCCACAGATCGCAATGCATAGGTTGAACATCTTACCTGATGCCAAACCTATCAAACAACAACAGCGACATTTCCATCCGGACATTATGAATGACATCGATCAGGAGGTGGACAACTCTTGACCAGCGGCTTCATCCGTGAGGAACAGCACCCAGATTGGGTAGCCAACGTCGTATCTGTCACCAAGAAGAATGGGAAGATACGAGTCTGTATCGACTTCAGGGACCTCAACTCTGCTTGCCCGAAGGACGAATTCCCGCTTCCAATCACTGATGTGATGATCGACAACACATGTGGCTTTGAACGCATGTCCTTCATGGACGGGTATTCAGGCTACAATCAAATCAAGATATTCCTCGATGACGCAAAACACACGTCATTCAGGACTCCGAAGGGTGTTTTCCTGCTACACAGTAATGCCTTTCGGCTTGAAGAACGCCGGTGCAACATACCAACGAGCTATGAGCACCATATTCCGTCAATATCTTCACAAGACAGTCGAATGCTATGTTGACGACATCACAGTCAAGAGCCGCCTCAAAGGAGATCACCTACAGGATCTAAAGACGGTCTTCGATCTCATACGGGCACATCAACTCAAAATGAACCCCGCTAAATCCTTCCTGGGGTTTCTAGCGGCAAATTCTTGGGCTTTGTCATCACGGCGAAAGGCATTCATGTCGATCCCGAGAAGACCAAAGCCATCCTCAACATGGACCCTCCGAAGAATCTTCGAGAACTTCGGGGCTTACAGGGACGTCTAGCATACATCCGGAGGTTCGTAGCAAACCTCTCCGGTAAATGTCAACCCTTTACTCAGCTCATGAAAAAGGGAGTCTCTTATGTCTGGACAGAGGAGTGCCAAAAGGCTTTCGACGACAACAAAGCCTACTTGACGAGCCCACCAGTCCTGGTGGCACCTGTCGCCGGCAAACCATTTCTCCTCTACGTCTGTGCCATGGATCATTTCCTTGGCGCTCTGCTGGCTCAAAACAGCGATACAGGCTATGAGCAAGCAATCTACTACCTCAGTCGAACGCTCATCGGGGCCGAACACCGGTACAACCCTGTTGAAAAGGAGTGCTTGGCTTTGGTGTTTGCCATCCAGAAGACTCGTCATTATGTCTCGGGCCAGACAATTCATGTCATTTCCCGAGTCAATCCGCTCAGAGTCCTCATGACGAAGCCAAGATCATTGAACTCCCGGCTAGCCACATGGGCGATCTTGCTAACACCATATAATATGGTGTTTGTCCCGTAAAAAGCTGTTAAAGGTCAAGCTCTGGCTGACTTTTTAGCTGCACACCCCATCCCAGAATCCTTAAAACTTTATGAAGACATCCCGGATGAGGTCCAAGAATCCAACGTCACCGAAGGAAGCTCCGTTTGGCGAATGTTTTTCGATGGCGCTTCAAGAACAGGCCCCAAAGGCCAAATCATCGCAGAAGTGGGGGTAGTCTTAGTCTCCCCCGATCAATTGGTCATCCAGCGTGCTTACTCCCTTTTGGAGCCGTGCTCCAACAATATTGTCGAGTACAACGCACTCATCATGGGACTCCAACTCGCACAACAGCTGGGGGTGGACCATCTGGAAGCCTACGGTGACTCAAAACTCGTCGTCAACCAGATTCGGAGGCAATACGAGGTTCGCCATGAAGATCTGATCCCTTACCACGAAGTTGCATTGAATATCATCTCAACCTTCACTGGGTTCTTCATCGAACATGTACCCCGTCTACAAAACTTGGAGGCCGACGCTCTGGCTGGCCTCGCGGCCTCATTGGCAGCGCCCCTTGGGACTCAACACTATGTCACGGTAACTGGCCGAGACTTGGTTTGTCCTAGAAACAACCTATGCTTGCGAGTGGCTCACGCCATGTCGACGAACACTGGCATTAATGTCTGAGACTGGAGGTTCCCGTTCATCGACTTCGCTGTCTACGGAATCCTTCCAGAGGACCCGAAGGAAGCCGTCTCAGTCAGGAGACGCTCTCTTCGATTCTATTATGATACAGCTACCAAAACGCTGTACCGACGCTCCTTCGATGGGCTCCTCCTTCGATGCCTGTCCAACGAAGAAGCAGCCGAAGCTCTTCGAGAAGCTCATGACGGAACTTGCGGAGCTCATCAACCCGGTCCTAAGTTGCAGGATCGACTGCGACGTATGGGCTACTACTGGCCAACCATGGCCGCCGACGCTGTTGAATATGCTAAGAAGTGTCACGCATGGCAACTTTATGCAGACTTCATACATACACCGTCTGAACCACTACATCCTACAGTCACCTCCTGGCCCTTTGAAGCCTGGGGCATGGACATTGTGGGACCAATCACCTCTCCTTCATCAAGAGGACACCGCTTCATCCTGGCCATCACCGATTACTTCTCCAAATGGGCAGAGGCAGTCCCATTGGCGGAAGTAAAGAGCTCCAGGGTGGTCAGCTTTATCAAACACCACGTTATCTACCGCTTCGGAGTACTCCGGAGGATCATCCACGATAATGGTCCTCAGTTCATCAGCCATGTTTTTAGCAGATTCTGTGACAAGAATCGCATTCAAAATGTGGCATCAACCGCCTACAATCCGGCAGCAAACGGATTGGCCGAGGCGTTCAACAAGACTATCGTTAGGCTGCTCAAAAAAGTCGTATCATCCAACAAACGTGACTGGGACGAAAAGCTTGGCAAATGCCTTTGGGCCTACCGTACAACGGTACGGACCCCAACAGGCAACACACCATTCTCCCTGGTCTATGGGAGCGAAGCGGTACTGCCTCTCGAGATCCAGATACCCTCACTCCGCGTAGCAATAACAAACAAACTCACAGAAGAGGACAATCAACGTCGTCGTCTGCGGGAGCTGGAGGCACTCGATGAGAAGCGTCTCCTGGCTCAACAACGCATCGAACTCTACCAAGCCCGTATATCACAGGCTTTCAACAAGAAGGTCAAACAGAGGACTTTCCAAGTTGGCGACCTGGTTCTAGCAGTCAGAAGGCCAATGGTGTTAACTCACAAGACACCAGAAAAGTTCGAGCCCAAGTGGGAAGGACCTTTCATCATTGAGACGGTATACTCAAACGGTGCTTACCGCCTCGCCAAACCCAATGGGGACTTGTTCATGATGCCCATCAACGGCAAGTTCCTGAAGAAGTACTACTCTTGACATCTTTCAAATATGTGCTTCCACAAGGGGATCTATGGACCCAATCATCAGGATTCACAGACAATTCCCTTCCAACAAAACCATACGCTTTCGGAACCCAGCTATTTCGTGGCATCCTTCAGTAGAAAGACAACCACGTCCACATCACCTCTGAGTTGTTCCTCTATACCCTACAAAGCGGAATCTTACACTACGTAAGCCGATGCTACCCTTCATGTTTACCACGTCCACATTACCTCTGAGTAAACATCTCGTACAAACAACCCCTGCATTGTCGTACATTGATCGCAGAACTTCCACGTCCACATCATCTCTGAGTTGTTCAGCGTATCCCCCCAGGATCATTCCTACCACGTCCATAATACCTCTGCGTAGGAAGATTCTATCATTTTGAACCCAATGATTGCCATGTCCACATCACCTCTGAGCAAACATGTTGGTTCCTTCAAACTTATTATCTGTACCTAAAAACCAAGGTGCGCAAAAGATAATAGGTCCACACAAATCATCAAGTTTATAATAACAGAAATGAACACATCACAAAAAAGGTTGTGTGCTTCTTTATTTTCTAAAAAAAAAAAGAGTACAGAACTACACTATCCCCCAGCAAGGGTTGCAAAAGAACATAAAAAAGGGAGAAGCTACAGTCCCTGAACCTCTCCAGGGTGGGCTGAGAGCTCTCTGACTCGACGTCTTAAGTCGGCTGTACGGGTCTCCACAGTCGCCAGGACTCGACGCTCAGCTTCTTGACGCATCAATTCAACAGCCTCAGCGGAAGTTTCGCTCTCATGCTTCTCATCAAGCTGTTATCGCTGCTGAGCCAAGCCAAGAGTCCGCTGAGTAAAAGTCGCTTCCTCCTGCTTGAATGCTACGTGTTCAGCCCGGACACGTTCGCATCTAACTGGAGTCGGGCCCGTTGGTCCTCAAGGCGGCACATCTGGGTGTTGATCTCTGCGATGTTAGCATCCAACGCAGCTCGCGTTTCTATCGTCTTCTTCATGGACTGAGACAACTGCTCTACCGCAGCCTCAGTCTCAGCCACCTCGCGCTCCCAAATGCCCATAGTGGCCTGGTAGGAAGACTCGATCTCGGCAATCAACTTCCCCTTCTCCGTATCTATCAGGACGGAGAGGTCATTTTGCTGGATGCGCTGAAGTTTCGCAAGCCGCTCGTCCAGCTCGATCACCGAAGCCTCCACAATTTCGGCTATATGGTCGTGGCCTTGGTGAACGCGAATCAGCTCGATACAGGGCATTACCAGAGTTCTTGCCGTCGCAAAGCTCCCGTTGGCATCCATCACCGTAGATACACCCCTCTGCAGCATTTTGTATACCCCTCGACGAGGAATTTCACATATTCGTCTGCGTCCGCCAGTACCTGCGGCGTCATAGCAGGAGTTGGAGGAGCTACTACAGTTAGCGGACCGGAAGAAGATCCGCCAACCTCAACCTGCAAGGCTTGAACCTCGACATCAATAGGCTCTTCATCAACAGGGGCTGGACTGCTAGCTCAAGGAGCCGAAGGAACAGACGAGTCGGCATAGGCGTCGAGATAGTACCCCAAGTAGAAGGAGTAACAGAGGGTTCCACACCCTTGCCCTTCTCAAGCCCGGAGGAACCACCGACGTCAACGGCCACCTCTTCTACCCCCAACGTCCTATCAGCGACCGGTACCCTCCCCCGGCAGAACGGGGAGATCAACACTCACCTCCTGGCCCGCCCCGGAAGACAGGACAGGCAGAAGGGTCTCATCCTTCTCAAGTCCCTCTACAGGGACAGAATCTGTCAATACCTCCTGATCGGTAGCCACCTCAACTTCCACAGTTGAAGCTGGGGTAGGACTCGGCAATGATATAGCCGACCTCCCCTCATCATGACAAGGAGGGGAACCAACCCTCTCTTCTGTCCCAACCATATCTGTTGCCCCCGCAACAGACTCTTGCAGCTCTGGAGCAACGTCATTCGAAGGCGACGAACTCCAATCCACATCATCATCAGGATGCCTCGAGTCTGTAGGACCCTCAACGTCCAAGGCCTCCACGGCAGACTGTACCTTCCCGGAATTTGTTGTAACCTCAAAGACAAGAGATACTAAAACCTCCACAGGAACGTCTTCGGGGCCCTCCTCCACGGGAGACATTATCATCGGTGGAATGCGCTCATCATAAGAGCCTGCCACCTCCTTCGGTTTACTAGCACCCGGTTTTGAAACACGGGACTTCTTCTTCGACGATCCTGCAAGAAGAAAAGCATAAGTCACCACAATGACAAAATGAATTAGAATTACGGAGCACTCCTTACCTCAGTAGGAACTGATCCCGTTGGCGTTACGAGTGGCACTTCCGTAATCTTTGGAGTCAACGTCTTTCTCGACCTTTTCGGTACAGAAGAACCAGCTTCTGTGTCAGCCTGCCTCTTCCCAACAGACGGATCTCTCACTGGTGCTGTAGCAGCAGCCCGATATCCCGCCAATTCTGGTGGACGATATGATCGGGCTGCCATCAACATATTCGCCGTGGCCTCCAGCTGAGTTCCAATAATGAAACTAGTCTCCCTGTCATAACCAGGAGACGCAGCATTCATAATACAATACAGCTTGGCGGCCGGATATAGGATCTGCGGCCGAGGGTTGCAGACTGGTGTAGTAAAATTAACGCTAGTGCATCCAGCGTTATAATACTGCCAGCCCCGGGCTCCATCCAGCAAACTCCCGATGAAGCCTAGACTGCTACTGGGATTCCGCAACATCAGCTGGGTATAGCCAAATTGACGAGCAAATCGGCTTGGCAGATATGGCTCCAGATAACATCTATTCTGGTTGCGGTAGACCAGGTGAGAAGGTCGGATACTTTGCAACCAACGAAAACTCTATTTCGGCAAAGTGACCGCATCTTCGCCAGAGTCAACTAAATCTTGGTCGGCCTCGAAATCTTTGAAGATCGGGCCAACCTTGACAATCTCCCACCCCTGAAGGTAGGACAAGACTCTCCTGCAAACGGGGACGCCAGTGTATAACCACTTCCTCTTGTAGAAGCGACGGATGAAGGCATCCCCTTCAACATGATCCTCCTCCGGACCGGGACTCATCACGTTCGGATGATGCAAAATCAGCCATCCCATAAGATAATGGAAAGGCAGCTCGGCCCGGGAAAAGTTGTCATTGTTACCTTTCTCGTGGATCACATCATCAGCAAAAGACCTCAAACCGCGCAACAAGTTGCACACCATCGCGGGGAGGAGAGCTAAGGGTCGTCCAAAAGCCAACTTCATGGCAGGCAAAATGAGATTTCGATGTACCCTCTCTACGGTACCGGATCCACCTGCAAACATGCAATCCCGGAGCCATATCATCAAGTAGGCTGTCAACACTGCCTTAGATGACATCCGGTGCCCACAGTGCCAGAAGCAGCTATATGTATCCTTGCCGCTCTCATCCGAACGTGGGGTCCTCTCGTTCAGCCGACTTATTTCAGAAGTCACTTCCGCGGGCTTCAGTCCCTGCGGAGTCGTAAACCGGATCCTCGAAGGATCCGCCAAATCCTGCTTAAAGACATAGTCCCTCCAAGCAGTCACATGAGGCTGGGTCTTGCCCTTATCCCTTCGGTGTATCAGATAATAGTGGCTCGTCACCTCTTTGAATACAGCCATCATCTCCGGGTCCTTATCTTCCAGAACCTGGATCTCCTCATTTGACAGGAAATATTCCTCGTACGGCTCCGAGCCCCAAGGAAGCTTAGACACTTCATACATCTCATGGAGAGCCAACCCCAACTCTCCCACCGGAGTAAAAATGCTGCCAGTATGGGCATTGAATAATTCCAAGAGTGCAAGAAACATAGGCTTATTGAGATCCACGCCTGCCTGCGTAGCCCGAATGGCGGCTGTCAGCCCGATCTCCTTAAGCTCAATTTGAACCTTGAAAGCACCCAAGTGGTCAACTCGTCCCACCTCGGAATGTAGTGACACCAACCTTCGACTCTAAAGCCACATGTCGGATACATGACCTTCGCTGTCAGCATCCGATTTACAAAGGTCGGGGCACTGAAGGGAAACATGTCGCTTGGGACTTCACTGTAGAGGCTCCCGGGACGCAAGGCTCGATAACTGAACGAGGAACCGGCTCGTGAAGCAGCCAAGGTATCTCACTGGTTCGAGGTGGCGTCGATCGAAAGGGTACCTCCCAAGGCCCCTCCTTGAGAATGAGTAAGTTCCCAACCCATCCTTCTCTTCGAAGCTAAACGATAAAAGGCCGTCAACGGCAACTGGCGGTCAACCTGCCGCATGTATAGAACCATGCCTTTGGCAGAAAAGACCTAGTCTTCTTTGATCTTCAGTATCTTCGCTTCAGAAGAGACTAGTCGGTCGCCAAACAGAAAGGCAGGTTTTAAGAAAGACACATCTTCAGATTCAGCAGACTTCAGTTTACCACTCTCCATCATACTCTGGAGGAAAAGCGACAACTGGTTCTGGATTTGCAGCATTCTCTCCCGGGGTTGGTTCTGTAAGATAACATCGTTTGCAGGGTTGATCACCGTCTCATCAAAATCAACTCCTATTTGGCAAAGAGAAGCGTCCAAGAGGACCTCATTCAACAAAGGGATCGTCATCGACACTGGCACAACAAAAGTGGAAGTCAGGCAAAAAGACAAAAGGTGTCAAATAGATTGACGCATCATCAGGGTATAAACCTATGTGTGTCAGCTTCAGCACATCATCAGGGCGTAAACCCATGCACGTCAGCATTGGAGCTTCGGCGCATCAGCCCATGCGCGTCAGCGAAGGCTTCGGCGCATCATCAGGGGATAAAACCCATGCGCGTCAGCAATTAAACCTCGATGCATAATAAAGGCCTAAACCTATACACGTCGACAGGATAAAACCTCGGCGTATCATCAAGACAGAAGTCCATATGCGTTGGCAGTTTTGAGTTAGGGCACAGTATGGCCCAAAACTTGTGTGAAAGAGACGATACCCACCCGACACCTCGGGACGAACGTCGGCTGGAGTCGCAAGGGTGATAGGTGCATCCTCGTCGACGAACTCCTTTACTTTCTCCTTCCCCTTGCCAGCACCGCCGTGATGAGTCTTGGGAGCCATGTTCTCAAAGAGGAAAAAGTTAGGGTTTTTGAAGAAAGACTCTAAATAAAGCAAGGGCACAGAGAAGAAGAACTCTCTTTCTCTCCATCTCTCACCTATTTATAGGCCGTGGTCGCACGCGTGAACCGATGACGAGTGATCTCAGCCGTCGCCTCGGGTCCTGTGAAGATAACAGCAGATAAAACCAAAAGATCATCGTTAATCTTTTCGGTTACCAAGGCATCATCATATGTATTAAACTGAGAGGAGCATGCGCCCGAACAGGCATGCGCCGAACCATCATGCGCCCTGACCTCCATGCTTCTTGTTCAAAGTATTCCAAAACTTATTCAAAAGTTTTAAAAACTTTAAAAGGGGTCTTGTAGAAGCATAGAATTTTACAACCAAGAAAGCCCATGCGCCAGACACTATATACGCCAGAACTCGGACAGAACACTTCACAACAATGTCAATAAGTATAGACATTTGAAGAAGGACTTTTTATTTATATACAAAAGTCTATTACATGTCTAGAAAAGGTTGTACAAAGGAGAATTTCTACAAAGGAAAGATCCTAAGTCTACAGCCAGCGGCCACCATGCGCCTCCAGATAGGCGCAGCAGTCACCATACGCCGCCAGTTAGGCGCAGCAGATACCATGCGCCTCCAACCAGGCGCATCCCACCATCTCCTCAGCAGCTCAGTTATGTGCATCCAGCTCAGTTATGTGCATCCCTTCAGCAGTCCAGTTATGTGTCGCTCTTCCAGCCAGGCTCACCTGATAAGTGCTTCAACTAAACAAAGCATTTAACTCTCTGGCTGGAACCAAGGAAGAGAAGAGCACCGCAAATCTGTGGCCAGGGGAGGCTTCGAAAGAGCCTCCAAAGACCAAGGAAGACCGTAATCGAAATACGGCTAAAGGAGCAGCTTTCAACACAACCAGAGTGGGCGACACCCACTTTGAAGGAAGAAAGAGCCTAGCACCGCCATTTCGATCTACGGCTCTTCCGGAACAACAGAGACGAGGCCCAAACATCCCTATCTTTGGATGCAACATGCACCTTCCGCCTGCCTCAGAAGTCCTCGACTTCGTCTTTTGGATGTAACAGTCACCTTCAAGTGCATCAACGACGAAATGGCATCTCATCTTCACCCTCGGGAACACTTCGTCAACAGAATGCACCCGAATACCCAAGTTTATGTTAGAGGTACGTGAGAGAGCGAGATGCAAACCTTCTTTCCATGCCACTATTTATAGGCCGGGCAGATCAAACCCACGTGCCAAGTGGATGGCTCTCCGAATTCCGTACAATGAACTCACATTAAATGGATGAACCAGACGCCTCGACTTCAACCAAACGGCTATTTAAAAGCACTCGAGAAGCGAAACAGCCGTATCATTAAAGACGTGTCGGATGCGCCGGCTGGACAGCGCATCACACCCCTTCAAACACCAAGCGCCTCCCACAGATGCACCCTGTACCGAGCGTATCACAGAGGATGCGCCCCCATACGTCTCCATACGCCTAGTGGAACGTCAACCAATGCGCCCACTCAGCTGTCTATCGAATATCACCAACATTAAATGCTGAACTGACAGAGTTGGCAGCACGCCTCCCCAAGTCTGAACGGTTGACAGCTTTTGCAGAAAACGAAGCATCCACAATGTCAGCATCATCATGACTTTATCCCGACGGCTACTGCCACGTGGCCACCCAACCATCCGCATGCACCTCAAAAGCCATGCGCCTCAGACCCTTCACTGATCCCTAAAGACAGAAGAAAAGTCTCCAGTTAAAGCTTTGCATGCGCCTCAAAAGCCATGCACCCCAGGCTGATCTCTGATCCCGAAAGACAGAAAAAAAGTCGCTCGCATGCGCCTCAAAAGCCATGCGCCCAGAACGGTTCGTGACTCCTAAAGGTCACGAGCCAAAATCTCATCATGCGCCCAATCCAAGACGCATCCCACCAAATCATCCCTCCATCAGATCCGAGATCTCTGAGCCATGAGTCGACGACACGTGTCCTTTGACTCAACTCATCCAAGATTTCAACAACAGAAAGATCTTCTCCTCTGCTACGTGCCGGCTCACAACAGCAGTATGAAGAATTCAACCCCTCGAGTAGGGCACATCATTCATGCGCCTCCATCAGCAATCTCCACGTGGCGTCCCTACGTACCGGCGTATCCTACATATGCGCGCATGAGTAGCCAACCTGCCCAGCTATAAATAGAGGGATCATTTCCTTCTTCCAGACACACATACGGACAACGTACAGAATCCACAGCAAACATACAGAGAATCACCAGAGAGACAGAGACAGACACTCAACGTCTTTCTCCTCTCGGCAAGCTCCAGCACCCAGAGTAATCTACACCTTCAGAGAACCGATAACCGTCGTCAGCCCGTCAACAGAGTCAACGCATTACCACTCGCTCCATTGGTACTAAGGACCCAGATTAAACAAAAGTGTACTCCTAGGACTATATCTAAGTCCTATATTGTAACACTGTTCTGTTTGTGTTAAAGTTTTCAATCAAACAATTTTAATGGCAAACAGGTGATAATGGATCGGCTTACAAAGGTAGCACATTTTCTTCCTTTCATAGTAGGACAATCTACAGAAAAGTTGGCAGAGTTGTATATGCAACAGATAGTCAGGCAACATGGAGTCCTTGGCAGTATTGTGTCAGATAGAGATACCCGTTTTACATCACATTTCTGGAAAAGCTTGCATCATAGTCTGGGCACCAAGTTAAGATTTAGCACGGCTTACCATCCACAGACGGACGGGCAATCAGAAAGGACAATTCAGACTTTGAAAGATATGTTGCAAGCTTGCACCCTAGATTTTGGAGGGTCTTAGGAGAGCCACTTACACTTAGTTGAGTTTTCATATAACAACACTTATCAAGCCAGTATCCAGATGGCGCCATTTGAGGCACTATATGGTAAAAAGTGTAGGTCGCCACTAGCATGGGATGATATCAGGGAGAGGAAGATGTTAGGTCCATAGATGATTGTTCAAACAGTTGAATTGGTTAAAGGAATTAGAGAGCGACTCCGAGTTGCGCAAGATCGGCATCGTCATTGGGCGGACCAGCATCGTAGGCCGCTAGAGTTTTCTGCTGGAGACCACTTGTTCCTACGGATCTCACCTACCCGTGGGGTCATTAGATTTGGTGTTCGCGGGAAGTTGAGTCCGCGATACGTAGGACCATTCGTTATCCTTGATAGGGTAGGCGATGTTGCTTATTGTTTATCCCTTCCACCTTCGTTACGAGAGGTGCATGACGTGTTTTATATATCTCAGCTGCGAAGGTATGTATCGGACCCAAGCCATATCCTTGATCATTCTGAGTTGGTTGTTGGTACCAGCTTGTCTTACGAGGAGCAGCCGGTGTCCATTTTGGACCGAAGAGAGAAGATACTCAAGAACCGAACAATTAGCCTTGTCCGGGTTGCTTGGGGTCATCACTCATTAGGAGAGTCAACGTGGGAACGTGAGGATGATATCCGATCACGGTATCCACATCTGTTTGACTCAAAAGGTATATTTTTTCCCGTGTACCTTGATTGTCTTGACCCCTCATGCTTGTCACCCTATGGATAGAACTACGTGATATCGTAGATTGTTAATAAAGATATGTTATCTGGTAGTTAACATTGAAGAATGATTGCTTGCTCAAGTTTTTTGTACCTAGATTAGCTTAGTTTTGATATTCCTATCCTGCTTGGATTTGAAATTCCGAGGACAAAATTTTTCTAAGGAGGGTAGAGATGTCACTTCCCGTTCCCAGAATACGTATTTTTAATACATGTACTGCTTTAATATATTTATTTAATATTTATCATTGTATTGTTCTGTAATTAAACCCCTTTAAATTTATGTCAATTAATTTCCTGCAATTTTATTTCCGTATTTTATTTTCTGCTTTTATACTCTGCTTTAGCTATACTTTGGGTTCAGCTTGGATTAGATTAAGTATGTTGGTTCATCATGAACCGAAACAAACCCCCACCTACCACCACCCCTTCATTTAAAGCCCATCCCCTTTCTCTCTCTTCATTACTTTACCATTACTCTTTTTACACTTCTTCTTCCTCCATAACTCTTCTCCACCTACTCAACCGCCAAGGCAAGTGCCAAACTTGCTTCATGATGGAATGCCAGTTTTATTGTTCTATCATCTTCCTTACTTGATCTTTAGCCTCTTTAGTACTTAGCATTTTCATTTTTCATGGCTCATTTCTTGTAAATCTAAGTTTAATACATTTTCGGATTTCTTAGGTTTTGATCTAGTAAACTTTGTTATCTTCAAGTTTTGATGGTTCCATATTGTAGAAAATTTTGTTCTACCCCATTTTGACCTATGGAAGTTCAGATTTGTGCTTGGAATGAAGGATTTAGAGAGCTTGGAAGCAACGGTTTCCATGGTTCTGTCCTTAGAAAATTCGGAGAAGAAGAACAGATCCTGGCCGTATGACAGTGCTTGACCGCATGAGTCTTCATGCAGCAAGTCATCCTGGCCGCATGGGCTTAGTTAGCCGCATGAGCTTAGTTAGCCACATGAGCTTAGTTAGTCGCATGGGCTTAGTTAGCCGCATGAGCTTAGTTAGCCGCATGGGCTTAGTCAGCCGTATGAGACTTATCTGTCGCATATGCATTTAGTCCCGCAGCCGTATGCAAACTGTCACATCATAGCCGCATGAGACCCCTTTAGTTTCTAGCTGCATAGGACTTTGCTAGTTTGGCCGTATGAGACTATTCTGTTTCGGTCGCATAGAATCACCCTTGCCCAGCCGCATGTAACCCATTCATTCCCGGCCGCATGAATCAATAATTTCCCAGTCGCATGAATGCTAGCCATAATGCCTTTATGGCTGATTCTTGTTTCAAATTGACATTGATTGACATATATTACCATTGATTGATTGACTTGGCATTTTAGCGTTAATTATTGTCTTGACATTAATAAACAGGGATTATCACCTTAATTTAATAATAATTGATCATGCGTTCCTAGATGGAACTAAGAGACTGGCTAGTCGTCTTATTGAATTGAATGAATGAGACACGTTCATATTATAAACTATTAAAATTGACTGGCTAATCCCGAATATTGGCATACAGGCACATGCAGGCTTCGATTTATTTATTTACTTATTTATTTATTTATTTATTTTTTACAACAATAGCATGTGTACTTTATGGTCAAGGCATGATTATTCCGTAGTTAGTTTTGACTGTTGCATTACGCTATGTAAGACCTATAACCTAACCGTACAAGTATCATTGTAGAGTTGTGCATATCGTATCCCGTACACAAGTACTTATTCTGAATGACCATGATCCACGGCATGGGATTTCACTCAACATAGAGACTATTAAGTTAAATAAAATAATGATTGCATGGAGAGAATGGATTCCCGAGTTCTTACACGGCAGCCCTCTTGGGACTATTAAGTGCCCGATAGGTCGGCTGGTTCCCACAGATACTGCAAATCTGCCACACGGGCAGGGAGCAGAATCTGGTTATGTTATTTATTGTATATTGTATATTGATGACGGGCGTCCCGCTGGGACTCGTCTAATTCATGATTGGCGCAATTGATTGACTGGGTAAACTAGCCTTGCTTGCACATAGTAAGAACTGAGGAATCCCTATTACATAATTCCAAGATAACTTGGAACTCACAGTAGCAAGCCGTAGTAGTTGTATGGCCGTTTAAATTGATTTGTTTGTGTACTGTCTCTACTCTGATGACTAACTAAGATGATCGGAATATCAGGACATGACGGGTCAACTTCTGTCCTTGTTTGGTTGGGAGGTTGGTTCGAAGTGTCGTGATGTGATGTGAATCCCAGTAGCCAGCAGAGATCTATTTATTATGTTTCCTATTACTGGTTTATTCCTCATATCGTGCTTCCTTGCGGTACTTGCTATTAGAGGTCTAACCTCTCTGGTTTTGCATGGCCAGATTTAGAGCCAGTTCCCGAGGATCCAACTTACTTCTACCTCCAAGATGGTCAACACTAGAGGGATGATCACAGGAGGACTCGAGTGGGTTTCTTACTTCCCCGCTCGTTTTATTATCTACTTTATACTTTACCGTTTGGCACCGACATGTTAGTCGGATTGTCCTGTACTTATTTTTGCATAATTGTAACTAAAGTCAGGCTACAGCTGATAAACAATTGTGTATACTTTGCTACATCGTCTGGCTATATTTTTATAAAGCTAGATATCAGGAACATTTTGACTGAGCGTTTGGGACGCCTTACTGCTTCATCTTACATGTTCTCTATTTCTGTTTCTTGTTTGAATGATTGAGACAATAGAGGTGAAGTGACCATAGGGAGACTTTCATGTAGTATACACCCCCTCGTCTTGTTAGACAGCATTGATCGTATTATACGGTATTCATCTACCCGTAATACGTAGCTGGCTGAGTCATTCTCCCGCTCTCCAGTATTCTGGTTCTGGGGCGTAACAAACGGTAAGCCTTCGGTTATTGGGATAGCAACCTATCTCGTGAGGCACCGGGCTACCCAAATTGAGAAAAGAAAATAAAATAAAAGAAAAATAAAAACACCTTTAGTCCATTCCGACACAGATATGCCAATGACCTTCATATAGTTAAGGAACGGTGGGCCGAAAGTGCAGAAACATAGAGCTCCTGCACAGAGCACTTATAATATGACAGAGAAGGAATGATGCGTATTCACCTTGCGTCAGTGCAAGGGCGAGTGCATCAGCATTGGTAAGAAGTCACGAAACAACACAAGATTGCTATTGGTTACATGTTTGCTTATGCGAATCGAAATAACATGCTTGCCATGATAACATGCTTACTACTTTCGAATATGCCATGAAACAGATCCTAAGGAGAACATAGAAAGATAACTAAATTGTATGTTGCATGAATCAATTACATAACAAATGTCGATTTATTTAAGTGGATCTTTGATCAGTACAGCGAGGGTGAAAGTACTAATCCTCTACTAGTTTGCTAGCAGGTTCAGGGAATGGTCTGCTTGCGGTAGAACTTTGCTTGATCGCGCTGAGGCATGAAATGTCGTAGCGTTTGAAGCGTGTGATCGCATTGACGCTCGAACTTGTAACATGATTGATACGGCCGAGATATAGAAGGCATGATGTATGGAACAGTGAAATCCTTTGTGGGAAAGAGAGAACTTGAATGTTGTAGCCAATCTGGCAAATTTAGTTGGACTATTGAAAGCCTTTGTAATCTCAGTTCATTTATCAATAAAGAGAATTGTTTCGTATACTCTATTTTCTTCCGTTGCTAATATCAAATCAAAGATAACCATTTGAGAACTTGTCATCTTGCCTTGTACGAGTGCAACTCCAGACTCGTACGTCATCACGTCCCAGCGAGGACGATGATTCGGATAAATCGATACGAGGACGAGCGATTTTTCGGGTCGGAGCGTGACACTCTACACTTGAGAGTTGACCAGCGACAATTTTGTTGAGTATTCAAGTTGAATCGTCGTCATTTTCGTCTGATCCAGCATCGTTGAAACGTGCTCGTACGGGTGCATACAATGGTCGGTGCGTATAGTCATTTGTTGATCGCCTGACCTATGTCGTTTGATTCGTAGTGCTGAGATCCCCTGCGATGCGAGACTCATTCGATTACAATTATAGTTTCTTTATTGTCATTTTTTTGACAAAAAAAATTGCGAACTTTAATATCTCGTCAATCTGTAACTCATATTTGGAATTCGTGAACTATATTGCGTTTGTAGGATATTCTCATGTTGTCTAGATTTTTATTTTTTTCCATTTTTAGTTGATTCTATTTTTCTTTCTCTATTTTGGCATTGTGCTTTTACTTTCCACACATACGTCGACCTTCAGCTCCACCAATCTTTTTGAACATCAAGACTGTGTATGGAATATTTGGCAACATGCCAGTGATTTATTGAATTTTTGTGACTTGTTTGCACCTTCATATTCGGATTCCGAATTATTAGGTTATTTTGTATTCGATACATGTTGTATCGATACGTTGACATTTCACCAACTATGAAAAATGATGATTGTAAATACATTTTGCAGATATTATATAGTGATTGTAGATATCATTTTGCTTGGATTTGTGGATTGGTGTTTGGTATCAGAGTGTCCGAGACATACTCAAGTATGATTTACCGTCGATGTCGATACTTGCTAGGGTTAAATTTTAATATAATACGTGTCTTGTGGATATTATCGTGTGTTAGCATACCCCTCGGATACGATTAGTGACCTAGAATACATATGAACTATTTCATATTCATATTTGGGCATGTTCACGTATTCGACAAGTCATCGTACGAAAAGATGTGTATCAGACACTGTAGCATGTTATGGATAGTTGTACTAGTTTTGATCATAGATCATATATTAGACTAGCGACTTGGATTACTCATGATTACTATATCTTGGTATGGATGCATCGTGGATACTGTTTGTGCATATCATTGGGTGGGGATGACAATTACGATTTACGAGGTGCCTAAGCTGTTTGAACACTCTATATTATTTGTGGTTTCTAGTATCTCGCGATGAGCGCTAAATGTTTACCAATTTCTCCCTCACGTTGTTGCTGCTAGCGCCTCGATTGCGAGCATTATACGCTAGCTGCCAGTTTACTCCATAGTCAAAAAACTCGTGCTTACAAAATATGTTTTCAATTGCGTATCACTTAGTTAGATCTGGTTGTGGCCCTAGATATTCATGCATGTGATATATAGATTTTTTTTATTTACTTTTTGTCATGTTATTATGTATACGTTGCATGTCCTATTGAGGATATGATTCCCTTATAGGTTTAGGCGAGCATGGTTATCCAAATATGTATGGTTATAAAGCAATGCCAGTAACTGAAACAAGAAGGGATCCCCGGGCATAATTTGAGAAGTACCCCCGAGGAGCAGTTATATGACTTTTTTTTGGGACCTAAGTATCTTTATCTAGTTAGTCCATACTTTGGTATGGTTACCTTCGAGTTCTCCACATTTCTTATTATGTGTGTTTTTTTTTTTTTTTGAAATCACACGCACACACACAATTGGGGGGCTCGAACCTTGCCGGCCCCTCCGGATGTCCGCTCTAATACCACTAGGCTAGAGAGCTCGGACTATTATGTGTTTAAACAAGCAGATTTTTGTTTCATTCGATTTTCAAACTTTAGTTGTATTATGTAGGATAATACTTAGACTTTATCTTTACTTGAAGTACTTGTATTTATTCTTTATCAGACTTTATCATTATATTATGTCGTTCAATTCAATTGTTGTTATTTATATTTGGATGATATATACAACTAATATATATATATATATATATATATATATATATATATATATATATATATATATATATATATATATATATATATATATATATATATATATATATATATATATATAGACACACACACACACACACACACTTGAGTAGAGTTATTTTGTAAAGTGGAGTACGATATGCCAAGATCCAAAAGAGTTGGATTATGTTGTATGCCGTATTTAATAGTCCCACGATAGTTTGGTAATAGGGTGTTACAAGATAAATATATTTGAACACCATAATTAGTTATAGAATGTTAAAATATAGAATAGTTTATTTAGGTAGCAATAAAAAAATGGTTATTTAGTTTTAGGGTCTCACATAATATTGAAAATTTAAATTTACGTCTCCATATTGTCTAGCATAGGGTTTGGTCTCATCCTAACGGTGGACTTGGCTGGCCATCCAAAATGAAGACCTAAATACAAAATTTGAATATTATACGAGACCCTAAAACTAAAAGAAAATATGTGAGGGTTGTGCGACTTGGATTATTTAGTTTTGACACGACTAATAGAGAATGAGACTTATGACAATGTTGTTTGCTTCTATCACAATCTCAGCAGTCGCACAACCCTCATGACGACAGTTTCGACGTGGACGACTTCACAGACATCGTGTATCGTCAGATGTCCCTCGTCTCGATCGCATCGTTGAATGCTTGCAACTCAATAGTCCTAGAGGGTTGTGTGGCTGCTCAGATCAGGATATAAGCAAACAATAGTAACAGAAGTTTCATTACTCGACTAAATAACTCACATGCAAAAATTAAATAACCAAATCATCCAACTCTCACATATTTTCGTTTAATTTTAAGGTCTCTTATAATACTCAAAATTTGTATTTATGTCTCAATTTTTGACGCTCAACCAAGTTAACCGTTAGCACAAGACAAAAATCCTCTTTTGGACAATACGAAAACCTGAGCGTAAATTTTTTTAATATTTACAAAACCTTAAAACTAAATAACCCAAAAAAGAAATTTAAAAAAAAATACATACACAAGCATAGAATTTGTTCCTCATTTTGTGCCATTTTTTTCTCAAAGTCAATCCACATTCTTTTCCCCCTTTATTATTATTATTGCAAACAAACCAGACACAGCCCTTCCAGGAGATCCCAGATCCCCAACGGTACAGACACACCACCTTGACCCATTTCTCTCCCTCTCACCCATCATGGCCACTCCTCCGCTCTTCCTCCTCCTCCTCCTCCTCCTCTCCTTCCTCCTCCTCCTCCGTCCCGCCCACTCCCGATCCACCTCCAAAATCACCGGCACCACCAAGCCAGCACCCCTCGAGAACGGCGACCCGCGCCAGCAGCACGCCCCCGCCGAGTGCGACGGCCGGCGGATCCACATCCGCGAGCTCCCCTCCCAGTTCAACGCCGACCTCCTCCTCGCCTGCGACTCCTCCTCCTTCCCCCTCCTCGACTCCTCCTCCTCCAACTTCTGCGCGTCCCTCTCCGACCACGGCCTCGGCCCCCGCACCCACAACCGCTCCCGCTCGTGGTACCGCACCGACTCCCACCGCGGCCTCGAGCCCCTCTTCCACCGGCGCATGCTCGAGTACCCCTGCCTCGTCGCCGACCCCTCCCTCGCCGACGCCGTCTTCCTTCCCTACTACTCCTCCCTCGACGCCCTCCCCTTCCTCTACTCCCCCGACCAGTTCAACTCCTCCTTCCTCCACGGCCTCTCCCTCTACTACTTCCTCACCGACAAGGACAACAGCCCCCACGTCTGGTCCCGCCACCGCGGCCTCGACCACTTCCTCGTCCTCGCCGGCCCCGCCTGGGACTTCTCCCAGGCCCCCTCCGCCGACCCCGTCCTCTTCGGCACCTCCTTCCTCACCACCCCCGAGCTCTCCAACCTCACCGTCCTCACCCTCGAGTCCCGCCCCTCCCCCTGGCAGGAGCACGCGGTCCCCTACCCCACCTCCTTCCACCCCGCCACCCTCGCCCGCCTCGACGCCTGGCTCTCCCGCGCCCGCTCCTCCCGCCGCCCCAACCTCGCCCTCTTCGTCGGCGGGGGCGGCGGCGGCGGCCCCAACGTCCGCGGCAGCATCCGCGCCGAGTGCGAGAACCGGACCGACCTCTGCGAGGTCGTGAACTGCTCCGGCGGGTCCTGCGCGCACGACCCCATACGGTTCATGCGCCCCATGCTCCGCTCCGACTTCTGCCTCCAGCCCCCCGGGGACACCCCCACGCGGAGGTCCACCTTCGACGGGATCCTCGCGGGCTGCGTCCCCGTCTTCTTCGAGGAGCTCGGGGCCAGGGCGCAGTACGGGTGGCACCTGCCCAGGGGGGAGTACGACAGGTTCTCGGTGTTCATACCCAAGGAGGACGTGGTGTTCAATGGGGTGAGGATACTGGAGGTGCTCGAGGCCATCCCGAGGGACGAGGTGAGGAGGATGAGGGAGCGGGTGCTGGAGCTCGCGCCCGGGGTCATGTACCGGAGGCAGGGGAGCTCCGATGGGCTGCGGGCGAGGAAGGATGCGTTCGACCTTGCTGTAGAAGGGGCGCTCCGCCGGATCCGGCGGCGTGTGAGGTCCATTGCCGAGCCGGAGCTGCTCTTGGAGGAGGACGATGATGATTTATAGGTGGACTGTTCGGACCGGTTGGCTGTAGGTGGATTGTGCATTAACTCTGTTTTTCCCTCCCTAGGGGAAGGATGTTTGTAATGTTAGTTTACTTATATTATGCAATTACTATATTATTGTGTTACATTACCACCCCCTGGAATTTGGATGGTGGTTTACAAAGAAAAACATTGAAGCATACATTTTGAAATTCCACCAGCTCGCCATCAATTACGATTTTAAGGGAAACAAATAGTTTCAAAGTGTTCTTGCCGCAAGAGCACCATCCAACTTGTCAGTGAACCGACAAGGCCATTGAGGCGGCATTGCCTCTGTTTGGACCTATTATATGTATTAATTGGTTATTTGTACATTATCTAATTTACTACTGCAAATTAGAGGTGATTGGTTATTTTATTAATCACTATTTTACATCAATTGGATTTGGATTTTTCATAGGAGTTATTTCTTGTCATGGTTTGAGGTACTGGATGCAGGTCAGTGATGAGCATCTGGGAATACATTACGGTTACCTGGATGAAGCTCGCTTCTTAACTGATACAGAGTTCCATTGCAATTGGCAAGTTCTTCTGAAATACTACCACCGAGATTAGCGTTCTTTACACATGTGAGTTCTTATCATTTTAAAGGTACGATTATTACATTCTATTCTACAACATAAATTCTTTCATAGCAAGTCTACCATTGGTACACTAGTGTGTTATGTAGAATCTTAGCATTTTTAGTTTGTGTTCAAGCATTGTTGTTAATTGTGGAGATCATGTATGTAGATGTGAGTGCAAATATCCATATATTGTCGGTTCATTAAGTCACTATTAGCTATGGATTGTTTTTTATTTTTGTTATTTTTCCTATGACGATAAAAACGGTTATAACTATTTAATTGTTTTTTATCACACACGTGTTATACCTCTAGAAGGTCCAAATCAAGGACAATAACATTGGAGGCATGGAAAACTGGGTCACAGATATGCTAATATGATATAAAACTATACTAGATGAAGACCTAAGACCTAAGCCAGTTGGAATCCACATTTCTGTACAGTGGAAGAAAATAATTTGAAGCGTGCATAGACATATTCAGTAATCTGACGCTAACTTGACTAAGGGATCAACACAAACTACCTATCCTGATTTATAATACTTATCCGGATAAATATTTTGAGCTAATGTTGTCTTAAATAAGGTCGCACCTCCTCTGATCCCCCTCTCCAGAGAGTTCCTAATCCTAACAACTCCCTGAATTCTAATGTCTTTGACCATTTACTCTTGTCCCCGACAAGAGCATGTAAACTCATAGCCCACCTCATTACGCCTGGCCATGATAACACACACGGAAGCCTGTAAGGTCCAAGCCTCCTGTCCATCAAACTTCATGTTCTTGCACATGGAGGTAGCAATGGAGGACTGACCAGTCTGTGATAAGCATTACGGATGAGTGTAAGGTACGTTCTATACCTATAACGGTGCCTATACCTCCTGCAATTGATGTATCTATGGCTGGGATTGGTGCGGTCAGTGGCTTTGATTTCGAAGATGTAGAATTTTGAAAAAAGAAACCAAACAAGAAGTGGAAGTGAAACTTGCTAAGACATTTAATAATAAACAAAGGGATTAATTTAATTATTTGATTGCGTGTGTTTTATCTGTCAGATGTGCCATTTCATCTAGCTGTAAAATTTATTATAGGGCTGTCTTTGTTTATGCAGCTAACCACTCACTTAGTGGGTATATACCTCTGGGTTACAACTTACAATATGTTGAGGACCTCTCTTTCGCAAAAGGAAAGGGAAAATATGAGTAGGTTACTGAACCTATAGTTTGATGTGGAATAAAAAGGGTGCAAGTATTGTAGGTGACCACTAGTTAACTTTATGGCTGTAAGGGATGGTCTTCCAATGTTTATCAAGGCAATTGATTGTTCAAGAGAAATCAAAGCTAAGTATTTTTATTTCCAATTTGACTAAGGAGCTGATTAGAAATTGGTAATGAAAAGGTGGTGCAAGTAGTAACCGATAATGCTGCTAATTGTAAGGGTGTTGGCCAACTTATTGAAGCTTCGTTATCTCGTATTGTTTGGACACTGCGTAGTACCCACACTCAACTTTTCTATGAAAAATATTTGTGCTGCAATGCTATTGCTTATGGAGAGTGTTTCTGGATCACTGACGTTTTTGGTGATGGTAGAGTATTAAGAATTTTATTATGAATCATTCTATGAAGTTTGCTATGTTTAATGAATCTGTTCTCTTAAAATTGCTCTCGGTGACCGACACTCATTTTTCTTCGGCGATGCTTAAAAGATCTAAGCTAATAAAGGATAGGTTTCAAGCTATTGTAATTAGTGAAAAATTGAGTTGTACATGGAAGATGACGTGAAAAGGACCATGCTTGTCAAGGAGAATAGTGAACGACGACTAGTGGGATTCCGCTGATTATATTCTTGCATTCACCGATTCTATTTATGATGTAATTAGAATTTGTGATATAGATAAGCCTCGTCTTCACTTAGTTTATGACATGTGATACACAATGATTGTGAGAGTGAAGAAAGCAATCTATACTCACAAGAGAAAGGGAGAAGGAGAGTCATCCGACTTCTTTGATGTGGTATATCAAATTCTTGTTGATAGTTGGAGCAAAAACAATACCCCACTCTCTTGTTTGACATATTCTTTGAATCCAATGCAACTTTTAAACTCAAATTAGTCTACATTTGTTTCTTATAGTGAAATATGCTCAACTCTTATTCGTAAACAGTTATACTTATTCTAAAATGACTATTATAATGTGACTTTTCTTTATATTAGGTATTAAACTGAACAATGATTGGGATTGTGATTCTTTAACTTTTGGCGTAATGTGTCATAGAGATGAATGCAATTCCATATAGCAGATTGTACCGTCTTACCTCCTCATCTATACTAATGTAGTCCAGGGGAACTTGGAGGTGCTCCTTGGTTGCATGAGCTTAAACTGCAATCCAAAATATAGGTCCACCTACCTGCCAACTGACCACCTAGGTTTTATGTCATGGCCCTCTTATGTTTATAGCTACCTTGGCTAAAAATTTAGCACCAACATAGATGATTGAGGTCAGATCGACAGCTGGTCATAAAATTTAGTCAAATCTTGTATGGCTTACCTTAGCCGATGCCATTCTAATGGGAGAAAGCTTGGACGATGATGATGATTAAAGTGAACAATGGCTTCAAGGTATCCAGATGTTAGCAGAGAAATGGCCAAATGCTTTAAGAAGTACTTCAAATGAACTTGACTGTCGCAACAAGATATCTTTAGAGCATGCAAACTTGATAGATAACTCAGGGAGTTAAATGATTATGATTCTCAAAATCAATATTATTATGGTCCCCAAGAGTCGGTGGCTTCTCCATGGTAACTCTGCACCTTTAATTCAAACTACAGCACTGAAACTTCTTGTGCAACCTTTTTCTTCATGTGCAGAGAGGAATTGGAGCACATATTCATTTGTGCATTCCTTGAAAAGGAACAAGATACATCAAAACTTCGCAGAAAACTTGGTGTTTATTCATAGCAATCTATGACTTTTTTCAAAAGTAAGTGTGCACTATACCCAAAGAGGTACAAAATTGTAGGATATTGTCGTAGATGTTTGATTCATTTGAGGATGTTGGGGAGCTTGAGATTGTTGACCTTCTCACTTGATGAGCCAAATTTAGATGGTCTAGTTTTTGAAGATGTTGTTGGACCTGTCGGTGATGGAGATTGTGATAATAATATTGGAGCCATTGGAAATAATAACTACTTGTATTCTCTTTATAGAACTAGTCAACCATAAAAGGCTACATGTAGCAATTACATCCAGCGACTTCAATATTTTCATCACTTCTCCGTCACCAGCATGTCCAAGGACCAACACCATGTTGAATAACCTAAGTCCTCTAAATCTGACTCATCAAGTGAGAGGTCGGCACTCTAAAGTTTCCTAATGGCCTCAAATGCATCTACAACAATATTTCTTATTTTTGTATCTCCTTGGATATATTGCACACTTGTTCTTGAAAGTAGGCATAGGTTGCTACGAATGAACAAGAAGTCTTTAGAAGGTTTTGGTGTCATCTTGTTCTTTTTTCAAGGAATGCAAATGAAAATGTATTCCAAATCTTTCAACCATCGCTATCACTGAAGCAAGACTACTGTTGTCCGCCGAAGCAATTTAAGGAAACAAATTCATTGAACATAACCAACCTCATTGAACGATTCATAATGAAATTCTTGATTACTTTAACATCACCAGAAACATCCTTGATCCAAAAACACTCCATAAACAATATCATTATTGTTTGTGTTCTTTACATCACAAATATTTTTCAAAGCAAGATTGAGTGTGTACTATGCAAGGTG
The DNA here is from genome assembly GCA_029216955.1 of Iris pallida. Taxonomy (NCBI): domain Eukaryota; kingdom Viridiplantae; phylum Streptophyta; class Magnoliopsida; order Asparagales; family Iridaceae; genus Iris; species Iris pallida. The sequence goes on along the minus strand of JANAVB010009398.1, from coordinate 21,663,638 downwards.
CCCAAACAATATGAGAAAACTGTTACCAACACCCTTATATTTAGTAGCATTTTTAGTTACTACTTTGAACACATTTTCATGCTCAATTTCATTAATCACTTGATCAAATTGGTTATATTTGATTTCTCCTGAACAATCAGTTGTACTGATAAACATTGGATACATACCCATTACCGCCATAAAGTTAATTAGTGGCCTTCTTTGCGAGTCACACAACCCATCATTACAATATCTACATAATTTTCTCTCCACATTGCACAAAATAGGTTCAGTAAACATACTTATATTGCTGGTCGGAGTTTTTTTTTTTAATTTTTTATTCAAAGATACGTGTCCTACATGTATCAGGGACATATTAGAAATGAATTTTTTTAACTAAAATAAAGGATACTCTTGAAAGCACTAATCTGGGGTGTAGCGAACACGAATCACATACCCGATACTTTTGGATACAAATTTGTCACCCATTTTCAAGTACTGTGCTTCCTAGGTTTCCCTCTAGCTTCATCTCTCTAGTAAACTGAAGATGCCAACTAATCTGAAATTCATTATATGAACAAAGACACCATAATAATCTAGGTTTCCCTTTAGCTTCATCTCTCTAGTTAATTGTCTAAAACAATGTGAACGAGAAATTTAATTGTCAAAATTTTCATTAGAAAACTTCATTGGGTTTTTGAAAATGTACAATCATGTTGGTTCATAGAAGAACGCACATGAGCCTTCTATGATATGGCCTGTGCTTAGTTGATAGGCAAGTTTTAACTAGCTTCTAGACAGACAATGAGTTTAAGCATTAAAATGAAGAAAAATAATGCTAAAAATTTCTGATAATGCAACAATGGAAGAGGAGAAATACAAACTCATATAAAGCTATGCATAATGCAAAAATGTGCAAACAGAGCGACAATGTAAGTTTACTATTGAACATATCTGTAAATGTAAAATATGCAATTGATACTGGTCTTTGTGCATGTAAAGAACTCAAAAGGTTCTTTTATTCATGTCCCTGTGGTAGTATGAAAAACATTTACTATAACTAAACTGTTCAACCACCACTTGAACCTCTTAAGCCTGCCTATGTCTTCTTAAACACCCCTATAATCCTCATGGGGACACCTATAAGTGGTTGCTAGTGCTGCCAATTTACTGGCTAACAGCAAGCAGCATAAACTAGCCACATAGGCCCAGAATAAGGGCATAGGTGGCCGTGCCACCTAGACAGTAGTCACCTTGGCAGCTTGTCAAGACGGTCGATTAAGCATCAAGTCTTATCCTCTGCTATCACTGTGGAAAAACAGTGGATCTTTTCTTTTGATATGGCATGCTTATGTAGTCTATGTTGGTCTTTACAGAGGCTTGCTTCTTGTCTATGGGTTTCAAAGAAATGTTAAACTGGGGTAGCTTGCTGCTTACTGTTTCCTTTAGTGGGAGCGAAAAGCAGGTGAAGATGTGTTCTTGCAGCAGTATTTATGCTGAATCTGAACGAAACCGAGTTATTATGATAGGTTTGAATTGAAAATCAATGGGTTTGTTAAAATGTCAGGTGTTGCTGGGTGTAATTAGCAAAACCTTTCTTGCTGAAGCAAATGGTGTTTAAGAGGGAAGCCCCAAACTCTATTAACCATAGGACTAGCTAAACTGTGGACTGTACCTAGGTAAAACCCCATTAATCATGTGTTTATTTTAGCAAGGCGGTAAAACATACAGCTGGCTCCTTTATAAATTGGGTCATGCTATCTTGTTCCCTGTATTGCTGTCCTCTGTTGCTGTAGTTATTTCAGCTCCATGATGTCAACTGCTGCATTGCCTTCGTTAACTGAAACAGTAATTTTCTAACCTCGTGCGGGAGAAATTAAGTATGTATCATGTAAAAGGAGGTTTATATCACTGAGTTGTTAGGGGTGTCTCACAATAACTAATGGTTCTTTACACTCATTATCACAACAATTGATGAATACTAATGACTAGATAATTTTCCCAGGATTTATTGTCTTTGGTTTTGAAGTTTTTTTGGGTGCACTTCTTTCTACTATGGTTTACTAGATGTCCTCATAACCTCCACCATGATCTAGCTAAGCTAAGTATTCACCTTTCTGAAGCCTTCTATGCATATCTTTGTTTTATTTTACTCTTTCTTTCAAAATTACCTATGGCCATGGTTATTAGTCATGAGGACATACAATACTTAAAGTTGAGTTGTAAGAAGTATGTATAAATACCGAAAACAACCGTATGATATGTGACTTTGATTTGTTCTTCATCTTTGATTACAAGCGGTTTGACATTTTGTCCAAAGTAAAAATGTGCAATAGTGTCATTTGATTTAAAAGCTTAACATGTGTGTAATGATTTCTTCTCAGGAACACAGAATAACTATAACCTTCCAATGAGAACTTTATGCTGCCAAAATTTGTTGGCTATGTTATCGCTAACCCACCCCACAGCTGGTCTTTATCTTTGTTTTTAAGGATCTAGGTTAAATTATCTAAACTCTAAAGTGAGTTATTCACATTCACTTGAATGTTCTAATCTTATCAAATGCTCTACAATAGGCCATTTATATACTTACATGTGCCCGAGAAAGCACAGCTCGACAATGGCCGTCAACTCTCCATAAAACTGTTATTGAGCTACATTTAGTATCTACTATGCTTCCTAGATAAAGCAATGTTCATCAAATTCAATTATTTTTTTTGAACTTTGATTCATATTATTCCCAGTTGATTCTCCAGGTCCCTCATGGGAAGCACAAGAAGGATGCGACCGTGTGAACGTTCATGTATGGGAAAGGAAATCAAGGTCAACCACAAGCTGCCTACCGCCTCCGTCATCCTGTCGTGTTGTCCACTAATTACAGTTATGTTTGTCTAGTAATAGTTGATGTTTAGTATTGAAGATCTACTTGTCATTTGAGCATACTTTGTAAGTTTTGCAACAGTAAGTACACTCACTGTTCTATCATCTATTTCTCACAAGTCTTGTAATGAAACCACGGTGATGTTTGTGCTGTAATAGTTATATTTCCAAACTTCTAATAGATTCTGCAAGTATTCTCTATCCTCAGCTGTTTTCCTAAATATTCTGTACAAACTTTAGTTGGGGAAGCATAAGTGAGCTTACTGAGAATTCTGAAGGAAAGTTGCACATAATTTCTCTCCAACGAAATGTTTGTTAAACTGTATTTGTATTTTGGAGTGAAAAAGTAGGATTTCACTATATTTTTTTTAGGCAAGTTATATGGGCACATCAAAATATGATGATGGCTAGGCCATTTTGAACTTTGGTTTATTTACAAGTTTGCTATTGAAGAAAGTGATCATGGCTATCTCACTCTTTGGTATAAAAGTCAATTTTTCTAATTTTGCTCTTCTTCCTCAACTCATCCAAGAAGGGGAAGAACAAGAAGAACAAGAAAAAGAAGAAGAGGAAGAAGAACAACAACAACAAAAATGAGAATTTCGATAGGAGTTAAATCCTAATTTTCTTCCTCAACTCATCATCACTATCTCCAAGTACAATGGGGTTTAAACCCTAATTTTTTTTCCATTTCGATTTTCAATTAATGGAGAAGAAGAAAATGAGAAGAAAACACCCAAAAATTAAACCCTAATTTTCTTTTCATTTTCAATTTTGATGGCACCCAAAGGCTCCTCATAATATACAAACCCTAATATTGGTGGAAACCATAATATTGCTGTTTCAACTAGTATAAACAAGGACTGTCTAATTTTCTGGCAGTCCTACAAAGCCCATTTTTCTGGCAGTCCTTATTATATGTAGGACTGTCCAATTTTTTGGCAGTCCTACAAACTGAATGAACTAACAGAAAAATGGGCAGTCCTTTGTTTCACATGTTGTGACTTAGGACTGCCCAGTTTTCTGGCAGTCCATTCAGTTTGTAGGACTGTCAGAAAAATGGGCAGTCCTAAGTTTCACATGCTGTGACTTAGGACTGCCCAGTTTTCTGGCAGTCCATTCAGTTTGTAGGACTGCCAGAAAATTGGGCAGTCCTTGTCGACGCGGAGTTTTCTCGTCGTTCATACTTGAGTTTAATTTAAATGGGTAATTTTCCACTCCGAATGTAGTTTAATTCATTCAAATGGGCTACAAAGAATTGAAATAAACAATGTAATTGATGCTTGAATTTTTTAAATTAATTTCTAGGATTTTGGAAATAAATTGAGAAAGAATTTGGGTGCTTGAATTAATTTCTTCAAAAGAGGAGGATGGTGGAGGAGAAGTGGAAGATGTTGGAAATTTAGGAGTTGTGGATGAAAAGAGGAAGATGTTGGGGATTGAGAAGAGGTGGAGGAGAAGAGGAAGAAGAAGAAGAAGAAGAAGAAGAAGAAGAAGAAGAAGAGAGGGGTGAGGGTTTTGGAAGAGAGAGAATAGATTTTGCAAATGAAAGAAAAAAATGGGTTTGGGGGGGGAGGAGGAATTTGGGACAGCCATGGATCAAAAATGTGGACTAGCCTAGTGAAAACCACAAAATTTTGCGCTAGCCACAATCCGGAATAGCCATAATCAAAATATGATGTGTCCATATAAATTGCCTTTTTTTAGATGTCCGGTGTTATGCACGAAACTGTGTCAACTCCTACCATTTCTATAAATGAAAGAAATATTAAGTCCCCGTGGTTCAATCTGTTGATCATTCGCCATTCGCCACCCACAGAAACCCTACTTTTCGCACTCACATGATACAATTGTAAGAGCTGATTTATGTAACGGGATGACTATTGAGAAGTTGGATTTATGTAGTGGTATGATTGTTTTTTAAGGAGCTCCATGTGAAGCTAGCGGTATGATTTTTTTGGCAAATGTTAGGTGCACTACATAATATGTTAGGATTTTTTTTAGGGGCACCTCCACATTTACTAAGGGACAACCCAAAATTTTTTTGAAAAAATTACAAGTTTGCTATTGGGTTTTTTTACTAGGGGGGCAGCCCAAAAAACACTATATAAGCCAACTTGATTTTAGATTTCATCTCTCTCTTTCTTCCTCCCTCTACTACTTCTCTTCCTCCACTCTTTTTTTCTCCTCCTCATATAAACCTATAATTAACCCTAGGTAGGTGAAATTGTCCCCCAACCTAAAATTTTTGGTAGAATACAGTGTTAATCACTTCTCCCATTAATTTGTAAGTCGTCGAATTTATTTTTGTGTAATATTTTAAGTTTTAACCTAAATTTTACATATAAAAGTTGAATTTTGTGTTTAATGTAGAAAAAAATAGAAAATGGAACAACCCGGACCATCAAATGCTGGATACTCTCCTCCCACAACTTCCGAAGAACACTTTGACGCATCGGAAACCCTCGTGGTAACTACACTTGAACTTTACTTCGGGTCAAAAATTGGACTTTGACACAGAGGACTGCCACAAATGCGGCAGTCCCTCACATATATAGGACTGCCAGAGATGTGGCAGTCCTATATATGTGAAGGACTGCCACATTTGTGGCAGTCCTATAAATATGAAGGACTGTCACATTTGTGGCAGTCCTCTGTGTCCAAGAAAATATGACAAGGAAATATGAAAATTTCAATTAAGACAAGAGGATAAATGTGTGACAAACAGCAGAGAACACCTAGTAATCAAGCATGTTCCTTCCAAATCTCAACTTGTGACCAAGTACAGACTCCTCTATAAATAATAATACGCTTTATGTAGTTGTTTAGTTTTGACTTTTAACTTCTATTGTAGGACTTGCGATCTTCCGAGGTTGCGGTACATGCTCCAATTGCAATCGATGTAGGGCATTTATTTTGGACCGATCTTTCGTTTCAATCAAGCGACGATGCGGTACAATGGTGTCGAGAAGTTGGACGGGAAAACAAGTTGGTTCTAGTGATATCCAGATCGGCCCGAAATCGCCCGGGACGACAAAGTCTGATGGTTGGCTGTGAAAGAGGTGGTGTGTTCAGATCGCACAAGAAAGACACAGTTATCCAAAATAAAGTTCCAAGAAAGAAAGCTGGAACGAGGAAATGTGGTTGTCCATTCACGATCCAGATTAGAAAAGAAGAAGAAGGGAAGTGGTCAGTACAAGTGAAGAATGGAACCCACAATCATGAGATTTTTGAGACACTATTGGGTCATTCGTATGTCGGACGGTTGAACCCTACGGAGAAGAAGATAGCCGAAGACTTGTCCATTTCCGGTGTTGCACCGAGACAAATATATTCAGTCATACGGCATGAAGATGAGAAGAACTTGTCTACGATGAGGTCAATATACAACGCCCTATCTTCTTCGAACGCTGTCCGGACCAAATCAAGAATGGCGATGCAAGAAGTGCTGAAGTTGCTTGCTGATAATCATTATGTTGAGTTCCATAAAACACATCCCCAGAGTAAGGAAGTAATTTCAATCTTTTGGGCTCATCCAGATTGCACAAGTCTGGCCCGGTCATTTGCCGACGTGTTAGTCCTTGATTGCACGTACAAAACCAACAAGTTCAAGATGCCTCTCCTTCATATTGTCGGATTCACCTCTACTCGGAAAACATTCCCGGTGGCATTTTGCTTCATGAAGAGTGAAAAACTTGAAGACTACACATGGGCATTGGAGAAACTGAAAACACTCTACAGCGATCATACAGAGCCGTCAGTTCTTGTGACCGACAGAGAGTATGCCCTAATTAATGCTATTCGCATTATTTTTTCTCAAGCGGATACATTGCTATGCACTTGGCATGTCAATCGGAATATTGAAGCCCAATGTAAGTTGAAGTTTCAGAAGGAGGAAGGTAAAATTGACATGCAAAATTTTCAAGAATTCTCCAATGACTGGAATTGTGTGTGGCGAGCCTCTACGATTGACAGTTACGACGCCGCATGGTACATGTTCAAGGAAAAGTGGGAGGCGAGGGAGCCGGCATGTATTTCATACATCAAAGATACATGGCTTGAACCGCACAAAGAACACTTCGTCTTAGCATGGACGAATTTGGTGAAGCATTACGGCACGACAACTACCAACCGTGTCGAAGGAGCACACTCTGTAGTGAAGAGACAACTAAAATCATCTCTCGGCAACTTTGTCTCTGTTTGGCAAGCTATACATCTTATGGTAGACCGGACGGTGAATGAAATTAAGGCATCATTTGAGATGAGCTTAAATATAGTCAAGCATGAGCATAGAAAGAATGTACTGTTAGATGCTTTAGTTCGCGTGGTATCACACACGGCATTGACATTAATATGTGATGAGATTGAAAGGTCGAAGGATGTCGGATTTGATCCCCAAGTTTGCGGGTGTGTACATCGACATACACTGGGCCTCCCTTGTGCACATCAGATTAATGAATATCGCCGTGAATCCATTCCTATTCCAGTAGAAGCAGTCGATCAACGTTGGAGGCAGTTGTCTATGATGCCTGTGGTGAAGACGGACGATGATTTCTTCTCTTTGCCACAACTGAAACTTCTCCACGCAAGGTGGTTAGCCTCAGTAGCAGCGGAGCGGCAGTCCATTGAGCTTAAAATGCAAGAAATTGTATGTCCGGTCACTACTACAATGCATGAGCCGACCGTTGTTTCCAATCCTAAAGGCAGGCCTCAAACAAGATTGACTATTTCACAGAAGAGAAGGCTGGAGTCAACTAGGAGAGATCCATCGCACTTTGAGAATGTTGAACGAAGCTTACAGCAAGCTCCGCCCGCACGGAAGGGCAAGCTTGTCATTCGCCGAAAAATGGAGAAAATGGACCGCCCAAGAGAAGATACCGTTGCAAGCCAAACACTGAGTTTGTATATTGATAAATTCCAACCTGAGCTTCGCCGATACATTTGGTCTATTGTCGATGTCCCCGGTGATGGCCATTGTGGATTTCATGTGCTTGCAAGACATCTTGGTTATGATGTCAAAGACGGATGGAGACGGGTGAGGCAGGAGCTGTACGAGGAGTTAGAGACTCGTCTTCCATTCTACTCCCGTCTCCTAAGCGAAGAAATGGTTGCAAGTTTGTTGTTAAGTATCCCTTGTACCGACAGTGTTACCGGGACAGACCACTACATGTCAGTCCTGTCTGCCGGCTATTTATTTGCCAATAGGTACATGATACTCTCGTAATTTTCTCGATGGGTATTAGAGAAACATTCTTTCCGATGTGCGCACCTCCGCCGGACCACGGACATTCTAACCTATGTACTATAGGTCACATCGGTGATCACTTCGTCATACTAAAGATGATCGGTCATTCTCCGATTCCTCCACCTTCAACAGTTTGGTACAAAAGAGCACCGGTCGAAGCCAGAGCTTGGACCACACCTTTCGATCATCAAATCGACCATTGTAAGAAGTTGTTGAAGTTTGAGGAGCCAAGAGACTTACCTGTAAACCACTGTGACGTCGAAATCGACTGAGTATCAATGTGTTATATGGAGGACCACTTTTGTATACTTTTTGGCATTTTGGTTATAGAGTACCACTTTTTGTATACATTAAACTATGAAATATGAAGTCCAATATATGTTTCTTACTTTTATCCATGTGTTATATGTCTTTTATCTGGGTGTTATACATGTGTGTTTTGTGTGTTTTGGGTGTTATATATGTGTGTCATACATGTGTGTTACTTTTATCCAGGTGTTGTCTTTTCTAGGACTGCCACACCCAGGGCAGTCCTAGATGAAATGTTCTGTGATTTGATCACAGAACATTTCATCTAGGACTGCCACACACAGGGCAGTCCAACACATGTGAAGGACTGCCCTGGGTGTGGCAGTCCTAGATGAATTGTTCTGTGAATTAGGACGGAGAATGGCCATTCTCCGTGCTAAATTACACGGAGAATGGCCATTTTTCGTGTAAGTTAAGACGGAGAATGGTCATTCTCCTGTATTTTAACACTGGAAAGACCATTCTCCGTGTAAATTAAGACGGAGAATGTCCATTCTCCGTGTTAAAAACACGGAGAATGCCATTCTCCGTGTTAATTTACACGGAGAATGGTCATTCTCCTGCATTTTATGGTCAGTTGAAACTTTGGAGGGCCATAACTTTTGACTGGGAGGTCGAAACGAGGTCCCGTTTGTCGCAAAAGGAGCGTATCTTCGAGGAGGCTGAAAGTAACAGCTTCATAGTTAGACGGCCTTTCGGAATTTTAGAATCGCAAAAAAATGATGTTTGGACCCCCGTTTTAGCAGTTTTGTCGAAATTTTAGAATCGCAAACAAATATTAATTCAATGACTCACAAATAGGACTGCCACCCCCTGGCAGTCCTACGCTTATGAAGGACTGCCAGAGTGCTGGCAGTCCTAATTAAAACTTGCTGTAACAGCAAGTTTCAATTAGGACTGCCAGTACCCTGGCAGTCCTCCTTTTGTATAGGACTTTCAGGGGGGGTGGCAGTCCTAATTGAAACTCTCTGTGCCAGGGGGGTGGCATATCCAACAGAAGTATTTTAACACAAGTATCCAGCACATAACCAATACAAGTATTTCAACACAAGTATCCAACAACATGTTCGACACCCAAAAATATCAACATCCAAAAATATTTTAACACAAGGATCCAACAACATGTTCGACACCCAAAAATATCAACATCCAAAATACCCAACTTCAGACAATCAGACAATCATACTACATATCATGGCGGACCTTCGAACGAGACTCCGCATTACGCATGAATTGGAACTCAACCTCGTCGTCGATGCGCTCAAGCTCGTTGGCGACCAAGGCACTAGTGTCGACCAAGACACTAGTGTCACTTTGGCAAGCGCTCCGAAGTGTCTTGGCCAGTTCCTTCGCCCTTCTAGACTGTAAATGAAAGTATAATTGAATTTAGTCTACAAACATGAAAATCTCAAACTAATTGCTAATGCGAAACTCACCATCTTCACCAATGAAGCATACAAGATGTTTTTCGAAGGAAGATTTCCAACAGCTACTACGGCCTCGGGACCCGGGTTTGTAGGGTTCAACAACTTAGGATGTCCGACCCGCCAGAAGTACGGCATGTAGTCCTCGCTGCAGTCGGCCATCTGGGTGACCGGTTGACTCTCATCTTCCCCAAGCAGGTGTCTTTGCCACTCGGAGTAGAAGTCGGTCACCCAGTCGAAATACGCTGGTTTGTAGTTCAATGGTTGGGTCCCACGGAAAGGTTCCAACAGCTGTAGTGTGCGCTTCGGCACACTTTGCACGAAGCCAAACTGCCGAAGTACGCGATCAGGCATGTACGGCTCCTTGATATCATAGCATGTGATCATGCCATGAAATAAAGAAACTGGTTGGATGGCACGACTCCCCTCGCGAAAATCCCGGTATGGATCCCAAAATATCTGTAGGAAAATAGTTAACAGCAAAAAAAACTTAACATGAAAAAATAAGGTTAGTCCCAATTTATTACCTCTTCTGGTACCAAATTGTCAAGTACTTCACGAATGGAAGCCAGGATTTGCCAATCTTTGGTTTTCACCTGGGCCGGCCTCCATCGAGCCACTCTAGGAAGGTGTTCAAAATAGATTGGGTTCTGGTCACCCCGCCTGAGCATCGAAAAGTGCTCGTATATCCATGCCTATTCAATTACTAAGTTAATAGTCACAAAATATAAACAACAAAATGAAGTATACGAGATTAAATCGTTAAAAGTTTTCTTACATGTAGCAGAGTCTGGCATCCAGCAATTGTCTTAGTCCCGACACGGGATGCGATGCCGAGCTCGCGGTAAAGATAGGCGAGAATACCGCTACCCCACGATATATCGATGAAGTCATCCACAGGCAATAAATTGAGCATGTACCTCGCATGTATTGAGGTTCCAGACTTGTCCGAAATGCCCACCGTTCCAAGGACGAACAGCATGTAAGCACGGGCCATCGCGTCTGTAATGCCCCGCTCCGCACGGCGCATTACGCTGAAGCGTTGACTCAACGAGTTGCGTGGACCGAAAGAATGTATCGATGCAAAACGATACGAGAGCTAAGTTGTCCCGAGCAATGCATCGAACTGAGTCGATGCGAAGAGTTGCCTTGTCCCTAAGAATGCATCGAGTGAATCGATGCGAAGCGCCGCGTTGCCCCGAAGGATGAGTGCATTGAATCGGCTCGAAGATTCTAAGAAATCGAATCGACCAAGGCGCAAGTCCGAATCGAAGCAAGTATTGATTTTAGTTAGTTTCGTGTGCAGGTCATACTTTGACGGGAAAATATTAGAGGTCGATCTTTTGCAATATTTAGTAAGGGATCCGCGAAATCAAATCGTCGCCTTGCAACGGGCCGAGACTTGGGCACGCTAAGGCAAATCGGGCGTATGATTCAATGAAAGCACGAAGTGCTCGAATGGCTAAGTCAGGAGAGTGGCCGTGCAACAAAGTCAGGGAATCGAGCCGCATCGGCTCGGCGAAATGACAAAGGTGTATCGACTCAAGGTGGGAGGATTGACTTCTTTTTACTCCTTCATTCGATAAGTCAAATATATCATTGTATGCTAAAGTTAACCTATCGACGCCACGGGCGTGGCCGATCGGAGATAAAATCATAGTGTGAGTCGAACACTAAGTTAGAACAATTGAAATGAAACGTGCATCAATATGCACGAGTCGCTATGGAACATTGGATATCGCTAAGGCGAGCGCCTCGGTGCGCAAGCCGCAACAACATGGGATAACTGTAATTGGCAAGTGCCTTAGTGCACGAACCATACCGTGCCTTTGCTGCACGAGTTAGACGGCTAGAACATTGAAAGACAATAGGCGAGCGCCCTAGCGCGCAAGCCCCGAACATTGAATGCTAAGTTATAGAACATGGAAATATGGTCGGAACGTGCCTACGTGCACGGGATAATAAAAGATGGCTTCGTTGCGAGAGAATACAGTTGCGGTATGAATGTGGCGGAACTGTCGGATATGACATGTTGCCTCAAAAGGTGTTCGAGACCTTCGGGTCGTTCGGTTGACGAGCATTGAGTTGAGGCACGATGCCATTGAATCATCGAAACGAAGTGCGAAACGAAAGAACATAGAAAGCTAAATGGAAGAAATACGAGATGATAAGTCTGAGTCTCGGACTCAAGACTATGTTTGGTTGTTTGAAATTGATACTTGAATGATAGGGCGTTGCATGGTCGATTGGAATGGGCTCGAGATAAAATGTGATACCGCCCGTGTACGGGTGTTTCCCCCAATCGGATAATTACCAGATGTGCCCCGGAACCGATTGGCCGCGGAGGGATTCGAATAATCTTTGTAGGCGCACATCAAAACTAGATGGGAAATGCCGCAAATAATGGTATGCAGCGGGAACGTTTCGGTTGTTTTGGGATTGTAACCCAACCCGTGAAACGCCGGACAGCCCAACCAAATAGTGAGAAAAGAAGGAGAGAAAAGAAAGGAACTCCTTTAGTCCATTCCGGCGCGGATACGCCAACGGCCCTCATATAGTTAAGGAACGATGGGTTGAAAGCGTAGGCGCGAATGCGTCCCGCATATAGATCCTACTTAGAGTTGCACTTATAACATGACAGGGAAGAAATGGGGCGTATTCACCTTGCGTCAGTGCAAGGGACGCAAGGGCGAGTGCGTCGGCTTGGTAAGCCACGAATCAAACACGAGATTGCTTGCTTGCTTGTACATTCAATTCGATAATATGATGCTATGCTAACATGCTTTACGTTTTCGAAGATGCCATGAAATTGACCCTAAGGAGAACATAGCAAGATCATAAGCTAAGTTGCATGACTCAACGTAAATATTAAAGATGTTGGTTTGGAAAGATGATCTTTGATATCAGTACATGCGAGGACGAACGTACTGATCCCCCATCAGCTTCATGCAGGGTGCAGGGAATGAATTGCTCGCGGCGAAGCGTTGCTTGAACGTGTTAAGGCTTGGAATGCCGAAGCGCATTGAAGCGTGCTATCGCATTGACGCTCGGACTACGCAGCTGGATTGATGCGGCCGAGATATAGAAGGTATGATGTATGGAACGGTGAAATCCTTTGTGGGCAAGAGAGAACCTGAGTGTTGTAGCCAATCTGGCATATATTGTTAGGCTATCGAAAGCCATTGTAATCTCAATTTCGAATATCAATAAAGAGAATTATTTCGTATACTCTGTTTTCCTATCGTTGTAAATATCGAATCAAAAGATAACCATTTGAGAACTTGTCATCTTGCCTTGCACGAGCGCAACTCCAGGCTCGTGCGGCATCACGCCCCCTGCGAGGACGATGATTCGGGTGATTCCGGGTCGGGGCGTGACAAATTGGTATCAGAGCTCTAGGCTCAATTTCCTCTGGACGCTCGCTTCACTACAATTCGAAAAGTTGCCCACCACCACTTGATATCACTCTTGACTCTACTCGATGCCGTATTGGATGTTTCATACAATAAGTCTAATACAAATCGTGTAATTTTGCCGCATGTGTTTTGGAAATTACACGATGTTTGCTAAGAAAGTCGCGAGGGGTATATTGCATTGAATGCAAACGAGCCGTAAAAATGTTAGTTGCTGCAAGCGCAACGAATTGTGAAATACGATTTGAGATATTGTGGCAATGTAACATGTTGAATGAGAAATAAAATGATGCACGATGTGCAGCGAGTTAATGTGAATATGCGTTAAAATGAAAGTGAGAAGTGATAGCCAATACCGATGTGTTAAACGGATTGTGCATTGACTTGTAAAGTCGAGAGTAATTCGTTGCACGAGGTGCGGTAAATATCGGAAATAATCGTTGCCCGATGTGCAACGCGTGTTGGAAAGTAAAATCATTGCACGTAGTGCAACGCATATCAAATTAATCGTTGCACAAAGTGCAAAAGAAATTGGAAATAAATCGTTGTACAAAGTGAAATGAAAGTATCGAAAATAAAATTGTAGCACGATGTGCAACGCGTATCGGAAGTGAAATTTGTTGCACGGGGTACAACGCGTGTCTAAATAAATTGTTGCACGAGATGCAACGTAAGGAAAGAATTGAAATCGTAAATCGATAGAACGAATCGTTCGGTTGCACACCAAACTTATGTTGGCAAACGAGAACATTGACCGAGTTGCGTCGGATTTGATAGAATCAAAGTTACGGTTGTGATCAAGCACGATCACTGCGGAAACCATAAGTCGGAAGAGAACGTTGGCCTATACTAAGTATAATGCGAGGGAAATGACTTGAGTTCCGAGTGGTATATGCCATACCACGTAGGCGATGAATGACTCGATTCTGAGTGGTATATGGTATAGCACTTGGGCGATAAATTGCATCGACGCCTTGTGAGAATTGCGGAAAGTTTGTCCGCAACGGACGGGAGAGTACCGAGACTCGATTGAAAATTTGTATGACGGTATGTTGATGCAAGTGTTCTTCGAAATTCGGTTGGGACGATAAGGCGAGACTCGTATCGATGAACGATACGTCGGACGGAAGTTATAGTTGGTCGGACGACCGAGACTAGCGAAACAATTATGCCTTGACGCAATAATCGGATCGACGGGAAAGGAATACTCGAGCTTACAAATGAGTCGCACGACTTGCGATCTCGGTAGAAACGTTGGGCGAGACGAATCGAATCGTACGACTTGCGATCTCGATAGAAATGTTAGGCGATGCAAACATTGAAATTGAATCGCACGATGTGCGACTTCGGTAAGAAAGTTGGTTGACGTGAGTAATCGTGCCGAAGAAATAGTTGGTTACGTTACGACGACACTCATTTGAGTATGACTGAAAACGCGCGAACTTAGCGGGCGTGATCGTATAACTCGAGGGTTCGATGTTGGATAATCAGTAACTCGGTTACACGATCAAAGTATAGCGGGATGCGGTGAATCGGAGAACAAGTGGATGCGTATGGAAAAGTTTGTGGCAAACTTGGATGTATGCAAAGCGAGTTAAGTTGATGTCGAAACGGATTCAAAGTTCCCTTATGTTATCGAAATGGATACGGCGTATCGAGATCGATACGTAAGGAAACGTAAGCGATGTGTGAATACAAAATAGAATGCGCCTTGCGCTATCAAAATTTTGTAAGTAAGGATACGAGAATGAACGAACTTGGTTGATAGTAAATTTTGTGATTGATCAAAGACGAGACTATAAGTCATCGACGATTGCTCGATGCGTATAGCATCTCGTGTGTCGATCCGTAAATAAGATAGACTCGAACTCGATGCGAGTAGATGTTTCGTAAATTACGGAATCATCGACGGTAGTGCATGACTTGACTCGGAAGATAGTTGCGCATCAGTTGCGCCGATAGAAATAGTTGTGTCCGAAATTGGGTATTCGCATAGAATCGTCGGAACGTGATTTGGCTCCGAATTAAGATATAGCATGGTTCGTATTAAACTGTCCTTCGTTAATGATCCACAATTATCGAGCGTAGCTTCGGGGCAGCTGACCCTAGAAGACTTGACCGCCAAATTAAATTGAATACTGCAGACCGTAAGATGACCCATGCGATATCGCATATGGGATTGCACCGATAACAAATATAACACGGTGCATGTTGATGATAAGTCTAGGCGATTGCGAGGAACGTGCTATGCACGAGAGGGAACGATAAGGGAATGGCTTACGAGTCATGTCGTTAGATCCGGATTCACCTTGCAATTGAGCTTGCGTGAATCGAAATTATGTTCAATGTTGCGAGACGGATAAGTTGGAAATTTGGCTAGTGATTTCCTACTCGTTAGGAAATTGAATGTAAGACGCGTCGTTAAGACATTCGTGTCAAGGCGATCGTTGCCCTGAGCACCATCGCCTTGATGTAAACTTTCGTATCGGATAGATTGTGGCCTTTGTGCAATGTCAATTTAAACTTGCGTCAGGAGAATCTAAGCACGGTGCCTTAGAAAGTAACCTAGCGGCGTAGTCCTGAATGTTGATGCATTTGCAAGTCAACAAAGAAAATCGTATCGAGACAAGTTGCAAGCGAGACTTCGGAAATAGTTGGACAGCGACATCGAACGCAAGGCGTTGCAGAGACTCGTTGTGATTGGATGCGCGACAGCTTGACGCGACGCGTAGAGTTGGTAGTCCATGTGAAACATACGAAATGAGAAATGCGATTTTGAATCGCATAGCGTTATGCAATAAAATTTTGAGAACAAATACTATGGATGAGTCCGATCGAGAGTACGAGATGGCAAGCATAGGATTGAAATTTACCTGTCAGCTTTGTTCCAATTTGCTACGACTGGACTTGGTCGAAATACACATATCTTCGGGACGCCTTGAATATAGGTACGAATCCAAATCGAGTTGTATCCAAATTCAAATCGAGCTGCAGGGATGACTTGAAATGTTAGTGAAAAGCTTGTGAGATATTATGAAATCGAACAACATTGGTGGGACGAGATCGTGAAACGATCTATAAAACACTTATTCAGAGTGTTGGTTTTGGTTCGAGGACGAACCTTGTTTTGAGTGGTATATTCTGTAATGCCCCGCTCCGCATGACGCATTACGCTGAAGCGTTGACTCAACGAGTCGCGTGGACCGAAAGAATGTATCGATGCAAAACGATACGAGAGCTAAGTTGTCCCGAGCAACGCATCGAACTGAGTCGATGCGAAGAGTTGCCTTGTCCCTAAGAATGCATCGAGTGAATCGATGCGAAGCGCCGCGTTGCCCCGAAGGATGAGTGCATTGAATCGGCTCGAAGATTCTAAGAAATCGAATCGACCAAGGCGCAAGTCCGAATCAAAGCAAGTATTGATTTTAGTTGGTTTCGTGTGCAGGTCATACTTTGACGGGAAAATATTAGAGGTCGATCTTTTGCAATATTTAGTAAGGGGTCCGCGAAATTAAATCGTCGCCTTGCAACGGGCCGAGACTTGGGCACGCTAAGGCAAATCGGGCGTATGATTCAATGAAAGCACGAAGTGCTCGAATGGCTAAGTCAGGAGAGTGGCCGTGCAACAAAGTCAGGGAATCGAGCCGTATCGGCTCGGCAAAATGACAAAGGCGTATCGACTCAAGGTGGGAGGATTGACTTCTTTTTACTCCTTCATTCGATAAGTCAAATATATCATTGTATGCTAAAGTTAACCTATCGACGCCACGGGCGTGGCCGATCGGAGATAAAATCATAGTGTGAGTCGAACACTAAGTTAGAACAATTGAAATGAAACGTGCATCAATATGCACGAGTCGCTATGGAACATTGGATATCGCTAAGGCGAGCGCCTCGGTGCGCAAGCCGCAACAACATGGGATAACTGTAATCGGCAAGTGCCTTAGTGCACGAACCATACCGTGCCTTTGCTGCACAAGTTAGACGGCTAGAACATTGAAAGACAATAGGCGAGCGCCCTAGCGCGCAAGCCCCGAACATTGAATGCTAAGTTATAGAACATGGAAATATGGTCGGAACGTGCCTACGTGCACGGGATAATAAAAGATGGCTTCGTTGCGAGAGAATACAGTTGCGGTATGAATGTGGCGGAACTGTCGGATATGACATGTTGCCTCAAAAGGTGTTCGAGACCTTCGGGTCGTTCGGTTGACGAGCATTGAGTTGAGGCACGATGCCATTGAATCATCGAAACGAAGTGCGAAACGAAAGAACATAGAAAGCTAAATGGAAGAAATGCGAGATGATAAGTCTGAGTCTCGGACTCAAGACTATGTTTGGTTGTTTGAAATTGATACTTGAATGATAGGGCGTTGCATGGTCGATTGGAATGGGCTCGAGATAAAATGTGATACCGCCCGTGCACGGGTGTTTCCCCCAATCGGATAATTACCGGATGCGCCCCGGAACCGATTGGCCGCGGAGGGATTCGAATAATCTTTGTAGGCGCACATCAAAACTAGATGGGAAATGCCGCAAATGATGGTATGCAGCGGGAACGTTTCGGTTGTTTTGGGATTGTAACCCAACCCGTGAAACGCCGGGCAGCCCAACCAAATAGTGAGAAAAGAAGGAGAGAAAAGAAAGGAACTCCTTTAGTCCATTCCGGCACGGATACGCCAACGGCCCTCATATAGTTAAGGAACGATGGGTTGAAAGTGTAGGCGCGAATGCGTCCCGCATATAGATCCTACTTAGAGTTGCACTTATAACATGACAGGGAAGAAATGGGGCGTATTCACCTTGCGTCAGTGCAAGGGACGCAAGGGCGAGTGCGTCGGCTTGGTAAGCCACGAATCAAACACGAGATTGCTTGCTTGCTTGTACATTCAATTCGATAATATGATGCTATGCTAACATGCTTTACGTTTTCGAAGATGCCATGAAATTGACCCTAAGGAGAACATAGCAAGATCATAAGCTAAGTTGCATGACTCAACGTAAATATTAAAGATGTTGGTTTGGAAAGATGATCTTTGATATCAGTACATGCGAGGACGAACGTACTGATCCCCCACCAGCTTCATGCAGGGTGCAGGGAATGAATTGCTCGCGGCGAAGCGTTGCTTGAACGTGTTAAGGCTTGGAATGCCGAAGCGCATTGAAGCGTGCTATCGCATTGACGCTCGGACTACGCAGCTGGATTGATGCGGCCGAGATATAGAAGGCATGATGTATGGAACGGTGAAATCCTTTGTGGGCAAGAGAGAACCTGAGTGTTGTAGCCAATCTGGCATATATTGTTAGGCTATCGAAAGCCATTGTAATCTCAGTTTCGAATATCAATAAAGAGAATTATTTCGTATACTCTGTTTTCCTATCGTTGTAAATATCGAATCAAAAGATAACCATTTGAGAACTTGTCATCTTTGTTGACACAAGGTCACAGTCAACCAAATATTGACTACATTGACCAAATAATATTTGTATTAATTCAATACGACACACGACGACTGCATTCAGTTCAAGACAGATGACAGCTCAGTCTCCGGCTCTCAGTGTGTTCTGGAGTCTGTATTTTATAATTTCATTGAGTCTAGATTTATGTACTCTGAGTCTTGCTGAGCTCTTGGAACTTAGTCTATAACCTACCCAAAATCCCAAGCTCCACTGAACCAAAAACTGCCCACTGGTCCCCTTAGAACCACTCTGTGCTCTGGAGACAGAGTTCGGGCCGAACTCTGCCTCCACACAGAGTTCGGGCCGAACTCTGTCCCCTAGAAATCAGGAACCCTAATTTTAGGGATAGCTGGTTGCTAGTTGTCCAACGGCCAAATTTTTGAATATTCCTACCCGAATTCTGGCCGAATTCTGCCTATAAAAACACTATAAATAGGGCATGAATTCTCTCATTTCAATCCATCCAATCTTCTCTTCTCTTCTCTCTTATAAGCTCAATAAGCCATACCCTTCCCATCTACTAGCCACAAGCCTCCTAAGTCTCGAGTGCTCAGCATCTCTCAGTTAGGATTCTTGTGCAAGAGTTGAAGAAGTCGCTTGGACAATTCCAAGCAAATCGCCACTGCGATCCTCTGTTAAGAAGTTGACGTGCTCTTCTGAAGAAAAGGCACGGGTTGTAAACTACTATTTCACAAATAGTGGATTTAATCCTGAGCTAGAGTTCTCAGGCCTGGACTAGTCCTCCACGAGGGAAACCAGGTTAAAATCGCTGTGTTTGCGTATGCTCTTCTGCTCTTCATTTATTTTCCGCACTTTACTCTGATTATTTATTGTTGGTGAAAGAGTTATTTTTAATTGGCTATTTTTCTCTATAAACTCTATTCACCCCCCTCTAGAGTTGCCAAACTGTTCTTCAATTGGTATCAGAGCTCTGTTCTCTTTACAAGGATTAACATCCTAAGAGCTGATCCATGGCAACCACACAATCCTTGATTTCCAATCATGGTGAAGGTCAGTCCACTCATAGGCCTCCCCTATTTGATGGGACAAACTACACATATTGGAAAACAAGGATGAGCTTCTATCTTAAGTCTCTAGACTTTGACCTGTGGACTGTCGTCACTGACGGTTACAAAAAGCCCGCCAGGATAGTTGTCGATGGTGACCTCATTGAGAAACCACACGACAAATATTCTGTCGAGGAGAAGAAACAGGCAAGTCTAGATGCTAGGGCTATTAATGCTTTATTCTGTGCTATAGACAGGAATGAGTTCAACAGGGTTTCTACTTGCACCACTGCTCATGAAGTATGGAGACTTCTAGAAGTAACGCATGAAGGAACCACACAGGTCAAGGAATCTAAAATAAGCCGTCTCACTCAAGAATACGAAGCCTTCAAGATGAAGCCAAGTGAGACGATCACTCAAATGATCACAAGATTCCTCGACATCATCAATCCTCTATCTTCGCTCGGAAAGCAGTACTCAAACCACGAGAAGATTCGTAAGCTGCTCAGAGGGCTACCAAAGATTTGGAACCCTAAGGTGACAGCCATCATAGAAGGAAACGATCTCACAACAATGTCAATGGAGACCTTGATGGGTAAGCTTATGACTCACGAGCTTGACCTCAAGGACTTCGAAGAGCCTGCTCCGAAGACCAGGGAGATCGCACTCAAAGCTCATCAACGAAGAGCTAATCATGATGAGACCGAAGAAGATAATTCGGATGATGAAGACCAAGCTCTCATGGTTCGCAACTTCAGGAAATTCCTTCGCTTCAATCGAAGGAAGAAGGAATCTCAAGAAGACGATGAAGAAGAACCAACTTGTTACGGTTGCAAGAAAACTGGACATGTCCGAAAAGACTGCCCATTCATGAAGAAGAGCAACCGCTACGAGAAGCCATACAAAAAGAACTCATCAAAGAAATATGCCAACACAGGCATCTGGCATGAAAGTGAAGCAAGTGACTCTGAGGAAGAAAAGGACTCTCCTCAAGATACAGCAAATGTGTGCCTGATGGCAACTTCTAACAAGGTATCTAACGAAACTCTGGATGACTTCTCTTTTGATGAACTTGGCGATGCTTTCACTGATTTACTCGATGATCATAAAAAGGTCATCGGTAAATATAAACATGCCAAGGACAAAATCAAAAGTCTAGAAGATGAGATACAAAGAATTTCCTTACTTCTTGATAATGTTAGAGACACATCACCCACTAATGACGCTGATGAAGTATCCAAGCTCAAATTAAGCTTGCATGATGCTGAAGCACGTATTGAGCAACAAACTCAAGAAATCACTACACTCAACACGTTGCTTGCTGAAGAAAAGAGTAGACACAAGATTTCCATGACTAAGATATATGGCTTAAATATTAAGGTTAATGAACTGCAAGCTGGTACCAAAAGATTAGAAACCAAATTGGGTAAACAGGTTGTTCAACCTCAAACCCAATCACATGAGCACAACACCACTCATGCTAGTCAACCACGTCATTCTCATACAGCACATAACCATGCATTCATATACACAAACTTTCACAAATCACGTGCAAGTAAGAACAATTCTCACTCAGTACACAAGCATCATGCACAAAGACACAATCAACAGCACTTCACACATAAAAACCCTCATATGCCATATAGACAAGACCCTCATATACCATATAGACAAAATCATCATGTCATGCCATATAGACAAAATCATCATGCCATGCCATCTAGACAATATCAGCATGTCACTCATCATAGACAATACCATCATTCTATGCCTCAAAGACACCATCACCATGCCACTTATTCCATGCATAATCATCCTCACCATGCTAACTCTTCACATCATGTCCATCCTCATCCTGTTGCTTATAAATACTATTCTCATACTCCTAGTATAAACAAGAATGCTATATGTACTTATTGTGGATTACATGGACACATCTCACCACAGTGCAGAGTTAGAAGACTTGTAGATAAAAGGATATATGCTTGGTTCCCAAAGACTAACTTTTCAGGACCCTCAAGAACTCGGGTACCAAAGGTCACATCTACTCTTGATGTAGGTGGACCTTCCCTCCTCAACTGAAAGTAAGTGGATTCTCGATAGTGGATGCTCGCGACATATGACGGGAGACGCAAACCTTTTTGCATCACTATCGATGAAGAGAGAAGGATACGTATCCTTCGGTAACAATCTCAAAGGGCACATTATAGGTAATGGTATCATTGGTCATCCTCCCTCTCCTGTAATAAAGGATGTCTGCCTAGTGACCGAGTTAAAGCATAACCTGCTCAGCATTAGTCATCTTGCTGATCATGGATATGACATTAACTTTGGACAAAACAGTTGCTACATCTATGATAGGTCAACAGGAGACATTGCTTTTGAAGGGAAAAGAGAGGATAACATCTATATTTTCTATCTTTCTATAAATACTAACAATGCAGGTAGATGTTTATATGCCCACAAAGACGAACGACTACTTTGGCACCAGCGTCTTGGTCACGCCAACATGGATGCTATATCCAGGCTTTCTACCAAGAAGCTAGTGAGAGGATTGCCTGACATCACATTCAAAAAGGACACGGTATGTGCCGAATGTGAACTAAACAAGGCAACAAAATCCTCGTTTCATTCCATCAACTCTGTAAGTACTACTAGACCCTTGCAACTACTTCATATGGATTTATTTGGTCCTAGTAGAATAGCTAGCCTTGGTGGCAAACTGTATGCATTTGTTATTGTTGATGATTTTTCGAGATTTACTTGGGTCTTCTTTCTCGCTAATAAGAGCGATGCTATTTCTGTTTTCAAAGTTTTTGTAAAGTAAGTTCAAAACGAAAAAGGCTACATGATTACTCGAATCCGAAGTGATCATGGAGGCGAATTCGTAAATTATGATTTTGAAAGTTTTTGTAATGCAAATGGTTTTGATCATGAATTTTCTTGTCCTAGAACTCCTCAACAAAATGGTGTTGTGGAGCGGAAGAATAGAACTCTCGGCGATATGGCCAGAGTCATGTTGAATAAATTTTCACTTCCGAAATACTTTTGGGCAGAAGCTGTTAGTACAGCATGCCATATTTTGAATAGGGTGCTGATTCGTCCCATTACGAAGAAAACACCCTATGAGCTTTGGTTTGGGAGAACCCCCAATGTTTCTTATTTTAAAGTTTTTGGTTGTAGATGTTTTATCCTTAACACCAAAGACAACTTAGGCAAATTTGATGCCAAAGCTGACGATGGTATCTTTCTTGGTTATGCCGCCAAGAGTAAGGGATATAGAGTTTTCAATAAACGCTCACTTATTGTGGAAGAGTCAACAAATGTGACTTTTGATGAAGACAACAGTGCAGCAAGTACTCTTGATGATGACGTTGAGCCATCAACTTCTACTCCAATGAATACTTCAACCGAAACTAATTCTCTGGAGGGTTTGCCTAAGAAATTCTCTTTCAAACCTTCTCATCCAGAAAATTTAGTTATAGGAGAAGTTTCACGTGGAGTAACTACTAGATCATCACTAAGAGACTCTGTTGCTAGCACTGCCTTCATTTCACAAGTAGAGCCTAAAAACATTTCTGAAGCTTTTAATGATGAATTTTGGATTTCTGCTATGCAAGAAGAACTCAACCAATTCGAGAGAAGCCAAGTATGGGAACTCGTTCCTAGACCGGTTAATCACTCTATAATTGGTACTAAATGGGTTTTTAGAAACAAAGTAAATGAAGATGGTTCAGTCACACGTAACAAAGCTCGTCTAGTAGCTCAAGGATACAACCAAGAGGAAGGTATCGACTACGATGAGACGTATGCTCCTGTTGCTAGACTAGAATCCATTCGGATGCTTTGTGCTTTTGCTAATTTTCAAAACTTTAAATTATTTCAAATGGATGTGAAAAGTGCCTTTCTGAATGGTTTTATTAAGGAGGAAGTTTATGTGAAACAACCTCCTGGCTTTGAAAATCACAAATTTCCCGACCACGTGTTCAAGCTAAAGAAAGCACTTTATGGCCTCAAACAAGCCCCCAGAGCTTGGTATGAAAGGCTAAGTAGCTTCTTACTTGATAAAGGTTTTTCAAAAGGGAAAATTGACACTACACTGTTTATAAAATCTTTTAAAGACACTATTCTGTTGATTCAAATTTATGTTGATGATATTATTTTTGGGTCTACTGATGAAACTCTTTGTCAAGAATTTGCCAAGTGTATGCAGACAGAATTTGAGATGAGCATGATGGGAGAGCTCAACTACTTTCTTGGCCTGCAAGTAAAGCAACTGGCAAATGGAACTTTCATCTGTCAATCGAAGTATACCAAGGACATGCTGAAGAAGTTCGACCTTGACAACGTCAAACCAATTAGCACGCCAATGGCTACTTCAACCAAACTCGAACCAGATGAGAGCGGCAAACCCGTTGATCAACGTAAGTATCGAGGTATGATAGGCAGCTTACTTTATTTAACTGCTAGTCGCCCCGATATCATGTTTAGTGTTTGCCTATGTGCTAGATATCAAGCAAATCCTAAGGAATCTCACATGACCGCGGTTAAGCGTATCTTTCGATACCTTAAGGGTACGGTTACAGTGGGCCTATGGTATCCCAAGTCAACATCATTTGACCTCATCGGTTACTCTGATGCTGACTTTGCTGGATGCAAGGTCGACCGTAAAAGTACGAGCGGCACGTGTCATTTGTTAGGAAAGGTTTTAGTCTCATGGTTTAGCAAGAAGCAGAACTCTGTCGCACTATCCACAACAGAAGCTGAATACATAGCAGCTGGGCGTTGTTGTGCACAGATTCTGTGGATGAAGCAAACCCTTGAAGACTATAAGTTATCTTTCATGCATATTCCTATATTCTGTGACAATACTAGTGCCATCAATTTGACTAAGAACCCTGTCTGCCACTCACGCACTAAACACATTGAGATCAGACACCACTTTTTGCGTGATCATCAGCAAAATGGCACGATTAACTTAGATTTTATTGACACTGATCATCAGCTAGCAGATTTCTTTACTAAGCCATTATCCGAAGAGCGCTTCAATTTTCTTTGTCGTGAACTCGGAATTTTGGATGAAGCAGTTATAAGTTGAGACTTACTTGCGTAAATATCGAGTATATTTTGATTCTTTTATGACAAATTTATTATGGGTACAAGCCGAAAGGGTCCTTCTGACAAAAAGGCGTAAAAGCCTAAGCGACACGGTGCACTAGTCCTCAGGACTACCGCTAGCTGGGATCCGGCCCCTGCAGCTAACCCATGGCAAATTTGAAATACTGAATTACAATATATTTCCTTATTTATTATATGGTTTGTTACGATTTATTATTGCCAAATTGATCTTCCTAAAGTTCATTCTGACCATTGTGAATCTCTCTATGTACTTTATTGGGTTTATCAAAATTGTATCTCTTTTTGTTCAACACTTAATCATTTTTCAGCCCAACTTTTGTTCTGGATCACTGATCCGGAACTCGGGCCGAACTCTGCCCCTAACAGAGTTCGGGCCGAGTTCGGTCCCTAGGTTCCAGAATCGGGATCTGGCTCTGCCGTTGGATCTATTCCAATCCAATGGTCACTATTCTACCCGACCAAAGACAAAGCCATACTTTATGTCGGGATTCCTTCTCTTTCCTCCCATATTTCTTTCTTCTCCACCTCTTCCATCATCTTCCTTCCAAACCCTAACCCTAGTTCTTGATCTAGAGGGCTCTATTCCTTCTCAAAATCAAGGGAAAGGGGTTTTTCAACGTTCTCTTCAACTGTTTGACATTATTTTCAGGTATAACTCTCTCTTTCTCTCCATTTCAAGTTATCCAATTTCTTGCAAATGGCTCCACGCTTGCCCAATCGTGGGAAGAGGATCCGAACCGAGGGTGCTTCCTCTTCGAATCCACCTCCTCCGATTGAACAAGTAGTTGAACAACACCCCATTCATCCGTTGTTCAATCCGCCGAGTCCCGATGACCCTAACACATACGACGACCGTCTATTTGTATCGCTAGACGCCTCTAATGAATGGTTTAGCGATTTTAGGACTCGTCCGGTGTTTGGGGTGTTGACACAAAGTCACAGTCAACCAAATATTGACTACATTGACCAAATAATATTTGTATTAATTCAATACGACGCACGACGACTGCATTCAGTTCAAGACAGATGACAGCTCAGTCTCCGGCTCTCAGTGTGTTCTGGAGTCTGTATTTTATAATTTCATTGAGTCTAGATTTATGTACTCTGAGTCTTGCTGAGCTCTTGGAACTTAGTCTATAACCTACCCAAAATCCCAAGCTCCACTGAACCAAAAACTGCCCACTGGTCCCCTTAGAACCACTCTGTGCTCTGGAGACAGAGTTCGGGCCGAACTCTGCCTCCACACAGAGTTCGGGCCGAACTCTGTCCCCTAGAAATCAGGAACCCTAATTTTAGGGATAGCTGGTTGCTAGTTGTCCAACGGCCAAATTTTTGAATATTCCTACCCGAATTCTGGCCGAATTCTGCCTATAAAAACACTATAAATAGGGCATGAATTCTCTCATTTCAATCCATCCAATCTTCTCTTCTCTTCTCTCTTATAAGCTCAATAAGCCATACCCTTCCCATCTACTAGCCACAAGCCTCCTAAGTCTCGAGTGCTCAGCATCTCTCAGTTAGGATTCTTGTGCAAGAGTTGAAGAAGTCGCTTGGACAATTCCAAGCAAATCGCCACTGCGATCCTCTGTTAAGAAGTTGACGTGCTCTTCTGAAGAAAAGGCACGGGTTGTAAACTACTATTTCATAAATAGTGGATTTAATCCTGAGCTAGAGTTCTCAGGCCTGGACTAGTCCTCCACGAGGGAAACCAGGTTAAAATCGCTGTGTTTGCGTATGCTCTTCTGCTCTTCATTTATTTTCCGCACTTTACTCTGATTATTTATTGTTGGTGAAAGAGTTATTTTTAATTGGCTATTTTTCTCTATAAACTCTATTCACCCCCCTCTAGAGTTGCCAAACTGTTCTTCAATTGGTATCAGAGCTCTGTTCTCTTTACAAGGATTAACATCCTAAGAGCTGATCCATGGCAACCACACAATCCTTGATTTCCAATCATGGTGAAGGTCAGTCCACTCATAGGCCTCCCCTATTTGATGGGACAAACTACACATATTGGAAAACAAGGATGAGCTTCTATCTTAAGTCTCTAGACTTTGACCTGTGGACTGTCGTCACTGACGGTTACAAAAAGCCTGCCAGGATAGTTGTCGATGGTGACCTCATTGAGAAACCACACGACAAATATTCTGTCGAGGAGAAGAAACAGGCAAGTCTAGATGCTAGGGCTATTAATGCTTTATTCTGTGCTATAGACAGGAATGAGTTCAACAGGGTTTCTACTTGCACCACTGCTCATGAAGTATGGAGACTTCTAGAAGTGACGCATGAAGGAACCACACAGGTCAAGGAATCTAAAATAAGCCGTCTCACTCAAGAATACGAAGCCTTCAAGATGAAGCCAAGTGAGACGATCACTCAAATGATCACAAGATTCCTCGACATCATCAATCCTCTATCTTCGCTCGGAAAGCAGTACTCAAACCACGAGAAGATTCGTAAGCTGCTCAGAGGGCTACCAAAGATTTGGAACCCTAAGGTGACAGCCATCATAGAAGGAAACGATCTCACAACAATGTCAATGGAGACCTTGATGGGTAAGCTTATGACTCACGAGCTTGACCTCAAGGACTTCGAAGAGCCTGCTCCGAAGACCAGGGAGATCGCACTCAAAGCTCATCAACGAAGAGCTAATCATGATGAGACCGAAGAAGATAATTCGGATGATGAAGACCAAGCTCTCATGGTTCGCAACTTCAGGAAATTCCTTCGCTTCAATCGAAGGAAGAAGGAATCTCAAGAAGACGATGAAGAAGAACCAACTTGTTACGGTTGCAAGAAAACTGGACATGTCCGAAAAGACTGCCCATTCATGAAGAAGAGCAACCGCTACGAGAAGCCATACAAAAAGAACTCATCAAAGAAATATGCCAACACAGGCATCTGGCATGAAAGTGAAGCAAGTGACTCTGAGGAAGAAAAGGACTCTCCTCAAGATACAGCAAATGTGTGCCTGATGGCAACTTCTAACAAGGTATCTAACGAAACTCTGGATGACTTCTCTTTTGATGAACTTGGCGATGCTTTCACTGATTTACTCGATGATCATAAAAAGGTCATCGGTAAATATAAACATGCCAAGGACAAAATCAAAAGTCTAGAAGATGAGATACAAAGAATTTCCTTACTTCTTGATAATGTTAGAGACACATCACCCACTAATGACACTGATGAAGTATCCAAGCTCAAATTAAGCTTGCATGATGCTGAAGCACGTATTGAGCAACAAACTCAAGAAATCACTACACTCAACACGTTGCTTGCTGAAGAAAAGAGTAGACACAAGATTTCCATGACTAAGATATATGGCTTAAATATTAAGGTTAATGAACTGCAAGCTGTTACCAAAGGATTAGAAACCAAACTGGGTAAACAGGTTGTTCAACCTCAAACCCAATCACATGAGCACAACACCACTCATGCTAGTCAACCACGTCATTCTCATGCAGCACATAACCATGCATTCATATACACAAACTTTCACAAACCTCGTGCACGTAAGAACAATTCTCACTCAGTACACAAGTATCATGCACAAAGACACAATCAACAGCACTTCACACATAAAAACCCTCATATACCATATAGACAAAATCATCATGTCATGCCATATAGACAAAATCATCATGCCATGCCATCTAGACAATATCAGCATGTCACTCATCATAGACAATACCATCATTCTATGCCTCAAAGACACCATCACCATGCCACTTATTCCATGCATAATCATCCTCACCATGCTAACTCTTCACATCATGTCCATCCTCATCCTGTTGCTTATAAATACTATTCTCATACTCCTAGTATAAACAAGAATGCTATCTGTACTTATTGTGGATTACATGGACACATCTCACCACAGTGCAGAATTAGAAGACTTGTAGATAAAAGGATATATGCTTGGTTCCCAAAGACTAACTTTTCAGGACCCTCAAGAACTCGGGTACCAAAGGTCACATCTACTCTTGATGTAGGTGGACCTTCCCTCCTCAACTGAAAGTAAGTGGATTCTCGATAGTGGATGCTCGCGACATATGACGGGAGACGCAAACCTTTTTGCATCACTATCGATGAAGAGAGAAGGATACGTATCCTTCGGTAACAATCTCAAAGGGCACATTATAGGTAATGGTATCATTGGTCATCCTCCCTCTCCTGTAATAAAGGATGTCTGCCTAGTGACCGAGTTAAAGCATAACCTGCTCAGCATTAGTCATCTTGCTGATCATGGATATGACATTAACTTTGGACAAAACAGTTGCTACATCTATGATAGGTCAACAGGAGACATTGCTTTTGAAGGGAAAAGAGAGGATAACATCTATATTTTCTATCTTTCTATAAATACTAACAATGCAGGTAGATGTTTATATGCCCACAAAGACGAACGACTACTTTGGCACCAGCGTCTTGGTCACGCCAACATGGATGCTATATCCAGGCTTTCTACCAAGAAGCTAGTGAGAGGATTGCCTGACATCACATTCAAAAAGGACACGGTATGTGCCGAATGTGAACTAAACAAGGCAACAAAATCCTCGTTTCATTCCATCAACTCTGTAAGTACTACCAGACCCTTGCAACTACTTCATATGGATTTATTTGGTCCTAGTAGAATAGCTAGCCTTGGTGGCAAACTGTATGTATTTGTTATTGTTGATGATTTTTCGAGATTTACTTGGGTTTTCTTTCTCGCTAATAAGAGCGATGCTATTTCTGCTTTCAAAGTTTTTGTAAAGAAAGTTCAAAACGAAAAAGGCTACATGATTACTCGAATCCGAAGTGATCATGGAGGCGAATTCGTAAATTATGATTTTGAAAGTTTTTGTAATGCAAATGGTTTTGATCATGAATTTTCTTGTCCTAGAACTCCTCAACAAAATGGTGTTGTGGAGCGGAAGAATAGAACTCTCGGCGATATGGCCAGAGTCATGTTGAATAAATTTTCACTTCCGAAATACTTTTGGGCAGAAGCTGTTAGTACAGCATGCCATATTTTGAATAGGGTGCTGATTCGTCCCATTACGAAGAAAACACCCTATGAGCTTTGGTTTGGGAGAACCCCCAATGTTTCTTATTTTAAAGTTTTTGGTTGTAGATGTTTTATCCTTAACACCAAAGACAACTTAGGCAAATTTGATGCCAAAGCTGACGATGGTATCTTTCTTGGTTATGCCGCCAAGAGTAAGGGATATAGAGTTTTCAATAAACGCTCACTTATTGTGGAAGAGTCAACAAATGTGACTTTTGATGAAGACAACAGTGCAGCAAGTACTCTTGATGATGACGTTGAGCCATCAACTTCTACTCCAATGAATACTTCAACCGAAACTAATTCTCTGGAGGGTTTGCCTAAGAAATTCTCTTTCAAACCTTCTCATCCAGAAAATTTAGTTATAGGAGAAGTTTCACGTGGAGTAACTACTAGATCATCACTAAGAGACTCTGTTGCTAGCACTGCCTTCATTTCACAAGTAGAGCCTAAAAATATTTCTGAAGCTTTTAATGATGAATTTTGGATTTCTGCTATGCAAGAAGAACTCAACCAATTCGAGAGAAGCCAAGTATGGGAACTCGTTCCTAGACCGGTTAATCACTCTATAATTGGTACTAAATGGGTTTTTAGAAACAAAGTAAATGAAGATGGTTCAGTCACACGTAACAAAGCTCGTCTAGTAGCTCAAGGATACAACCAAGAGGAAGGTATCGACTACGATGAGACGTATGCTCCTGTTGCTAGACTAGAATCCATTCGGATGCTTTGTGCTTTTGCTAATTTTCAAAACTTTAAATTATTTCAAATGGATGTGAAAAGTGCCTTTCTGAATGGTTTTATTAAGGAGGAAGTTTATGTGAAACAACCTCCTGGCTTTGAAAATCACAAATTTCCCGACCACGTGTTCAAGCTAAAGAAAGCACTTTATGGCCTCAAACAAGCCCCCAGAGCTTGGTATGAAAGGCTAAGTAGCTTCTTACTTGAGAAAGGTTTTTCAAAAGGGAAAATTGACACTACACTGTTTATAAAATCTTTTAAAGACACTATTCTGTTGATTCAAATTTATGTTGATGATATTATTTTTGGGTCTACTGATGAAACTCTTTGTCAAGAATTTGCCAAGTGTATGCAGACAGAATTTGAGATGAGCATGATGGGAGAGCTCAACTACTTTCTTGGCCTGCAAGTAAAGCAACTGGCAAATGGAACTTTCATCTGTCAATCGAAGTATACCAAGGACATGCTGAAGAAGTTCGACCTTGACAACGTCAAACCAATTAGCACGCCAATGGCTACTTCAACCAAACTCGAACCAGATAAGAGCGGCAAACCCGTTGATCAACATAAGTATCGAGGTATGATAGGCAGCTTACTTTATTTAACTGCTAGTCGCCCCGATATCATGTTTAGTGTTTGCCTATGTGCTAGATATCAAGCAAATCCTAAGGAATCTCATATGACCGCGGTTAAGCGTATCTTTCGATACCTTAAGGGTACGGTTACAGTGGGCCTATGGTATCCCAAGTCAACATCATTTGACCTCATCGGTTACTCTGATGCTGACTTTGCTGGATGCAAGGTCGACCGTAAAAGTACGAGCGGCACGTGTCATTTGTTAGGAAAGGCTTTAGTCTCATGGTTTAGCAAGAAGCAGAACTCTGTCGCACTATCCACAACAGAAGCTGAATACATAGCAGCTGGGCGTTGTTGTGCACAGATTCTGTGGATGAAGCAAACCCTTGAAGACTATAAGTTATCTTTCATGCATATTCCTATATTCTGTGACAATACTAGTGCCATCAATTTGACTAAGAACCCTGTCTGCCACTCACGCACTAAACACATTGAGATCAGACACCACTTTTTGCGTGATCATCAGCAAAATGGCACGATTAACTTAGATTTTATTGACACTGATCATCAGCTAGCAGATTTCTTTACTAAGCCATTATCCGAAGAGCGCTTCAATTTTCTTTGTCGTGAACTCGGAATTTTGGATGAAGCAGTTATAAGTTGAGACTTACTTGCGTAAATATCGAGTATATTTTGATTCTTTTATGACAAATTTATTATGGGTACAAGCCGAAAGGGTCCTTCTGACAAAAAGGCGTAAAAGCCTAAGCGACACGGTGCACTAGTCCTCAGGACTACCGCTAGCTGGGATCCGGCCCCTGCAGCTAACCCATGGCAAATTTGAAATACTGAATTACAATATATTTCCTTATTTATTATATGGTTTGTTACGATTTATTATTGCCAAATTGATCTTCCTAAAGTTCATTCTGACCATTGTGAATCTCTCTATGTACTTTATTGGGTTTATCAAAATTGTATCTCTTTTTGTTCAACACTTAATCATTTTTCAGCCCAACTTTTGTTCTGGATCACTGATCCGGAACTCGGGCCGAACTCTGCCCCTAACAGAGTTCGGGCCGAGTTCGGTCCCTAGGTTCCAGAATCGGGATCTGGCTCTGCCGTTGGATCTATTCCAATCCAATGGTCACTATTCTACCCGACCAAAGACAAAGCCATACTTTATGTCGGGATTCCTTCTCTTTCCTCCCATATTTCTTTCTTCTCCACCTCTTCCATCATCTTCCTTCCAAACCCTAACCCTAGTTCTTGATCTAGAGGGCTCTATTCCTTCTCAAAATCAAGGGAAAGGGGTTTTTCAACGTTCTCTTCAACTGTTTGACATTATTTTCAGGTATAACTCTCTCTTTCTCTCCATTTCAAGTTATCCAATTTCTTGCAAATGGCTCCACGCTTGCCCAATCGTGGGAAGAGGATCCGAACCGAGGGTGCTTCCTCTTCGAATCCTCCTCCTCCGATTGAACAAGTAGTTGAACAACACCCCATTCATCCGTTGTTCAATCCGCCGAGTCCCGATGACCCTAACACATACGACGACCGTCTATTTGTATCGCTAGACGCCTCTAATGAATGGTTTAGCGATTTTAGGACTCGTCCGGTGTTTGGGGGCCATCCCATCAATTTCACAATATTTTCTCAATATGCATCTTTATTTCGTGATCTTTGTTTGGATGAACTAGTTGCTTCCAATTCTGTCATTTACCATAGTGCAATCCAAATGTTCTACTGTAATCTAACTCACGATGTAACCCACATCTATTCCCGGGTTGCTGGCATTAACATTGCCTTCAATGATTCTGAGTTGGGAGACTTTCTTGCTCTCCCGGATCTTGATGTGTGGGACAAGCTTGTGGAAGCACGTCAACTTCAATTTGTTGGCGATACTTCCCTTGAAGGTTTCAAGGAGGATTTATGTGCTCCTAACGTAAGTCCTCGCAAGCTAAAGGCCAAGCATCTCACCCCCTACTTTTATGAACTTCATCGCATCGTGTTCAATACTATCTTGCCCAAGGCTGGCTCAACAGATGAAGTCACTTATCTTGAGTTCTCCGCCTTATATCATCTCCACTATCGTATTCCATTCAACTTTCCACGGACTATGATGGATTGGATGATCAACTGTCAGAAGAAACCAAGAGCTTTGGTTTATCCTCTCTATCTTCTTTTAGTTTTTCGTGCTTTCATTATTCCTATCCATGATTGTCCGTTCCTGCCTGCACCTGCTTTTCTATCCAAAGCACGACGCCTTCAGCCTGTCGCTGCTTCTGAGTCATCTGAGCATTCTGCTGATGAGGAGCCTGACGCCCCTCCTCTTGGTCAGGATGCACCACCTCCACCTGCCACTCTTGACTCCATCCAGACCATGCTCCGGGAACGTTTCGACTTGGAGGACGATCGGTGGGCTCAGATGGACTACCGCACTACCCTGCAGATGAGTGCACTTAGCAACTCGTTGCATGATATTCGGTACTCCATGTCCCATCATCCTACTTTGCCCACTCCCATGCAGCGGGATCTCGATCGTGAGGGATACCGCATTGATGATCCATGGGTCCTGCGTTACCTGGATCCAAGTGCTGCTCTTGTGGATCCCAGACGTTCCAACTCTCCTGGACCTTCTCGTGCTCCGTGATGGAGATTGGCTACCATCTGCTGCTGCTGCTACTGCTGATGATCTTAGTTACTTTTGATTTCAGTTATTTAGTTTCTTATGGATTTATGTAGCTGATTTATGTACTCTGTTTATGAGTTGGTCACTTGGTTTGGTGGATGACATTATCTGTCTTTATTATCATTTTATTTCAGTGACTTATTTTGCTTAGTATTTTACTGTTTCTTCTCTGCTTGGTGTGGTTGCATTACTATTCATTGCTTCTTTATATTGCTAACTGCCAAAAGGGGGAGAAATAATGTATATTTTTGTGCTTGTTTTGCTTTTGGGAGATATTATTTATCAGGCCACTGGTTCTATGCATTCGTATATCTGTGTATTATTATCTATCAGATCACAGGTACTACGCATTTTGTACGGGGGAGAGCTATAGCTTCTAGCTCGACACCGTTCATGGTTTACGGGGGAGCTATTTTCTCTTAGCTCAGGCATCGTTTATGGGGGAGCTATGTTACAATCAACTGTGTCCAGGTATGAATATTGAAATATACATATATTATTTTGTCAATTATCAATATGGGGGAGATTGTTGACACAAAGTCACAGTCAACCAAATATTGACTACATTGACCAAATAATATTTGTATTAATTCAATACGACACACGACGACTGCATTCAGTTCAAGACAGATGACAGCTCAGTCTCCGGCTCTCAGTGTGTTCTGGAGTCTGTATTTTATAATTTCATTGAGTCTAGATTTATGTACTCTGAGTCTTGCTGAGCTCTTGGAACTTAGTCTATAACCTACCCAAAATCCCAAGCTCCACTGAACCAAAAACTGCCCACTGGTCCCCTTAGAACCACTCTGTGCTCTGGAGACAGAGTTCGGGCCGAACTCTGCCTCCACACAGAGTTCGGGCCGAACTCTGTCCCCTAGAAATCAGGAACCCTAATTTTAGGGATAGCTGGTTGCTAGTTGTCCAACGGCCAAATTTTTGAATATTCCTACCCGAATTCTGGCCGAATTCTGCCTATAAAAACACTATAAATAGGGCATGAATTCTCTCATTTCAATCCATCCAATCTTCTCTTCTCTTCTCTCTTATAAGCTCAATAAGCCATACCCTTCCCATCTACTAGCCACAAGCCTCCTAAGTCTCGAGTGCTCAGCATCTCTCAGTTAGGATTCTTGTGCAAGAGTTGAAGAAGTCGCTTGGACAATTCCAAGCAAATCGCCACTGCGATCCTCTGTTAAGAAGTTGACGTGCTCTTCTGAAGAAAAGGCACGGGTTGTAAACTACTATTTCACAAATAGTGGATTTAATCCTGAGCTAGAGTTCTCAGGCCTGGACTAGTCCTCCACGAGGGAAACCAGGTTAAAATCGCTGTGTTTGCGTATGCTCTTCTGCTCTTCATTTATTTTCCGCACTTTACTCTGATTATTTATTGTTGGTGAAAGAGTTATTTTTAATTGGCTATTTTTCTCTATAAACTCTATTCACCCCCCTCTAGAGTTGCCAAACTGTTCTTCATGGGGGCCATCCCATCCATTTCACAATATTTTCTCAATATGCATCTTTATTTCGTGATCTTTGTTTGGATGAACTAGTTGCTTCCAATTCTGTCATTTACCATAGTGCAATCCAAATGTTCTACTGTAATCTAACTCACGATGCAACCCACATCTATTCCCGGGTTGCTGGCATTAACATTGCCTTCAATGATTCTGAGTTGGGAGACTTTCTTGCTCTCCCGGATCTTGATGTGTGGGACAAGCTTGTGGAAGCACGTCAACTTCAATTTGTTGGCGATACTTCCCTTGAAGGTTTCAAGGAGGATTTATGTGCTCCTAACGTAAGTCCTCGCAAGCTAAAGGCCAAGCATCTCACCCCCTACTTTTATGAACTTCATCGCATCGTGTTCAATACTATCTTGCCCAAGGCTGGCTCAACAGATGAAGTCACTTATCTTGAGATCTCCGCCTTATATCATCTCCACTATCGTATTCCATTCAACTTTCCACGGACTATGATGGATTGGATGATCAACTGTCGGAAGAAACCAAGAGCTTTGGTTTATCCTCTCTATCTTCCTTTAGTTTTTCGTGCTTTCATCATTCCTATCCATGATTGTCCGTTTCTGCCTGCACCTGCTTTTCTATCCAAAGCACGACGTCTTCAGCCTGTCGCTGCTTCTGAGTCATCTGAGCATTCTGCTGCTGAGGAGCCTGACGCCCCTCCTCTTGGTCAGGATGCACCACCTCCACCTGCCACTCTTGACTCCATCCAGACCATGCTCCGGGAACGTTTCGACTTGGAGGACGATCGGTGGGCTCAGATGGACTACCGCACTACCCTGCAGATGAGTGCACTTAGCAACTCGCTGCATGATATTCGGTACTCCATCATCCTGCTATGCCCATTCCCATGCAGCGGGATCCCGATCGTGAGGGTTATCGCATTGATGATCCGTGGGTCTTGCGTTACCTGGATCCGGGTGCTGCTTTTGTGGATCCCAGACGCTCAGACACTCCCGGACCATCTCGTGCTCCGTGATGGAGATTGGCTACCATCTGCTGCTGCTGCTACTGCTGATGATCTTAGTTACTTTTGCTTTCAGTTATTTAGTTTATCATGGATTTTTGTAGCTGGTTTATGTACTCTGTTTATGAGTTGGTCACTTGGTTTGGTGGATGACATTATCTGTCTTTATTATCATTTTATTTCAGTGACTTATTTTGCTTAGTATTTTACTGTTTCTTCTCTGCTTGGTGTGGTTGCATTACTATTCATTGCTTCCTTATATTGCTAACTGCCAAAAGGGGGAGAAATAATGTATATTTTTGTGCTTGTTTTGCTTTTGGGAGATATTATCTATCAGGCCACTGGTTCTATGCATTCGTATATCTGTGTACTTCTTGCTCTGGAAAATATTATCTATCAGATCACAGGTACTACACATTTTGTACGGGGGAGAGCTATAGCTTCTAGCTCGACACCGTTCATGGTTTACGGGGGAGCTATTTTCTCTTAGCTCAGGCATCGTTTATGGGGGAGCTATGTTACAATCAACTGTGTCCAGGTATGAATATTGAAATATACATATATTATTTTGTTAATTATCAATATGGGGGAGATTGTTGACACAAGGTCACAGTCAACCAAATATTGACTACATTGACCAAATAATATTTGTATTAATTCAATACGACACACGACGACTGCATTCAGTTCAAGACAGATGACAGCTCAGTCTCCGGCTCTCAGTGTGTTCTGGAGTCTGTATTTTATAATTTCATTGAGTCTAGATTTATGTACTCTGAGTCTTGCTGAGCTCTTGGAACTTAGTCTATAACCTACCCAAAATCCCAAGCTCCACTGAACCAAAAACTGCCCACTGGTCCCCTTAGAACCACTCTGTGCTCTGGAGACAGAGTTCGGGCCGAACTCTGCCTCCACACAGAGTTCGGGCCGAACTCTGTCCCCTAGAAATCAGGAACCCTAATTTTAGGGATAGCTGGTTGCTAGTTGTCCAACGGCCAAATTTTTGAATATTCCTACCCGAATTCTGGCCGAATTCTGCCTATAAAAACACTATAAATAGGGCATGAATTCTCTCATTTCAATCCATCCAATCTTCTCTTCTCTTCTCTCTTATAAGCTCAATAAGCCATACCCTTCCCATCTACTAGCCACAAGCCTCCTAAGTCTCGAGTGCTCAGCATCTCTCAGTTAGGATTCTTGTGCAAGAGTTGAAGAAGTCGCTTGGACAATTCCAAGCAAATCGCCACTGCGATCCTCTGTTAAGAAGTTGACGTGCTCTTCTGAAGAAAAGGCACGGGTTGTAAACTACTATTTCACAAATAGTGGATTTAATCCTGAGCTAGAGTTCTCAGGCCTGGACTAGTCCTCCACGAGGGAAACCAGGTTAAAATCGCTGTGTTTGCGTATGCTCTTCTGCTCTTCATTTATTTTTCGCACTTTACTCTGATTATTTATTGTTGGTGAAAGAGTTATTTTTAATTGGCTATTTTTCTCTATAAACTCTATTCACCCCCCTCTAGAGTTGCCAAACTGTTCTTCAATCTTGCCTTGCACGAGCGCAACTCCAGGCTCGTGCGGCATCACGCCCCCTGCGAGGACGATGATTCGGGTGATTCCGGGTCGGGGCGTGACAGCGTCGACCAACTCATCATCATCCTCATCCAATTCCATATTCCTGAAGTGCTCCACCAGAAATGAAAGAGGAATTCCATATGATTTCTTGAAGCCCGGGAGAGTTGTAAAACTAGTTTCCTCAAGTCCAAGGTTACTTGAGACAAACTTGACGATCTTCGAGTACCATTTTGTCGATTTTTCATCTCTGTAATGTTCTTTGGTCATGACGCGACCGGTAACTGGTAGCTCCAGTATCTGGTACACGTCGTCAAGTGTAATGGTCATCTCCCCGCATGGGAGATGAAACGTATTGGTCTCCGGGTGCCATCTCTCCACAAAGGCGGATATCAGGGCACTATCCATTGTCCTATAGGCATAATCAGCCAAATTATGCAAACCGCTCGGTACGATTTTCTCCTGGACGGCCTCCGGTAAGCTTCTAAACGGCCAAGACACGGTTTTCTTCCCGTGACTCACAGCCCTAAGCATACGATATGTCCTCTGTATATCAAACAACATATAAAAACATAAAACATATGAGATACATATAGATATCATATACTAAACTGCTAGCTTACAAAAGTAATGTACATACCGGGTCCTTCCATATTGCATATGCAATATGGTTCTCAAATGAAGCCAACATTGAGCAACCTGGCGGGCGGACAGGCGGCTCAGAAGGACCGGCCTCCTCAGATGGAGCAGAACCAGCTTGACGGGGTGGCAGGAGTTGGCTAATTGGCACGTCGTCGTCATCACTGGAAGAAGGAGAAGGAGTACGAGCTCGTTGCTTCGACCGAGCTTGTGCAACCGGTGGGGATCTCCGTGTCCCGGCCCGACCTTGCCGCTCCGGTTCAGAAATTGTAATCGGACGCTCAAGAGGACGTTCCGCGCGTTCCTTCCGCTTTGACGCGGTGGGGCGTATTCTTTTTGGTGCGTCGGGAGGACTGTTACCCCTATAGAACATTGGATTGTGCGACCGTACAATTAATAACTAATGCAAACTAAAATAGAACTCTTACCCCCTATCCTCCACCCCCAGAACTGAGTACAGTAGGACTGCCAAGCATGTGGCAGTCCTCATGTAAACAAGGACTGCCACAGGCCTGGCAGTCCTCTATTGAAAGAGGACTGCCAGGCCTGTGGCAGTCCTTGTTTACATGAGGACTGCCACATGCTTGGCAGTCCTACTGTACTCGGCCAACAGACAAACGACTCGCTAGTTTGTCGTTTTCTAGGGTTAGGGTTTTAAGAGAAATTATGGCTTTGTCGTGTTCGAAAATGGCATTCATAAACCCTAAAGACATTCTAAACCTAAATTATCAAAAGTTTTTAGACAATTAAAACTATTCTAGGGTTTCGAATAAAATGTAGAAAATTATAGAAAAATTAGGGAAGAACGTACCGAGAATCCGATTTCTTCGACTTGCGTGTCATCTCGTCGAATGTGGGAGTGTTCTTCAAAGAAATTTGGTGGAGGAATTAGGATTAGAGTAGTGGAGGAGAATTTTCTAGGGTTTAGGGAGAGGGAGAGAGCTCTTCTTCTTTTTCTTTTGGAGGAGAGAGAGAGGAAATGATGAAATGAATAGAAAATTTGAGTTTGGGGGGTTGGGCTGCCCCCTAGTAGAATTTGGGCTGCCCCCTAGTAGAATCTCCACCAAATGGGCTGCCCCCTAAGTAAGGGCTGCCCCTTAGTAATTGTGGGGGTGCCCCTAAAAAAAACCTATGTTAGGTGCACCACAATTTTTGTAATTCTGAACTGTCAAAATTTTGACAGTACTGCATAAGGACTAACAAAATTTTAGCAGTCCCGAATCAGAACTGCCAACAGTTATGTGCATACTTAGGATTGTCAAAATTGATAGTCTTGTAGACTGAGAAGTCTGTCTTTAGAGCATCATTAGTAAGGCCCATCCCATTTTCTAGATTCTAGATTTAGAATGTAGGAGCTCATTTTGTAGAATAATAAGTCTCATCCCTAGTTCCAATTTCTACAATTTCGGTTCCAACCCATCCATGGGTGCTAAGGGTTGGACCTCCCAATTTCTAGATTCTAGATTGTAAAAACTCGTTTTGTAGAATAGTAAGTTCCAATTTGGAGCCTAACTTTCTAGATTCTAAACTTTATATTATTTTTTTCCTACATTAATTTTTTACCACACAATTTTTGGGACCGGAGCTCACTTTATCATTTTTTACTATTCTCATACAAATCTAACACATTCTACATTTACCTTCTTTTTTTTTGAAATTTTGGGCTCCAAATTGGATTGGAGAGTCCCAACTACTAACGATGCTCTTAGCACTGCAGAAATTTTGCACAGTTCTAAACACAACGAAGGAAGGTCCCTTTTTTTGCAGCAGAAAGGTCTTATTTTGCGAACGAGGCAACTCTAAGGAGGGTTTAAATGCACTTTACCCATCTTTAGCACTGCAGAAATTTTGCCAGTTCTAAACACAACGAAGGAAGGTCATTTTTTTTTCTTTTCAGCAGAAATGTAATAGCCCTTAACAACAAATGAAATGTCAAAATTTGGATTGATGCAGTAACCAGCAGCGAAATGGCTGCTCCTAGTGCTGCCATCCGCTCCTCTTCCTCGTCATGGACCCTCGCCATCCGCTCCTCCACCGACGCCGGCCGCTTCCGCCACGCCCTCTCCCTCTACTCCCTCCTCCACCGCTCCGGCGCCCTCCCCGACCCCTTCGCCATCTCCGCCGCGCTCAAGTCCTGCTCCCGACTCCTCCCCTCCTCCGCCCCCTCCGCCGCGGCGATCCACTCCCACCTCCTCAAGCTCGGCCACGCCTCCCACATCTACGCCACCACCTCCCTCCTCCATCTCTACTCCCTCCTCCACGGCGCCGCCTCCGCCCGCAAGCTGCTCGACGAAATGCCGACAAAAAACGTCGTCTCCTGGAACTCCGTCCTCTGCTCCTACTTACGCACCGGAGACCTCCGCTCCGCCCGCAAGTTCTTCAACGCCATGCCGGACAGAGACGTCGTCTCCTGGAACTCGATGCTCTCCGGGTACGCCAAGTCCGGCGACATGTCCCGCGCGGAGGAGGTCTTCCGCAGTGCCCCGGAGCGGAATTCCGCCTCCTGGAACGGAATGATCAGCGGGTACATCGAGAATGGAGATATGGGAATGGCCAGGAAGCTGTTCGACGAAATGCCTGTTAGGAATAACGTTTCTTGGATTTCTATGATTTCCGGCTACACGAGGAGTGGGGATGTCGGGCTTGCTCGGAAGCTGTTCGATGGGATGGAGAGGAGGGATGTCTTCTCCTGGAACGCGATGATCGCGTGCTACGCGCAGAACGGCTGCACGAGGGATGCGATCCATTTGTTCAATAGGATGAGAAAGCCCGATTCCGGGGTGTGGCCGGACGAAATGACTTTCTCCAGCGTTATCTCTGCCTGTTCGCAGTTGGGGGATTCGAGGTTCGGGTTGTGGGTCGAGGAGTACATGGGGTGTGTCGGGGTTCAGTTCGACGATCATTTGCGTACAGCTCTTATCGACTTGTATTCGAAGTGCGGCGGTATGGACAAGGCGTTCGAACTTTTTGATGGGTTGAAGGAGAGAGATTTAGTGGCGTACAGTGCAATGATTGTCGGATGTGCCATTAATGGCAGGTCTGCGGATGCCATAAGTTTGTTCAAGGGAATGTCGGAGGCCAAGATTTCGCCGAACGAAGTAACGTTCTTGGGGCTTCTCACGGCTTATAACCATGCTGGATTGGTGGAAGAAGGATACCGGTGCTTTGCCTCCATGTGGCCCAGGCATCGCGTACCGCCCTCGGTCGATCACTACGCCATCATGGTCGATCTCTTTGGTAGGAGTGGAAGGTTGGAGGAAGCGTATCGATTAATACGAAAGATGCCGATGAAGCCCCATGCCGGTGTTTGGGGTGCTCTGCTCCTCGCCTGTAGACTGCATGGAAATGTTGAGCTAGGGGAGCTTGCTGGCCGAAAGTGCTTTGAGTTGGAGCCAGGAGAGGGCGGATACTATGTTCTTTTGGCAAATATTTATGCTGAAGCTGGAGAGTGGGAGCAGGCTAAGAAACTAAGGAAGATGATGCAAGAAAAGGGGCTAGCTAAAACCCAAGGATGTAGTTGGGTGCAAGCTCAAGCTGTTGGTTAGTCCGGATCTTACTTGAAAGTTTGCAGCAATTATGGCTCTGGAGTACGATTTGATACTCAAGTTAGCGTTTATCCGAAGGTATAGCGATGATCTTATGGTATTACTAGGATTTAACAAAATAAACATCCTTTTCGGAAAAAAAAAAAAAAACAAAAATTCTAGTAGCTATTATCTAATTATTTGTGTTAACTTCTAAGATAATTTATGCCAACTTATTATTAAGGCTGCCATCTTCATGGTTGGTGAGAGTTTTAGAAAGCTTCGACAGAATTCATAATTTGATCTTAATGTTGATGTTGTCCACTCTTTAGTCAACAGTTTCTTTTGTTCTGTATGTAGTTCTTGTAGGTTTTTAAAGGTTCGCAGTATCGGTATCGGAATCGGTATCGGATCCTTCCTATGAATATCGGTATCGGCGATATCGACGGTTTCGGATCAGAGTATTAGAATTTTTTGGCGTCGGAAAACAAATTATAAATAATAAATTATTAAAATTCTAGAAAAAAATATATTATATATATTTAGGCATAATTTTAAGTATTCCATGTGTTGTTTCTTAGTAATTTTGGAATTAAATGAAATAGTAATCCCCCTTGCCGACTGATAAATTTTCTTCTTTTACATGCTTTTACAACCTTAGTATGTTTTTACACCCTTGTCGATTGGTCTTTTTCGTTCAATTTTCTTTGCCGAATTGACTGAAAAGAGACTTCTAGTGTCGGTATCAGTCAGTATCGGGTCGGGACATGCCAAAGTACCAATTATATCGGTATTGGCCGTATCGGATCGATATAGGCCGATACTGCAAACTATGGGTTTTTCATTTAGCTAGCATATGCTAGATGATGTCTTTCTATGATGTGTGAGGTTACACTTTCCAAATAGTATCTGGCATGGAGCATCTTG
This sequence comes from Iris pallida, assembly GCA_029216955.1. Taxonomy (NCBI): domain Eukaryota; kingdom Viridiplantae; phylum Streptophyta; class Magnoliopsida; order Asparagales; family Iridaceae; genus Iris; species Iris pallida. The sequence goes on along the minus strand of JANAVB010009398.1, from coordinate 21,620,577 downwards.
TATATATTCCCTTTGTTTTGTTTTGTTTTTTCCTATCATACTATCCATCTTTTTTCCATAGTTGCAGGTTTTAGAGCCAATACTTCCAGGCTTCCAGCGCAATATACTCTGCGGCCCTGCATTTTGCCGAGGCTGGTCAAATGGGGTGTCATCCACTTGTCAGAAATTACTTAAAAGAGTGCACCACATTCACTACATCAAGAAAATAGGCTTGGCTTTCAATGATCATTCATATGTTATCCTGCATATCCATTCCATTGTTGCAAATTGATTCAAGACTATATAGTATGCTTTCAGGCTTAGCAAGAAATGTTCTCTCGATAGTCATGGGACCAAGGAAGGTAACTTTTCGAGGTGCTGGTTGAAGAATGTTTAAAACAGATTTGCCAAGACAACGTCTCTTATTCCCAGTTAGATTTGATTACTCCTTTGTCAGTGAAAGCTACCAAGTTGGACGCGTACTACAATTATCAGAAAACTATCTTTCATAGGTCTATCCTTGTTGATAGACTACATCCCTCACGGAGGTTTGTAGTTAACTTGCTCAGTCTGGCTTTCTGCAATAGGTAGCGTTGAATACTTATTTCATCTCTACATGTAATTCTCAGATTTGTGCTGCTTCTGCTCGTCTTGTTGATTCTGCACAAGACCTAGGAATCACATTCTACATTCAAGGTTTTGGGCTAGTTGTTGAAAAGCTTCCTTTGGCATAATCCTTTTGCTCCATTCCGAGCTAAATGGATCCAAATTTTGTTCACCCGCGAGACTCAATTTGTACTGGAATATGTACTGGTAATTTCCCCACCATTTACTGCATGTACTTTGATATTTTGTATTTGCTAACCATCTGATTGATCATATCCTAAATCCTACTAGAGAGGCTCCTCTGGAGAAAGCAATGGACAAATATTCTGGTGTGCGGATTCGTTTTGGTTTGCATGGCTGCAATTGTTTGTTGTCAACCATCTTCAGCAATAACCAAGGACTGAAGAAAAGATTTATTCCTCCAGGTTGCTAACTGATTGTTGGTGAACATCTCAGCTTTTGAATTCTGAGTTAAAAGAGTCATTTACAAAAATCACTGATGTTAATTGTCACGTTTCCTCTAACTAGTCTGGAAGGCTCAAGATGGCATGAGCGGATGCAAATTGGATCAAGGAGAAAGTCCAGGCCCTATATGCACCCTTCAAATCTCAGCATCTGTGCTTGCAGTTAGAAGCAGTTTCTAACTCTGCCTCGAAGCAGAACTGGTCGAGCCCGTTTCTTGATTTCTGCGACATCATTTCCTGTGGCTGGAGAAGTATCAGGAAGGAGTTTCGAACCGGTGAAAAACAAGTTTATATCAAGGGTGATCATGATAAGTTTTTCGCCGGTAGTTTATTCGAATATCTTCAGTTTTCTTTATTAGCTCGTGGAAGACGTTTATGGTAGTTTGTCCCTCTTGCTTTGATATGGTGTATCTGGCTCTAAAGAAATCTTGCAGAATATTTCAAGAAAAGAGAGAGGACTGGGAAGCTACATGTGGGCCCCCCGACAAAAGGGGGCACCAACATGGAACTGCCTATAATAGAACTAGTATGTAGCATGTGCCTCTTTTCTTAACAAAAAGCTTTGTGGTGTAGTGGTTACAATGCCAGACTAGTATTTAAGAGGTCATTGGTTCAAATCTTGACTACAACAAATTTTTGTTTTATTTATATTTTTTTTATATTATGTATGTAGCCCATTTAAAAAAAATTGCCTCGGGCCCCCAATTGCTCAGGGCCGGCCCTGCTTGAAGACGAATAACCTTTTGAATTTTGGATTTTTTCCGTGGGACTCGGTAAGTATTTTCTGTAAATATTTTTTTCCATTATTAATAAATTTCTCTTTTTTCTGAAAAAAGAAACTTCAATTTCCTTTTGTCCATCCTTGTTTTGTGCTATGTATCTTAACTTGGCTATGCTAGAAGCAAATCCCAGTTCATGGGATGTTATATATATATATATATATATATAACTCTCTTTAATAGTTTGCTGGAAAACCCTATTTTGCCCACAGGCAGGTTGGCCCGCTAGCCATGTGGCCGCACCCCATTGGCCCCCCGTAAACACGGGTCCCATGCCGGACCTGCCAATACAGCCATGACACGTGGCGGGCAACGTAGCAGGGTTACTGCTATGAAAGAATTGTTTAGTTTCGAAGACGTGCTTGTCAACCTGTTCTACCCCCACTGAATTATCTGCTCTAACATTGGGGTTAATTAGTTGTACCCCCCTATGGTTTGTGCGTATTTTGATAACTGTTCCTGTTGTTTTAAAAATAAAAAACACCCCCATGATTTATAAAGTTAATTAGTTGTACCCCCCTAGTGCATATAAGAAAATGAGTGGAAAATTAAGCAGGGGGTGTTCTTTATTTTTGAAACAACAGGGACAGTTACCAAAATACGTACAAACCATAGGGGGGTACAACTAATTAACCCCAAACATTGTTAAAAGTTTGTAATAGAGGAAATTGTCACAACATTTAACTAGTAGTACCAGATGAGCGAAAATGCCATGCTCAAAGGATGTCTATGTAATAACAACGGTCACAGGCTTTGTTTTGTTTGTATATCAACATGCAGTGCACAATGTCAGAAAAAGAAAAAAAATCCTTTCCTCTCATTGACCTGCCGACGAGATCCTAACGAATCGCTGAAGAATGAACAAGAAAGATAACGAGGTTAAATTCCTCTCATTGCTGCCGACGAGATCCTAACGAAGGTGAAAGGATCACTGAAGAATGAAGGTTATAGAGGACAAAACCCTGATGAATGAACAAGAAAGGATGTAAGAAAAACCATCAAGTCCAAAGTATCCCACTCAGTTTCTTTAGGGTTGCTGATGTCAATACATATTGAGCAACTAATTCTAAACAACCTTGAGAACCATATAATATAAGTGCACCACTGATGTTTAATACACGAATCTGACAAAGTAGCTGAGACACTAAATAGAAACAAAAATTACCACCACATCCTGCGAGACCAGGAACAAGTACATCTTATCCTCATATTAGGGCCATTAGTTTCATGAGTTCTGAGCTTGGGATTAAACGTGCACTCTGTAGCTTACTTATATGACAGCACCATATAAGCACTTATCCAGCCCAATCACTGGAACTCCAGGAAGTCCATACAATTAGTTTACTTCTGCAGCAGGAAATGACGGACTCGACGGGCCTGTGAACCACTTCCACATTCTGCATCGTCGGTCTTCTTAGCTTGATGGAATTAGTGTTATACTGTGTCTTCCCATTGGAGACGAGGAAAATGTAATTATCTACTGGGAAGGCAACTCAACTTTGACAGGAAAATTCCTGGCTTCTTCTTCTGTCACATCACTGATCAAGGAAGGTGGAAAATGAAAAAAAGTTAGGCAAAAGACCTAAAGGAATCAAAGCGAAATGGGAATCCCCAACTGAACTAACCTTTCTGCAGCTTCGGTTTTGTTGATCAACGAAAGGTTTTTGGATGGAAGAAGTGCAAAAAATTTATGAAGGTCGCTTGCCTTCCATCTTTCGTGAATTTTATGCAGGTACTGATTGTATTCCTTTGGTTCCTAGACATGCATCACACACATTAGTTCTTAATTATTATTATATACAGTCTTTGAATCAAAGACCGAGCAAATACATATATATCATAATATGACAAAAAACATGGACATTGAAGGATCGGGCTTTCACAATCCCAGTCAGGCAGTATTTTTCTGGTTAAAGATAACAATTGTTACTCACCTGCACAATTTCAGTAACCATATTAAGGTTTCTCATATTCTCACATGATATATTTTGTGATTTTTCGGCCCAGAGATGATTAACACAAGGAAGAAACAACAAATGTATGCTGCAAATTTTGTGACAAAACACCCCTGTCGGACCAAGAAGGGTGATTGAAATATTGCCTATAAATCTACACATTACATTTTTTATTTGTTTTCCAAAACTAAGGAAAAACTTGAAAATTTTGAAGTAAATTTCTTCTGAACAGATAAATACAATCCAAATATGGCAGGAAAATAACTACACAAGTACTTTAAAGTAACAGTATTGATCTATTTTTACCAAATAATCTAATTCCTACTCGAAGAAAACTGGAAGTACATTAAGAATATGCGCATTAACCATACTCAAAAAGAGATGGAGCAAGTTCAATCCTGGTCAGTGAAAATAAATACATAGTTCTTTAAATATTCAAAGACAGGCCTGGTTCCAAATATCCAAAATACATGAAGCCTGCTTTCTTTATGCATTCGTTCAACTTTTTATGCTGTCACATGGAAGCATATATGGGACTGAAGCTCCTCCACGTGCATGGAATCGACAAAAAGGGTCTCTCTTGACAAACTAGGGCAAGTAACATCACCTGTTATTTCTTTATCATCACTCCACCATGTGAATCACTTATTATTAGTCTCACACTTTGCAAGACTGCCAAAAGTGTCACATGCCTAACCCAATATTTTCAGTGCTTTGCGGTTAAATATTATTAGCAATGGCTTCTTGTCCTCATTGACAATGAGCTATGGCATTCTGTGATCAAGTCCCTCAATGGGCATAATTAAATAGTGAAAACACGCCAAACAATCCAAGAAGGATACTTGTTGCTTGACGTAGTTTGCATTGCATGAACCACATCATCCTTCCTGGCTTCGAAACATTCAAATTGTGGCAATGAAGGGGGGTGATATGCTTAAAGTAAACCTAATTGAGCTCCTGTAACTCTGCTGCCATTATCATATTTTGTCAGAATCTGGTGCCCATGCCATTGGAACAAATATAGCAAAAAAAACTTCCCCTCTAAATTTGATAAATTGATCAATGATCTAAGATGTCCTCGATCCTTTTGCTCAAGTTTCCATGGATAGTGGAAACTTGATAAAATCCGATGTAGTCTAACCAGGTGCGATGTCTTTGGGATCTGATAAGGCCTGGAATGGCTATAGTATATGTCATTGAGCTCTCCATAAGATGTCTAGTCCTCCACACCAGGGTATTAATTCCATAGGCTATCCTCCCAATCTTCTTGAGAACTTGATATAGTTTTCCACAATTCTAGCATGGACTAATTCTCATGTTTCTATGAATGCCACATTCTTCCAGTTCCTATAACTTTGATAAACATATGTTGCAGTTCTATAAACTTCATCACTCCAATATATTTTACGACGAATGTTATCATTCAGATTGTGCATATCGAAATGACTCTGTAGGATACTGCACCGTAACAGTATGAACATAGGAACTAATCTGTTGGCATCCTATCCTATGTCGATATCAGATCGCATTCTGAAACTTGTTGACAAAGTCATTATAGGCAAACTTGCTTGAGGTAAAGAGCAGATCCCATGTCCTAGTGCCACGAGGATCCATATTTTTATTCTAATCTACCCAAAAAATGGTAGAAAAAAGGAGATATATTAAACTATATATTTCTATAAAATCAAAAAAGTTATATCACAGATAATTTAAGAAACAGTGAGACATTCAATGTAGAACTTAGACCATAATATTGTAATGCCCCGCTCCGCACGAGGCATTTGGTTGACTTGTTGGATGCTATCAGAATGTTGGACCGTAACTTGTATTGGGAATCAAGAGAATTGAGACTGACGCAGTCTCTTAACTGGCTAAACAAAATGAGCGTTGGAACGTGGCTCGCTAGTGGAGCTACGCTTGGTGGGAACATGTGCGATTGGAACAGTGAGACTCATTGTACTAGGTGAGTGGAACTGTCCTCCCTCCTCCTTATTCCTGCATGCTTAATAAAATGGAGGAACGTTATGTTATGAATTATCCCTAAATGTCCCATGTTTTGGTTGCTGGATAATAGAGATGCTTAAGTTGCCTAACGTTGAAATGAATAACACATGAACATTGAATTGCTGAACGAATCACACTTGAACTGCTAATGTGACGATGCCTGAGAATGAATTGATAATGTCCCTTATGCTTAACGTTATCGGAACAAGTAGAACACTTGAATAATGAGATGCCTTATGAACGATAGAATAAGAATAGAACTGGCTATGCTATCGACCCAATGATCCAAATGAAATAACATAATCATGTACCTTCTGCGTAACTATTGTTGTTGCATGTTTTCTTATAAGCAATGAAATGAATGATATTGTTCCTATGAGATAAATGAGATGCTACATATTCCTTGGGAATTTAATAATGTGAGATTGTGCAAAGAATGAATTGATGTGAAGGTATGATGGGACTTGGGATCGCTGAGATCACCAGGTGAAATGACGGTAATGTTGGAAATGAATGTCGTTGAGTACGACAATGATGAGGTGAGATAATACATTGTGGTCTTTACTTATTTTAATATTTTACCATGTGACTTCGAACACGATCGAGTAGGACACGCATTCGCATGGTCATGGACAACTTGTATACAAGGTATTGTTTCCTCAGACGGTTCCTAGGGCCCTGGGGACCGATTCGGCCTAGGAGGAAATGCAGCATGCTTTGGTGGCATGATTGGTATCGGGACATTCATTTCGGACTTGCAACCCGGGTGAATGGTGCGTCGATACCCTTGAAGTCCTATATGGCAAGTCCAAAATGGTGTATAACGCCAGTGGTCATGTAGTCATGATGCATGCTAATGAATGTTTCGTGCAGACAGAGTAAGTATATTGCCTAACCTGTATTTGATACAGGAACGAAGAGTCGGCTATCGGTAAGAAATCACTTAAATGTGATATATGCAATATATTTATGTTGGTTCAACTTGTCTGCTTAACATGCTAAACAAAATGGTGTTGTAATGTTGCCTTTCAAATGAGAACCTTCTTAACATGTTAAATTCAGTATGTCAACATGTTGCCTTGCTATGAAACTGCTTAAACATAACTTACATGCTAAGTGATGCTTTCTATGAGAATTGTCGTAACATGTTCAAGATGTTAGTATTAACGATGCCTCAATGTTGCTTTTTTGATGATAACACCAAGTATGCTATAATGATGCCTTTACATGAACGCTGCTAAGAATATGTTTACATACTTCACTATGAATATTGTCCATGAACTATAAACTGATGCTAGGCCCCAACTAGAAAGATCACTCAAATGAATGTTTGCCAAAATCGATCACTATATGTTGGTTGAGACGAGTGGATTGGATTCTGCTCGCCAGTACATAGATGATGTACTGACCCACGTTTTGTGGGCAGGTGCTCATGCTTGGGATATTTGGACACGAAGATTGGCTTGATCGGTCCCGCAACATCGAAGATTTGTTGGGCATGCAGAAGCTCTCCTTGCAAAAGATGATGTATTCTGTTTATAAAGGACATAATGTATGGAACAGTGTAATCAGTTGTACCAGTAAATTGTAAGCCAAGTCGGTATATCGAGTTGTAATCCAATGTATCAAAGTATCAAATATAAGCTTTATAGCGTTGTTCAGTTGGCTTTCAATGTAAAGTGAGATGTGTTGTAAGCAGTGTATTTCAATACAAGTTTTGTACTCTTCTTCAATTATCAATAAAGAGAATTCATTTTTCATATCTCTGTGCGACTCAAGTTATCTGCTTATCTCCCTCCGCTGCTATAAATCAGTGATGTGTTTCTTTTCGATATGAAAGAATGTCCTCATTAACTTCAATTTGTCTGTTTCTACCACTGCGATGTGTTCCTATTTGAAGATTATCAATTGTGTACCATCTTTGCCTTGTACAAGTGCAATACCAGACTTGTACGGCATCACGCCCAAGCGAGGACGATCGATTCCAAGAGATAAAATGACTACGGAAATTGGGGTGTGACAAATATCACGTACTAACTAATCATGAAACCTAGATCATAAAATCATAGAAGCAGAAGAGGCAAAGCAATGCAATAACAATTGTTTATGAATCACCCTAATGGTTAAGGTCTTTGGTAGGGAAGGGGAAGTCCTGGTTCGATCCCGGGGGGGGGGGGGGGGGGGGGACACTAAACTACCTGGACGTTCATTTAAGTATTATTTCTTATAAATCACTAGAATGTTCTACCAAAACTAAGTTGATGATATTTACCTGTTCGAGAATACAACCTCTACGAAGTGCAACTAAACATTCAAATGCCTTGGGGTAGGCATCTCCTTCATAAGAGTTTTCTAGCAGGTCATATATGTAATCTTGCATCTCTTTGATTGCCTTTTTAACCCACGCTGAGCTGTCTCTGCGTGCCACCATGGCTTCAAAATCTTGGACAGGGTTCAAAGCTCCAACTTTCTCAACCTCCATAGAAGAATTCTTAATCATTTTTATGCTTCCAGTTTCAGGGACCTCGCCTTTGGTGCCCACTTTCTCTTCATCTGAATTTGATGGTTTTTCTCTCAATGCTCTTCCAGAAGACTTTTTTTTCTGCAATAGAATAATGCTTTCAAATGAAAGAAGCCTTCTACAACATCACATTTGTAGAAAAAAGAAGAAGATAAATGCACTTAAATTAACCTTTGGGTTTTGCTTCAGCGAAAACTGACTACGAATATTATCAATGACTGATTCATACTGAGATAGAAGTTGAGCATCAGGTCCAGTTATTCTTTTAAGACTTCTGTCTAATGGGGGAACCTCGGCATCTGGTTGCCTTGATTTTATGTCAAGGAAGCGATAGAAACGCTGCATTTCAAAAATATAAATAAGCTTGGTCAGCAGAACGCAACAAATTCCACTCGAATCACTTTTAGCTACAGATTAATGGCACAAATATGACATAAATTAACAATCAAATTGTATTAGTATTCTATAAGCAAACTCCTAAAATTATGTGTACATGTGACTACATTCTTTGAGAAGTATAAAATACAGTAGGATCAGTAAAAAAATAGGTACTATATGTGCTCTGTGCATCCAGCTGTTCTTCATATGAACAAAATAGAAGTACAGAACTACTAATAAAATTTGTTTCACTGGGTTCTAAACTTCTGATAATGGAAATTCAGTCTTCATCCATCTAATACATAAGGGTAGACAAAATTACCCAGGACAAGAGCTATGGTGGATTTGCTTTTCTAGAATTAGTTAGTGTTGCTAGGATTTATCCTTATCCTGTAGTTGTTTTATATAGGAATTCGTTTGTTTTCATAGGACATATCTTTATCCTTTAGTTGTTTTAGATTTGAATTAAAATTATAGGATGTAAACATATAAATGTGCACAAATATGTAAGTTTCATTTTTGTGTGAAGATGTAAGGTCACATGTTTTCATTGAGTGATTCAGTGTAAATGTTATTTAGAGCGGTCTTCTTGTATTGTTTCTTGTTAATTGGTATCAGAGCGAGGTTGGGTTTGGCATTTTGTCATCTTAATCTGTTATCACCGAAAGTTTATGATGTCTAACTCAGTTAGGGGAATCTAGTGTTTGATCTAATCATTTGCAAGATTTGACAGGGGTGTCAACTTTTAACATGAAGATGTTTAACGTGGGATTAAAAGACATTGTTTTTAGATAGGATATAAATTTAAAATTTGCATGGGATTGTCATTCATTTCACTCTTTTGCTTATTTGTCATAGATAGTCATTCATTTCACTCTTTTGCATGCGATTGTCATTCATTTCACTCTTTTCCCATATCAAATTGTAACATCTTACGGTTCTTACCTCGTCGTGTGGACTCTTTATAGTCTAGGGAAATATGGAGGATGCTCCAAGGTTGCATGAGCATAAACCGCATGTCCGAAAGGTAAGTCTACCTACTCGTCAACTAGTTGCCTAGGTTTTAGCATGACCCTCCCATAATGTTTATAGCTACCTTGACCAGGAATTTGACACCAATATAGATGGTTGATGTCAGGTCGATGGCTGGTCATAAAATTTTGTCAAATCTTTTATAGATCTTCTTTTGCTCCATAGTCGAACTCATTCTGATGGGGAAGGCTAAGATAAAGATAATGATGATTTAAATTTTAAGTTTGGATTTAGATAGCATTTCTCTTTACCCTTTAGTTACTTTAGATTAAAATCAGTTAGTTGAGATAGGAGTTATCTTTATCCTTAAATTATTTTAGATTAGAGTTTGTTTGCTTTACTGGGATTTTTCTTTATCCTTCGGTTGTTAGATTAGAATTTGAGTTCATAGATACAAGTACATAAAGGCCATGTCATGCAATTTGTTCGTAAGATGAAAATTTTGTGAAAAAAAAAAAGATTGATAGATTCTCTTCGTTAATATGGATGTGATGTCCTTCTCTAGTTATCTAGCTTAGGTGTGATTTCAGTGTCGTAGGCGGTGTGAGGTCATCTATTTTTATCCTCGTAGTGATTTTGTTGCTACCTGGCAATGTGAGGTTTTCGCCTATTTTCATCGAGTGATTCGGTAAATTTATTATCCTGAGGAGGAATGGTCTTCATGGGTCGTTCCTCATTACAATATAACCATGTTGTAACTGATCTTCTTTCCATCAAGTGACAATATGAAAAAGGGTCAGTCAGTAGAAAGAGAAGGTCTGAGCAAGGCTTCCTTCATGATGACAGGAACAACGAGGATCTTGTGTTCTAATTGTGCGTTAGCATCTCTAAACTTTACTATCACTAGGTTCCTTCGCATATAAGGTAACCATCTGTCATGCAGGGGACCTAGAAAGTAAAATAGAGCAGCTTAATGAGTCCCACGTCCATTGGTAATGATTTATGAGAAACTCCTGGCTCTAAGAGGGGGAGCTTCATAAAAGATGAAAATATGGGTACAGAAGAGCATATTTCCTTGTTTGAGGTAACATAGTTGGTTTCAAAAGCTAAGATATAAGTTTAGAAAGCATGTGTTAGTAAATACAGTTATAATTATGTTTTCTAGATTCAAACGTGCCAGCAAATGGGATTTCAAAAATGAATCCCAAAACCTTCAAGTTCTACACTACAGTTCAGTGTAGTTTTGAGAAGAAACGCTGATCATAACCCCTGTTTCTTAACTAACAGGACAATGTACCTGGTTCTGATACTATCCTAGCAGGCAGGGGAATTATAGAAGACATGGGATTTGAAAGTCCTCTGGCTAGCACCCATAATTAAATCAAGTACTAATGTGGAGAACTATTAAGCTCGCTCCAAGGCTTTACCCTAGCTGACACATGGCAACTGCTCTTTGATTGCATTTGATGACTTGCACCACTCCGAAAGGAGAAAGACATCTATTTGTGTTTTCATGCTTCCGCATTTAGCTTATTGTTATTGCCATAAGATTGGATATGCATTATTTTTTCAAGATATTTCATAAGAGAACAGTGTATTAGACTCACATGTTTAAAATCATTATCATGTGATGGACATTGCTCAAGAAGCAAATAGTAAAACCCTGCCATCTAAATTACAGTAATCCATGGAACTGAAAGCTTCATGAGGAAAAGAGGTCTCGAAATCATCGCACACTAAAAAAGATTTGACATACAGCAGAGCTTGATAACAGTCCAATGAAACAACTTGACGTGATCAATTAAATATGTTTTTGGTAATTCCAGTTATCAAAGGAGAAAATTAATTCTTGAAATTACTTGTTTCCTATCTTAAATATCTGCTCAACTACTGTCTCCCAAAGTTTTTCAGAGTGGTTGATAAGGTTGACTCCACAAAAGTTGGTACAATTTTGTATATCTTCCCATATTTTATATGTTTGTTTGAAACTTGAAAGTACTACAACTCAATCCATCTGATGTTTTCTAGTCTTTAGAATTTTGTTGAACAAGTTAGTTAACCAGATGAATTCTTTGTCTCCCAAACATTCCAGAACCTCGATAGGAAAAATATCAACAGGCCAGACAACCTTTTCATTTTCTTTAGAGCGTGTTCTAAATTATAGATTTCTATTATAGTCAATTATATAAATGCTGTGATGGAGCTCCCATTTTCTTGCAAATCCAATTACATGAGTAACAAAGCATTTTTAAATATTAAGTACTTTTTTTATTTCCATCATGTTAAAAATGGGGCTGCCTTGGAATAACCAAATGCAAAGTCCAAGTAAAGAAATGCATGTCAAAAGGTTGTGTTTTACTGTGAGAAAGTTCATATAGATTTCTGAGTAGTAGCCAAAGAAATGATAAGCATAATGAGCACCATAAGAAATGACAATTATAATGAGAAATTGAAGGGCACAGGCACGAGCACATCCATGATATAACAAAAGATGAGAAAAGTCATGATAGTTTACAAATGAAATTACATCCCATTCTTTGTGCAGTACAATTAAATAAGAGTCATCGGAACCTTTATGCACTTTATTGTTAGTAAATTCATATTCACATTTTTGCACAACAGAATTATGGATATGATACTGGAGGTTACGAGGTAAGAAAACAATGGAATCTACACTATATATATATATATATATATATATATATATATATATATATGCATCTATTCCCTGAGCAATTCATGATCTGACACAACTTGGAATACAATAAACTTCAAGGTATAAATAGGGTTCCGGAGCCAAAATAAGACTTACTAAATTACAGAACAGGGTTAAAAGAGTAAAAAATATCAACTCAAAACCCTCAGATGTTTAAATGATATGGAGAGCTTATTCTACCAAGAAAGGAACTGATAGTACAAACATAGGTAGCAGAACTCTAGCAATCCAAACCTCTAAGACCGGATTTGGTGTGAAGTCAGGTTGCAGCACTTCCTCCTTTCCAGCTGGTGCAAGGTCTAGTGACATGACAAGGTTATCTGTTGCCTCCTGCTGTTGCTCATCTGGTTGCCATAACGATGGCAAACTACTAAAAGATGGAAACTGAAACTCCCGGACATCCTCAGCAAAAGGAAGTACATTGAAGTAAAAGGAATCTGGCTGCTCAAACCAATCGATTTTTAACAGATAGTATGACCAAGTTAAATGAAAGTTGAACACAACCGCGACTCCATAAACATAGCAAGCAGAGCATACAAGGTAATAATAGAATTTCAAAAAGAACTTACAATGTTATCCACGCAAGATATGTTGGGCCTCAATACACCAACAACAACATTATTTTGATTTTGTCTCCAAACACATCGTAGAATCCCAACCTTCTTCATTTCCTTCATCGCTCTTGCTATAGCGGAGGTTGCAACAAGAGCTTTTCTGTTCCCTGGTTCCGGTATAAAGAGATAGACATCCTTCATATAGTAGTGCCTTATAGAGATAGATGAGAAAAGGAAAATGATTTCCATCAGTATTACAATAATAAATTCTAGTGTAGGTTGCTGTGTACATATAACTTCTGAATAGAACAATAACCCTAGGCAGCATATTTTTAACCAAATTTGACATTTATACAACAAAGAATTGAAAATTCAAAAGCATAACAGGATATCATGTAAAGAATATAGGAAGAGTAACTGTATATGTTAGGTTCTTATAGCTTTATACGGTTGAGTAAATTGGATCCTTACTTCTAGTGTCAGAACAGGTAACTGCAGAAATAGAGTATGATGTCCATGACAGGTAGATAACAATAATCTGATATTTGAAACTTACCAAGAACTTTTACAAGGTTTCGGATAATCGATTTAAAAATGCAGAAAACTGTAAAGAATTATATATAAGTGTATACATATTAGGTAAAGATGTTGCATAAGTTGATTGGTTTGGATCCCTGATCCTTATAAAGCAAAAGATGAGTGTGCCCTCCCTCCCTCTCGGTTGAGGTCAACGCCCACCATTTAAGAATAGAACTACAATTACAAGTACAAGACTGCTAATTTCTTTTTCTCAAATTTCTAGACAGTAGTACTGAAGTATAAAATTATGATGCATGGATACAGAAGCCAAGGACCTAGTCTGTAGATATAAGAGCAAATAAATATAATTGAAAAGAGAGGTATAAAAATATATTGCTTCACCATTATAAATAAAGGAAAATTTCCCATCCAACTTATGCTCAGTAAAGTTTAAAACATTAGATATCACATCAAAGACATTATTCAGGGAACATGCAACAACATGCAGAAACAAGTAAGCTCCTTTTACATGGGTCCAATATATGCAAGACATGAGGCCATAGTCAGCAGGAGCGACAAAAGAAAATGTCAAGCGCGCAATGAAGATGCTTGAGATCGTAGAGCTCAGACCTTTCAGAACTTATAGCACGACAGATTCAGATACCAATCAAGTAGAAATAGAAGGGGAAAAAAAGAATCCATCAATCAAATATAGATAAGTATCTATTCGAAGTGAGTGAGAGGATACACTTTAACTTAAAGAGCCTAAGAATATGAAAATCTCCTGAAACGCCATATGATGTTAAAGCAACTAGTTTACCGCATTATGTTAGAAGCATCTGTAAACCCTAAAAGCTTAACACTTTTTTCAGGTTTGAACTTGACAGCATCCCACTCTGCAGATGATATAGGAACAACTTGTGGTCCATAACGATAACCCCTAATTCTTTGTTCAGGAGGTACAACTTTATCAGGATCCTCCATTCTTTTGTATTCATAATCTATTTTGACTTCATGAGTAGCATATCTGTCATTTGGAGGTGCTTTGTCAGAGTACTTTTTCAACGTAGGAAACTTCTCCTCTGATGTCTTTTTATATACCCATACCTGGATTGAAAAACAAAGAGCATAACACAAAATGAAGATACTCTTTCCAATATGCCAAACTTTTACTTATTTTAGTCCAAAAATTCAGTAAATTTGTTTTTTCCTGAGATGACAGAAGAAAACTATGTAAACATAAATGAGAGGTACCATGCCTATAGGACTTGACACAATCAGCTAGATCATGATTATGAACAAGATACATAAACTAAAACAAGCACCCAGAGACTCTGGTTCCTGTACACGTGTGCATGAAACAATCAACAAATTCCAGTGCCCTAGTAATATTACATATAAGCCAAAACCTTGTTTATGGATCTTCATGATGAAGCTACAATAGAAACATAACATTTGTAGTTTTCAAATCACAGGATTCTCCAAAATTCACATGTTAGTCTTGTTATAAAAAAAAAAGACAATAGCTAAAGGGGAATAGGGGGATGGTTGTTGACCTTCCTTTGGGAGGGGAGGTCTCAAGTTCGAACCTTGGACTTTGGAGGACAACTGTAGGAGGTTATTCTAAAAGCAACAACAACAATAAAATAATTACCAAATCAAAATCTGGTAAATCTGGAATTCAAAATTCAGCCTAAGTTGAAAAGAAACATGTTTGTATTGTTAATTGTTACTGCCTGAATTACCAAGTATAAATAAGAATTTCCCAAAGTAACTTTTAAGGTAAAGAGGTAACTTTGCAATTTAAACAGTAAGGCATTGAGAAATCATTTAACTAATATTCCTATCAAATGTGAAATCCATAAACTAACATGCTTGAGCAAAAAAATACCGTTCAAGGCAGTAACTTAAGAATGAGGAGTTTTGTTGAAAGGGATAATCAGCTTTGAGAATTTTATCAAAATATTGTCGGACATTTAGCACTAACGCATGTATTATAAGAAACCATGTATCCAATGAGAACCATTGTACTTAGAGTGAATCACCCCGCATCAACTAACAAATAGTACAATTTTCAAAGAAGTATCAACTACAAAAACCAAGCCTTTCCACCAATTCTTGGGAATTGGCAGATGAAGGTAATCAACTACTAACCCATTTCATATGGGAAACATAATCTTTATAATCAGGAAAGCATTTTTTTCCTTATTTGAACCGTAAGCATTTGGTCAGAACTGCAAAATGTAGAACATTTGTAAACATATAACAGCATGTTGGTCTTGATCAACTTATTAAAATATTCGCTGATCAGTTTTAACCAGTTATACCCACCTGCATATACATACATTTATGCAGATATAATGTATCGACATGCATAGCAGTTCTTTCATTTGTATATACGTCATATTTCAGATGGAGGAATAACAGCCGATGTCTTGAAACAACTAAGTCTAGCAAAAATGTAACTCGGCACTACTGAGTTGATATATTCAAATCTTTAAATCTCACCTTGATCTTCATAGCTGAACTCAGTTCAAGTTCTCCCCTGAAGAGAGTAACTGGGGCTATATTCCGAGTCCTAAGAGCACCTAACAACGATGTCGGGCTATCAACATAAACCGTTTTTGCGACAGCTTTCTTTTGAAACAGATCCAGTAGATGATCATTCTCATCCATTATATTCTGATGTCCAGATCCAGTGGATCTTCCCCTGATAACTACAGAATCCAGCCTCATTCCATGATCCCGCATCTGTTGACAGACGGTGTAGATTTGATCTTCTTTTGTCCCCTCCGTCGGCTCTTTTGTGGGATCCTGTAAGTCAGTTATAAGACAAAGGCGCTGCTTGCCCTTGTTTGTAGCACCGTACTTCTTTATTAGCATGTCCATCCCAACAATAATGGCATCAAGGACTAGTCACCCGTTAAGAGAAACATAGATAAGAAGCAACTCTTATCGTGTAAAGTCCTGTTATAGCATATCTACTACGAGGTTATAAAACAAATACATGAAGTTAATTGAAAGTAGTAATAGCATGAAGCTTGCTTGTACACTAAAATCCTACAAAAGATCCGATATGTCAATACAAGATCGAATCCCTAGAGGTCATAGCTTAATGAATATTCGATAGAATCGAAGAACATAGAATAAAAGAAAGGGCTAATTAGCGTTTAGACCCTGGATTTGTACCAGCTAAGAGTTTTAAGTCATGACATGTCCAACTGGAAAGTTAGCCCTAAATTTTTATTTTTGGTTTCCTTTTTCCCATTATACCCTCCTTGCTAACATGTGTTGGATGTTGCCATTGTACTCATGTTCAGGATATAATGGAAAAATGAAACCAAAAATAAAAATTTAGGCCTCGTTTGGTTCAAGGAAAGGAAAGGAAATGAAATCGATTCTTTGTCTTTGTCTTTCCTTTCCTTTGGTAAATTGCAATTTCAATCAATTTTCTTTCCAGTGTTTGGAAAAACCAAGGAAATTGAGAGGAAAAGTGAATCCTTAGAGGGGGGAAATAACGCCTTGGGTGGGTGAGGGGAACCATTTTCCTCCTATTTTCCTTCCTCTAGGGAATCAATTTTTGTTCCTATTTATTTCCTTTGGCATCCAAACACAGGAAAGGAAAAACTTTCATTTCCCAAGGCTCTGATTCCGCGAACCAAACCGGACCTCGGAGTCCAAACTTTCCAATTGGACATGTCAGAGCTTAAACTCTAAGCTGGTATAAAATCTAGGTCTAGACGCTAACTAGCCCTAAAAGAAAATTGGATACAAGTCCAGTCTGCACAGCAGTGTCTCATATGTATACTATATTTCAATTAGCGGCTCCGTATATAGTAACGGCCAAAATTGAGCTCGGATACAATCGCCACTGTGAGTTCCCCTTGGAAGATTTCGTAACACGTCCACGGCACCTCCATCGACAACTTTGACATTCCGTAAAACCACCACATGTTCGTAACCGCCCACTTCCTTCTCCAGTTCATTGTCGGTTTCTGGAAAAACACCAATTTGTGCTTATTAGCATCAGAGAAAGGGGAAAAAAAAACAAGTTTTCATAAGTTCAAGGAAGATCACCTCTGGTACCGAACGCGATAATCCCCACCTCGTCGTTCTTGCCAAAGATTAGCTGCACAGAATTAGAAAAGAAAAAGAAAAAAAAACAACAAAGGCTCCATTTGTTAATTTAGTGCTCAAAAATTTATAGCGAGAAATAAATCCCTAATGGCAGAACCTTCTTCTGCACGAGCATTGAGCAGACGTTCTCGACCTCCGGAAGGACGGCGTGCATCGATGGACCGACATCAAGAAGCAGCACCAGCGCTTCCTGTAGCAAAACAATCAGTTTGATTATTTACATAAGTAAATTTCTTATAGGAACAAGAAGAAAAATTAGGGTTGGTGATCGTTACTTTGCGAGCCATCTCCGGAACAAGAACGATCGATCGATCAGAATAGGTCTTCTTTGGGAAGGAGTGAGTATCGACTGATAGTGGAATTTTTAGGAGGGTTTTCTTTTTCTTTTTCTTTCTTTGGACCGAAGGAAAGGAAAGGAGACGAAAATAAATAAATCTCTTTTCTTCCCGCCTATAGCAAGCGGCAGGAGTGAGTGTGTGTGACCGAAATGGTCTTGTTTCTGTAGAATTCCACCTCGTTATAAAATAAAATAATAAAAAAATAAAAAGAATGAACCATTAAAGACTTAAATTTAAAGAAATTGGACCCAAAAAAATAAATTTTGGTAAAATTATAAAACTGGAAATTGCTGAGAAACTCAATTTCGGGATGGGCTTTTATGAAATGCCCACCCGCTGGATGAGTTTTATGAAATGCCCAGAATTAAGTATTTTCACGTTAAATATTCCAAGATTCCCTTTTAGATGCCACCCGCTGGAAACTGCTATTTTTATAATACCAAAACTACCCCTCCGCGCGAATTGGTCATCTATATGTATTTGAATTCAAAAAACTCAGATCTGGATTGCGATTTTCGTCTTCTTCTTCTTCACGGAAAATCTGAATTTTATTGCTCTCATATTCAACAGAGATCGCAAAGATCGTTCGTAGTTCGGTGTGCTTTTCTTCGGTCGAACTCAGATCATCGCTCGTCATCATCATCACCATCATCATCATCTTCATCGACGTCAATTGTGGAGAGAAGATCTTTCTTCTTCTTTTCCATAAGAATTATCATCGCTTTGAAAGAAGAACGAAACTTTTATTCCTGAAAAAACTAAATTACACAGAGAATGGCCATTCTCCTACGTTTTAACACTGGAAATGACCATTCTCCGTGTAAATTAACACGGAGAATGCCATTCTCCGTGTAAATTAACACGGAGAATGCCATTCTCCGTTTTATTTAAAACGGAGAATGACATTCTCCGTGTTTCTAACACGGAGAATGGCCATTCTCCTGCGTTTTAACACTGAAATGACCATTCTCCGTGCTAAATTAGACGGAGAATTGATTCTCCGTTTTATTTAACACGGAGAATGACCATTCTCCGTGTAAATTAACACGGAGAATGCCATTCTCCGTTTTATTTAAAACGGAGAATGACATTCTCCGTTTTATTTAAAACGGAGAATGACATTCTCCGTGTTTCTAACACGGAGAATGGCCATTCTCCTGCGTTTTAACACTGAAATGACCATTCTCCGTGCTAAATTACACGGAGAATGACCATTCTCCGTTTTATTTAACACGGAGAACGTCATTCTCCGTTTTATTAAAAACGGAGAATGCCATTCTCCTGCGTTTTAACACTGAAATAACCATTCTCCGTTCTAAATTACACGGAGAATGCTATTCTCCGTTTTATTTAACACGGAGAATAACATTCTCCGTTTTATTTAACACGGAGAATGGCATTCTCCGTGTTTCTAACACGGAGAATGGTCATTCTCCTGTGTTTTAACACTGGAATGACCATTCTCCGTGATAAACTACACGGAGAATGGCATTCTCCGTGTAAATTAAGACGGAGAATAGTCATTCTCCGTGTAATTTAGCACGGAGAATGGTCATTCTCCGTGTAAATTAAGACGGAGAATGCCATTCTCCGTTTTACTAACACGGAGAATAACCACCCTCATGCGAAATTAACATTTTTTGTGTTCTAACACGGAGAATGACCATTCTCCTGCATTTTATGGTTAGCTGAAACTTTGGAGAGCCATAACTTTTGACTGGGAGGTCGAAACGAGGTCCCGTTTGTCGCAAAATGAGCGTATCGTCAAGGAGACTGAAAGTAACAGCTTCATAGTTAGACGGCCTTCCAAAATTTTAGAATCGAAAAAAAATGATGTTTGGACCTCCGTTTTAGCACTTTTGTCGTTTGTCCCGGTCTTTCTGAAATTTTCCAACGAGTTTTTGAAGATTTTTGAGGAGAAAACCTAGATTCGAAAGTGAGCAGCGTATGGAAGAAGATGAAGTATCGAAACATTTTTTTTAAGAGCAGTTTCGTGGGTGTTTTCAATAAATTAAAAGGAATGACAAAAGGGTCATTTGGAACCCGCTTTGGATAAGTTTCTCTAATTCTGGGCACGCGATGAAAGTTTTTTAGCGGTGGATTTTACATAAAACTTTTTAAGTTTTTGGGCATTTCATAAATCCTCCCAAATTAGAACTAAAACATCATATCATTACGTGTTTTAAACAAGCATTCTACCATTTGGCATTTCTCTTAAAACTGACATATGGATCAGAGATTAATAACTAATAATTTTTTTTTAATATAAATGTCCAGTAGTTGGATATTTTTTAGACAAAATACGTTAAACCTTTAAATGTTTCTTCATTAAAAAAAAAAAAATTCAGCCATTGGACTTTTTGTGTAAAAAATGACCAATTATTGGAAGTTTTGATCACATATGTGTAAATAGTCGAAGGGTTTCATATTATGAAATAAACTTATGTTACAATTATTAAATTTGGATTGCAAGACTGAAATTAAAAGGTAAAAATATCTACTTAAAATATAAGTGTAATTTCAGTCGCAATCTAAATTTAAAAGTTGTAACATATGTTGGTTCTATAATATGAAATCATCCGAATATATATATATATATATATATATATATATATATATATATATATATATATTTTTTTTTTTTTTTTTTTTTTTTTTTTTTGGAAGCCTAGTGGTTATATATTGCAAATGACCTCTAGCCTAGTGGTTAAGAGAGATGCATGCGGCCCAAGTGGTCGGGAGTTCGAGCCTCAGTGGAGACGAGTTCGCCACAAGTACCCATTGCTTCAAAATGCACCCATGTGCTTGATGATAGCATGGGGGGTGACAAGTAGACACCCTCATATGAGGTGGCCGGAAGTTTTTCTTAATTGAGAAACAGCTAACGCATGGACATTATGTTTCTCATTATGCAAATTCAGCCCAATTACATTAAACTTTATTGCTTTGTAGAAAAAAAAATAGAAATCCGAAAAATCTTTGGAAAAACAATTCAAAGGTCACAATCCTCTTATAAGATTTGATTTGAGGGTTGAGAAGGTAATAATTTTTTATTCAATTGGACCTCCAATTTTTTTTTTTTTCAATGTTTAGCTGTCGTTGTTACAATAAATGTTAGCTTTTAGCAACCAAAGTTGTCAACTTCAGCAACATGTGTATAAATCAGTAAATCCCAAGTGTTCTATGAACATGAATTAATTGAGGCTGCGTCTTTTGCTGAGTTGTTGGGATTATCTCCACATAAGCTCCTGTCTTACCTGGGTATATTTATGATTATGAAGGGCTATCTTACTGTCACTAAGCGTTTGGTATGCGAAATACTATATAGCCGGAAATCAAATTCCAAGAAATTAAATTCCCTGAAAAATTACATTTTCATGTTTGGTGACAATATAAATATTTCCGGAAAAAAAATAAAAAATTATAATAACGAAAAAAAATGAACAAATATAAAAAAATCGGTAAAAAGACAAAAAAAATCGGTAAAAAACGAAAAAAATGGTAAAAACGACAAAAAATCGGTAAAAACGACAAACTAACAAAAAAAACGATAAAAAACGAAAAAAATCGGTTAAAACGACAAAAATGACCAAAAAGCGACAAAAATTGTATAAACGAACAAAAAAAAAAGGTAAAAACGACATAAAATTGGTAAAAACGACAAAAAATCAAAATGCGGCAAAAACGACAAAAAATAACAACAAATCGGTTAAAACGACAAAAAATGACAAAAAATCGGATAAAAACGACAAAAAATAGGTTAAAAACAAAAAAAAAAATCGGTTAAAAACGACAAAAAATAACCAAAAAACGACAAAAACAAAAAATAATCGATAAAAACAACAAAAAAAACAAAAATGAAGTTAAAACGACAAAAAATCAGTTAAAACGACAAAAATAACCAAAAAGCGACAAAAAAGACAAAAAAATCGGTAAAAGCGACAAAAAAAACGACAAAAACGACATAAAATCAGTAAAAAAAGACCAAAAAGCGACAAAAATGACTTAAAAATCGGTAAAAACAACAAATAAGGCTAAAAAAGGGACAAAATCGCTTAAAACGACAAAAAATAACAAAAAGGACAAAAAATGGGTAAAAACGACAAAAAATAATCAAAAAGTGACAAAAAAGATAAAAAATGGGTAAAAACGACAAAAAATCGCTTAAAACGATAAAAAATTGGTAAAAAACGGCAAAAAATGACAAAAAAGCGACTAAAAGGACAAAAAATGGGTAAAAACGACAAAAAATCGCTTAAAACGACAAAAAATTGGTAAAAAGGGCAAAAATGACAAAAAAAACGACTAAAAGGACAAAAAATGGGTAAAAACGACAAAAAAATCAAAAAGTGACAAAAAGACAAAAAATGGATAAAAACGAAAAAAATCCCTTAAAACGACCATAAATTGGTAAAAAAAGACAAAAAATAACAAAAAAGCGATAAAAACGACAAAAAAAGAAAAAAAATTCAAAACTAATCAAAATTGATCAAAAAAGAAGAACAAAAATTAGACAATTTTTTTTTGTCCGGGCAAAAAAAAAAAAAACCCACCTATTCTCAAGGGATAGAATTTCCATGTTTTGTGGGTAAACTATTTACCCGGATATTTATAATTTTCGGGAATAAATTTTTTACAAGCCAAACAAACGTAGTAATAGATCCCCATCTTAAATTTTTCAGGAAATAAAAAAAAAATATCGCGTACCAAACGCCCCCTAAGTATCTATTTGACAAATATAAAGTTAGAAGAAAAACTAGAAAAGTAGTGGAAATTGGACAATGAAAAGTGTATTATGAAATTTGTATGACCCACCACTAAATAGAAAAAAAAAAGTCATGGAAACTAATATGGAACAATTATGATCCAATTGTTATTATTTTCTACTTTTTCAAAATAAAAATAAAAAAAAAACCCTTCTTTAATCCTCTATATAACTAGTTTTTACTTTCTAGCAAGGAAACGAACATTGTTAATTAGAAACTCATTTTTTAAAAAAGTTTCTTACGATTTCTAGAAATCAAAACAAACTTTGTTTTTGTTTCTTAGTTTCAAAAAGTTTCCGCCATAATGAAACTATTATGCAACAATTGCAAGTAGCATTTCTTGAGGCAAGTACAATATTTGACTGTATGAAAAATGATGTTGCAAAATTTACACACATGTAAAGTATAAAAATTTATGCGGTTATCACTTTTTGGTAGCAAATGAAGAAAGAATGGGTATTGGGAGCAAATGATATAACAAATTATGTAATAAATGATGTGTCGGTGGTGTTACAGTCATTTTGGACACATAGACGCAACTAAATCTGTGGTATTTTGGACACAGATGGACTGTGGTATTTGGTTCAGACTTTGACTATAAGATACTGCATTATAATTGACAATTTATTATGGCTCTCATATAAACCTCCCTTTTAAAAAAAAAAATTGTGAGGGCTAGAATGAGAGGGCGTGCAAAGCATCCAGGGAGCTACTTTTGTTCGTCAATAGTTTAAAGCTTCTATCAATAGTCTGTTCCTTCCTAATACTGCTCCATATAGTTAAAGAAACATGGACTATAAGATGGAATGAAAAAAAAAAAAAAAAATGCAGTCTAAATCCCAGACTGCAGGCAAGTTGATCAGGTCAGAATTTGGAAGTCTTCATTTGTAAAGCATCTTTCGCCTAAATTGCACCTACTGATCACAAACATTCAAATTCGAAACCCTCTTCATATATGAATCACAAATATTCAAATACAAAATTCTAGGACAACAAATCCCTTGGGAAGAAATTATCACAGAGGCCTGGTCTTCGCCATTGTGATCCAATGACCCAGGTCACAATTTAAGTAGTAGATTCGCAGCAGCAATCAAATCAGGCTCCCCTTGAAAGTTAACTAGAGAGAACAAGGAAAAGCCACATCAACAGATTCCCATAAGAATAAGATGGATCCTTTAAAAGTGCACATTTAGAATAGAACATATCATTTTCTTTCGACAGTGGCAACACGGGGGGGGGGGGGGAGGGCTAACCACGTGAGTAGAAGTTCATCACAGCCCACAACCTTAAAACAGAACTCAAGCAACGGAAGCAGCAGGCAGCATAGCTGCAAACTGAAGTTAGTCTTTCCTAAGTTCAATAAACTCGCGACGGATGCCTGAAGCATTGATGACTACTATTTCTAGTCGATCACCCTGCAAATAACCACACAATACTTTTAAGTAACGTACTAAAATACTTTATTTTTTTTACTGATATTTTTGTGTGGAGAAACAAAATTTGGTCAAATTTTCTCCAGGATACCAAGTTTCAGAATTTTGGTTGGAGAAGTACAACTCGCCACACCCAATGGCGTTTCCATTAAAAAAAAATTCTCTTCCTTTTTTGTTCAACAACTGAAACGCCAGACTGTCCGGCTGAGTTTGCAACAAAAATGCCAAACCATCTGGCGCTTTTGTCACCAACTTGCAAGACCATCTAACGTTTTTGTCACTTGGCGTTTTAGTTATTTTTTTATTAAAAGAAATACAGAAGCACACTGCCACTGCCACTGCCACTGCCACGTGTGGCGTTATTGTGGCAAACACGTCACACTCTAAAAGAAGAGAATGAGTGAAGGAAGAAGAGAAAAGAAAGAAAGAAGAGGAAGAAGGAAAAAGCAGGGAAGGGAGAAGAGAAGGCAAGGTTTTCGGCATTGGTAGGCAAGTGGCCAGTGACCCGCCTGGCGAGTTGTTCAAAAATGCCAGACGGTTTGACATTTTCGTCGCAAACTCGCAGGTCAGTCTGGCGTTGGGTTGTTGAAAAAAAAAAAAAAAAACAATGGAAATGCCATTGGGTGTGGCAAGCTTGACTTACCTAACCAAATTTATGAAAAAACTTGGTATCCTGGAGAGAATTTCACCAAATTTTGTTTCTCCACAAACATATCTGTAATTTTATCATGAAAAGAAAAAGGCACACGTGACTATAATCAAATAAAATTCAAAAAACATACGGTGTATATATCCCTTTCGGTTGCCGAAGCGAAAACATCTTTGACCATATCGACTGCTTCTGATTCTGAGAGCGGCGTCACGACATCCTACTCAAATTTAAATGTGTATAGTTGTTAAGATCTAGAAAAGAAGATCTATTATTAAACTGGATAGCCCAAATCTAAGCAGTAATACCTTGGCAGGCAATAGGAGAGGGCTAGGAGATTTCAGTTGGTTGTCCAGAACAGGCATAATAAGTGTTGATCCTGACCCTTGGGCACTGTATCCCACCCTCTCGTAGGATCCGACAGCATCATAGGTGAAAACACAGCCCTTCCCTGAAAAAGAAAAATAAGCATAAAAAATCTGACAGATAAAGATAAAGAGTTTTAAACTAACAGATCCAAGATTGAATTTACCTTCGTTGTCAAGGCCGGCTAGGACATTGAAAGCATAATACGGGAAAAAACGCTTGTAGTAAAGAGTATTTGACAGGAGTTGGGCCATTGCTGGACAGCTCATCTGTTTATTGTGCTGATGCTGGTAGATCTGAACAGGAGGATAGAAAGAGTATTGAAGTGAGAGAAAGAGGTAGTGTAGTTTGCATACTTTGATCTGCCTGCTTAAGATATGTCAAACCACCGCAAATGCAAATGTAAAAAGAGGTTTCAGAATAGGGGATATCCTAGCAATATGGAATGTGACACCATGCTAGTAGTAATCAGGGACAAAAAGACACTGCATCTTCTTCCATGTGTACATTTGTAGTAATGGTATAACTACTAAGAAATGATAGCAATACTATATTAATAACAAATGTAGCAAATAAAAATACCTAGCGGCTTGCCATTCCATTAGATTAGAGAATAGAATCACCGGATGGATGATATGTAGGGATGATCTTGATCAAGTAACAAACAGCTTCCATTAATTGCTAGATAAAAAGAAATTGATTTAAAAAGCTGAGATCCACCAATATGTGCATATATTATTACCTCAAACTTGTGTGAAAATACCAAATTAAAACAGCGTGCAACGTACACGTTATTTTTGGAAATTTTATCACATTATATGATTACGTACAGTAAGAAGACTATAAATTAATTATGTCAAGTACAAAGAGTGTAAATTCGTTAATAATACTATCAACATAGTGGAAGTCTCTCTTGCTAACTATAGCAAGAAATCAAACAAATAATTCAGCACAACAATGAGTCTAAAATTCTATTTAATTTCTGAAAAATTTAAACAAAAACATGTTAGGCAGACAAGGACAAACTCACCACCCTATACTGTCAAGTGGCAGGACTTCTCATAATTCTTTTTTATGGGACCATTAGGATTGTCTTCAAAGATTAAAAAAGGAATGCAGTACAAAAGGAAATTAATACTCTGTTGGTTTACTTTTCTGGTCCAGAAAGGACCACTCTGAAAGCAACAGCTAACACAACTCATTCAGTGCAATTTTAACCCTCCAAAACCAATAACAAAAATCAGCTTGCATGCTTCCACGTACTTAAAGTGCAACAGGATACTATCTATTCTAGGGAGTAGACTACTAGGAGTTTTGGTAAGAATGTCGGTTTTCAGTTCATCAAATTACCATATTTGGAAAAGGAAAGACCGAAGGGCAAGATTCTATAGTCAGATCATATACCACATTTGTTTTTCTCGTGTTTCATTATGTAAGTATGCATATATTAGTGGTATGTGGCTCATAATTAAAGTGATGGGAGTATTCCCAATTTGGATAATATCTTGTATGTTATGGGAAAATTCTATAAAACTATTTGTATCGTTTACAACTGAAGTATGTACCGGGAAGATTATCATAGTTGAATAAATGTTGACCTAAGGATATTTAGGGTGGATAGTGGATACAAGACCTTTAAGCACAATGTACAATAAAACGTCTGCAAATCGTGTTATAAATTTACAGCATATGTACGGACGCATGTTTGAGCTATAGTAAACTTCAGCAAATAGAACTATCAAATATTGTACAATATAAAATAAGGAAACATAACCTATAACCTATCCGGGTAGTGAGAAATGACTAAAGTAGAGAAAATGGCTCCAGAAAGACGCGGGCAGGGGATGATAGGTATGCGATGGATCATCAATAAATAAGAGAAGGCATAATATACAATACAACATAACCATTATTCCAAACTTTTGGGATCGGCTATTTGAATATATATTTTCTTCTGTTCAACTCTGTTACAGGCCATGTCCACAGTAACATTAGCCCAAAAAAACATATAATTTGTTATCGACTCAATCCAAATTTATTCAATCTACCCCTATTTCTAGGAGGTCCTTTGACTAATATTTTACCGCACCTAACCGGTTCATGTATTGGTCTATGTTACACATGTCTAACATATCTGAGACACGTTTTCCTTATCTCATCCTCAATGTTGCCACTTCATCTTAGCATTCTCATTTCATCTTAAGCTCATTTTCTGGACATCTATTCTACTATATAATAGGAAAACTTAGATGGTGAAACTTTTGAATTCCGAAAATACCCTTACATACTTATACTAATCTATTCTATTCTACTATATAATCTATTCTACTATATAATAGGAAAACTTAGATGTTGAAACTTTTGAATTCCGAAAATACCCTTACATACTTATACTAATTAAAATTGTTCATTAATTTTAATAAGGACAACTTAGTAATTAGGAAGACTACCCTTTGGTCTTCCTAAAGAGTCTTCCTAAACTAATTAAGAAATGTTAAAATACGTGCAAGACACGTGCACATATGCTAGTGTTAATTAATTGCTAAACACTCCGATTCGTAAAGCATGGTTGGTCATCCTAAAGTTGTCCTATAGAACTTTCCTTTCACTTTCAATGGGATCACTCAGCACTATGAAAGAACGCTCTTTTATATTAATCATCATATTTTAATTCTTTGAACATCCTTCTAAATCTCTCCATCAGGATGAACAATACATACCAAATACCGAAAACTACCGCTCCTAGATATTCTTGTCGATCAAGTTGTACTTCGTCATTTCTTTGACCTCTCGTTGAAGCTATATTTAATATATTTTGCCTGCTAATTTTTATAACCTTTAGACTCCAAAGTTTTCTCCACAATTCTATTTTAGAGTCTAACCCTTCTTTAATCTCATCAACTAATTCAACATCATCAGTAAACAACAACATACTATATGGAAGTTCATCAAATTATTCCTAGTAATTTCACCCATAACTAACAAAAACAGTAAGGAGTAATGTTGATCCTTGATATAAACCAATGATGACAGAAAATTGTGTGATATCCTCCAACGGTTTACATTGTAGTCGTAACTCCACGATACATATCCCTTTACTATCTCAATACAGCTACTAAAGGCCTGTTTCTAATCCAAAATTCACCACATAATATATGTAGGTACTCTATCAAAAATCTGCGCCAAACCAATAAAACCCATATGTAAATCCCTTTTCATCTCTCTAATTTTGTCCATTAGTCTTCTCAATTAGTAAATTGCTTCCGTAATAGATCCCACTGGCATAAAACAAAATTCATTCTCTAAAATTTTTGTTTTCTTTTTTAGTGTTAGCTCAATTACTCTCTCCCGCACTTTCATGAATTGGCTCATAAGCTTGATTCCACGATAGTTAGTACAACTATGCACATTTCCGTTGTCTTTATATATAGGTACTGTTATAATAATTCTCCAATCATCAAGCATTTTGCTAGTCCTTATAGTTTGGTAAAGTAAATTAGTTAACCATATCAAAACTTTTTGTCCATAAAATTCCAACATCTGGTATACAACTTTCCACTCTTGTTTTCTTCATCAAAGCTTTTGTTAACTTCAGAAGTCCTAATCTTAGGACAAAATCAACATGACATATCCCAAACTAACTCAGTTGCTTCCATATTAAAACTATATAGGTCGTTATAATTAAACAACTCGGGAAAAATAACTCTACAATATCATTTTCTTTTAATGATACCTTTTGGTCTTCACTTTTGATACATTAAAATTACCTAGGTCTCTACTCATTTCCCTATTCTCCGCAAACCTAAAAATGTATAAAGCAAGTCTATAAATGTATAAAACATAATATAAAATATAAATCAGAAACTTAGAGAAATGATGTTTGAATTATAGGTACGCGATTGAACGTTTATAAATGAAAGACAGCATGCAGACAGATAAAACGAAATAACATGGCACCAAGATTGATGTGTCCTAATGCATTTTGGAGCAAGTGTCTGATGTGAGGCAACAAGGCGGGATATGATGATGGGTTTTGGAGGGCCAATGCTTCCAAGGCAGCATCTAATGTCAGAAAAGTAAAAAAAATGTTATTGGAGAACTCTTGTAGCTAAGTGTCAATAAATCATACAAATGAAGGACGTGTCCAAAATAAACATGAGATCCGATAAGAGAAACATCTCAAGCACTGGACTTGAACATTTGGCACAGCCAGACATTTGTGAAAAGTAGCAACTATATATAGGGACATGATACACATTGTCAGGGTATCCTCTAGCATTTTCACAGGCTTTAACTTTCTAATCACGTACCAAGTGCTTTGCAGCCAGGTTTTTCTGTAAAGCCTTGATATCTCCCTGGAAGCCGGAGGATGCCAACATGCTTTTGTCAGCTCTGCGCAGAAGGATGAAGAAATACATCAAAAGATCATAACAAGCCAATAGTAAACCATTTAGTATAAAGTATTATGCTTCATATGCTTCAAATATAACGAAAGCCAATAGTATGCAAAGAATAAATACTACATAGTTCCACTACTAGAGAAGCTAAAGATACCATATCGACTTGAAGACTGAGTGCAGTTAAGACAGTTAGAAGAAATTACAAATGAAAATTAGCTGCGCACTTCAGTAAGTTCTGTGTGGACCTTTTTACTCCAGTTTGATTCTTGGGAACAGGGAGCATCCACAGCTGAATTAAAATAACTGCCTTAATAGATCAGAAGAAATGACTGTTTTAGACTGCACACAACCTGACCCATTGAAAGTATACAGAAGCAAGCTGGCTTCTAATGACAGATTTTACAAAGCAACTTAATCATTATTATTGTGCTAGCATATGTCCATAAGAAAAAGTGATGAACGTCCCCAAGGTAGTTAAAGGCGCAAGGCGCACTCGAGGCACAAATGGTCTATAACGCCCAAGGCGCAAGGTGCACTTAAGGCGTGCGTCCGAGTGAAGTGAGACGCAAAATGAAAAAAATAAAAATATACATAAATGAATTAGTAACATAAGAAATAAAATCAATTAACATATTGAAACCAACAAAAACATGTTAACATAACCAAGTGAACTAGCATAGCAAAAATAACACTCAACAAAACTAACAAGAATTTGTATTTTCCTACCACGCTTTTAGTAAATTTTAGCTTTTCAAGTTCAACTATAGCCAACTTTGGCAACCGTGCATGAGGTAAGGGCTATCTCCTTGTCTCTTTTTTTATTGTAAAAATTAAAAAATACATAACGCGCGTCTTTTCTTTGTTGCGCTTTGCTGAAAGGCGCACCTAAGTGCGAGGCGCAGATGTTGTGCCTTGCTCCGAGACGCGTGCGAGGCGCAGATGTTGTGCCTTGCTCCGAGACGCGTCTTTTACTACCATGAACCTTCCAACGGAAGCTCAACCCGGTCAGCCACAAGCATCTTGCTCCCATCCTACTATAAGGTAGGAGCTTTTACTTTGCTCTTATATTTGCCACTATTCTATATATCATATGCAATATCATACACACATTACACGTCCTCAATCATATGAGAGAAGACAGCGTACATGACAAAATTCAAGAGTTTGCATATTGTGCTCTTCCAAATGGTGAAACCAGATCAGTGTAATCATGTAGATTGCATGGAGCCCAGGGCTTTAGGCATTGGTCTGGAATCGAATCAAATCATGAGGATGAATATTCCGCTCCACCTACATTGAGGCATTAGGGAATGAGCCCTGTGAGCCTCGCACCTTAGGTACGCTTTTCACAAGTATGGTTCCATACTTATTTGCCTAACAATATATACAAAAACATGGAAAATACCCTAACATAGTAGAGCATATAGAATCTTGTTGCCACATCTAATTGCAACTTCAGTGAAATCAAATATCAACAGTGAAAGTAAGAGGTATATGATTCTAATGAACCGAAAAAACTTTTTTATATATGTAATAGCCTCATTTTCACAAATAAACTTTTAAAAAAAAATTAATATACTTGTTATCATATAAGTTAAGTATATTGTTTAAAAACAATTCTATTGATGTATATATGTTATTACATGTAACAATTATGTTACTATTTACAATTTTTCCTAATTCAAATCACTATTTACATATTTTTATTAAATTCATTTTCACAAAACTCCTTTGCAATTTTTAAAAAAAAATCTTGTTGGCATGACATGTGTCATGAGCCTAACACCATTACTCACACCCCTTGGTGACTCACTTACCAAACGTATGAGTCTCTCCACCCATTCATTTACATAAAGAAACTCAAAGAGAAAGAAATAGGTGTTGAAGAAGAGAGGAAGGAGAAGATCTAGAAGAAGAAGTGAAGGAGGGAGGAGGGGGATCGAGCTAACCGTCGGCCAGTCCCACCCGCCAGCCATGCCGCGATGGCCAGAAAGGGGGGGGGGGGGGGCTGTGAGAGAGGGAGAGAGAGAGAGAGAGAGGAGGTGAAGAGGAGAAGCAAAGGAAGATGAAAAGGAAAGGGAAAAAGAGAAGAAAAGGAAAAAAAAACAAAAAAAAAGAGAAAGGAAGGGGATGAAAGCAAGGAAGAAGACAAACAAGAAGACTTGGTTCATTCCAAAGATAAGGTAAGCCCCCTCCCTTCTCAATTTTGAACTCCATCTTGATCTTTCTTTTCAATTTGATTTGGTTTTTCTTCAAATGGTTATGAAATGTTTTTAAAATTGTAATTAACTTTGATATACTTGGTTGCTGATTAAGCGTAGGATTTATATACCCCAATGATCCTTGCTAGGTTTTAATTGATTAAAGTGGATAAATTCTTGTATATTGATAATTGAAATTAGGATTTGAATCATTTGATACCCAAATCCCCAAATTAATTATATACTAACTTGAGATCAAATAAAACCTTAGCTTGTGGACTTACACTTCGCTTATGAGAAGATTTTACTTGGTAACTATGGCTTGAGAATTGTAAGCTTAATGCTCTTAAAAAAATGGGCTCCCGAATCCTTCGAAATGAATTTTTGGCCATGAATCAACTAGTTTATACCGTTGTCTGAACTTGATAAATAGGGTAAATTGGGGTTTAGCATAGGTTAGAAGGCTATTAAGCCTATAATTTATTTTAGGAGAGTGAGACACTTCGGAGACGGTGTTGGATGTCCAAAACGGCTTAAATTGAATAGTTATGAATAAATTCAGCACCTATCCATTTTTCCTTTAGTTGTTATTAGCTATTGGAATCAATAAATAATTAAGGCTATGGTTTAGTTGTAGTGTAAACCAAGGTTGAATCAGAGCCCAAAATTAGGCGAATTAGATCCCTTTGTCGACTTACTCCCTTTTGTATTTAGCTTGTTCGCAAGCAACTTAGTATAGCAATCCCTTGGTATTTCATAGTATTGAATCTAGTGAAGCCAAAGCATGTTGGAACACAAAATTTGGGCTCTTCGACTCTTATTAAGCTTTTTTATTCAAAAAATAGCATTTAGTTCGGGATTGCGTATAACTCATAAAATCATTTTTAATCGCTCTACGTCAATTTTCGACTTCGAGCGGAATAAACTTTGAATCTATTTTGACAATGACATGTCGATGTCCGAAAAAATAATTGAGCATAAATCGCTTGCATTCAATAGTAATTTAGGTTCATTTAGCCTCATTTGAACCCTCGGACCCACCGGGTACCTCCTATATGAATTTTGGCACGTGTTCGACTAGTTTTGAGATCCCAATGCACCATTTAAGTCAAAAATTTATTATGCTCAGCGTGTAGAACATAGTGAATAGGTCATACCCCATACTCCAGAGTATGATTCAATTGTTATTTAATATCGGTTCCGTTTAGTGTTGATTCTAAACCGTTGGGGCTAATTTTTAAATCAAAATCGATATAGTCGAACGTAGAAAGTGTATTCCGTTAGTTTATAACAATTAAAGTAAGCATGTAGGACTTGCCCGTTCCAAAATTGGACTTTCGGACCAAATTTAATGAATTTAACTTAAAATTCAGCATCTGTCTAACTTGAATGAGCCTAGGCCAACCATTCTAAGTATCAACTATTAGAATGGTCTTAGTTTGATTCAAGATAATTAGGTGATTTGACCGAAATTGATTACTTCGAATCAAATTCGGCATATAAGCTATAAGTTCCTACGATTCCCTTGAAAGCCTAAGGTAGGATTCCTTGAATGGTAATCGGTATAAAAAGGTTTGGTAGGTTTTCTCGACCAAAAAATTAGAGAAACCCGTTTTGGCTAATTTAGAAAAAATCAGCATTTACATAGTTATGTGATGAGTTAGATTGTGAGTCCGTAGACTTACAATAGGCACAGCCTTAGCTAGAACATACTTTATGACATAAAGCTATGTGTTCATGACTACTTTGCTTCATTTTCGATTCTTAGTTCCTTAAATTTAAATGACTAACTCTTGTGTTTTAAATTTTTAATTGGTATGCAATGCTTTAGCTTTGATAGCATGGTAAGCCTTCTGCTTGTCTAATTCTTGCATTTCTGTATCTTGTTATCATGTATATTATTTAATATTGGTTTCCGATGTGAGTTTGTCTACCGAGAGGATTATTGTGGTGCAAATTATACGGAGGGTTGCTCTGAATCGTAGTATATATGTTGGCATGTTTTCGGATCAAGAAATACAAAGGAGACTGTCGAACTTCGAGTGAACCAAATTTCGGTTAGAGATTTGATAAGCATTAAAAACCCTACTTAGGTTAGTCGTGTGTTCAAAAATAAAATTACGCTAGCATTATAAACGTACTGCAATAACTCCAAAATTTGTAGGGATCAATCGTTGGACATTAGGACGCATAGAACACGAACACGCAAGAAAAACTAAGCCCTCAAGTCATCATCACATGTCATTCATGGATATTCTCGAAACACATACTCCTTGGTTCTTGTCTAGTCCTCCCAGATATTTCTTACTATGGTGCCTCATATCGCATCGAGACTTTAGCGCACACAGATCGAAACACATACTCCTCGATTCTTGGTATGGAGTCTTCGAATCGTAGCGTAATTGCACTTAGATCGAAACTCATACTCCGCCATCCCTATTTCAAGATAATAGGTAAGTTTGTGATTGGTTGTTTGGGATTGTTAGGATTTCACCATGGGGAGGGGGAGAACATCATGGTCAGTATGGGTGAAATCTTTGCAATATAATTAATAAATAAAAGTTGATCAGTAATACCTTCTTCGTGAGACCTTATCAATAGAGGTTGTGAGGTTTGGTTCACTTTCCTATGTTGTACTTGGTGCAGTCCTTAATCGGACTTGTATCTGATTAAAGTTTTTAATCGATCGTGTAACGATTAAGATTCTTAACTCGGTCAAGTATCGATTAAGGTTAGATAAATTTTATTCATCTTTTTGTCCACAACCTATGTGGGGTCGGCCTAAGAACCGTGCCATCCTAGCAATAACATAATCCTGAGGAAATGGAATTATTGCTGAAAAAATAGTCAAGTGTGACCCATAGTATACTCCAATTGCATTTCACATAGAAGAGTCTTTTGTTGTGGTTTGATAGTTGCGAAGTGATTGTTTGTGAATTGAATATGTTTGTGAGTTGTACGATGGAGTGTAGGGTTTGCGCAATTTGATAGTTAGGATTGTTTAATTTCTTTCTGAGGTACCTTGGAGGATTAAGACCCGCAAATAGAAATTAGGATTTCAACACTAAATAATACGAATCTCAAAACTCCAACACTATTTTCCAAGTCACCCCTTTTGATCAATTTTAATCAATTTGATTTCACTTTGTTGTCCTCTAGCTTGCATGTCGTTTGACAATAGCATTTGTTCACTATGTATTGAAGCTAAATCATAAGAGGTTACTATTGAATCACGTGGAGAAGGATGAAGGACCAAGACATAAATACTGGATTTAAAGTCGAGTAGTTCAGTAGTTTCCTTGTTCTTGTACCAGTTAAGGTATATATCGGTTTATATATGTTTCGGGTTAGTATCTAGTACCCTGGTAGAACAGTGAAATTTCATATTATGTTTTTTAGACTCCTTTTTCCCATAGATATTAGTTATATTAGTGATAGATGATCCTGGTAAACCTATCATATAACCTCACAGGCGACAATCGCAAATGCGGGAACTAGTGTACTCGTAGATCGCGTAGTCTAAGATCTTTGTTACGTACTCGACTCATTGTATCCTGAGAACAAGACGTGACACTATACAAAAGGATTCCATAATTCAAGTTATCACATGAATCTTCAGCAAAATAAAGCAAATATATATCATAACCTACTCGTGAAACGATATAAAGTGTCTAATTCCATCTAAGAAACATTCTCATATATAATCTTGGGTCGGGTTCTATTTGTTACTTAGGATATTCTCTTATTTTCTAACTTAAAAGTGCCATGTGTGCTCCGACCACCTGCAGTTACTATTGACATGTTATCTGGTTCTTGTTGTTGCGATAAGAGAGAAGGGGATTTGTTCTCGAACTACATGAGTTATAAAGTTACCAAGTATCTGAACTGTTTAGTGTCAGATTATAACAGATTCTTCCATAGTGTTTCAGTAAGACACCTACAGCCCTAATGTTGTGTTGGCAAAGGAAAACGGTTTGCCAACCGGGTGTCGCGGTGTTTTCATCAGTTCTGGGTATTTTTGAACCGACCGTTTATGAAAATCCCTGCTTGTTTATTTTTTGAGGCACTGGTTTTGATAGGCTCAAAAACCCTCCAAAACCGGTGTAATGCAATTTTGGGTGGCTTTATAAACACCCCAAATCAGTGGGTTTTGAGCGGTTTTATTATTTTATTCCATTTATATCGTCACCAAAAATATATAATTGTAACTACTAATACCCTTCCCTATTTAATTTTATTCATGTAAAAAACTCAGAGCAGCTCATTAGTGAATTACCAAGCATGGATTGGACTGGTTTAAAAGCCGCTACGTAAAAACGACCCAAAATCGGACCCCTCATAACCGCTACTTAAAAACGACCCAAATTCGGACCCCTCGTACCCGGTACTCTAAAAACACCTCATAACCGCTATCCTTACAATTGCCAAGCAGACCCTTGGACAACATAGAAGAGAGATCAAAATAAACTAATAACATACAGCCCAAGTTCATTCCAAAAGAAGAACATTGATTTGATCTGGAAATGTATAGTACCAAATCCTCAGGTCAGATACTTAGGTTAAAACCGTACTTGCTCCGAGAGAACTTATTGAACCCTAGATTCGCACTTGCAGAGAAAAAAGAAAGATGAGCTGAAACCCTAATTCTGGGGAATAATGATAAGAAGAAGAAAGAATTGAATGGGGGCTTAGGGCTGTACAATTGGCAGATCTTGGAGTAGTCTCGAGTGAGGATGCTGTATCCGACGGACATTCTCGTGTCGGCTGCGACGACGCAGTAGTCGAGGCCGGCGATCGCGACGCAGGTCCTGCGGATCGAAGAGAATGAGGAGGAGGAGGAGAGTGGGAAGAGAAGAATAAGAGGAACAGGAGGAGGAGTAGGTACCCGCCGTTGTTCTCGTACATCCAGTTACGACTCAAGGCCATGGCGGCTGCTGCTGCTGCTGATGATAATGGAATTAGGGGAAATAGGGAAGAGATGGAGAAGCTCTTGGAGGAGAGGTCGGTTCGTTTCTTCTGCTGCTAATACCACTCTTGTTGCAAAGAAAGACAATTTATAAGGGCACATAATAATTTGATCACGGCTAGCCAATATTAGGACTAACCAATATTTGAAAATATTAGGACTAACCAATATTTGAAGAGATTTTACTCAGACTATCCAAATATTCTACTCAGGGGCTGTCCAAACTAGGGCTGTGCACAATTACGTCAAGTCGACCAAATCGAACCAAGTCAAACCGAATCGATTGGTTTTAAACCGAATCGATGGTTCAGTTGGTTTGGTTCGGCTTCAATTTTTTCAAAACCGACCGATTCGGTTCGGTTCACGGTTTGGTTATGCCAAAAACCGACTAAACCGAACCAAACCGAACCAAATTCTTGTTAAATAATTAGGGTTGACCGGTTGGGTATGGGTTCATTGGGTTGTATTATACCGGTTTGGTTCATTTATTCACATCACAACCATTTTATCAAGTTGAAGTTGAAAGAGCTCTCTCTCTCTCTCTAGTCTCAAAGAGGAGTGCTTAAGGCTCCTATTTTTTTCTAATTGCTCCTGTGCACATGGAAGGGACTTTTGGTTGAATGTATATGATTTTTTTTATATGTATAATTGACATTTTTCTCCACCTGTAAAGCGCAAGTTGAATTGAAGCTGCTGAATTGTATTTACTGTTGCAAAGTACAAGTTGACTGATGTTTCACAAAAAAAGAAGAAGCATACAGTCCATTTTTTTATGTGATCAAAACCGACCAAGTCGAACCAATCCAAACCGAACCAAGTCGGTCGGTTTCAAAATTGAACCGACCATTTGGTTGGTTTGGTTCGGTTTTGTTTATTTTCAAACCGATTAACTTTGGTTCGACTTTGGTTGGGACCAAATAGGTCGACCACCGACCGATGCACACCCCTAGTCCAAACCCCACACCTCCCAAACCCCAAAAATCAATCTCATTTCTAAATTTCACTCTCTCTTAACAAACCCTAGCTTTCTTCTTCTTCTTCTATCCATCTTCTTCTTCTCTACTATTTTTATTCTCACATCTCCATCAAAATCCTAGTTTTCTTCTTATCATCTTCTTCTTCTTCTCCACCATTTCCATTATCACCTTCTCCATCAAAACCATATTTCATTCTCTTTCCCAATTTCGATGGTACCAAAAAAATTAAATTAACCCTAAAATGCATGAAAATAAAGCTTAAATACTTCTTTCCTCACAAAGAATGCATGGAAATAGACCCTAAAATGCATATTTCACTCTATTATCAAGATTGAAATAAACCCTAACATGTTTTTTTCATTCGAGAATTTCGATTTTAGGACTGCCAGAAATTGTGGCAGTCCTGAAAGGAACTTGCTGTACAGCAAGTTCCTTTCAGGACTGCCTCAATTTCTGGCAGTCCTCAATATGTCTAGGACTGCCAGAAATTGTGACAGTCCTGCTGTAGAGCATGTCCCTTTCAGGACTGTCACAATTCCTGGCAGTCCTCAGTACTTCTAGGACTGCCAGCAATTATGGCAGTCCTGTTGTACATCGAGTCTATTTCAAGACTGCCACAATTTCTGGCAGTCATCAATACTTCTAGGACTGTCAGAAATTGTGGCAGTCCTGATATGAACCCAATTCTTCTACAACTAGGGTTTCTTCCATAGTTTTCTTTTACAACTAGAATTTCATGCATAATTATTCTATTAATAAAAAAACTTGGTTAATAGCCTAATAGATTAATAGATTTGATAACCCAATTTGTGAAACCCGCATTTTTGATTTATTGGATTAATTAGATTTTTGAAAATTATTGAATTTTCTTGTCACAATATTTAATCATTATTATATTTATCATTATTATATTGTGGGTTCGAAATTATTTTTAAAATAATAACTGGGATTTTTGTTTGCGAGACCCGAGCCTGGACCAGTTCGAACCCGAACCCAATCCCGTTTCCGAACCCATCTTTTTTCCCTCTTTAAAACCTTAATTACTATTTACATGTTAGTAATAATAATAAAAAAAATATACACTCACGTTGGGCCTGGTCACCCACGACCAGGCCATATTGCCTATTCTTCTGCCCCCTTTCCCCTCTCCTTACTCTACTCCTCACCATTCCCTATCTTACACAAAAACAAATATAACCACCACCACCATCACGTTCTCACAGACCCCCCCTCTCTTTTCTGTCACGCCCCGCACCCGCAGGAGCGATCGTCCTCGCTAAGGCGTGATGTCGCACGGGCCTAGGTTGCGCCCGTGCAAGGCCAAGTCCAAAAACGGCCGATTTGAGCTAGGCCACAGAGTCGCACAGAGTGTCCCCATTTGCAGTGGAAAGTAAATGAACACGAATTGAAGCGAATTCAAACTCTTTATTGATATTCAAAAAGTTTACAAGCGGCGCTAGGCCGAGTTTACAAGTCGCTCAAGCTCTCTCTCTCTGAAACATAAAAGGCGTGCCAAGTGGCTTACAAGATGGAATGATTCATGGCGATGTTCCGATACATTATGTCTTGTATAGGGTGCTTCAGCTTCTTGCAACGTCCCAAGGCCCCGGATGTTGGCTCCGCGTCTTAACACGTTCGATAGAAGCTCCGCACCCGCCGGCGTCTCCTGCATCCTGCAAGCAGACTGTGGGGTTATCAGTACATTGTTATGCACTGGTGGGGAGGCTAGCTCGCCCACAATGCTATCATTACCAAACACGTTCCATTTACTTTTGTTCATCTCTATCATTCATTATCTTTCTATCTTGCCTTAGGATCAATTTCATGGCATATGTCATAACCTATCCCGTGTTGCCAAATTCAAGTGTCGCATGGAAATACATGCACTGCTTACCCATACTTACCATCCGGCCTTCCCTGTCCAACGTAAACCAAGTTAGTCAACAATTCATATGAAATAACTTAACGTAGTTCATGAAAGCATTCAATGTAAAGTGCGTGTCCTTGCCTCGGGTTCTAGCACGTTGTAGGCACGTTTTCTAACTCGTTTGCTCGAAGTACTCTTGATCATTTTGTGTGTTATATTCAAGCCTATTCAGAAAGTGTTTTGTACAGTTACTTAGACTACTTTGATTTCAATGCAAGAACTTGCACGT
Organism: Iris pallida; assembly: GCA_029216955.1. Lineage (NCBI taxonomy): Eukaryota > Viridiplantae > Streptophyta > Magnoliopsida > Asparagales > Iridaceae > Iris > Iris pallida. The sequence continues at coordinate 21,580,741 of JANAVB010009398.1, read as the reverse complement.
GGATTGCCACCAGCAAAGCCCACTTAAATCTATATGCACCAGTCGCTGGCATCACAAGCCATTTTGGACATCCAAGCCGTTGTATTTCTCAACTTAGCGTAGGGTGCGGACTGGCACACACCCCGTTAGTCTCTTGAAATACTGCAGCACTTACGTCCCCTGGATGGCCAAGTCCGTACCCAGGCAGCCCGTAAGCCTTATTTTGATTCCGCCTAGGCCGGCCACGATCCTCCCTTTGATCATGCCGCGGAATCCGTATCACCCGTGCACGGGTCCGTCCACGACCATTTCGTATTTTATCGTCATAGGCTAACCCTTAGCCACAATGCGTTATCGACCAGGTTGGCGTCCGTGCAGCGCAGGTAGCGAGCCCCGTTGCACGTGCCCGTCACACCTGTCGCTAACCATTCCTTTTCTTCTTATCTTTTATTCATTCCTTCTTTTCTTTCTTTCACTTGTCCATTCGTTCATTGATTCATTTTCGTATTCATCCTTTCGTTGATTCATTCATTCACTCGTTTATTCATTCATTCTTTCATTTATACCTTATACAACTTCCCGTGCGGGAGTTACCTTGGCGACCCATCGGTCCCATAGTCTTTCAATGTTGCTAACTCTACTCGGAACGACTATGTTGATAGTCTTCCCGTTTCGTTGTTGTAATCCATTCATTGTTTCATTGTTTGAACGCATCAGAGACGTAAACGTAAGCTTGTGCCTTAGCACGAGCGTGGAGCGCGGTGCGAGAGTTCTCACAATTTACATGTTCTTTTCCATATTCTATACAAGCATACAAGATGGGATTAATCCCTTAGCTAGGTGCGTTGGGTCATTTATTAACATGCGCGGTGTTATCGCCTAGCGATTTCAGTGATAGTGTCCATATTATTATGTGTCTAGGCTAAGCAAAGACGGGTTCATCGGAGCCACCCACCTTAGCGATGTTCGTATCGGCCGAGCGATACTCCGAGCGCGCCTTTGAAAGTCTAAGTCTGGATTCATCTTGATGGGCCAATGTAAGCCTTGCATCGATTCTTCATCTGGTCGATGCCAACTCTTCGGGTCGACGGCTCATTTGAGTCGTTGCACTTGCCGTTTGAATCGGCGTTTCGCTAGGGCGGAGCGGGTCATTACATTTTCCTCTCACACTCTCTCTCTCACGAACACAACTCCAGCTCTCCTCCTTCCCTCTCATTCTTAACTCACCACCCCTAACCGTGCCCTAGCCCCAAATTTTCGGCGAACCCGAGCCCTCCCGTGCGACCCCAGCGGCCAACCGCCGACCCGCTCCCCGGCACACCTCGACCACGCCGGTTTCCCCGACCCGGTCGGCCCCCTTTCCGTCCGGCGCGTCCGATCCCGACGCCGTCGCCTCGACCCCACGAGTTTCCCGACCCGCTGTCCGTGCTTTTCCGTGCTCCGATCTCCGGATCCCGCTGTCCAGCACAGCCGTACCCCGGCGAGGCGCTGTCCCGAGCCGATCCACTGTCCGCGTGTTCCTTTCTTTCTTTATATCATCTGAGAGCTCTAGCCGAACAACCCAAGGTATAATTTCGTATTCCCGTTCCCGTTTCCGTAGTCGATGATGAGATTGGTCCCCGATTCCTTCCCAGGAATTCGGTTTTGTGGGCGTAATGGTTTCGGAGTTTCCGAAATTGTTCTGTGATGTTTCTGTGGTTATTTCGGATTTTTTCGAAATGTGGTATTCTGGTTTTTGAGTGCTGTGGTGTTCCGACTTCATTTCGGGATTTTCGATTTTATTTTGGGTTTCCGATTTAGCTTCGAAAATGGTTCTGTGAATTTAATTTTTATGTAAAAATGGTTTTAGAAGTTAATTTTTGGGTTTTCCCTGGTTTGGGATAATTGTTGGAGTTGTCAGCGCATTTTCCCAGTTTTGGGTTGTCCCAGATATAGAGGAGATGCTGCCCAATTTTTCGGAAATATTTTTAAAACGGATAAAAATTAGGGATTTGAAAATCGGACTTTTGCAAAACGTTTATATATTGGATTTGCCGGCTTTCGGATTTATGGATTTCTATACTACCATTTAGGCGACGACCTTATAGGTCGAATGAGCCTGGCGAAGCGCAAACGCTACAGGGTTCCTGTACGTTGAGGCGCTAGCCAATAATATGACATTTGGACCAAGTCTGAGACTCATATAATTATTATCTTTAATTTATAATTATTATTTTAGTACGGGTACTGCTGTTAGTATTTTTGGTGCAGGGCTTCGGCCTGCTGAATGGACCGCTTCCCGGCATTCAGGATTCACCCAAGTTTTATTATTATTCCTAAAATTCATTTATGTAAATAAATGTAAGGGCATAAGCCCAGTTTTCTATTTTCTTTGCTGCGACCCTGTATTGTGTAGCGTAGCTTTTCTTGATTTTCTGAGTTATTGTTTTGGCTTTCAACGCGTAGATTATTAAAATGAGTATTTATTTTAATATAGAAAATTAATAAGGTTTTCTCACAGTAAATAAATTAGTAAAATTACAAGTTTGATTATTTAAACAAATTCACGTTCTTCTCATCTAAAGAAAAGTATTAGTTTTATATATGATATTACAAAATACTAAGTTTTGCCAAATTAACCGATAAATTGCCATTTTTCCAATTAATCAATAACCAGCTTATTTTAAATAAATAATAACGAACGTAGAATTGCGACGTTAGACGTCTTCCGGTAGAATAATAAAAGAACTTAAAATCCGACTAGGACACTACTACTAGAGATTGTAACTAGCACACCTAGAATGGCTACAATATTGGTTCTAAGTCAAGGTTCTCAACTGTAGGATCTTGGAGACGAACCTGACTTATTCCCCGGAACCGTCATCCTACTCCAGTCATACAAATCGAGGCAAGTTACGGTTATATTTTTCTTGTATTTTATTTAGTAATTGTCTAGCTGCATGTTTAAACCACATTGCTACACGGGACCCACTCCTAGGGTTCAGATATTGATTGATTGATTGTAGGGATTGGGGGAATAGTGTAACGTTTATGGCCAATACCCCTCATATTGTATATTGTGCGAGCTTACCCCTCTTACATACGGGGATAAGCCGTATCGCGTCGCTAGGACGCTATTGTATAACCTAAGCTGGTCATAGATGATTACACATTTAAATCACATTGTTTTCAATTGTAGAATGCTGGAAAATATTGTTTAAAACTGTTTAGCTTGCACTTTTCCATTATTAATTGAAATATGAGTTACATATTCGTACTTGCTCCCTCCTGACTGGAGACAACATTTTTAGGTGACATTGAGGATGCTGAGCTATTGTACAATAGCTATTATGACCCGGTTCTGTACCCTGTGGTGTTGCCAGAGTCCCCATTGGAGGACGCAGGACCTGAGGCCGACGAGCCGAACGCTTAGCTAGTTATTTCCAGTTTCCAGTTTCTTTGTTTTTTGGAATTTTGTTTAATTTGAATTCAGCATTTTATTTCAGTTCTTTTACTCCCAGTTGTACTTTGCAAATGTTGAATAAAGTTTTAAAATTTTCGTATATTCAGTTGTGACAAATGTATAGATGTTGTTGTGAATACCTGCTAATAGAACAGCTTACTGCCGCCGTCTCACAACGGTGCAGGCTGGGCATGATCCGGTTCGACCCAATTATTTGGGATCGGGTCGTGACATATTTTTAGTGGTGGCCCATGCAGGTCACGAAACAACAACTTAGGGAAACATACCTAGAAACAATTAGAACACTAGAACATTGATTTGTCACAACATAGGTTCGAATTATATATATAAATATTTTTGTTTGATTATAGACTGGTAGGATACCTTGCTTATGTTTGCATCCTAAACCTTTCAGAGTATGGCCGAAGGAAAGACCACCCGTTCCGGTCCTGCTGAAGATGAGGTGTCATCTACTAATCACACCCCACCTCCTCAAGCACGCCGGGACCCACCTCTCTTGCAGTTGACTGACCGTCCCCATGCTGCACCATCACCCCGTCCCGTTTACGCTACTACAGCGCAAACGGCAGAACCGGCACTTCCCCGGACTGAGCCGCAGTCCCCTGCGATAGTGCCCGCACCAGCTGCCCCACCAGTGCCCGTGGATCCCACCGATCTAGTGGGCATGCTACGAGGAGTGCTTGAAGCCCAGAGAGCCCAAGCAGAAGCTCATCGTAAACAGACCGCAGCCCAAGCTGAAGTCCATCGCGAGCAGACCGCGATCATGAGAGAAGGCATGGAGAATGCCCACAACGTGGCTATGGCTACCCTCGAGAGAGGAGGAACAACTTCATTGGAGCCACGACCTGCCAAGGTAAACACAAATCCAGGAGTTAAGTTATGTATCATTTAGGCCATTCTTTTGATAAGAGACGTATTATTAAGTGAAGGTCGGAGATATAGAGAGTTTCAATAAGCAGGGTCCTCGACCTTTCAAAGGAACCGAGGGTATCATCTACGCCAACGAATGGCTAGACAGCATGGAGCATCTCTTGAGCGTCGCTCGACTCCCAGAGGACCTCAAGACCGAAGCAGTAGGACTCCAGCTGCAAGATGTGGCAAGCACCTGGTATCGGAATGAACCCCGACTCCAGGACAAACAGCTTGACTGGGACACCTTCAAGAGGCTGTTCCGCAGGAAGTTCTTCCCAACATCAGAGATGCGGGAGATGGAAAGACAGTTCCAGGACCTGAAGCAGGGGAACATGATGGTTGGAGAGTATGCGGCAGAGTTTGGCCGACTTAGCCGCTTTGCCCAGAACTTGGTTGCTGACCCCAAGGATCGTGCTGAAAGATTCAGGTATGGACTAAGGGAAGAAATTCGTACCCCTGTGATCGCAGGCTGCGCCAAGACATACGAGAAGATTCTGATACGAGCTCAGGACGTGGAGAAGAGCCAACCTTCTCGTTCAAAGAGGGAGTATCCTGGAACTAGCAACTTCCAGGGTAACCAGAAGAGGCCCAACAACAACAACAACAGGCCTTCGCACCACCAGCAGCAGCACCATCAGGCAAGGACCAGTGATAGAACGCCTCAGAAGCAGATCCCTGTCTGCGACTACTACAAGAGGCCAGGACACCAGGCGAACATCTGCAGGAAGAAACTAGGACACTGCCTAGTTTGTGGGTCTGCCACCCACCAAGTGAGGGACTGCCCCACAGCATTCAACCGGACCGGAGCAACACAGCAAAGAGCTCCTCTACCCACTCAGCAACAATGGTTCGGACAACACCAGCAGAAGACCGGGCGAGCTTTTGCCCTTGCAGCAGATGAGCAGGAACCAGAGTAGGAACCCACCACTGATGTCATCACAGGTTCCATTTATGTGTTTTCACATCCTGCTCTAGCATTATTTGATTCGGTTGCATCACACAGTTTCATATCATCAAAGTTTATTTTTGCACACCACCTAGATACGGGACTTAGTAAGATAATTAGTAGAGTTATGACCAGTGGTGGACCCATACCCATCACCGAGGCTTGTAACTGTCACATAACTATCTCAGGCCACAAATTCTTAACACCCTTACTTGTGATGCCCTTGTCCAACTATGATGTAGTCCTAGGGATGGACTGGTTAAGTGAGCAGCATGCGCTGATAGATTGTCATAGAGGATGTGTAATCTTCAGCCCACCAGGAGAACTGGAGTTTGAAATCTCTCGAGCTCCGAAAGACATGAAGAGTGTTACCTACTCCTCTATTACCGAAGAACCCGGGCCTCCTCACCCTATTATAGCGGAATTCATAGACGTCTTTCCAGATAGTCTTCCAGGATTGCCGCCAGATCGAGGTGTGGAATTCTCTATCGATCTAGTACCCGGCTCTTCTCCTATTTCTCGGGGATGCTACAGAGTCAAACCTAAGGAGGCAAAGGAGATGAAGGACCAGATTGACGAACTGAAGACACAAGGATTTATCAGAGACGGGGCTTCACCCTGGGGAAGAAGGATGGAACCGTGCGGATGTGCATTGATTATCGGACGCTGAACAACATCACCATCAAGAACAAGTACCCTCTGCCCCGGATCGACGACCTGTTTGATCAACTGAATGGAGCCAAGGTATTTTCGAAGATAGATCTCAGGTCTGGCTATCATCAAATCAAGGTCAGGAAGGAGGATATTCCAAAGACGACGTTCAACACCAAATATGGTCAGTATGAATTTTTGGTCATGCCGTTTGGACTGACGAATGCCCCTGCAGTATTCATGAACCTTATGAACAAGGTCTTCTATGAATATCTGGATCAGTTTGTTGTTGTCTTCATCGACGACATTCTGATCTACTCGAAGACTGAAGAAGAGCATGAAGAGCACCTGAGGAAAGTTCTGGGAACTTTAAGGAAGGAGAAGCTCTATGGTAAGCTATCTAAATGCAAATTCTTCTTAGAAAAAGTGGATTTTCTTGGCCATATTGTCACAGGAGAAGAAATTTTGGTGGATCCAATGAAGATAGCTGCTATTGAGAAGTGGACTGCACCAAGTTCAGTTGCAAAAATCAGAAGCTTTTTGGGTTTAGCTGGCTACTACCGGATGTTTGTGAAGAATTTCTCCAGGATTGCCGAGCCAATGACGAAGCTTACTAGGAAAAACGAAGAATTCATTTGGTTTGAAGCTTGCCAGTCAGCATTTGAGGAACTGAAGAAGAGGCTTACAATGGCGCCGATACTTGCGCTACCCTCAGGTACCGGCGGTTTCTCAATTTATAGTGATGCTTCCGGTAAGGGATTGGGCTGTGTTCTTCAACAACACGAGAAAGTAATTGCTTACGCATCTAGGCAATTACGGACTCATGAGAAGAACTATCCCACACATGATTTGGAGCTTGCAGCGGTGATATTTGCATTGAAGCTATGGAAGCACTACCTTTATGGAGAGAGAGTGGAAATATTTACAGACCACAAAAGTCTTAAATATGTTTTCACTCAGAAGGAGATGAACATGCGACAGAGACGATGGCTGGAGCTGATGAAGGATTTCGACATCAACCTGCAGTATCATCCGGGTAAGGCTAATGTTGTTACAGATGCACTTAGTCGATACCCGATGGCAATGTTCTTGACCAAGGAGCGTCATTTGCTGGAGGACATAGAAAAGCTTGGACTGGAGATTGTACTGCCCGAAGAAGAAATAAAGAAACTGGGAAGAGAAGCCATTGTACCAGGAGCTGATTCAACAATAATGCAGTTGCAAGTGCGTTCAAGTCTAATGGACAGAGTCAAGGAGGCACAATTCCAAGACGAGACGCTTTGCAAGCTCAGAGATCAAGTGCTGGCGGGAACACTTGAAGGATTCTCAATCGCCAGCGACGGGGCACTGAAGCATGGTACGAGGCTGTGCGTACCAACTGGCGAACTGAGGAACGAGCTGATGCAAGAAGCACACCAGTCGCAGTATTCCATACATCCAGGAGCCAACAAAATGTATTGGGATATACGTACTACAGTATGGTGGTACGGAATGAAGAAGGACGTATCCAGGTATGTAGCTAGATGTTTGATTTGTCAACAAGTGAAAGCTAGCAGACAAAGACCAGCAGGACTGTTGCAGCCGCTAGACATCCCGGAGTGGAAATGGGAGCACATAACGATGGATTTTGTGTCAGGACTGCCTTGATCCCAAGGAGGGAAGGATGCCATTTGGGTTATCATGGACCGACTGACGAAGTCAGCCCACTTTATTTCTTTCAAGGTAGGTCTATCCACCGAGAAGTTGGCGGCACTGTACATGCGGCACATCTACAGGATTCATGGAGTTCCGGTAAGTATTGTGTCTGACAGGGATACCAGGTTCACCTCTCACTTCTGGAAGAGTTTGCATGACAGTTTAGGAACGCAACTGAAGTTCAGCACCGCCTACCATCCCCAGACTGACGGACAATCAGAAAGAACAATCCAGACGCTGGAAGACATGCTGAGATCCTGCGTCTTGGAATTTGGAGGGTCTTGGGAAGACCATTTGCACTTGGTAGAGTTCTCCTACAACAACAGCTACCAAGCTAGCATCGGTATGACACCGTTCGAGGCACTCTATGGACGTCATTGCCGCACTCCACTTGCTTGGGACGACGTAGAAGAACGAGTATTGTTGGGACCTAAGATGGTGATCGATGCAGCAGAGAAGGTAAAGATGATCAGAGACAAGCTCAGGATTGCCCAGGACAGACAGAAGCATTGGACCGATAGCAGCCGACGGCCGTTGGAGTTCGAAGAAGGTGACAGTGTGTTCGTGAAGATATCTTCTACCAGAGGAACCATTCGTTTCAGCAGAGCAGGAAAGCTAAGCCCCAGGTATATTGGTCCTTTTGAAGTACTTAACAGGATTGGAGAAGTAGCTTATCGGGTGGCTCTACCCCCAAGTCTCGAAGGCGTCCATAACGTCTTCTACGTTTCGCAGCTGAGGCGCTACATCCCAGACCCGAGCCACATATTGGACCATTCGGAGCTAGAAATTGGACCCAGCCTTACAGTGCCAGAGAAGCCAGTGGCAATATTGGACAGAGGTGTCACGACCCGTACCCTGATTAGGGGCACGAATACGTGGTTACGTCCAGCCTACGCCGCAGCATCGGCGGTAGAACACTGTCTAGGTCATCTATAAATACTACAACTAAACAGATAAAGGTACCTGTACAGTATATACACTCCGAATGAAGGTGACATAGCAATACAGTCTCAATCACAAGACAAACTAGGATAGATAGCATGAAAGGAAATATGATAGGTGAAAGCAGGAAATAAGTTCGAGATCCACACAAGCCCAGATATATACACATCATCACAGGGTCTCAAAATATAACATAGAAAGCTACAGTATGATAATACTAGCTGGATCGCAGTCCAGGTAACCCAACTAAGCTACACTACTCCGGGAGAACAAAGTCTAGTGGCTCTACTATAAGGCCACGGTCCTGGACTACTCCATCTAGCTCGAGCCCATAATAGGTCGAGCAGTCTGCCTCAGAGTCATCTGTAATATATCATAACGGTATCCTGTCAGGAAAATGAGCAAGTACAAACACTAACAGCAGTTCCATGTGAATTTGACAAATTCTATAAGAGACAGTATAATGAACTACAAGACAAAGATATATGAAGACTTGGGAACCGTTCGGAAGCTGAGTTACAACCCTTAAACCAAACAAGGACCGGGGTTGTAACTCTTCTCCCGAGCAGAACTTAGTCTCCAATCAAGGTACAATATAAAGGCATATAGAACATGTGAGTAACTGAATATCATAGCATGGTGAGAAAGTACTGAATGTAGAACAGAACATGATATATGATAAGATAAGTAAATATAAAATGTGCCTTGAATTATTAGAGCGTTATGTGATCGGCTTGGGAAACATGATCAGGCTTTCCATCCGACCGGCTATGAACAATGTGTACAATAGAACGGTAAGGCCGGTCACCATGGAAAGCTATGAACGATGTAGGGTAAGGCTTTACCCATCGTGAGGCGAGGGTATAGCTATGAACAATGTGTACAATAGAACAATGTAGGAATTTTGATCACACAACCACTAATAACTCCCCATCCCCGAATAGTATAAAGGATCCGGACATAACACGTCATGACATGGGATTCAAAAGCAGGTGATCAGCCCACTCCCAAGTCCATGTCTATACAAGTATAAGTAACAAGTCGAGTCATGTACCAATATACCAAGTAACCCGGGAACAACATCTCATGACAGGATCCGACATATACTAGTCCGTGAACCATCGTGTTAGGAATCAAGTAAGATACTACAACTGAATCGGATATAGCAGATATCAAGACAATGAAAACTATCAGTGAATGTACTCGCCTGCTGTCCTGAGCTGTAGGGTATATCAATGCTCAGAGTGGTAATCAGAAACCTAAAGATGAGATTTTTCATGTTCATTTAGGTTTAACAAAGTTATGAATGATTTCTAATGAATGATATGAAATCTAGGTCAAACTAGGTCTCACTGAGTCACACAAAGTCCTGTCAAGTCAATTTAGGTCAAATCAAGTTATATCAAGTCAATCTAAGTCAGACTAAGTCAACCCTAGGTCATACCAGTCATAGCAAGTCAAAACAAGTCGAAGCAAGTCAAACGGGGTCAAGAGTTGACTTACAGTTGACTTTCGGTCAAAAGTCAACTCTGGTCAACTCTGGTCAACCCTGGGTCAACCCTAGGTCAAACAAGTCAAATGTTGACTAACAGTTGATTTTCAGTCAACTGGTCAATTCTGGTTTGGTTTTGGTCAATTCTAAGTCAAGTGTTGACTTGAAGTTGACTTTTGGTCAAAAAGTCAACTCTTGGTCAACGGAGGTCAAGACTAGCCTAAACTACCCTCATCTAGTCATTACCTACCAAGATAACTTATTTCTAACCCCATCTTAGAAGTCAAACTCAATATCTTAACAATACCCTATTACCTACATTTATCCTTCACAAGGTAAATACCATTACCTTGCCCATTACAAAGAAAACCCCTCTAGATCTCAGGATACTAGCCTAGGATTCTTAGGGTAGCTAGACACCAACCTATCTAGTCATTACCAACCATAAAATCCAGGTATCTAATCCATCCAGTCCATCTTATGGTCCATGTTGGTCATTTACCCGTTATCTTGAATATCTCAAGATATTCAATAATATCGTGCGATACTCTTCTCCAATTTCCAAACGGAATCCCGATTTCAACCTATGAGCCTACCCACAAAATCTAATTCATACTAACTAAGTCTCCTCCAAGTTTGGACGCGTTCCGACGCTCCTATCTCAAAATCACCCTCTCACCAAATTCTAACTCACTCAACCACTCATTCACTCACTCACTTATAACACCCATGATACCACACTCATAGGCTCACTCCTAGGCTCTTCTATAGACTCACACACACATGGATTTGGTTCACTCCTATAGGCTTACACACACACAAACTCTAAGCTCACACACACATAGGCTTATAGGTTCACACTTATATATATACACATATGGGCATGTAGTGGACTGATTTGGGGGGGGGGTGATTTAAGAACAGGTTTGGGACATCATATGGCTGTCATGTGGGTTAGATATAGGGGCTAAATATAGGGTGTTATATAGGCTGTTTAGTGGTGGGTTAAGGGGGCTGAAATGGGCCAAATGTGGGCTGAAATGGGGGCCAATTGGCTGTCCATAGAGGGCTGAAATTGGGACTGGTTTGGGGTGATTTCAGGGCTAATAAGGACAGGTTTTGGGCTGTTATATAAGGCTGGATTGGGACAGCCATATGGGACTGTTTGGGGGCTGTTTAAGGATGGTTTTAGGGATGCTTAAAGGCTGAATGTATAGGGCCAACTAAGTGGCTGTCAATGGGGCTAAACAAGGCTGGAATGGGGCTGAACAAGGCTGGTTTGAGGTTGATTTAAGGACTGATTTTGGGCAGCTATAGGGACTGAATGTATACTGGTTTGGGGTGTCAAGGGCTGTCCATTTTTGGACTGTTTAATGACAGGTTTGGGACTGCTACTTGCTGGTTTGGGACAGCCCATGGGGGCTGCCCAATGTGGACTGATTTCCCTTCCTTCTTTACTCAACACTCCTCATTCACTCCCATCTATCCCTCTAATCTCACACTCTCTCTAACTCTCTCTAATTCCCACTATAACAAACACACACACTCAATACCAAACCAACTCCAAACACACTCAAATTCAACTCTATATATATATACATGAACACACACACACATATATGTATATGAACACACTCACACACTAACACAATAATTTAGGAGTGCCTAAACCACTTAGACACAAATCTAATTATTCTAGAGGTGTCCAAATTTGGGGAAAACTCAAGGACACAACCATAAATCACAACTTCTCCTAGGACACTCCAAACGGACTCAAACTTGACACGAATAGGGACACAACCTCGGGGATAAATCCTACGGGGTCTAAACTAATTTACATGATGAAAATAATGAAAAAGAGAATAGGTTGTACCTATCGGGAGATGGATCCCAATTAAAATCCTCCGACACGGCTCCGACACAAAACGAATTGTTTAGGACACACCCCTCCACTTCTTGCTCCCAAAAGCTTGGAGAAGCACCACTTGGGATAGAGGGAGAGATCGATGGAAGAAAAACGGAAAGAAAAGCTTATTTTGGAGATGATTTCTAAGGAAATCACTTCTTTCCTTTTGAAAGAAACTTGGAGAAGAAGAAGAAGAAGAAGAAATATTTGAAGTGAAAGAATGGAAAGAGGGAAGAAGTGGCCAGCCCTAATAAGGGGGTTTGAGGCACTTGCTATTTACAAGTTTGCCCCTCCATTTACTTCTATGCTAAGTTAGCTTCCTAATTTGGTTTTGGGAGTTAGTTTAGACCAAATAAAAATCATACTTAAGCCTAAACACTCATGTGGGATTAGTCCAAACTCCTAAACCTAAATGTCAAGTTTGGTGGGCCATGGCTAATTAATGTGCTAATCACAACTCAAGTCAAAATTTCCCCGGAGTCCCGAATTAAGTCTGAATGCGATGAAATTTGAACCCGACTCCTATAATCATTAAATATTAATATTCGAGAAATAAAATTTCCAAAAATATTCTAAAATGGAAAATTACCATTTTACCTCTATCTTGGAAAAGTGAGGGTGACAAGTCTATCCACTTTAAAAAAATTTCGTCCTCGAAATTGAAACCAAACAATAGTAAATTATCAAAATCACAAGTCATGGCTTAAAATTTAAAATGATTTAAAATCTCAAAAATTAAAGTATGAATTAAATGACTAAAATGATAAAATTTAAAATTACTCTCAACTAGAAACTGGGTGCTATAAGTCTATCCACCTTAAAAGAATTCATCCTCCAAAAATTAAAACAAAGTAAACACAGAAAAATAATGCAGTTCGATAATCGTATGCGTATGTCCAATCATCATGATACTCAGAATCTCCGTCATGCCAGTGAGCAAGGCTACGATAATCACAGAGTCCTCGACTAAGGTACATACCTCTAGAATTATGGTATTTAAAATTTTCGTATTGTCGCTAGCTTGGCAGCGAAAACCTTAAATTCCCACACCCGAGAAATACGTCCGTAATCCGACTATATGTCCTCACTCTGCCTGCTAGCATGACCCTAGAGGATTCTAAAATCTCATAATCGAGACGACCTAGCCCATACGACTTATCTCAGAAGAATATCACATCATAAGGACAAATTTTATCAAACGATCAAGGAACAGATGGAATCGAATTTCAAGACAGTTTATAAGAAGGCAAACGCGGAAATGAGATCGAAGGATTGTAACCTGCTATCTGCTCTGCTACTGCCTGAGTGGGCTCAACTGTCATGGCGAAAGCTCGCCCCTGCTGGCCTCCTCTAGCCTGCTGCACTCCGTCCTGGCCTGCCTGTCTGGCTGCACGGGCAGCACAGTTCTTCACCTGGTGGTCTGGAGCTCCACAGAATAAACAAACTCCCTGCTTCATCCTACAAACCTTCCGGGTGTGCCCCATCTTCTTGCAGAAGGCACACTGGATGGCCTGCCTCTGTCCCTGTCCCTGGTGCTGCTGGGCACGCGCTCGTACCTGTTGAATCTACAACAGAGGCTGCTGCTGCTGAAATGGCCTCTGCTGATGCTGAAAGTGGGGGCGCTTGGCCGGTCCCGTACTGGAACTCGCCCCCATGGTATCACCGCTCCTCTTCGGCTTGAGGCCGAAGTCCTCCTCTGCAATCTGCGCGTCCATCAATATCTGATCGAACGCCGCGTCACGGCGACCCGAGGTGCGGGTGCGCACTGCATGAATAAGTCCCCTATGGAACTTACGAGCCTTCTGTCCCTCATCCTGGATCATATCGGGAGCGAACCTGCTAAGGCGGAAGAACTCTGCTGCATACTCGTCCACCGACGAGTTTTTCTGCACTAGACCCACGAACTGGCCCTCCAATGCTGTAAGAGCCACGTCCGAGAAGAACTTCTCCTTGAAGAGCCTCCGAAAGTTCTCACATGTCAGCCCTCTCACCGACGCACGAGGATCTGTACGGTACCATGTCAGCACGATATCGAAGAATCGACTAGCTGCGGCCGAAACCCAAAGTCCTCTAGGAAGCTCTGCCAGCTCCATACTCCGCTGTACGTCCTCTAGCCAGTCGTCTGCATAAAGGATGCCCTCCGTGCCCGTGAAGTCCCTGGAGCTCATCTTCCTAAATTCTAATACTGTCCCTGGCCTGGACTGCTGCTGGTACGGCTGCTGGCCAGTAGGGCCCTGTACCGTACCCGGTGCCACTCTCTCCACGGCTGCCAGTGCAAGCTGATGTGAGTTCTCCATGCTCTGCCTCAGCATCTCAATCTGATGGTGTGACGCCTCCGTCTGGCGCTGCGACGCCTCTGCCTGGGCTCGCTGTGTCTCCATCATCTGTTGAAGGAGAAAGAACATGTGGTGTGTATCCGTCGGTATCGGAGGTGGTGGCGGCAGTATCTCTGGAACAACGACCGAAACCCTCTGGGGTGGAGGTGGTAGGCCTCCCTGTGCAACTGTCACGGCCTCCGGGATAGTGGAATCACTGGAGGCAGTCTCGTGAACCTCCTCCTCAGCCGGGTCAGATCTCTCGGGCCAGCTACTCGATCCAGTGGCCTGCGGGTGCGTCTTCGTCATCCTGGAGACGAATTGAAGCAAAGAGATCAATATGGCACATGAGAATGTATTATCAAAAAATGACAGTTAATTTAATACAAGAGGAGTAATCATGATAATCAAAAGATCGGAAATTTTCCTAGGTGTGATTGAGAAACTCCTATCATATCCTAGGTCCTACGTCCTAATTGCAGGCTCGTAATTAGTACTCTAAGTCGAGCACCATTACGAGATCGTACTAATTGCGACACCGGACCTGCGTGGGCCACCATAAAAACGTGTCACGACCCGCACCCTGATTAGAGGCACGAATACGTGGTTACGTCCGGCCTATGCCGCAGCATCGGCGGTAGAACGCTATCTAGGTCATCTATAAATACTATAACTAAACAGATAAAGGTACCTGTACAGTATATACACTCCGAATGAAGGTGACATAGCAATACAGTCTCAATCACAAGGCAAACTAGGATAGATAGCATGAAAGAAAATATGATAGGTGAAAGCAGGAAATAAGTTCGAGATCCACACAAGCCCAGATATATACACATCATCACAGGGTCTCAAAATATAACATAGAAAGCTACAGTATGATAATACTAGCTGGATCGCAGTCCAGGTAACCCAACTAAGCTACACTACTCCGGGAGAACAAAGTCTAGTGGCTCTACTATAAGGCCACGGTCCTGGACTACTCCATCTAGCTCGAGCCCATAATAGGTCGAGCAGTCTGCCTCAGAGTCATCTGTAATATATCATAACGGTATCCTGTCAGAAAAATGAGCAAGTACAAACACTAACAGCAGTTCCATGTGAATTTGACAAATTCTATAAGAGACAGTATAATGAACTACAAGACAAAGATATATGAAGACTTGGGAACCGTTCGGAAGCTGAGTTACAACCCTTAAACCAAACAAGGACCGGGATTGTAACTCTTCTCCCGAGCAGAACTTAGTCTCCAATCAAGGTACAATATAAAGGCATATAGAACATGTGAGTAACTGAATATCATAGCATGGTGAGAAAGTACTGAATGTAGAACAGAACATGATATATGATAAGATAAGTAAATATAAAATATGACTTGAATTATTAGAGCGTTATGTGATCGGCTTGGGAAACATGATCAGGCTTTTCATCCGACCGGCTATGAACAATGTGTACAATAGAGCGGTAAGGCCGGTCACCATGGAAAGCTATGAACGATGTAGGGTAAGGCTTTACCCGTCGTGAGGCGAGGGTATAGCTATTAACAATGTGTACAATAGAACAATGTCGAAATTTTGATCACACAACCACTAATAACTTCCCATCCCCAAATAGTATAAAGGATCCGGACATAATACGTCATGACACGGGATTCAAAAACTGGTGATCAGCCCACTCCCAAGTCCATGTCTATACAAGTACAAGTAACAAGTCGAGTCATGTACCAATATACCAAGTAACCCGGGAACAACATCTCATGACAGGATCCGACATATACTAGTCCGTGAATCATCGTGTTAGGAATCAAGTAAGATACTACAACTGAATCGGATATAGTAGATATCAAGACAATGAAAACTATCAGTGAATGTACTCGCCTGCTGTCCTGAGCTGTAGGGTATATCAATGCTCAGAGTGGTAATCAGAAACCTAAAGATGAGATATTTCATGTTCATTTAGGTTTAACAAAGTTATGAATAATTTCTAATGAATGATATGAAATCTAGGTCAAACTAGGTCTCACTGAGTCACATAAAGTTCTGTCAAGTCAATCTAGGTCAAATCAAGTTATATCAAGTCAATCTAAGTCAGACTAAGTCAACCCTAGGTTATAACAGTCATAGCAAGTCAAAACAAGTCGAAGCAAGTCAAACGGGGTCAAGAGTTGACTTCAGTTGACTTTTGGTCAAAAAGTCAACTCTGGTCAACTCTGGTCAACCCTGGGTCAACCCTAGGTCAACCATAGGTCAAACAAGTCAAATGTTGACTAACAGTTGATTTTCAGTCAACTGGTCAATTCTGGTTTGGTTTTGGTCAATTCTAAGTCAAGTGTTGACTTGAAGTTGACTTTTGGTCAAAAAGTCAACTCTTGGTCAACGGAGATCAAGACTAGCCTAAACTACCCTCATCTACTCATTACCTACCAAGATAACTTATTTCTAACCCCATCTTAGAAGTCAAACTCAATATCTTAACAATATCCTATTACCTACATTTATCCTTCACAAGGTAAATACCAATACCTTGTCCATTACAAAGGAAACCCCTCTAGATCTCAGGATACTAGCCTAGGATTCTTAGGGTAGCTAGACACCAACCTATCTAGTCATTACCAACCATAAAATCCAGGTATCTAATCCATCCAGTCCATCTTATGGTCCATGTTGGTCATTTACCCGTTATCTTGAATATCTCAAGATATTCAATGATATCGCGCGATACTCTTCTCCAATTTCCAAACGAAATCCCGATTTCAACCTAGGAGCCTACCCACAAAATCTAATTCATACTAACTAAGTCTTCTCCAAGTTTGGACGCGTTCCGACGCTCCTATCTCAAAATCACCCTCTCACCAAATTCTAACTCACTCAACCACTCATTCACTCACTCACTTATAACACCCATGATACCACACTCATAGGCTCACTCCTAGGCTCTTCTATAGACTCACACACACATGGATTTGGTTCACTCCTATAGGCTTACACACACACACAAACTCTAAGCTCACACACACATAGGCTTATAGGTTCACACTTATATATATACACATATGGGCATGTAGTGGACTGATTTGGGGGGGGGGTGATTTAAGGACAGGTTTGGGACATCATATGGCTGTCATGTGGGTTAGATATAGGGCTAAATATAGGGTGTTATATAGGCTGTTTAGTGGTGGGTTAAGGGGGCTGAAATGGGCCAAATGTGGGCTGAAATGGGGGCCAATTGGCTGTCCATAGAGGGCTGAAATTGGGACTGGTTTGGGGTGATTTCAGGGCTAATAAGGACAGGTTTTGGGCTGTTATATAAGGCTGGATTGGGACAACCATATGGGACTGTTTGGGGGCTGTTTAAGGATGGTTTTAGGGATGCTTAAAGGCTGAATGTATAGGGCCAACTAAGTGGCTGTCAATGGGGCTAAACAAGGCTGGAATGGGGCTGAACAAGGCTGGTTTGAGGTTGATTTAAGGACTGATTTTGGGCAGCTATAGGGACTGAATGTATACTGGTTTGGGGTGTCAAGGGCTGTCCATTTTTGGACTGTTTAATGACAGGTTTGGGACTGCTACTTGCTGGTTTGGGACAGCCCATGGGGGCTGCCCAATGTGGACTGATTTCCCTTCCTTCTTTACTCAACACTCCTCATTCACTCCCATCTATCCCTCTAATCTCACACTCTCTCTAACTCTCTCTAATTTCCACTCTAACAAACACACACACTCAATACCAAACCAACTCCAAACACACTCAAATTCAACTCTATATATATATACATGAACACACACACACACATATATATATATGAACACACTCACACACTAACACAATAATTTATGAGTGCCTAAACCACTTAGACACAAATCTAATTATTCTAGAGGTGTCCAAATTTGGGGGAAACTCAAGGACACAACCATAAATCACAACTTCTCCTAGGACACTCCAAACGGACTCAAACTTGACACGAATAGGGACACAACCTCGGGGATAAATCCTACGGGGTCCAAACTAATTTACATGATAAAAATAATGAAAAAGAGAATAGGTTGTACCTATCGGGAGATGGATCCCAATTAAAATCCTCCGACACGGCTCCGACACAAAACGAATTGTTTAGGACACACCCCTCCACTTCTTGCTCCCAAAAGCTTGGAGAAGCACCACTTGGGGTAGAGGGAGAGATCGATGGAAGAAAAATGGAAAGAAAAGCTTATTTTGGAGATGATTTCTAAGGAAATCACTTCTTTCCTTTTGAAAGAAACTTGGAGAAGAAGAAGAAGAAGAAATATTTGAAGTAAAAGAATGGAAAGAGGGAAGAAGTGGCCAGCCCTAATAAGGGGGTTTGAGGCACTTGCTATTTACAAGTTTGCCCCTCCCTTTACTTCTATGCTAAGTTAGCTTCCTAATTTGGTTTTGAGAGTTAGTTTAGACCAAATAAAAATCATACTTAAGCCTAAGCACTCATGTGGGATTAGTCCAAACTCCTAAACCTAAATGTCAAGTTTGGTGGGCCATGGCTAATTAATGTGCTAATCACAACTCAAGTCAAAATTTCCCCGGAGTCCCGAATTAAGTCGGAATGCGATAAAATTTGAACCCGACTCCTATAATCATTAAATATTAATATTCATGAAATAAAATTTCCAAAAATATTCTAAAATGGAAAATTACCACTTTACCTCTATCTTGGAAAAGTGAGGGTGACAAGTCTATCCACCTTAAAAAAATTTCGTCCTCGAAATTGAAACCAAACAATAGTAAATTATCAAAATCACAAGTCATGGCTTAAAATTTAAAATGATTTAAAATCTCAAAAATTAAAGTATGAATTAAATGACTAAAATGATAAAATTTAAAATTACTCTCAACTAGAAACTGGGTGCTATAAGTCTATCCACCTTAAAAGAATTCATCCTCCAAAAATTAAAACAAAGTAAACACAGAAAAATAATGCAGTTCGATAATCGTATGCGTATGTCCAATCATCATGATACTCAGAATCTCCGTCATGCCAGTGAGCAAGGCTACAATAATCACAGAGTCCTCGACTAAGGTACATACCTCTAGAATTATGGTATTTAAAATTTTCGCATTGCCGCTAGCTTGGCAGCGAAAACCTTAAATTCCCACACCCGAGAAATACGTCCGTAATCCGACTATATGTCCTCACTCTGCCTGCTAGCATGACCCTAGAGGATTCTAAAATCTCATAATCGAGGCGACCTAGCCCATACGACTTATCTCAGAAGAATATCACATCATAAGGACAAATTTTATCAAACGATCAAGGAACAGATGTAATCGAATTTCAAGACAGTTTATAAGAAGGCAAACGCAGAAATGAGATCGAAGGATTGTAACCTGCTATCTGCTATGCTACTGCCTGAGTGGGCTCAACTGTCATGGCGAAAGCTCGCCCCTGCTGGCCTCCTCTAGCCTGCTGTACTCCGTCCTGGCCTGCCTGTCTGGCTGCACGGGCAGCACAGTTCTTCACCTGGTGGTCTGGAGCTCCACAGAATAAACAAACTCCCTGCTTCATCCTACAAACCTCCCGGGTGTGCCCCATCTTCTTGCAGAAGGCACACTGGATGGCCTGCCTCTGGCCCTGTCCCTGGTGCTGCTGGGCACGCGCTGGTACCTGTTGAATCTACAACAGAGGCTGCTGCTGCTGAAATAGCCTCTGCTGATGCTGAAAGTGGAGGCGCTTGGCCGGTCCCGCACTGGAACTCGCCCCCATGGTATTACCGCTCCTCTTCGACTTGAGGCCGAAGTCCTCCTCTGCAATCTGCACGTCCATCAATATCTGATCGAACGTCGCGTCACGGCGACCCGAGGTGCGGGTGCGCACTGCATGAATAAGTCCCCTATGAAACTTACGAGCCTTCTGCCCCTCATCCTGGATCATATCGGGAGCGAACCTGCTAAGGCGGAAGAACTCTGCTGCATACTCGTCCACCGACGAGTTTTCCTGCACTAGACCCACGAACTGGCCCTCCAATGCTGTAAGAGCCACGTCCGAGAAGAACTTCTCCTTGAAGAGCCTCCGAAAGTTCTCCCATGTCAGTCCTCTTACCGACGCACGAGGATCCATACGGTACCATGTCTGTGCGATATCGAAGAATCGGCTGGCTGCGGCCGAAACCCAAAGTCCTCTAGGAAGCTCTGCCAGCTCCATACTCCGCTGTACGTCCTCTAGCCAGTCGTCTGCATAAAGGATGCCCTCCGTGCCCGTGAAGTCCCTGGAGCTCATCTTCCTAAATTCTAATACTGTCCCTGGCCTGGACTGTTGCTGGTACGGCTGCTGGCCAGTAGGGCCCTGTACCGTACCCGGTGCCACTCTCTCCACGGCTGCCAGTGCAAGCTGATGTGAGTTCTCCATGCTCTGCTTCAGCATCTCAATCTGACGGTGTGACGCCTCCGTCTGGCGCTGCGACGCCTCTGCCTGGGCTCGCTGTGTCTCCATCATCTATTGAAGGAGAAGGAACATGTGGTGTGTATCCGTCGGTATCGGAGGTGGTGGCGGCAGTATCTCTGGAACAACGACCGAAACCCTCTGGGGTGGAGGTGGTAGGCCTCCCTGTGCAACTGTCACGGCCTCCGGGATAGTGGAATCACTGGGGGCAGTCTCGTGAACCTCCTCTTCAGCCTGGTCAGATCTCTCGGGCCAGCTACTCGATCCAGTGGCCTGCGGGTGCGTCTTCGTCATCCTGGAGACGAATTGAAGCAAAGAGATCAATATGGCACATGAGAAGGTATTATCAAAAAATGACAGTTAATTTAATACAAGGGGAGTAATCATGATAATCAAAAGATTGGAAATTTTCCTAGGTGTGATTGAGAAACTCCTATCAAATCCTAGGTCCTACGTCCTAATTGCAGGCTCATAATTAGTACTCTAAGTCGAGCACCATTACGAGATCGCACTAATTACGACACCGGACCCGCGTGGGCCACCACAAAAACGTGTCACGACCCGCACCCTGATTAGGGGCACGAATACGTGGTTACGTCCAGCCTACGCCGCAGCATCGGCGATAGAACGCTGTCTAGGTCATCTATAAATACTACAACTAAACAAATAAAGGTACCTGTACAGTATATACACTCCGAATGAAGGTGACATTGCAATACAGTCTCAATCACAAGGCAAACTAGGATAGATAGCATAAAAGGAAATATGATAGGTGAAAGCAGAAAATAAGTTCGAGATCCACACAAGCCCAGATATATACACATCATCACAGGGTCTCAAAATATAACATAGAAAGCTACAATATGATAATACTAGCTGGATCGCAGTCCAGGTAACCCAACTAAGCTACACTACTCCGGGAGAACAAAGTCTAGTGGCTCTACTATAAGGCCACGGTCCTGGACTACTCCATCTAGCTCGAGCCCATAATAGGTCGAGCAGTCTGCCTCAAAGTCATCTGTAATATATCATAACGGTATCCTGTCTGGAAAATAAGCAAGTACAAACACTAACAGCAGTTCCATGTAAATTTGACAAATTCTATAAGAGACAGTATAATGAACTACAAGACAAAGATATATGAAGACTTGGGAACCGTTCGGAAGCTGAGTTACAACCCTTAAACCAAACAAGGACCGGGGTTGTAACTCTTCTCCCGAGCAGAACTTAGTCTCCAATCAAGGTACAATATAAAGGCATATAGAACATGTGAGTAACTGAATATCATAGCATGGTAAGAAAGTACTGAATGTAGAACAGAACATGATATATGATAAGATAAGTAAATATAAAATGTGCCTTGAATTATTAGAGCGTTATGTGATCGGCTTGGAAAACATGATCAGGCTTTCCATCCGACCGGCTATGAACAATGTGTACAATAGAGCGGTAAGGCCGGTCACCATGGAAAGCTATGAACGATGTAGGGTAAGGCTTTACCCGTCGTGAGGCGAGGGTATAGCTATGAACAATGTGTACAATAGAACAATGTGGGAATTTTGATCACATAATCACTAATAACTCTCCATCCCCGAATAGTATAAAGGATCCGGACATAACACGTCATGACACGGGATTCAAAAGCAGGTGATCAGCCCACTCCCAAGTCCATGTCTATACAAGTACAAGTAACAAGTCGAGTCATATACCAATATACCAAGTAACCCGGGAACAACATCTCATGACAGGATCCGACATATACTAGTCCGTGAACCATCGTGTTAGGAATCAAGTAAGACACTACAACTGAATCGGATATAGCATATATCAAGACAATAAAAACTATCAGTGAATGTACTCGCCTGCTGTCCTGAGCTGTAGGGTATATCAATGCTCAGAGTGGTAATCAGAAACCAAAAGATGAGATATTTCATGTTCATTTAGGTTTAACAAAGTTATGAATGATTTCTAATGAATGATATGAAATCTAGGTCAAACTAGGTCTCACTGAGTCACACAAAGTCCTGTCAAGTCAATCTAGGTCAAATCAAGTTATATCAAGTCAATCTAAGTCAGACTAAGTTTAATGACAGGTTTGGGACTGCTACTTGCTGGTTTGGGACAGCCCATGGGGGCTGCCCAATGTGGACTGATTTCCCTTCCTTCTTCACTCAACACTCCTCATTCACTCCCATCTATCCCTCTAATCTCACACTCTCTCTAACTCTCTCTAATTCCCACTCTAACAAACACACACACTCAATACCAAACCAACTCCAAACACACTCAAATTTAACTCTATATATATATACATGAACACATACACATATATATATATATGAACACACTCACACACTAACACAATAATTTAGGAGTGCCTAAACCACTTAGACACAAATCTAATTATTCTAGAGGTGTCCAAATTTGGGGGAAACTCAAGGACACAACCATAAATCACAACTTCTTCTAGGACACTCCAAACAGACTCAAACTTGACACGAATAGGGACACAACCTCGGGGATAAATCCTACGGGGTCCAAACTAATTTACATGATGAAAATAATGAAAAAGAGAATAGGTTGTACCTATCGGGAGATGGATCCCAATTAAAATCCTCCGACACGGCTCCGACACAAAACAAATTGTTTAGGACACACCCCTCCACTTCTTGCTCCCAAAAGCTTGGAGAAGTACCACTTGGGGTAGAGGGAGAGATCGATGGAAGAAAAACGGAAAGAAAAGCTTATTTTGGAGATGATTTCTAAGGAAATCACTTCTTTCCTTTTGAAAGAAACTTGGAGAAGAAGAAGAAGAAGAAATATTTGAAGTGAAAGAATGGAAAGAGGGAAGAAGTGGCCAGCCCTAATAAGGGGGTTTGAGGCACTTGCTATTTACAAGTTTGCCCCTCCATTTACTTCTATGCTAAGTTAGCTTCCTAATTTGGTTTTGGGAGTTAGTTTAGACCAAATAAAAATCATACTTAAGCCTAAACACTCATGTGAGATTAGTCCAAACTCCTAAACCTAAATGTCAAGTTTGGTGGGCCATGGCTAATTAATGTGCTAATCACAACTCAAGTCAAAATTTCCCCGGAGTCCCGAATTAAGTCGGAATGCGATGAAATTTGAACCCGACTCCTATAATCATTAAATATTAATATTCATGAAATAAAATTTCCAAAAATATTCTAAAATGGAAAATTACCATTTTACCTCTATCTTGGAAAAGTGAGGGTGACAAGAGGAGAGAAGAGAACCAGGAATTCTGTGATGCCAATAGTCAAAGTTATGTGGCGGCACAACTCACCAGGCGAGTCTACCTGGGAGCAAGAAGACAAGATGCAGGAGCAGTATCCGTATCTGTTTGAGACTTGAGGTAACCCCTAATCCTGCCTTTAATTTTGAGGACGAAATTTTCTAAGGAGGGAAGGTTGTGAAACCCGCATTTTTGATTTATTGGATTAATTAGATTTTTGGAAATTATTGAATTTTCTTTTGTCGTAATATTTAATCATTATTATATTTATCATTATTATATTGTGGGTACAAAATTATTTTCAAAATAATAACTGGGATTTTTGTTTACGAGACCCGAGCCTGGACCAGTTCGAACCCGAACCCAATCCCGTTTTCGAACCCATCTTTTTCCCCTCTTTTAAAACCTTAATTACTATTTACATGTTAGTAATAATTGTAGGATGTGGAAAATTATGACACGCTGTCATTTTAATCCTTACGCTCAAGGCCATACGCTTATCAAAAGTCATACGCTTAGTGGATATTTTATTATTTCTTCTTAAAGTGGCAGCACAGCATATATTAAATGAAGAATGAATCTGACGTCTCGTCTTTTCGTGCAAAGATAGTTGTCATGAAAAGAGCAACCATCGTATATGTATTCGAAGAGTTGGTTTTGTCTTTTACGAGGACAGCTCAGCAGATCATTAATGCAAAGCCATCATTACTGTCAGTTTTGACAGTCTGTCAGCCGTCATATCTGCAGTCACGACGCTCGAGAAAATCTTTTGACAGTTATTTGAAGATATGGCTTATCAGAGAAGATTGATGATGGCCACGTGGCTATTTCTTCAGTGAGCGTATGAAGTCTATACGACTCCTTCCTTCTTCAGTGAGCGTATGAAGTCTATACGACTCCTTCCATCTTCAGTGAGCGTATGAAGTCTATACGACTCCTTCCTTCTTCAGTGAGCGTATGAAGTCTATACGACTCCTTCCTCATCAAGTGAGCGTACGACTCCTTTCTTCTCCAGTAAGCGTATCAGCTTTATTTTGTTTCTACATCATCCAAGTCAGCGTATAACTCTCCTTCAACGAGGCAGCATATTACAGCAACCATATCCAGGATTACAGTCAACACACGTTCTCACGTGTCCTGTACCAGTTATCCACTTCTCTAGAAGTTATGCAACGTGGCATCCAGGCCATCAATCTCTCCTGAACATGCTCCACTACTTTCAACCGCATGCTAATGTGTCTCCATCAGAATTCGCCACGCGTCCCTGCAGTTATGCACACGTCAAGTAACTACCTGAGCGTATGCTTAAGGACAGTTATCCTGAACTCTATAAAAAAGAGTTTCTTCATCTTCATCAGAGACTACAGACAATTTCAGAGAGAACAGAGAGATTGCCCAGTTGCTGTCCAAGTTCTTTAAAGTTCGAGTATTCTTCATCGCATCGTCCAAGGGATAAAGTAATCGTCTTCTAGATTAGATTCCTACAGTTGTAATTTTTTCAGATACAAAATAAATAAAGTGAATTTATTTATGGAAAACAAATTGGCGACTCTGCTGGGGAAAGCTGTCTCCTCCAATGAGATAGCAACAACTCAATGCGATACTTCGTCGATCGGCTTGACGAAGAAGACGATGGTTGTATAATTCGACCAATCGGCTTATGAAGAAATGCTCAAGGCGAAGGAGGGCTGCACTGCTTCCTCCGCTCTTCCTGCTGCCAAGAAGAAGGGACACTCCGTCTATGTCCCTAAGTCTTCTGCAGCAGTCCGAGACGCTTCTGTCACTTCTCATGCTGACAAGAACACGTCTTCAACTTCCATGAAGCACACTTCGGCTTCTCGGAACACGGCAACAGTGGCTTCTCCTAGTCACACTGATAAAGTTGGTTCTTTAACCAAGTCAGCGTGTACAAGGAAAACCATCTCTGGACATGTCAAGGTCCCTTCTCCCTCTATTCTTACGACAGCAGTCGGCTCTTTAGCCATTGATGACTCTGAGCGTATGGCATTCAAAGGGCAGCGTACGGCAAAGGCAGCGTATAAAAGCCAACATCAGGCAGCGTACGCTGAGCCAAAGCCAGTGTATGCTAATAAAAAGGCAGCGTATGACCAGAAGTCCAAACTGAAGTCAGCGTATGCTAACAAATACAGTCCTTTGACTGTTTCTCAAAATCAGATTGGGGGTTCTCTTCCACAGAACATACAAATGATTCCCCCTCAACTTGCACATCTTGTGCCAACCAAGGAGAAAGACTCTTTAGTCAACTCCTCTACTCCTAAGGTCTTTACCTCTGGAGTTAATTTGACTAGTACTCTTACTAGATCAAACAATGGAAAACGCCTTTTGGCTAATTCCTCCAAAGATGGATTATTACCGACTCCTAGTCGGAATAATACTCATCTTCCTTCTCTCAAAATTTCTCGATCTGAGAAAGGCAAATTATAAGTATCCAAGACTGATATCAAAGTCAAATCTCCTACGGATCGTCGTAATAAGCTTAATCAGAATCGGTTCGGTTCCACTGAGACAAGTATATTAGACCCTGATACAGAATATGCCAAGAACTATGTGGCTCAAATTAATCAGTCTTTATACACTCAGGAACCAAGAAGACAGAAGAACAAAAGACAAGTTTCTACACAGAAACTATCTTCAAATACTTCCCAATCTGTTCCTACAGATCTCCGGGAATATTTGCAAAATAAACAGAGAATTGGCACTCCATCAGGCTATGATATTGCTCATATTTGCCATGAAAAACATGGTTGCAACTTCCAACCTCGAGTTGTAATTCAATATTGTTGTTCACCAAAAAGACAATCTGTTTTCGAACGGATTCAATATGAACCAATGTTGGATGAAGATGAACCTCTTTATGCTTCTATCAACATGACTTCCAGAAATATTGGGGGTAGCATACGGTCTGATGCTATATCAGACTCTGAAGATGGTGTTTATCTCGGCACTCGATCCAGGACTGGAGCCTTGACCAGAGCCTCTTCTTCTTCTCATCCAAGTGGTAATCCGGAGATCACAGAAGACTTCCTTGGAGAGTCCAATTTTCCAGTATTGACTCCTATAAAAAGCCCTGGGAAAGATACTGATTCACACAGTGATGATTCAGAACAGACTGTTTCATCATCTATTCCTCGAATGATTACCACTTACATGGCAGAGGGCGATCATGAACCCTCAACTAACACCGAAGCTCACGAACAAAGGATTTCTTCCTTAGAACAACAGTTGCGAGCTATGGCAGATACGTTGAATACTATGTACACTCTTATGCAATCTCAGCATCAAACTCAGCAAGTCCAACAGACAGCTCCTCCAGTTATATTAAATACTCCTGTTGTTCTAAACCCGGAACCCTCTACTATTCCGGGGGTACAATCTAATGTTCCTGAACAACCCACTCCAAGTCAGTCTGGAGCTGGAGGTGGTACATATGCTGCAGTCCCTCCTCCTAATTACACTCAACAAGTTACAACTCCCCAATCTTCTGGAATTGTTTCTGAAGAGTTAAAGAATCTCCGAACTCAATTCGAGGCATTCAAACAAAAGGATGGTTTGCAAAGGTTAGGTATCAAGCAACCTTACCCGATAGAATGGAAGCAGGTATATTATCCACCAAAATACAAACCTCCGACCATCTCTTTCTATGATGGGACAACCTCCCCAAGTCAGTTCATTAATCATTTTGAAGTAATGACTGATCAACTGCAACCAAGTGACGCCCTCCTTACTCGGGTGTTCATTGGATGTCTCAAAGGAACGGCTTATGAATGGTATAGAAGTCTCCCTGATGGGTGCATTACCTCATTTGCCGGTTTCAAGCAAATGTTTCTTGAACGATTCTATGAAGGGCTCAATGACATAACCATGTCAGCCCTCATAAGAATTAAACAGAAAAATAATGAAACCACCGAGGACTTCATTGAAAGATTCAGAAGAGAAGCCCTCAAAATGCCTCTCGGAACTCCCGATGCTGTTACCATCGACACTTGCAAGTCGAATCTTTTACCAATTATCAGCATGTGGACAGGGTCCACTCAGTTCCAAGATTGGCCTTCTTTCATTGTCAGTGCCAAGGCTGCCGAGGTCAGTGCTGAGACCTTCAAGGGTCTGGGGGTACAAATGGCTCCCAAAGAATCAAATCAGAGTGCTAGCAATAGTGCTCGACCCAACAATCGCAAAGGGAAAGAAGCTCTTGAAGTCAATCTCCAAAACAGTAGTCAAGAGGTAAAGACTACCCAAGCTACTCCAGCTCCAACAAATCAACAACAGAGATCTCCTCGGCCGAAGGAAGAATATTCTTTCGACGATGATGATGTTCAGGGTATCTTTGAATGCTTACTCAAAGGTAATAAGATTCAATTGCCAGAAATTAAAAAGCCTGATGAAGCTAATAAGACAGATCATCCAAAATACTGTCCATATCATAGAATGCTGGGTCATACAATCCGGTCTTGCTATGTATTAAAAGGGAAGATTCAAGAGATGATTAAATCAGGAGCTGTGACATTAACACCCAAAGACAAAACAGTCACAGCAAATATAATTTCAATACAGTTCGGTGACTTCCCTCCCTTAATGGTGGAAAGTGGGATTGTTCCTATCTCCAAAGCAACTCTCGAAGTTATAAACATCCCACCAGCACAGAATGACGGACTTGTTCCTGTCACAACTAAGAAGGGAGAGATCATTTGGATTCACCCGGATTTAATGACGGAGTTTGAAACGTCTTCATCTTCTCCTCGGAAGACTTCCTCATCTAAAAAGAAGCTCGGGAAGACTAAGTCATGCAATGTGACTTCTAGTTTCACACCCGATTTTTACCTAACCTCTACTTTCATCTCAGCAGGAAATTCACTCCCTACGGAGATAAAATCTGTACCTCAATTTGAAGATAGGTACAAACCTGCTTTTCATTTATACAGTTCACAATCTCGTGAATTGATGGCGAAGATGGGTTATGATCTAGCCACTGCTCCGGGTTTGAACTCAGACAAGGGACTCCGAGCACCTTTAGCCATCACTATGAGACATAATCAATCTCGTGTTGGCCTTGGTTTCTGGAATGAAGCTCTCATCAAACATAAAAGAACCAAGAGCAAAATAAAGAATTGCAGCATGGTTTCCATAGACCTTGAACCAGAATCTGAAGTTGAAGTTCATGCTGGAACTCGGTCAGGAAAAGTATATCTGAAAGATTATGCTGAAGTTCTTGAAGAAACTTCTGAAGTCCCTCCGGTTACAGCTTCAACTCCAGTCTCTACTGAAGAGCCTTTAAATGTTTCTGTTGAGACAGTTCCTTCTAAACCAACAGCAGCTGACAAAGGCAAACAACAAGTCCGCTTCGACAAACCATTGAAGAAGTCATCTCCTACAGGACTTGAAATGCCTTATAATTTTGATATATTGGCTCAACTAGCTAATACCCCATCTAAATTATCAATCTTCGAGCTCTTACGCCTCTCTAAAGAGACTCGAGAAACTTTAAGTGAAGCACTGCTGCAAGCAGAAACCTGCTTAACTCTTCTCAAGAAATTAGAAACAGAACCTGTTTCTCATTGCCATAATGTATTGGAATTTATTCCAAATATTACCTTTACGCAGGACGATATGCTGCTAGAGGATAATCGACATGACCGTCCTTTATATCATACATGATATATTGATTCTATGAAGGTTGATCGTCTCCTGATTGATCCAGGATCTGCTCTCAGTATTATGCCAAAAGCTATGCTAGACGCACTGAAGATACCTGTACATAGCCTTTCCAGCACTATCACTACCATCTTGGGATTTAATCAAGAAAAAAGTGAGCCTTTGGGCAAGATTCGTCTCAAATTTCAAATAGGCGATCTTCGCACTAAAGTTACTTTTTACATCATCGACAATCATGGAATGCTCATACAATGCTCTGTTGGGAAGACCATTCTTGCATGAACATAATGTCGTTCCTTCGACCCTTCATCAGTGTTTCAAATATGTTGATGATAATGGAGAAGTTCAAAAGGAAGTTGCGGATCTCTATCCATTCAAAGGAGTTGAAGCTTACTTCAATGACGCTCGCATGTACAAAGATGAATATTCAAAAGTCTTGCAAGCTATGGATAATGATGATGAGATAGCAAAAGTTGGCACTTTTGTTATTCCTGTAAAAGGGCGTATCACTCCTCCGCAGTCTGTTAGATCATCCGAAGAAGGCTCACTGATAATTCCTGTTAGTGGACGTATTACTTCATCACCTGCTCAGGCTTCACAAGGTTCACTGATAATTCCTGTCAGTGGACGTACTACTGTACCGTCTTCCCAAGCTCCACAAGGCTCACTGATAATTCCTGTCAGTGGACGTACTACTCCCCCTCCACCTTCTCAGGCTAGATCAGATACTCTAGTCATTCCAGTCAGTGGACGTACTACTTATCCACGATCTTCTTCAAGGGAGCTCACCTCTCCTGAGCCTTTTGTTATTGATCTTAATCGAAACAAAACTTCTGATCGCTCTTCCTCTTCCCCTTTTGTCATTAATTTGACTAAGTTACATAAGGCTCAGCCTTCTGTTGTAAATACAGTATCTAATATTAATGAAGCATCTCCTTTGCAGTATATTGATGTCTGTAATCATGTACAAAGTTATTTACAATTGCTAGATAACTTGGAGTCATTAACTATAGGGGTTGTTCAAACTCTTCATACAGACATATCATTTGAATCCATACAAAAATCATACTTCGTGGTCCCTGCTAGAAAGAAGGGAGAAAATCCAATCTTCTTTTATAAAGGACCCCAGAATCCTCCTAACTTGGAAGAAGATGACATAAACGACGATACTGGAAGGTTACAACTGCGTCGCTACAGTCAACAATCCAAAAATATCATCAAGAATATGGGTTATGACTTTAGAACCAGTCTCAATAATGGAAAAGGAAGAAGAATGCCTGTTCGAATTCCTCCGTTAAAATACGGAAGGACAAAATGTGGTTTAGGTTACATTGCTCCTACTTCCTTTATCAACATAGTCCATGAAGATTCAAAGTTCGATGAAGACGAACGATCTGAGTCTTCTGATTCTCTCTCTTGGGATTCTGACACAAGTATTGGCGATCTCCATCGCTCTATTCTATCCATCAATATGGTCTCCGTTGATGGCCCGCAAGAAAATGATGAAGATGAGGATGATTTTGAAATATCACCCGAATCGGAACAATGGGCTCAAAGATTAGATAATCAATGGGAATTCAGGTTCGAGCAGAGAGAACCTCCTACCGAAGATAAACTGATCCAAATTGATGTTGGTGAAGAAGGTTCTCCTAAACCAATATTCATCAGTGAAAGTCTTTCAGAAACAGATAAGCAAGACATGATCAAGCTTATTCGTGATTATATCGATGTCTTTGCCTGGAGTTACGAAGATATGCCAGGACTAGATCCGAAGATTGTAATGCACAAACTCAATATCATGCCAAATGCTAAACCGGTCAAACAACAACAGCGACGATTTCGTCCAGACATTATGGATGCAATTGAAGCTGAAGTCAACAAGCTTATGGCTTCTGGATTTATTCGAGAGGAACAACATCCTGAATGGGTGGCTAACATCGTTCCTGTCCTTAAAAAGACTGGCAAGATCCGAGTCTGTATAGACTTTCGCGATCTCAATGCGGCTTGTCCTAAAGACGAGTTTCCTCTTCCAATTACTGATGTCATGATCGACAATACATGTGGTTTCGAACGAATGTCATTTATGGATGGGTATTCGGGATACAACCAGATCAAAATGTTCCCAGATGATGAAAAACACACTTCCTTCAGAACGCCGATCGGTACATACTGTTATACAGTGATGCCGTTTGGTCTCAAGAATGCAGGAGCAACATATCAGCGAGCAATGAGCACTATATTTCGCGAACATCTCCGAAAAATAGTCGAATGCTATGTTGATGATATTGCAGTCAAAAGTCGACGAAAGGAGGATCATATCCAAGATTTGAAGACTATCTTTGATTTAATGCGTCAGCATCAACTTAAAATGAACCCTACTAAGTCCTTCCTGGGCGTCTCTAGTGGTAAATTTCTCGGCTTCGTCATTACCGCTAAAGGTATACACGTGGATCCCGAGAAGATCAAAGCCATTCAAGAGATGCGTCCTCCACGCACCTTAAAAGAGCTACGAGGATTTCAAGGAAGAATTGCTTATATCAGGAGATTCATTTCCAACTTATCAGGACGCTGCAGACCATTCAACAAACTTCTGAAGAAAGGTGTATCTTTCGTCTGGAACGAAGAATGTCAAAAAGCATTTGACGATATTAAACAGTATCTCATGAACCCTCCAGTTTTGGTACCTCCCGTCTCGGGGATACCATTCCTTCTATATGTTCGAGCCATGGATCATTCTCTTGGTGCATTACTTGCTCAGAAAAATAAAGATGGCCATGAACAGGCTATTTATTATCTCAGTCGCACAATGACAGGTGCTGAACCGCGTTATTCTCCAATCGAGAAAGAATGCTTAGCATTAATATTTGCTGTTCAGAAAATGCGACATTATATTATCGGTCAAACGATTCATGTCATTTCCAGAGTGAATCCCATCAGGATTATGATGAAGAAACCTGGTATTCTCAACTCCAGACTAGCTAATTGGGAAATCTTGTTAGCTCAATACGATATGCATTATATTCCTCAGAAGTCGGTTAAAGGACAGGCTCTTGCTGATTTTCTGGCTGCTCATGCAATTCCAGAAGATTCTAAATTATATGATAAGATTCCTGATGAAGTCTTGGATTCAAATCTGATTTCTGAAGAAGTTCCTACCTGGCGTCTATTCTTTGATGGAGCATCTAGAATAGGTCCTAACGGCAATATTGTCGCTGGAGTTGGGATTGTTCTTGTATCCCCAGAAGGACTAACTATTCAGAGGGCTTATTCTCTAGATCAATCATGTTCAAACAATGTAGCCGAATACAATGCATTACTCATTGGTCTTCAACTTGCTAAACATCTAGATATTCAGTATTTGGAAGTTTATGGAGACTCCAAGCTTATTGTCAATTAGATCAGAGGAACGTATGAAGTTCGTCATCAGGATTTGATACCCTATCATCGAACAGCACTCTCTATAGCCTCATCTTTTGAAGACTTCTTTATTGAACATGTTCGACGAGCCTATAATGCAGAAGCTGATGCTTTAGCTAATCTTGCTGCTGTATTAGCTATACCAATCAGACGTCAGCAAGTGATAGTGGTTTATAACCGAGAACTATTCTGTGTTAAGAATAATTTGGCTTTGGCTTTTCCTCACAAACCAGACAAAGATTCTTTCAACCTTGATGCTGGATTAAAGTTTAACAAAATATCCTCGTCTTCCTCTGATTCTACTATGGAATGTCTTTTCTAATGAAACAGAAGCCATAATTGAAGACTGGAGACGCCCGTTTATAGATTTTGTTTTGTATGATATACTTCCTGATAATCCGAGTGAAGCAGCGTCTATTCGACGTCGATCTCTCAGATTCTATTATAATCATACGACGAAAACATTATATCGTCGGTCTTACGACGGTCTTCTCCTCCGATGCATTGCCGGTGAAGAAACACAACAGATAATTCGTGAAGCACATGATGGTGTTTGCGGAGCTCATCAACCAGGTCCTAAACTTCAAGATCGTATCCGACGTATGGGTTATTATTGGCCCACGATGGTGGCTGACGCTATTTAATATGCTCAGAAATATAAAGCCTGTCAAATCTATGCAGACTTTATTCATCAATCGTCAGAGTTCTTACATCCAACAGTGGCATCATGGCTCTTTGAAGCTTGGGGCATGGACGTCATTGGTCCCATCAACCCACCATCATCAAGAGGACATCGGTTTATTTTAGCAATAACCGATTACTTTTCCAAATGGGCTGAAGCAATCCCGTTATCTGAAGTTAAAACTTCTAGTGTTATCAACTTCGTCAAACATCATGTTATCTATCGATTTGGTGTTCCTCGACGTATTATCCATGATAACGGACCGCAGTTCGTCAGTCAGAAATTTACTCGATTCTGCGACGATCATCGGATTAATAATTTAGCTTCTACAGCATATAATCCAGCAGCCAATGGATTGGCAGAAGCTTTCAATAAAACAATCATCAAACTCTTGAAAAAGTTCGTTTCTTCCAACAAACGCAACTGGAGCGAGAAGCTTGGTGAATGTTTATGGGCCTACCGTACCACAGTTCGCAATGCGACTGGATGTACACCTTTCTCTTTAGTATATGGGTGTGAAGCTGTTCTTCCCCTTGAGATCCAGATTCCTTCTCTGAGAATTGCAATCTCCAATGAACTGACAACAGAAAATAATGATTGTCTTCGACTTCAAGAGTTGGAAGCTCTAGATGAAAAACGATTATATGCTCAACAAAATATCGAGCTGTATCAGGCCCGAATCTCCAAAGCTTTTAACCGGAAAGTCAAAATCAGAGCATATCAGAAGGGAGAACTGGTCCTTACTGTCAGACGTCCTATGACCATGACACATATGAGCAAAGGCAAATTTGATGCGAAATGGGAAGGCCCATTCGTAGTGAACAAAGTCTTCTCTAACGGAGCATACCAGCTTGCCTCTATGGATGGGAAAATCATGATGATGCCTATCAATGGCAAATTCTTAAAGAAATATTATGTATAATATTTTTATCATTCCCCAGCAAATATAAAATCCTTCTTTACAAAAGTTATTTCGATATCGTTATCCCCAGAGGAAATTAATATTCCACCATGTATCATCTTCCCAGAGAATTTGATATTTCGTTTTATTAGATTTCCAGTGGTTTTAATAAAGATCTTGTATAGAAAATCATGTCCATATTACCTCTGAATTTTCTATCTCAAATATTTAGTCTTTTTGATTTCTGAGTCTAAAGATCAGTGAATAAAGGCAAAATTGATGTAAAGTGGGAAGGATACATCGTAAACAAAGTTTCTTTAAACATAGTTTATTTTGACAAATTCTTCAAGAAAAAAAGAGTACATCATCATGGAAGATCACTGTCATCCCTCTCATACTTGGGACAAGGGCCACATACATAATCAGCAAAAGAATTTAATACATCTTTTCCTGACCGCACCAAGAACTGACAGACAGCCAGCCTCATTGCTTCTTCTTCTTCGGTTTCTCCTGGTTCGACCAGGAAGTCGAGGATATCTTTTGGCGGCTTGGGAGTAGATGAGCTTTCGCCCATTTTCTTCTTCTGCGGAGGAAGATGCTCTTTAGCACCTTCAGTAACTTCAGAGACGACTTCAGTCTTCTTTGTATTCTTTTCAGAAGACATTGTGGATAAAAGAGGATGATGTATGATTCTTCTACTCAAATATATGCTCTATTTATAGGCATATGGTTACAAAGATCGAAGGGACGTATTCTTTCCCGATATTCATTTCATCCATTCATTTCTCACATTCATCCGACGTTTCACATGTTCATTAATACTTGATGGTTCATCCGTTCATTTATTACATTCATTCGACGGTTCATCCGTTCATCATTTCCTAAACGGTTCGTCCGTTCATAATCTTCTATCAATTTATCAAGTAGGGATTCGTTATTTATCATGTTTTCATAACCTCTGAATCAATTCCGAATCTACTTACTCATTTGTCATGTTTTGACCTCTGCATAGAAATCAATCTATTTTCTTTCGAGTTTCTATATATTATCATGTCCATAATACCTCTGATAATATTATATACTCTAAAACAGAAAAGATGATTTTATTATCTATCATGTCCACAATTCATCCACAAATATAAATCATTGAGCATAGAAGAATTGTCATTTCCATTTCACTATAAAAAGTCTATTACATTTTCTTAGACTTTCTTACAAATCATAATGGAAATCTATTACAAATCTTGGATTTTCATTCTACACCACAACGATAACCGAATAGAGATCTATCTTCTTCTTTGGATCTTCTCTGTCGGACCTTCTCCGTCAGGTTCGTTGTTGGTGGCAATTCCTGACTGTTTGGGTCTCAGTCACGACCAGATCAGCAGGAATCAAACTCTGGTCTTCTCTCTCAGACGAGAGGAGAACCACAGAGTATGGCAGCCCGAAGTCATAGTACTGCCAATACAATTGGTGGATGGGGGTAACCCCTCAAAGAAGACAGGAATGTATCCAAACCTTGGGATACAATTCCTAGTTCTCCCGTGAAAGGAACTCTACTACCCGATTTCTCGGTAGTAGAGTTGACTCCACCATCCAACTCTCGTGTATAAAGGCTCTTCCTACCATCTGAGGAAGACCCTTCTATCCCACAAAGAGTTCTGAGTTGTCTGATGTACGCGTCAAAAGCGTATGAGCTCCCTGATGTTGGTGTCAGAAGGACATTCTCCACAGCATCTACATCACCAATGCCAGTTCTGAAGAAAATCTTTAGCCAAGTTTCTGCGGAAAACAACATGAAGAAGAGAATTAAATCAACAAAAATATTATATGAAACGTACTGGTTGGTCAAGCACGCTCAGAGACAGAAAGCTTATTTTCAACAGCAAAAACAGTACATGTATTATGCCGGACTTACCTTCAAGTTTGACGCTAAGAATTGGCAAACTGATGTCTGACATATTGCTCAGAATTCGAACATTTAGAAGCTTTTGCTTTCCGATTCGAGAGTGAAATCTCACGTTCATTTTCAGAGAAGAGAAGAAGAAAAAGAAGATGGGGATGAGTTCTGTGAAACTCTTCTGTCTATTTTAAAGTATGGAGCGCAAGCCTATTCTTGGGAAGGATCCACAAATAACGCTCATAAAATATGCAATGAGTGCCACGTGTACTTTGGAAACCAGCATAGCCTTGGAAATATTCAAAGAGTGCTTTCCACAACATTGGAAGATAGCGTAACCTACAGCTATTTATTGGTGCATGCTATTCATTAATGTACGCTATCCAGCGTAACTTACAAACATTGGAAGACAGCGTAACCTACAGCGTAATCTACAGTTATTCATTGGTGCATGTTTTCAACACAAAATTATACTAAACAGAGAATTCTTGAATATTCATTTCATTAAAGGCACTGATGGCCTTACAAAACAAAAAAAAAAGAGGGAAAGAAAGGGGTGCAACAAAGTCACGCTCTATTTTCCATAGCGGCTAAGTTTGACGCCTAACTCTTCTACGCTTCGGACCCCCATGCGGTGCAACAGAGCAGCGAGCATTTCACGCTTCTCTGCGAGGCTCCGCCCATCAGAAGTAGAGGTGCCGTCTAGACCGAAGTAACTCAAGAAATTCTTGGCTAACTGTGTGGGGTCATCTTTGAACTCGATGACGAAGGGCTCCGGTTCTTTGCCTCCAAAGGTGGGGTCACCATGGGCACAGAAACCTAATTTTTGTGCTTCTTCTTCAGCCGCTTCCTTTGGAGTCATGGTTACAAGAAATATGAATGTCAAAAACTGAATTTTCTCAGTTTATATAACAAAGCTTGCTGGCGGTTCATATTCCTCCATAAATCAGATTCAATCAGTCTCGAAAAATGAAGAGTCATTATGACATTTAATAAATTCATTTTTGCATAAACAGATTTAATGCCAGCGTGTCAAGACTCATTCCCACTTTTTTATTCAAAGTAATTTCGAACTTTTGAAACTCATAAAG
Organism: Iris pallida; assembly: GCA_029216955.1. Lineage (NCBI taxonomy): Eukaryota > Viridiplantae > Streptophyta > Magnoliopsida > Asparagales > Iridaceae > Iris > Iris pallida. Next base: position 21,543,114 of record JANAVB010009398.1, on the reverse strand, counting down.
TTCGAAAACTTTGAAGGGGGTCTTGTAGGATGTGGAAAATTATGACACGCTGTCATTTTAATCCTTACGCTCAAGGCTATACGCTTATCAAAAGTCATACGCTTAGTGGATATTTTATTATTTCTTCTTAAAGTGGCAGCACAGCATATATTAAATGAAGAATGAATCTGACGTCTCGTCTTTTCGTGCAAAGATAGTTGTCATGAAAAGAGCAACCGTCGTATATGTATTCGAAGAGTTGGTTTTGTCTTTTACGAGGACAGCTCAGCAGATCATTAATGCAAAGCCATCATTACTGTCAGTTTTGACAGTCTGTCAGCCGTCATATCTGCAGTCACGACGCTCGAGAAAATCTTTTGACAGTTATTTGAAGATATGGCTTATCAGAGAAGATTGATGATGGCCACATGGCTATTTCTTCAGTGAGCGTATGAAGTCTATACGACTCCTTCCTTCTTCAGTGAGCGTATGAAGTCTATACGACTCCTTCCTTCTTCAGTGAGCGTATGAAGTTTATACGACTCCTTCCTCATCAAGTGAGCGTACGACTCCTTTCTTCTCCAGTAAGCGTATCAGCTTTATTTTGTTTCTACATCATCCAAGTCAGCGTATAACTCTCCTTCAACGAGGCAGCGTATTACAGCAACCATATCCAGGATTACAGTCAACACACGTTCTCACGTGTCCTGTACCAGTTATCCACTTCTCTAGAAGTTATGCAATGTGGCATCCAGGCCATCAATCTCTCCTGAACATGCTCCACTACTTTCAACCGCACGCTAATGTGTCTCCATCAGAATTCGTCACGCGTCCCTGCAGTTATGCACACGTCAAGTAACTACCTGAGCGTATGCTTAAGGACAGTTATCATGAACTCTATAAAAAAGAGTTTCTTCATCTTCATCAGAGACTACAGAAAATTTCAGTGAGAACAGAGAGATTGCCCAATTGCTGTCCAAGTTCTTCAAAGTTCGAGTATTCTTCATCGCATCGTCCAAGGGATAAAGTAATCGTCTTCTAGATTAGATTCCTACAGTTGTAATTTTCTCAGATACAAAATAAATAAAGTGAATTTATTTATGGAAAACAATAATAAATAAAAAAATATACACTCACGTTGGGCCTGGTCACCCACGACCATGCCATATTCCCTATTCTTCTGCCCCCTTTCCCCTCTTCTTACTTTACTCCTCACCATTCCTTATCTTACACAAAAACAAATATAACCACCACCACCACCATCACGTTCTCACAGAACCCCCCTCTCTTTTTCTCTCACACTCTCTCTCTCACGAACACAACTCCAGCTCTTCTCCTTCCCCCTCATTCTCAACTCACCACCCCTAACCGTGCCCTAGCCCCAAATTTCTGGCGAACCCGAGCCCTCCCGCGCGACCCCGGCGGCCAACCGCCGACCCGCTCCCCGGCGTACCTCGACCCCGCCGGTTTCCCGATCCGGTCGGCCCCCTCTCCGTCCAGCACGTCCGATCCCGACGCCGTCGCCTCGACCCCGCGGGTTTCCCGACCCGTTGTCCGTGCTTTTCCGTGCCCCGATCTCCAGATCCCGCTGTCCAGCGCAGTCGTACCCCGACGAGGCGCTGTCCCGAGCCGATCCACTGTCCGCGTGTTCCTTTCTTTCTTTATATCATCTGAGAGCTCTAGCCGAGCAACGCAAGGTATAATTTCGTATTCCCGTTCCCGTTTCCGTAGTCGATGGTGTGATTGGTCCCCGATTCCTTCCCGAGAATTCGGTTTTGTGGGCGTAATGGTTTCGGAGTTTCCGAAATTGTTCTGTGATGTTTCTGTGGTTATTTCAGATTTTTTCGAAATGTGGTACTCTGGTTTTTGAGTGCTGTGGTGTTCCGACTTCATTTCGGGATTTTCGATTTTATTTCGGGTTTCCGATTTAGCTTCGGAAATGGTTCTGTGAATTTAATTTTTATGTAAAAATGGTTTTAGAAGTTAATTTTTGGGTTTCCCCTAGTTTGGGATAATTGTTGGAGTTGTCAGCGCATTTTCCCAGTTTTGGGTTATCCCAGATATAGAGGAGATGCTGCCCAATTTTTTGGAAATATTTTTAAAACGGATTTTCGTATAAAAATTAGGGATTTGAAAATCGAACTTTTGCAAAACGTTTATATATTGGATTTGTCGGCTTTTGGATTTATGGATTTCTGTACCACTATTTAGGCGACGACCTTATAGGTCGAATGAGCCTGGCGAAGCGCAAACGCTACAGGATTCCTGTACGTTGAAGCGCTAGCTAATAATATGACATTTGAACCAAGTCTGAGACTCATATAATTATTATCTTTAATTTATAATTATTATTTTAGTATGGGTACTGCTGTTAGTATTTTTGGTGCAGGGCTTCGGCCTGCTGAATGGACCACTTCCCGGCGTTCAGGATTCACCCAAGTTTTATTATTATTCCTAAAATTCATTTATGTAAATAAATGTAAGGGCATAAGCCCAGTTTTCTATTTTCTTTGCTGCGACCCTGTATTGTGTAGCGTAGCTTTTCTTGATTTTCTGAGTTATTGTTTTGGCTTTCAACGCGTAGATTATTAAAATGAGTATTTATTTTAATATAGAAAAATAATAAGGTTTTCTCACAGTAAATAAATTAGTAAAATTATAACTTTGATTATTTAAACAAATTTACGTTCTTCTCATCTAAAGAAAAGTATTAGTTTTATATATGATATTACAAAATACTAAGTTTTGCCAAATTAACCGGTAAATTACCATTTTTTCAATTAATCAATAACCGGCTTATTTTAAATAAATAATAACGAACGTAGAATTGCGACGTTAGACGTCTTCTGGTAGAATAATAAAAGAACTTAAAATCCAACTAGGACACTACTACTAGAGATTGTAACTAGCACACCTAGAATGGCTACAATATTGGTTCTAAGTCAAGGTTCTCAACTGTAGGATCTCGGAGACGAACCTGACTTATTCCCCGGAACCGTCATCCTACTCCAGTCATACAAATCGAGGTAAGTTACGGTTATGTTTTTCTTGTATTTTATTTAGTAATTGTCTAGCTGCATGTTTAAACCATATTGCTATACGGGACCCACTCCTAGGGTTCAGATATTGATTGATTGATTGTGGGGATTGGGGGAATAGTGTAACGTTTATGGCCAATACCCCTCATATTGCATATTGTGCGAGCTTACCCCTCTTACACACGGGGATAAGCCGTATCGCGTCGCTAGGACGCTATTGTATAACCCAAGCCGGTCATAGATGATTACACATTCAAATCACATTGTTTTCAATTGTAGAATGCTGGAAAATATTGTTTAAAACTGTTTAGCTTGCACTTTTCTATTATTAATTGAAATATGAGTTACATATTCGTACTTGCTCCCTCCTGACTGGAGACAATATTTTTAGGTGACATTGATGATGCTGAGCTATTGTACAATAGCTATTATGACCCGGTTCTGTACTCTGTGGTGTTGCCAGAGTCCCCATTGGAGGACGCAGGACCTGAGGTCGACGAGCCGAACGCTTAGCTAGTTATTTCCAGTTTCAAGTTTCTTTGTTTTTTAGAATTTTGTTTAATTTGAATTCAGCATTTTATTTCAGTTCTTTTACTCCCAGTTGTACTTTGCAAATATTGAATAAAGTTTTAAAATTTCTGTATATTCAGTTATGACAAATGTATAGATGATGTTGTGAATACCTGCTAATAGAACAACTTACTGCCGCCGTCTCACAACGGTGCAGGCTGGGCATGATCCGGTTTGACCCAATTATTTGGGATCGGGTCGTGACACAATTTCTTCTACAACTAGGGTTTCATCCATACTGCCCAAACAAGGAGAAGAAAAATAAAGTAGGGTTTTGTGAAAGAGATCTGAGAAATTAGAAGAGAGCAAAAAATCAAAATAAACTAGGTTTGCAAAAATTGATGTTCTTGTTCTTGTTGTTCTTGTTCTTCTTTTTCTTCTTCTTCTTCTTGTGAGGAAAGAGAGGAGAGAGAGAGAAAAAAGAAAAGAAAAAAGTTGACTTATATACTCACATGTTGGCTAGCCCTGAGTAATTTTTTCAATGGAAAACTTGTAAATAAATCAAAATTTGCTTTTGGCTAGCCCTGATCAACTTCTTATGTGCCTTTATAAATTGTCCAAAGAAATGAGGGTCCAGTTTAATGGAAAAGTGGTGATCAGAGCTCCCATCTCATGGATCAAAGGCCCATAAAAGTTTGTATGTCAAACTATCTTCATATATAGTTTCATTTAGGACTGTCAGCAGCCTGGTAGTCCTGTGAAGAGATTCACAGGGAGTTTCATTTAGGACTGCCAGTACCCTGGCAGTCAATGCCCCGCTCCACACGGTGCATTACGCTGAGACGTTGACTCAAAGAGTTGCGTTGACCCGATTATGTATCGGTGCGAATTGATACGAGAGTTACGTTGTCTCAAACGATGCATCGAACTAAGTCGATACGAAGAGTTGTCTTGTCCCAAAGAATGCATCGAGTTGAATCGATGCAAAACGCCGCGTTGCCCCAAAGGATAAGTGCATTGAGACGGCTCGAAGATTCTAAGAAATCGAATCGACCAAGGCACAAGTTTGAATCGATACAATTATTGATTTTAGTTGGTTTTATGTGCAGGCTATACGTTTACGCTGAAATATTAGAGGCCGGCATTCTGCCTTATTCAGTAAGGGGTCCGCGAAACCAAATCGTCACCTCGCAACGGGCTGAGACTTAGGTACGGTAAACCAAATCGGAGGTGTAATTCAATGAAGCACGAAGTGCTCGAATGGCTAAGTCAGGAGAGTGCCCGTGCAACGAAGTTATGAAATCAAGCCGCATCGGCTCAGCGAAATGATAAGGCGTATCGACTCAAGGTAGGAGGATTGACTCTTCTTTTTACTCCTTCGTGCCTATGTCATAATATATTATTGTATGCTAAGTTAACCTATCGACGCCACGAACGTGGACCGATTGGAATATAAATCGTAGTATGCGTCGAACACTAGTTAGAACAATTGAAATGAAACGTGCATCAAATATGCGAGTCGCTATGGAACATTAGATATCGCAAAGGCGAGCGCCTCGGTGCGCAAGCCGCAAGAACATGGGATAACTGTATTCGGCGAGTGCCTTAATGCACGAACCATTTCGTGCCTTTGCGTACGAGTTAGAAAGGCTAGCACATTGGAAGATAATAGGCTAGCGCCCTAGCGCGCAAGCCACGAACATTGAATACTAAGGCATAGAACATGGAGACACGGCTTCGATGCGTACAGCAAGTGCACGACGTAAAGGATAGATGATAAATGTGTCGAAACGTGTCTACATGTACGAGATCATAAAAGATGGCTTCGTTGCGAAAGAATACAGTTGTGGCATGAATATGGCAGAACTGTCGGATATGACATGATGCCTCGAAAGGTGTTTGGAACCTTCGGGACGTTCGGTTGACGAACATTGAGTTGAGGTATGATGCCATTGAACATTGAAACGAAGTATGAAATGTAAGAACATAGAAAGTTAATGGAAGAGATACGAGATGATAAAGTCTGAGTCTCGGACTCAAGACTATGTTTGGTTGTTTGATAAAGTCTGAGCCTCGGCTCAAGACTATGTTTGGTGGTCTGAATAATAGGGCGTTGCATGGTCGAATGGACTTGAGATAATTGTGATATCTTTCGTGCACGGAATGTTCCCTCCGAACGGGTGCACAGGGGCACCGGGACCGTTCGACCTATGAGGGATATAATCTTTGATAGGCGTACATCTGTAAAGTCCGATTCGCACCCGGTTATAGATAGGAAAAACCGCAAATAATGGTAGGCACGCAGTTCGTTTCGGTTGTTTGGGTTAGCAATCCAACCCGTGAAACGCCGGGCTACCCAAATTAGGGAAAGGAAAGAAAGAAAAGAAAGAGAGAAAGAAAAGAAAGAGAGAAAAGAAAAGATAAAGAAAAAAACGTCTTTAGTCCATTTTGGCGCGAATATGCCAACGACCATCATATAGTTAAGGAACGATGGATTGAAAGTGTATGCACGTATGTGTCCCGCACACATAGATCCTGCGTAGAGATGCACTTATAACATGACAGGGAAGGAATGCGGCGTATTCACCTTGCGTCGGTGCAAGGGCGAGTTCGTCGACTTGGTAAGAAGTCACGTCATGAAACAAACACGTGATTGCTTGTCTGCTTGCATATTCAATATCGAATAACATGCTTGCCATGATAACATGCTTTACGCTTTTGAATATGCCATGAAATCGACCCTAAAGAAAATATAGCAAGATTATAAGCTAAGTTGCATGATTGAACATAAATACTAAAATGTCGGTTTAGAAGGATGGTCTTTTTGTCAGTACAAGCGAGGACGAACATACTGATCCTCCACCAGCTTTCATGCAGGGTGCAGGGATCAATGGATTGCTCACGGCAAAGCTTCGCTTGAACGCGTTGAGGCTTGGAATGCCGAAGCGTATTGAAGCGTGCGATCGCTTTGTCACTCGGACTTGCAACAGGATTGATACGGCCGAGATATAGAAGGCATGATGTATGGAACGGTGAAATCCTTTATGGGCAAGAGAGAACTTGAGTGTTGTAGCCAACCTGGCAAATTTAGTTAGGCTATTGAAAGCCTTTATAATCTTAGTTTGAATATCAATAAAGAGAATTGTTTCGTATACTCTATTTTTCTTTCGTTGTTAATATCAAATCAAAGATAACCGTTTGCAAACTTGTCATCTTGCCTTGCACGAGTGCAACTCCAGGCTCGTACGGCATCACGCTGTAATGCCTGTTGTTCGTATTACGTATTTAAGAATATGTGTACGTATTTTATCTCGTATTGGCCATGGTTTATCTTGGTTTGGGTTGGCTTGGGTTGGTTCGACTAGGCTTGATTAGCCTTGGTTCATCATGAACCAAGGGTGAACCCCCTACCTACCACAACCAACCCCATTTATTAACCTCTTCCCATTCTCTCTCCTCATTATTTCCTTTCTTCTTCATTACTCTCCACCACCAACCAAGAACCCTAGCCTAGGCAAGTGCAATCTTGCTTCATGAAAAAACCTACCATTTTATTGTTCTAACCTCTTCTTTGCAACTTTCTAATCCACATTAGAACTTGTAATTTTCTACTTTGAAGCTTGGATTTTTGTAGATCTAGAATTTAGTCATTTTTGGATTTTTCATGGTTTTGATCTATTAAACTTCCTTGTTTTTAAGTTTTGATAGTTTCATGTGGTAGAGAATTTCATTCTACCCAATTTTGACCTTTGGAAAGTTGGATTTGGACTTGTTTTGACCAAGTTATGGACTTTGGAAGCTTAGGGTTCAACCATGGAGTTCCTGCTGTTTGGAGAAGACAGTGAGCAGTGCGCGAGCTTTTTAGCTTGCGTCACTGAGCTGTGCGCGCTCTTTAGCGCAGCGCAGTAGCCCCCATACGCTGCCTTTTTGGAGCGTATGACTTGCATACGCTCACTTGGATAGCCATGAGTCGTATAGAGTCCATACGCTGCCTTTTTGGAGCGTATGTCTTGCATACGCTCACTTGGATAGCCATGAGTCGTATAGAGTCCATACGCTGCCTTTTTGGAGCGTATGACTTGCATACGCTCACTTGGATAGCCATGAGTCGTATAGAGTCCATACGCTGCCTTTTTTGGAGCGTATGTCTTGCATACGCTCACTTGGATAGCCATGAGTCGTATAGAGTCCATATGCTGCCTTTTTGGAGCGTATGACTTGCATACGCTCACTTGGATAGCCATGAGTCGTATGGAGTCCATACGCTGCCTTTTGGAGGCGTATGACTCGCATACGCTCGCTTGTGTGACAAGGAGTCGTATGAAGTTCATACGCTGCCTTTTTGGGAGCGTATGTCTTGCATACGCTCACTTGTGTGATAAGGGGTCGTATGGACCTCATACGCTGCCCTTTATGAGCGTAGGCTTACCTGAGCGTACGCTTACCTGAGCGTAGCCTGACCTGAGCGTATGACTTTTCCACTGAGCGTATGGCCTTGGCTGACTTGGTCTTATGTCAGCATGTCACTTTGGTTTTATTTTCCTTAAGCTTGGCTCTTTTATAGCCCTGTATATTGATATTTTATTAGATATTTTACGCCCATTTTATATCCTTACGCCTTTTGTCGTGAACTTGATAATCATAAATTTATTTAATAGGTTTGTTAATAATAATTGAACACGGCATGGCAGGACAAGCATACCTGACATGATTATCTCGAATTACTGTTGCGGCGGCTAACGTGACATGACCTGACAAGAATGACTAACCTGGACACCGTGGATGATTGCGTTTGCACAATAAACCAGTATTGTCTTGCATCATATCTAGGATGGGATCCCTGAGTACCACGGTCAGGGATACCTACTGTAATTAACTAAGAGTAATAAACTAGAATAATTCAGTAGACATGAAGAGATTCCCAGCTACAGGCAATCCCGTTATCTGGGCGCATTAAGTGGACTTGTAGCCTACCGACGAGTAGGGCACACTTCCAGCACACAGTCATGTGGTGCATCCTTCATAAATGGACATTCGACCTGGATAACTTGGATGGTCTGCAGGGCTTGTGGCTGTTGAAATAATCTCATTGCATCTTACTAGTAACTAGGCCTATGATAACCCTAGCTAGTTAAAGTATCAAGCCGTACTTTTGATTGGCCGTGATTGATTGGATGAAGTTATTCCAGCTTAGTCTTATCCTAATCCTGTGCAAGATCGTGACAAGACACGATTATTGATGCTTGTCTTAACAATAACGATCGGGGGACCAGTTCTGTTCAGGCGAAGGGTTACAACCCCGGTCTTTGTTTGGTTTAAGGGTTGTAACCTGGCTCCCGGAGCAGTTCTGTGCCTTCCCTTCGGTTATTGTCTTACTTGTACCCCGTGCCATGCTTGTTATGTTTTATCTTACTTTCAGCAACATGATTATCTATAATGGCCTTAACAATAAAGATCAGGAGTCCAGTTCTGTTCAGGCGAAGGGTTACAACCCCGGTCCTTGTTTGGTTTAAGGGTTGTAACCTGGCTCCCGGAGCAGTTCTGTGTCTTCTTTTCGTTTATTATCTTATTACCTTATCCATAGTATTTGAGACGGATTTCCATTCAGGTGAAGGATTGCAACCCCGGTCCTTGTTTGGTTTAAGGGTTGTAGTCTGGCTACTTGAATGGTTTTCTCGTACTCAATTATTGTTGTTATTTCTGATAATTTAACTTTAATGTTCCTTACTATATGCTGGTTTTAGTTTCTAAGTGAAGCCTCCTTTGTGGCACTTGCTATTTCTGGGGTCTGACCCAGCTGGTTTTGTGTGGCCAGATATCGGAGCAGCTCCAGAGGATCCACCGATCTTCCAGCCAGATGGTGACCACCAGGCGTAACCCTGGCAACGAGTGGGTTTCTTTTTGTCCTCCTACTTATTTGTAAAAATTATTCTTTTGAGGCGTTTAGCCGGCGAGCACGTGTTAGCTCGATTGCATCTTTATTTACTGTCTGCCTACGGGCTGTAACATGATTGACAGATCCTAGGGTTGATCATGTATGACTGAACTCTTGCTAGTCCTGGCATTTTGTACGACTAGCTTCATGATCATCCAATATGTAATGTATGGGATGCCTTGCTATTATATATTTGGTGCTCTGACATCTTGTAATTACTATTGCTTGCTTGTGATTGAGACAATAGGCTTGTTCATGACCTTAGGAGACTGCTGGCTTGTAGTTAAACTCTCATGTATCTAGACAGCCGTGACCGTATAGTGAGATGGATTCCATTTCATATACATAGCTGGCTATGTCTGCCCCCGCTCTCCAGTATTCTGGTTCTGGGGCGTGACACACGCCCCCTGTGAGGGCGATGATTCGGGTGATTCCGGGTCGGAGCGTGACACAAACTCTCTGTGAAGAGAGTTTGTATGTCAAACTCTCTTTACAGAGAGTTTGTATCAGGACTGCCAGCCCCCTGGCAGTCCTACATTAGTGTATGACTGCCAGGGGGCTGGTAGTCTTGATACAAACTCTCTGTGAAGGGAGTTTGTATGTCAAACTCTCTTCACGGAGAGTTTCATTTAGGACTGTCAGGGTGATTGTAAACCCCCTAAATTTCTACTACGAGTTTTTTTTATTTTGGTATTTATTTTGCACTTCTTATTTAAACGTGGCATACGAGTTCGCATTGTTGTGTTTCGCGTAGCGTGCGAAAATTTTGTTTCGTATTTGCTCGACGAGTGCGAATATGTGCGAGGTACATATTTTTGTAAAAAAAAATTATTTTAGAAGTATGGTTTTTATAATAAATATGATTGTTTAAAGTTGTTACCAAAACCTTATTTTTATATAAAAGGATTATTTATTTCACTATTCAAAAATAAGTAGTTGTTTAAATTTTTGATATATTATGATGAGCGAGCAACATGAAATTATCTCATGTTCACTTGTTTTTCGAAAACTAAATAAAATAGATTCATTGATTATATAAAAATAAATTTTTATTTAAAATTTAGGTAATTATCATGATTTTTGAAATTATTATCATTGGTATTTTTAGAAAATCTATTTTTGAAATTTTTGTGGTAATTTAAAAAAAAACTTGATTGATTCTTTTGATTTATTTGAATAATGTAATCAGTATCTATAAAAAAAAAATCTATATCTGAAATTTGAGCATTCTATATCATTTTAAAATAAAAGATGGAAGGTAATTATATTTATATCGTTTTAAATAAATGCATGAATTATCTCTAGGGGTTTAAACAAACCCAAGCCTTATCCAACTGGGAATTCCCACCTCCTATATATATAGGAGAGGTACTCCTCCATAATTGTCACAATCTAAAACCTGTGCATTGTGTCTGTGCCCATCCAAAGTCTTATTCCAATCTCTACAATCATCCACGTAGCGTCCGACTCCCCGGACACGACGACAATAACCACAACAACCACCTGCCTCCGTCTCCTCGGCACCCCGTCTCTGACACCCAGCACCTCCCCGCCTTCGTCGAACCCCCATCGCCATCCGACCATCCAGCAGCCACCATCGACGTAACCATCACCGCCCCTTTCCTTGTTATTTTCCGACGAACCCCCGTACCCCCACACCGACAACCATCGCCACCACCGTAGCCACCCCGCCACTCCGACCAACGATCCCGGCCAACCTCCTCCTATAGTCGGACAGCCCCGTCAAAATTCGGTGATCACCACCACCATCATCATCTCCTCACCGCCACCACGTCGCAGCCCCAAAACCCCATCACCAGAAGAAGAAAAAAAATAAAACACCCTAAACTCACCCCACAGCCGGCCTCCTCCTCCGTTCGCTCCAGTCGTCGGAACCCTCGCCGTGCCCGCCGCTGGCCCGCCTCGACCCAGCCGCGCGGATCCCCGCGAGACCGCACCGTCCGCACTACCGCCACGCCGTGGCCGAGATCCCTTCGTCCAGTGCTGCAGGCTGAGCACACTGCCGCCGCGCCTGAGCACCGTGGCCGCGCCCTCCTCCGGTGAGTTCTCCGGCTGGTAACCCTATTCTCTCCCACTTCTCCCTCTTATTTCCTCTTCCTCTCTCTCTCTTTCACTTTCCTAAATTAAGAGCCGGAGCAGCTCTTATGAATCATATTATTATTATTATTATTATTATTATTATTATTATTATTATTATTAAGGATATCATTTTCTTTATTAATAAGGTTTAGAAATAAAAATGTATAAATATTTATAAATATGTATAAATATGGTTTATCATTTTTCGGTATTTAATTTCTTGTACAAATTTTGTTGACTAAAAATATATAGTAAAATATTCCAGAAATGTAGCTTTCAAATTATAAAATGTATTCTAGTATTTTAAAATAAATAAAGATATAATTATTCTATTTTTATAAACAGAGAATTTTGCCTAAAACGGTTTTGAGATTTCAAGTATTTACCAAAATATTTTTACTAATAAAAAAAATCTAGTTTCAAGTATTGAAAGTATTTTCTAAAAAAAAATAGTATACATAGTTCTATCCCTACAATTCCTCTCCATTATCACCATTTATCGTAACTGATCGTGCATCCTATTTTCTCGTGACTTTGGACCTCCTACATACTGGCCATGGCAATTGGACAAAACAGGATTTGTCGGATCCTTGCACCACACCAGGCGACACACCAGGCAAATACCTTGTTATATTTACTGCTTACATTTAGTTGCATTTTATTTCAGTTATTGTATCTATATTTCTTGTTTATTATTTTCTTCTTGCTTGTGGACCTAGAGTTAAGAGACTACCGTCAATAGTGTGCATGTCATTAACCTTATCACGAAGGTAACACGAGTTGTGTGTGAGTGGTGAGTAACATGTAGAGGTCACTTGCGTGTTGGCTGATCCTCTGTGCGCATGCGTAGGAATAACTGTCAATAGATGCATGTTAGAAGACTTGACAGTTATTAGATATAAAACAGTGTTGTGGAAGTGACACGTGTTGGTGTGTCGTGGTTACGATGCATGTATAGTATCATTAGGAGGAGAGGACGGCTACTAGCGTAGGGGCTATATTTACTTTTTTTACACATTTGTGGGCCGATAGTGACTCTTACGAGTACTACCTTCTGCCCCGGGGCCGATAGCGACTCAGATGAGTGCTACTTACTGCCCATGGCCGATAGTGACTCGGATGAGCGCTACCTACTGTCACTCTTTATTTACTCTGCTGATCCTACATCCCCTGCATAGAACGTTGTCCTCAAAGTGCATATCACTTAGATGGTTAGGGACCCAGTTAGTTGTAGTTTTATAGTGTTTACATTGCAGTTATAATGGCATATTCTTCCTGTATCTTGCTACGTCCCTCTGAGGACTTGGTGATTTCTCCAGGTGTGTTTTGTGACTCTCTGCAGGTGCTCTAGCTAAGGCCATGACTTGCGCTCTATTCCGTCGTGATGATTGCTCTTGGACTCGTCGTTTTCTTCGCTCGACCAAATCAGTTATTTGTATATTTCTTTCTTATTTAAACTTGTTGGTAGTGGATATGTCTTCGCCCAACGTTTGTACAAATGACTATTTGATTATATTATTAAAACTTCATATTTGTGTATGAGATTTAGTTTGAGTATGGCTTTCTACATTTTACAGCTTATGTATACATACGAGCCTTTTATTTACTCGTATGTATACAACTGGCATGATACGTATCTAGTCCCAAGTATTTTAGAACTGGGACGTTACATGTTTTTGTGGTGGCCCATGCAAGTCTAGTTTGCCGTTTCGGTTACATGACTGTACCGAACGGGCCTGTAATATAGGATTAGAGTATAGGATCTCATCCACCTGCTTGACCCTCCTCTTTGACTAAATTTTTTGAATCACTTGTTCAACTTCATTGATCTACATCTTGCTTGAGCTCTTTCTACCGTAATCCTTATTTCCACACTTGATAGAAAGATGACTACACTAATATATGCTCATAGGTCAACCACATGGCTAGAAGGATTACATTGACAACTAGTATGCATTGAGATCCTATTCGAGTTATAAAGATATAAGGATAAGAGGAACCATATTTTTCTAGAAGTATGAACTTAAGGATTAGTTAATTCCAAGTTGGGTAGTAGCAACATTAATAACTTCGAAGGATTTTAGAACTTTATTTGGATCTACAAAAGGATAGTGGGATCTATATACAATTGAGAAAGGAAGTGATTTGATTTTTGAGTTTTGATTTGGAAGGTCTTTGAGAAATATTTATGATTCATTTGTTTATATCTATAAATCCTTGAAGAGATATAAAGTTAGTTGAAAAGAATTTTTAAATTTAAATGCTGCGGTAAGATTTATGAGGGCGGTTGATAAAGCTTGGTTTTAAATTGGGTTGTATGGTTCCCAATTAATAAGTTCGTAAATTTTTGAAGTAAGGTTATTAAGAATTTTGGTTAAAATATTTTAAAGGATATATAATCAAATTGAGGATCTATTTTAAACTCTTGTATGAATTACGATTGTTAAAACCTATTTAAATTTGGAGTTAATATTTGGATTAATGATATAAAAAAAAATATATAGATTGGATTTGTGACTGTCACGATCCGATCCCAAATTATTGGGTCGAACCGGATCATGCCCAGCCTGCACCGTTGTGAGACGGCGGCAGTAAGCTGTTCTCTATGTAGGTATTCACAACAACATCTATACATTTGTCACAACTTGAATATACGAAAATTTTAAAGACTTTTTATTCGACAATTGAAAAGTACAACTGGAAATGAAAGAACTGAAATAAAGTACTGAATTCAAATTAACAAACTCCAAAATAATAAAACTAGAAAACTGGAAAACAACTAGCTAGGCGGTCGGCTCATCGGCCTCAGGTTCTGCGTCCTCCAAGGGGACTATGGCAACACCACATAATACAATACAGGGTCATAGTAGCTATTTACAATAGCTCAGCATCCTCAATGTCACCTAAAAATGTTGGTCTCCAGTCAGGGGGGAGCAAGTACGAATATGTATCTCATATTTCAAATAATAACGGAAAAGTGCAAGCTAAACAGTTGAAACAATATTTTCCAGCAATTTAACAATTCAATACTTGAAACAATGTGATTTGAATATGTAATGTCTATGACCGGTTTGGGTTGTACAATAGCATCCTAGCGACGCGATACGGCTTATCCCCGTGTGTAAGAGGGGTAAGCTCGCACAATAACAATATGCAATATGAGGGGTATTGGCCATAAACGTTACACTATTCTCCCAATATCTCCACAATCAATATTTGAACCCTAGGAGAGGATTCCGTGTAGCAATGTGGTTTAAACATGCAACTTGACAATTACTAAATAAAATGCAAGAAAATATAACCGTAATTTGCCTCTGTTAATTGACTGGATCGGGAATGTCGGTACCGAGAAGGAAGTCAAGTACGTCTCCGAGATTCTACAGTTGAGAACCTTGACTTAGAACCATAAGAAAACCATTCAAGGCATGCTAGTTATAATCTCTAGAAGCAGACCCTAGTCAGGTTTTAAGTTATTAATTAATCTACCGGAAATTGTCTAGTGTCGCAATCTACGTTTAATTGAATAAGTCGGTTACTAATTAATTGGGAAAAATAGCAATTACCGGTTAATTTGGCAAAACTTTATATTATATATATATATATATATATATATATATATATATATATATATATATATATATATATATATAACTAGGCTTTTTTTTAAATGAGAAAACATGTGAATTGCTAAATTACTAGATTATTTATTATGAGAAAACTTATTAATTTTTCTTTATAAAATATATATATCCATTTTATATTCTACGCGTTTAACGGCGAAATCAACATTCCAGAAAAATAAGGAAAAGCTACACTACACAATACATGGTCACATAGAAATAAAGAAAAAACCGGGCTTATGTCCTTACAAATTATTTACATAAATTAATTAATCCTAAGGCGAGCTCTGAGAGCCGCGAACGGTCCAAACAGTAGGCCGAGGCCCTGCACCATAATACTAAAAGTAGTACCAGTTCTAAAATAAATTATAATTAAATTAAAAACTAAAGAGTCTCAGACTTGGTCGTGCAATCTCATGTTGCGGCTTACGCCTCAACGTACAGGTGACCCTGTATCGTTTTTGTTTCTCCGAGACTCATTCGACCGATATGGTCGTCGCCTAACTGGTGATACGAAATCCATAAAATCCAAAAACCAACAAAATCTAATCTATAAATCATTTTGCAAAGACCGATTTTCTTTGGAAAATAGGTTTTATTCAAATTGCTAATTGTATAAGGAAATCCCTTTTTAAAATATTTCCTGAAAATTTGGACAGCATCTCCTCTGTAATTGGGACAACCCAATCCTGGGAGGATGCCAACCACAACACAATTAAATATCCAAACCAGGGATCACTAATTACCAACCCAAAAATGAATATCCAACCCAAAAGCCAACCACAGCACAATATATCCAAAATAAAAAATACGTCGCGACGTAACCGATACTCTACGTATCACCCAAAAGCAACAATAATTCAAAATACCGAATCCCGAAACGGGATCGGGACCGTGTCATCATTGACTATCTAACGGAGGGACGAGCTACTATGATTAACAGAAATATACCGGATATGCTCGATGACAGAATCCGAAGGGTGGCCTCGGACTCGGATCGGTTCCACAGAGCGTCGTCAACGACTCGGAAGTCTCCGAGTGCGTCCCGGACAGCGATGAACGTCAGCGATGTGGAGCCACAGGTGCACGAAGGCGGACCGGTTCTGTAATGAATGCTGGCCGCAAAAAGGTACGACCGCGGGAGGGTCGCCAACTACAAGGGAGGGGTCGACGGACCGTTGGGTCGGCGCGGGAGCGCGGACACGAGTCAGGAGGCTGGCCGTAAGGGGTCCGGGGAGGCGGATCCGGCGCGGGCAGCCACGGGGTCGCGGGTCCGGCCGGTCGGGATGGCCACGAGGCTGGCCGGATCTGGCACGGGCGGCCGTGGGGTCGCGGATCTGGCCGATCGGGTGGCCGCGGGGCCGGCCGAACTGGCCGTACGGGTCGGAGGAAGATAGCCGGGTTGGGGAGAACGTGGCCGAATTGAAAAAGGGGCCAGTCAAGGGGGCAGATCCGGCGTAGGGTCGCGGACCATGGGGTCGAGGCGGATGCTGGGCTGCGGCTGCGCCGATGGAAGACGGGCCAAGGGTTGGTGGATATGAGGTTTTGGGGAGGAGGGGTGAGATGAAGTGGAGATGGAGGATGGAGGAGGAGTTGAATGGAAGGAGAAGGAAGAGGAATGAAAAATGAAGGATCGTGAGAAGTGGGGGAGATGTTGAGTAATCTGTGGAGAGAGAAGGGGGTGAGTGATGGTGGTGGTAGTTTTGTGTGATAGAGAGGAAATTGAGGGGAGAGTTGGGAACGTGGGAAAAAGTCACTCGGCTGAGTGTTGGAGAGGTTTTTTTTTTTCTTTCATAAATAATTATATTTTTTTCCTTTCTTAAAAACAAAGTTAAATGATTAAAAGGATTTGAGTTCGAGACGGGTTCGAAGTCGGGTTGGGTTTGGGGTCGGACCCCGGGCACGGAATCGGGACGGGTCAGCAATCAAAGATTCGATACCAATAAATTTGAAATAGTATTTTTTTCGAATACCGACTAATAATAATAATAATAAATATAATAATACTACCAATAATCTAACTATGCTGTGACAAAATCCAATAATTCGCCAATAATTCGAAAATCCAAAAATATGGGTTTCACAATCTTCCCTCCTTAGAAAATTTCCTCCTCAAAATTTCAAAGATAAGGGCCGGGGTACAATCAAAATCACTTAACCTTGATCAAACATGGAATTTAAATCATCAGGTACGATCGAATTCTAGGCATGATCACTAGGTACAATGATAAAATATCGGCACAATCAGAATTATCATGATGTGATCTGAGATAAGGTTAGATTGTTATTGTGATCAAAATCATTTTGGGCACGAGTAAAATCTAGATACGATTAAAATATAATCAAATGGTCATAAAATAGAGAAAAAATCAAATGAGGTCTCGTGAAACAGAAAACGAAAGTGACGAACATCGACAATTTATTGAGAAGACAAAATAATAGAATCTTCTGAGATGAGAGACTAAAAATTCCAAATCAAATTGGAATGGGGTATAAGGGTTTGTGACTCAGGAAAAATCAACAAGTTGTATGATAGGAGGATAGCGAGGGTGATCAGAACAATATAGCTATGATAGGAATGTAATCGAATAAGATATTTCCACTGAGGGCCGAGTGATGATCAAAGGGAATAGAAAGAATATCGTTTCACTATTTCAACGGTCAGAAGATATATGCAGGAAAAGACTTACAAGATAACTATCTTATTAGTACCATGCAAAACTAATCTCTAACTAGCCGAACTTTCGGTATCTACATAAAACTAAGATATCTGTCAAGGTATTAAAACTAAATATATATATGGAATCATAAATCACCTAAATCAATTTTTCATCCATCGTTGTATGCCAATGGTCTTATCTCAATTCCTCTCTGCTTATTCCTTCTATAGAACCTATCATTACATTGTCCGTGTTATTCCTTCCATGACTATATCCGTCCCTTCTAGGTATAGTTGTCATCTAACCATAAAAGTTGATCCTCGTCAAGTGTTTCTTTACTTGATCATTATATTTACATGTTTATATATATATTATCCAAATTCACTTCCTCCATGGAAGAACATTACCAAATCCTGTACTTTCCTCGCTAACTCTACCTACGTCTTCCTTTATCTTCAATAACTCTTCTTTTAAGCATAAAATTCAAAATCGTCAAATATCATCATTTTTTGAATGAGGTTTAGACGCTAGCGAACACTACTAATGATTCTATTCCAAATAAGTCACAAGCTAGGTATACCACTGCCTCAAGGCTAGCTTACTCAAGGTATTCTTCTACCTTTTCTACCCTTTAGCTATCTAATATTAATCCCAATGATCCCTTACAAAGGAATGAGATAAGTAACAATCTATGTTTCCCCGCATATAGCTATCAACTATATACATATGGTCATCCACAAGATGTATATCAACTATTAATATAAAAAGCTAACCACAACTATCTACAGCTTTCATAATATATAACTAAAATAATAATAATAATAATAATAATAAATAAATAAATAAATAAATAAATAAATATAAAAATATATATATGCAACGTACTAAGGTTGAAACAGAAAAGAGATTGAGCCAATAGAGATTGATATGGTCCTAATAAGTTCTAGGAAAAATCAAGTAGAACTTCATAGGAAATATATTCTTTCTGACTGTGATAAGAGATTTCTGAAATGGAGACATCCGCTAGAAATACAAATCTTCGAATCGGGCAAAAGTCAGAATAATTTGATGGTGCTAAAAAGTAGAGCTGTCAAAATGGGCTAAGCCCGTTGGGCCGGCCCGCCCCACCTGCCAAAAAGGTGGGTTGGGCCGAGCATTTAGGAGCCCGCCAAACAGGCGGGCCTAGGTGGTCTGGCCCGCTAGTAGCCCGCCCCGCGGTGGGCTAGCCCGCGGGCTAAGTGGGTTGGCCCGCCATCTATTTTTTTATAAATTTTTTAATTTTTTTATTTAGCACATATACGAGATATGTATTATAAATGATAAAAATTCTCATTTAATGCAAGTAATGACGTATAAAATATTAAATTTGGTCATTTATTTACATGAATGAAGGTGTTTTAAAGAAATATCTACTATTATAATATTTCTTGTATTTTACTTGTAATTTGATGCATATGAGAGTGAGTAGAAAATATTATATATATGACTTTTTTTCCTTTTAAGAAACTAAACAATAATTAAAAAAATTAAGCGGGCCGGCCCGCCTAGCCCGCGGCCCGCCGGTGGGTTGGGCTGGGTTGGAATTTTTCCAGTCCGCCAAAATGGTGGGTCGATCCACCCCGCCCCGCCAAATGGTGGGTTATGGTGGGTTACGGACCGGCCCGCCCCGCCGGCTCGTCTTGACAGCTCTACTAAAAAGACAATCATGGATATAGTCTTAATAATATTCGGAAACTAAATATATCCGAAGTCACTTTGCCTCAAGTTCATGCCTCGCCAGAGTGCACCTGACTGCAGTGAATTTTTTTTTGCTACACAACTTGAATAATGATAGGTTACCGAGTAGTCTAACAACTTTATCCATTTTTTGGCTGAACAACATAGAAGACAAATATGATGCATTTAGGACATAGTCTCAATAATATCCGAAAACCTATGAACACATGAAATTACTTCAACTTAGAGTCTATGCCTCGCCAGTGCATAACTGGCTGCAGTAAACTCGTAGTTTCCATAATTCAAATAAATGGCTACAACGCATAGTGTGAAGCCATACTAGATCACTGAATATTTTTTCAACTTTGTCCATGGAAATTTCAAAGAGATAGCTCAACAATTTATAAGTTTTCCAATGACTAAAAGAAATTCAAAAATAGAATGAAATCAATTCTCTGGCCGTTCCTGCTTCATGATACTCAAGCATTGAGTTAAGAAGCTTTCTAGGCCTTGAATTGATCAATAAGTTGCATAGAGAGAGTAAGGTTTCAAGTTGAGTGGAGGAAGTCAACAAATGAAAATATTTTCGGTACTTGGAATAATGTAGGAAATGTCAATCCACATTGGAATTATTTTTTGAAAAATAGTTCCCTTGGGATATATGTGAACTAGCTAAGTTGAACCAATTCTTTGGTAACAATTAACCTTGGGGCTTTATGGTTCCAAAAGAATTCGGTTCGAAATTGGTTCTGAGAAAGTCAATTGGAAATAGGGTCAAGAGAAATGGTTGGATACATTTGGGTAGATAAGAGTTTATTAGGTTTGCTATAGAAGAATTTGAAACTCTAAATAGCGAATGGATCAAGATTCCAAATGAAGATAGAGGAGTAAGATTTGATCAACAAATGGAGAAGTTGGAAATAGGCTTGCTAAAGAAGGAGATTGAAAAAAAATCTAATCTTAATCCAAAAACGGTGAAAGAGTATGGATCCTAAAGTATGCTAGAATATAATAAAGATATGGAAGAAAATAATCCCGAAAGCCATGGTACACTAAAATATACCAAAAATCTAGAAAATAAAATAGGCAGTAAAACATACCATCATACAATCGGCCTAATCTAGATAAGGTTTAGGTACAAACGTAAGCTAGGTAACATATAAAACTATAAGCAAGCCAAAATAAATATTTTAAAATAAATAATTTTGGCCCTATATTGTAACATGGTGAATATAGTAGACTCTCTGTTCACCATGTATACTATATCACTTCCAATTGTTATCAATACCAACTAATATCTAGGTATTCCAAAATTCTATTCTTCTAATTCTTAATCACCTAATATATCCTTGAGAAATATCGTCTTACATACATTCTCATTAAGATTACAATTTAGAAATTGTATCGTAGGGGAGACATGACTTTGGAAAAGATATTGGCTAGAAAAAGTGTAATCAAGGGTAATATGTTATGCTTCGGTAGGGTATCATCTAGTGCAAATCAATAATTCTAGGTATCATTAGCTCTTCTGGTCCTGGTATGGTTCGAGCAGCCTCCCGCTGCTCAATCTACTACTACGATTCTCTTGTCATATTTTTTTGCGTCCTGCATAGAAAACAAGATCTTGCTAGTACCGACTGATAGGCATAGGTCAGGTTGTCTTCATAGTCTGGCAAGTTTAGGGGCAAGCATAAACAAGGTAACCTACCGTTCAATAAACAAGCAAAAATAGTTACTTATATACAGATAATTTGGTCCTATGTTGTGACAAATCAATATTCTAGTGTTCTAGTTGTTTCTAGGTATGTTCACTTAAGTTGTTGATAGAAGGACCTGCATGGGCCACCACTAAAAATATGTCACGATCCGATCCCAAATTATTGGGTCGAACCGGATCATGCCCAGCCTGCACCGTTGTGAGACGGCGACAGTAAGTTGTTCTATATGCAGGTATTCACAACAACATCTATACATTTGTCACAACTTGAATATACGAAAATTTTAAAGACTTTTTATTCGAAAATTGAAAAGTACAACTGGAAATGAAAGAACTGAAATAAAGTACTGAATTCAAATTAACAAACTCCAAAACAATAAAATTAGAAAACTGGAAAACAACTACCTAGGCGGTCGGCTCATCGGCCTCAGGTTCTGTGTCCTCCAAGGGGACTCTGGCAACACCACAGGATATAATACCGGATCATAGTAGCTATTGTATAATAGCTCAGCATCCTCAATATCATCTAAAAATGTTGGTCTCCAGTCAGGAGGGAGCAAGTACGAATATGTATCTCACATTTCAAATAATAACAGAAAAGTGCAAGCTAAACAGTTGAAACAATATTTTTCAGTAATTTAACAATTCAATACTTGAAACAATGTGATTTGAATATGTAACGTCTATGGCCAGCTTGGGTTGTACAATAGCATCCTAGCGACGCAATACGGCTTATCCCCGTGTGTAAGAAGGGTAAGCTCGCACAATAATAATATGCAATATGAGGGGTATTGGCCATAAACGTTACACTATTCCTCCAATATCCCCACAATCAATATCAATCAATATTTGAACCCTAGGAGAGGGTTCCGTGTAGTAATGTGGTTTAAACATGCAACTTGACAATTACTAAATAAAATGCAAGAAAACATAACCGTAACTTGCCTCTGTTAATTGACTGGATCGGGAATGTCGGTACCGAGGAGAAAGTCAAGTACGTCTCTGAGATCCTACAATTGAGAACCTTGACTTAGAACCATAATGAAACCATTCTAGGTGTGCTAGTTACAATCTCTAGAAGCAGACCCTAGTCAGGTTTTAAGTTATTAATTAATCTACCGAAAATTGTCTAGCGTCGCAATCTACGTTTAATTGAATAAGTCGGTTACTGATTAATTGGAAAAAATAGCAATTATCGGTTAATTTAGAAAAACTTTGTATTTTAAATATATATATAACTAGGCTTTTTCTTTTAAATGGGAAAACATGTGAATTGCTAAATTACTATATTATTTATTATGAGAAAACTTATTAATTTTTCTTTATAATATATATATATTCATTTTATATTCTACGCGTTTAACGGCGAAATCAACATTCCAGAAAAATAAGGAAAAGCTACGCTACACAATACATGGTCACAGAGAAATAAAGGAAAAACTGGGCTTATGCTCTTACAAATTATTTAAATAAATTAATTAATCCTAAGGCGAGCTCTGAGTGCCGCGAACGGTCCAAACAGTAGGCCGAGGCCCTGCACCATAATACTAAAAGCAGTACCAGTTCTAAAATAAATTATAATTAAATTAAAAACTAAAGAGTCTCAGACTTGGTCGTGCAATCTCATGTTGCGGCTTACGCCTCAACGTACAGGTGACCCTGTATCGTTTGCGTTTCGCCGAAGCTCATTCGACCGATATGGTCGTCGCCTAACTGGTGATACGAAATCCATAAAATCCAAAAACCAACAAAATCCAATCTATAAATCATTTTGCAAAGACCGATTTTCTTTAGAAAATAGTTTTCTTCAAATTGCTAATTTTATAAGGAAATCCCTTTTTAAAATATTTCCTGAAAATTTGGGCAGCATCTTCTCTGTAATTGGGACAACCCAATCCTGGGAGGATGCCAACCACAACATAATTAAATATCCCAAACCAGGGATCACTAATTACCAACCAAAAAATAAATATCCAACCCAAAAGCCAACCACAGCACAATATATCTAAAATAGAAAATATGCCGCGACGTAACCGATACTCTACGTATCACCCAAAAGCAACAATATTTCAAAATACCGAATCTCGAAACGGGATCGGGACCGCGTCATCATTGACTATCTAATGGAGGGACGAGCTACTATGATTAACATAAATATACCGGATAGGCTCGATGACGGAATCCGAAGGGTGGCCTCGGACTCGGATCGGTTCCACAGAGCGTCGTCAACGACTCGGAAGTCTCCGAGCGCGTCCCGGACAGCGATGAACGTTAGCGATGTGGAGCTACATGTGCATGAAGGCGGACCGGTTTTGTAATGAACGCTGGCCGTAAAAAGGGGCGACCGCGGGAGGGTCGCCAACTACAAGGGAGGGGTCAACGGACCGTTGGGTCGGCGCGGAAGCACGAACACGAGTCAGGAGGCTGGCCGCAAGGGGTCCGGGGAGGCGGATCCGACGCGGGCAGCCACGGGGTCGCGGGTCCGGTCGGTCGGGATGGCCACGAGGTTGGCCGGATCTGGCACGGGCGGCCGTGGGGTCGCAGATCTAGCCGATCGGGTGGCCACGGGACAGGCCAGACTGGCCGCACGGGTTGGAGGAAGATAGCCGGGTTGGGGAGAAGGTGGCTGGATTGGGAAAGGGGCCAGTTAAGGGGGCAGATCCGGCGTAGGGTCGCGGACCATGGGGTCGAGGCAGATGCTGGGCTGCAGCTGCGCCGATGGAAGGCGGGCCAAGGGTTGGTGGATATGATGTTTTGGGAAGGAGGGGTGAGATGAAGTAGAGATGGAGGATGGAGGAGGAGTTGAATGGAAGGAGAAGGAAGAGGAATGAAAAATGAAGGATTGTGAGAAGTGGGGGATATATTGAGTAATCTGTGGAGAGAGAAGGGGGTGAGTGATGGTGGTGGTAGTTTTGTGAGATAGAGAGGAAATTGAGGGGAGAGTTGGGAACGTGGGAAAAAGTCACTCGACTGAGTGTAAGAGAGGTTTTTTTTTCCTTCTTTCATAAATAATTATATTTTTTTCCTTTCTTAAAAACAAAGTTAAATGATTAAAAGGATTTGAGTTCGAGACGTGTTCGAAGTCGGGTTGGGTTTGGGGTCGGACCCCGGGCACGGAATCGGGACGGGTCAGCAATCAAAGATCCGATACCAATAAATTTAAAATAGTATTTTTTCTTTCGAATACCGACTAATAATAATAATAATAATTTAATAATACTACCAATAATCTAACTATGCTGGGATAAAATCCAATAATTCGCCAATAATTTAAAAATCCAAAAATATGAGTTTTACAGTGGTACAATAAAGGTTATTCGAGATTGATTGAAAATTTTGAAAAATCTTAAGTTATGATTTTGAGGTGACTAGATAAGGTGGAAAGGTTATGATACATTTTTGGAGAAATTTTTGTGTTATGATAAAGGTTATCTTGAGGTTGAGTAAAAGAAATTTAAATTTTTAGTTATGAGTATGATTGGCAGCTTAGAAAGATATTTTATTAGATTATTTGGAAAATTATATTGCAAAGTTTTGAAGAAGTCAAATTTTTAGATTCAAATATGGATAGGCAACCAAGATAGATAAAGTAGTCTACATTAATTTGCATATCACCCATGACCATGATAGTTGTATATACTCAAGTGTAGTTGGTCATCTACCAAATCATATTTTTATGTTTCGATCTTGACTCACTCAACATTCCCTTAAATCTAGATTTTATCGTGACTTCTAACCATTTGAAACTTGAGAAATAATTGGATTCTTCCTTGATCATACCCCATCAAGTGGCTATCATATCTCTAGAAACTGTATTCCTAACTTATTTTACCTTGATCTACTAGAATCTGAATTATCTTTATTTCATGCTTTAAATTGGTCATTTATTTTGTGCGTTAATCATTATCTCATGAACTCCCACTTTCTATTTAAAGTCTTTTGTGTCCTTACCGTGACTTGGATAGTCGGAGCACAACACTAGACTTGTCCATCCAACAAATTACATATGCAAGACCTAGACGAGCCCACCTTCATGTAGGTATACCACGTGCCACTAAAAACATGCCCCCTTGTACTCTATTTTTATAATGCGACTTTCAAGTCAAAATGTTAGCTATAAACCCTACCATAATACCATTATCCTTTTTGTCTTCAGTTAGAGACCAAATCTTGACTCATGTTTCGACCCAATAAATGATTATGGTCCACCTAATTCCTTAAATGCTTAGCTTGTGCTTTATGTTGATTGCTACCTGCGCCTTATATTTTCGTGCCTTATCTTAATTTGCTTAGACCCATACATTTTTATTTTTACTTTTGTGCAATAATCCGTATTTATTATCCAACCGCTTATCATGACCACTGAACCTAACTACACTCTCCTCCCGATTGTTTTTTTCTCTTCAAGGATCTTATTTTTACTACTCTGTTATTCATGCAAACCTTGGTTCTTATGTGTGAAGATGGAAAACTTATCATGACACTCTTCGGTTAAAAACGAGGATTTAATTAGAAGGCCCATAGAGGAGATTGGTGTTATAGTTAAAGGAAATAATTGTTTGATTAAAAAAATTTGGTGGTGATATTATCTTTTGACGAGAGGAGATGTACAAAGGATAGTGTATTTGCGATTTATAAGGAGTTCGAGATCTCTTAAACAATCGTGATACTCATGAATAAATTTTACAATAAAATAGGAGTACAAAATCCATGATAAGAGAATTGACTAGACTTTGGAAATTGATTGAGGATATGAATTTTTTTCTGGGAGGATTATGAATATGAAGCTAAGACGAGTTCCATACTACCATCATGGATTATAGATGGTTGAATTCAAATTTCGAGAAGGACATCAATAAATAAATGTTTGAAAGCTTACATTTATGATGACGAAAGATTGAGTTATGCAGGTACACTTTTGATTAACAAATTAGCTTCCAAGATCATCGAACATTGGAGACGGACTCTTATTTCGGTACTTTTGGATATATGATAAATAAGTACAAATTTGTAGTTAGAGGATTTTGACTTTTACATTGATTGAAGGTATGGAATTTTAAACATATGTGTGGTTAGTATATTGAAGAATTCAAAGTTCGGACTATTTGAAGTTCAATGATGAGATATAAAAATTTAGAGTACACTTTTAGATCAAATATCTATAAGTTAAACTTTGGAGGGAAAATAAAATGGAAAAGGTTTTAAAAAGGACAATTTGAGTAAATATGAGATTTTAGAATTTTTTTTAATTTTTGTGGAATATAAAATTTGAAGAGACTGCATAAAGTTACTATTGATAAGATGATTCGAGATATGACGATGAAATTTTGAATCAAGAGTATCGAGCTAGTAAATTTTTGAGATTGGAAAATTGTTGCATTTTGTGAGCTTGCACGTCTTAGATAAATGATAGTCATTTTTTATTTAAACATTGATTGGGATGCCATGAGATATCTCATAAACTATACCAAATTTTTATCTAGATTATTGTTGTTCAAATTGCTTGCTGGATTTCGTTTTCGAATCGTCGCTTAAAACTTCTTATCTGTTTGCAAAAACAAAAGTTGATCTTTATTTCAACAAACTTTGTAAGAAGATTACAAGAATTCTGGGAAAGTACAACTATAGGAATCCGATCTGAATGACGATCGCTTTATCCTTGGACGATGTGAACTTTGAAGACGGTAGCCTCTGAAGATTGCAGCAGCACTTTGGCAAGAACTCCTGATCTCTAGTGATGATCTCTGATTTCTGTGTGTGTATGATCCCCTCTAGGAAGGACTTGAAACTATATTTATAGAGTTCTGGAAATAACTACTTTTTAGTTATTCTGGACTGCACAAGATGGATTGTGCTGTATTGGATTACGCAGGCAATGAACTGCACATGCAGTTACTCGATCGTGGACCATCTGTATGTGATGCGTGGCATTGTTTGATTGAAATGCGCTTGATCGTGTACAGACAGTTGCCACATGGTGAGTAATTGATGGCATGAAGGCCACATGTACATTGTCAGTTGTCTTGATGGAGTGCGCCACCTGAATTGTACTGGCTTCGGATTATGCTGGGATGGACCGCGCTGGGATGGACTGTGCTGCAGAGAGTCTGGCAGATTGTGCTGCATGTACAGCTGTCCTCGAGCACTGTGCTGCACGATAAACGAACAGTTTCCTCGTTCTCCGTGCTGTCAGTTGTCAGAAGATCTGATTCTCTGTCAGGTGATGATGAGGCCACGTCAGCTCGTGCACTTGGATGAGTGCACAGTTCAGCCTGTACAATCAAATTATTGTGCAATCTGTCTTCTGTGCAGTTCATTTGAAGGATGCATAATTTGATTTTCATGACTTCTTTGATGGGTGCAACTTGATTTTTAGGACCTACAAGACCCCCTTCAAAGTTTTCGAAGTTTGAAGATAGTCAAAGCTTCGAAATACTTTGAATTTTGATTTTTAAATCAAGTTGCGCATATGATGACCTGTCTGCGCAATCGGAGGAATTAGCCCCTGTTTATTCGGCACAATCTGAGGAGTTTGTGTATTTTGGAAAACTATAAATAGTTCTCAGTTCTCTCTCTACTATTCTTTACTTGCTTTCAAACTTTCGAAAGAGAAAACTTCTCGAGCTTTCCTGACTCTTCTTCTTCTTTTCGTCGATCTCAATGGCTCCAAAGTGCTCCGCCATCGAGAAAGGCAAGGCCCCCGCCGAGTCCTCGACTTGGGCTGCGCCGCGCCCTTCTCGTCATGAAGTTGCTCACCCAGCACTGCAAGGTAGTAAACCCGATCGAAAGACCCTTTTTAGGGTTCTTTAACACTGTTGATCCTTCGAACCTGTCTCTTTTTAGAGATTTGGTTATACTGCGCCGCCCTGTTTAGGGTTTCGGTTGCACAAACCCAAATAGTTTTCATTTTTATGAAGACTATTTTCTTGCGCAATCGGTTAGAACGTGCTGGCAAAAGTCAGCACAGTCTGCTGATTTGCGCAAGGCTGTCCAGCGCAAACTGATGCTTTGCGCAAGTTATTCAGCGCAATCTGATGGCTTGCGCAAGTGGATGAGTTGGCACAACTGGACAGTTTGCGCATAGAAGCTATTGTTGTACAATATGATGCTTGCGCAATCTGATGCTTGCGCAATCTGATGCTTGCGCAATCTGCTGACATAATCTTTGATTTTACTTGTACTAAATTCTGTTTTTTCTGTTTGATGCAGTTAACATCAGAGAGGACCCTGAGTATGAAATATTTGCAGGAGCCCTTGCTGAACCGGAATTTAAAGAAGATTTGTCCTATGTGCTTTTTCTCCAATATGCTCTGCCATCCTCCCGCCAAGCCATCTTGGTAGCTCAGGACAATGAGACTTTATTAAGTCTGAAGAATAGACAGCCCATGCAGTCTGCTGACGCCATTACCCATAAGAAACCCATGTTCTTATTTGGCGAAGCTATTGACAAGAGTTCTCAGCCAAGTCCCCGTGTTGAGCAAAGAACTTTCCAAAGGAAGGAGAAATTAATCCTATTATCGGATATTGCTAGATGCCTCCCTCTAGCCCGCTATGCCCATGTAAGCCATCCTAGAAGGATGGACTGGGATATTACTCCCCTCCAGCAGGCAAGGACAGGAAAGATTTGTGTCAAGAAAGGCCCAAATAATAGAGATATGTTCTATAGCTCCTCTGAGCGTCATAGCACTTTGCTCAGAGGGTTGAAGCCAGGATGCATCCCTCCAGAGAACTCTTCTTTGCTGCTGCCGGTGAGGACACCAATCTTTGCTAATGAATACGCAAAGGTTGAGGGCAGATATCCGGATCAGGACATCCGGCTGACCGGTCTGGTGAACCCAGACAACAGAAGGTGGAACTGCATAGCCAACTGGATATTGGCTCAGTTCGAAGACAAGCTTAAAGAGATCGAGCTTTATCATGCGGTATATGCTACCGTTTATGGATTCCTCCCAAACCCTCATCTGTTTCTGGCCTTGGCAAAGAGGTATAACTATAGGACAGGGATATTCATGACACCCTGCAGGGAAATTGGATTAGCCCTCCATGAGATGAAATACATCTCGTGCCTACCAACAAGAGACTTCCCTTATGAGGAGTATGTTCCAACAAACGACAAATTAGACAGACTACGTCGAGAAAATACAGAGATGGTGGCTGTTTTCGACGAACTATTGTGCCATTACAACATAAGCTCCCTGTACTATAACAGCGGTTCTTCCGGCACCTGTTATTCATCAAAGTGGTTGCCGTATCTTTTTCTTAATCATATCATTGAGAAAAAGACTAAGGATCATGACACATGCAACCCAACTTTCTTCCAATCCCTCAGCCACAGTGAAGTAATAAGACTGATGGAAGAAAACAAGAAAATGAATATCAAAGTTAATGATGAACATCAATACCCTCCACTCAAGACTGGAGATTTTGTCGAGAGTTTTATAAGAATGGGCTACAGGCCCATATCAAGAGAAGCCCAGCTGGCGGGTTTCCTGACATACTGGCTCCGTCGATTCATTGTACCCGGAGCAAGCGTCGTGGACCGCTTCCACCGCGGTGTACTTTTTGCTGCTGTCCGGTTAGTCTTTGGCTACCAGATGGATTTGCTGACAGCGATGACCTGCAGAGTGAATGCAGGTCTTCGTCTTTATGTTGACTCCATGATCAAATGGAAGGGTGAGAAGGGGAACTTCCCTCGACTGGAGTTGCCTTACACCTATTTATTCGGGTGGTTGCTTCTGTACCATCTATCCTTGATGAACCCCGACATGGGAGCAGTCGGCGGCAGCTTTCTGCGGAGATTCTCCCAGAGCAAGTGGGTGTACACTAGTCTGAAGGACTGTAGACGTACATTGAACCTTGGGAAGGGATGGAATTTTTATTGCGTTGCCCCTCCAACCGGTTACGAACATATGTCGACCAATCTAGTTGACCTTAGGAGGCAGCCGTTGGGTCGGGCAGCATTTGACTGGCTGAAGACGATCAGGCCATCGTATTTGGTGTACAGATTTGAGGATGAGTGTTTCTTGGAAACATATCTGCCAAGCCGCTTCGCTCGTCAATTTGGTTACGACCAATTCTATGTAGGCAACGCTATAACTTGCCTACAAGAAAAGGGGTATCTGATTGATGGTGCCAGAGCATGGGCCTTCTACAACGCTCGAGACACAAGGACAGTGTTCTCGATGCCAACCAAGAATGATCATGGTCCTCGAATGTTATATACATATTCACTGTTTTACACAGCTGCAAATACTTTCGTCAAGAATTTCAGTCTGGTAGATAGTTTCGCGACGACGACACGTTTGAAGAAAGGAGCAACTGCTATGCTAGCTCCAGGAAATGATGAACAACATGAACCAGTGGATGATCCCTTGAAAGCCTCAAGGGAAGCTAACTTCCTTGAGGAAGTTAATGAACCACTGAGGATTTCTTTGAAAGTTGTTAAGTCTCCGGCCAGAGAGAGGAAAAGAAGGATTAATGAGCCTTCCTCCCCAGTTGCAAAGAAGAAACTCCTCTTAGACCCATCAGAGAAAGTCACTACCAGGTCGCAGTCTCGGCAACTGGCCGAGTCGATCCGAGAAGAAGCGACCATACTGACTTCTCTTCCACAGCGGGTTGATGTGGTAAATGTTGAGAGTCCAGAGGTACCTCTTCATCGAAAGAAACTGGCTTTTAGGAAAAGAAAGAAGGTGATCCTGTCCTCGGTGGTGGCCAGTGCTGCTGCTGGAATTACTATGTCATCTCCTACTCCTGTCTCTGAGCCTAGGCATGAAACTCATAGTCCAGAACAGAGGGACGAGACTGATCAGAGAGAAAAGGCTGCAGAGCCTAGGGAAGATATTGTAGAGGAGGAGCAGGAAGCTTTGCGATCTCCTTCACCAGCGGTAGAAACTACTCAGCTTCCTGTTACACCAGGAATAATCCGCGAAGAGGAGGATCGTTTAATGATTGAAGCATTAAATGATTGCGACTTCGGTCTACAAGATGATGTTGATCATACCGCTGCTACTGCCAGCGAGGAAGCACCTGAGGATAGCATAAGCACTGAAGATACATCAATAGAGGTTATTGATGATACTTGGAATCAAGAAAAGGACATTGATGTCCAAAAATCTCCTGAAGCTGTTGAAGACACACTAGCTCCTGAAAAGGATGTTGAGGTGGATGTGCCTCCTGAAAAGAATATGGGTAAAGAAGTAGTGCCGGAGGAAGCTACTACCACTGATCCCAAAGGTATTAAATAAAATTATCATTCTTCTTTTCATAGATTAATGGCTGACATCTCTATTTTTGATCCATGTAGAAATCGAATCATCTCCGGTTCCTCCTTGCACTGATATAGTGCCGATAATGGTTATCGCTAGCGGTAGCCGACATTTCTCGGGTGGTTCTGAAGCCGGAAGTAGCCAAGCAGTAATGTCTGAGGCTACCTCTGCTAGACTGGAATCTGTACCCACAGACGAAAGGCTTGTTGCTGGGGCACGTCATGGTAAGATTGCCTTTGATCTTTTGATCCTTTTTAATTAATTGTCAATGACAACAACAATCAATGATAGGTTCATTTGTCCTTGCAGAAGAACAACCGGGAGGAGAAACCAGTTCTACTTTAGCTCC
This sequence comes from Iris pallida, assembly GCA_029216955.1. Taxonomy (NCBI): domain Eukaryota; kingdom Viridiplantae; phylum Streptophyta; class Magnoliopsida; order Asparagales; family Iridaceae; genus Iris; species Iris pallida. Next base: position 21,511,225 of record JANAVB010009398.1, on the reverse strand, counting down.
CTTGTTTAAAGAACCCTCTATTCAAGTGCAAGAACGTCCATCGGCACAGGCACATGCTGCATCATCATCAACGGGAGTAGCTGCTACCCTGGTGCTTTGGCAACTAACCAATTTATCATTAGTTCTTTCAGTAACCTTTTCTTTAATGCATTGGGACCCCTAGTAGATAGGGTACTAGAGAAAGAAGTTGTTGATTTCACTACTGTTAGAAGCCCAACCTCTCATTTGATAAATGCCATCCGAGGTCAAGGAGATGAAGCTCAAGTTGTTTTTCTTGAGCACATACTAGATGAGTTAGAAACATCGGTTAAGATCTACAAAGATCTTAATCGAGGGGAAGTGGAATCCTTAGTACAAGCTGAATTTGAAAGGATGTCTCAAGAAGTTGCCATTGAGAAGGCTAATTTCCAGACTTTCATAGACACTTATACTGCCAAGGCTTCAGAATATGATTCTCAAATGGAGATAGCCACCTCTGCTGTTGGAGAGAATGAGGAGAAAGTTACTGAGTTGAAAGCGAAATCTGTTCGTCTTCAAGAGGAGATTGCCCGTCTCGAAGAAGAGTTGAAACTGGTTCAGCATACTCTAGAAGATGAAGTCACACAGCATCAAGCTGCTACTCAGCAACTGGACATTCTGACCCAGGAACGAAATAAATATATCACAACTCATCATGCTGAAATCTCCCGCCGCTTAGTGACCTTACCGACTTTTAATGAAAAGTCTGGAATGGAGGAAGCTAGGAGACGAGTGATAGAATCCCGTGAGGAGCGACTAAAATCTTTAAAGCAGCAGATGGTTAACTTGATGACACCACCGACCGAATAGAAAGATTTTCTGTATCTTCTTGTTTTGCAATATGTATATTTGTAATGTCTTTCATCTTTGATCAATAAAAAAACATTTTTTTGTGGCTCTATTATTTATTGTATATCTTATTCAGATATAAATAATAGCGATAGAAAATATATTCAGAGGTACAAGACATGATATATTTCTTGATTCTAGAAAATAATCATATTCAATTATATCTGCTCAGAGGTAATATGGACGTGGCAAATATAATTTATCGAATATCATTATTTCAATAGACAACTTAATCAAAGATGACAAGTTGCTGATATGAACGAAATAGATGATTCGTCAAAATGTGTGAACGAAATAGATGAACGAAATGAATCGTCGGGATGAATGTAACGAACGGGTGTATCGTCAAATGAATTAAATGAACGGATGAACCGTCAAATGAATGTAATGAACGGACGAGCCGTCAGATGAATGGAATGAACGGGCGAACCATCGGATATATAATGAATGTGATGAACGGACGAACCGTCGGATGAATGTGATGAACGGGTAAACCGTCGGATGATGAACGGGCGAACCGTCGGATAAATGTGATGAACGGGTAAACCGTCGGATGATGAACGGGCGAACCGTCAGATGAATGTGATGAATGGGCGAACCGTCGGATGAATGTGTCACTTTGTTGTCTTACGACTCTCTGTCTATAAATAGAACAGAAAATCAGATGGGATGGTCACTTTCACTTTTTAACATAAAGTTGTCGTCTGGAGATGCATCCAAGAAGGCTGAGATTGCCCCGAAGGTTGAAGTAGGTACTGAGGAACATCCAGTCGAACCGGCTCCACCAAAGCAGATAGCAGTGGGCGAAGGTTCGTTTGCCCCCAAACCGCCAAAGGACATCTTGGACTTCCTTCTTGAACCAGGAAAGACTGAAGAAGAAGAAGTCACGAGGATGGCTGCTTGTAAGTTCCTGGTGGGTTCCAGCAAGAATGTTCTCGACTCTTTTGCTGATCATATTTTTGATAAGGACGGTAATGGCCCGCGTCCCAATTTTGAGAAGGATGATAGTGACCTTCCTTGATATTATGTACCATCATTCAAGATGAAATAAAACTGAATTTTATTTATGAACTTGTCTGATAATTATAAGCAATGTCTGTTACATTTATATATAATACTTTTTGAGGAATTTGCCATTGATGGGCATCATTGCAACTCGACCGTCTAGTTCTGTGAGTTGATAGGCTCCATTTGAAAAGACTTTGCTTACAATGTAAGGCCCTTCCCACTTTGTATCGAACTTGCCTTTGCTCGAGTGAGTCATAGTCATAGGACGTCTGACTGTTAGAACAAGCTCTCCTTTCTGAAATGCTCTGACCTTAACTTTGCGGTTGAAAGTCTTTGAGATGCGGGCTTGGTATAACTCAATATGCTGTTAAGCCAATAGCCGCTTCTCATCGAGCGCTTCTAACTCTTGAAGTCGGAGAAGATCATTGTTCTCTGTCGTGAGTTCGTTGGCGATAGCAATCCTCAAAGATGGAATTTGAAGTTCCAGAGGTAGAACTGCTTCACAGCCATACACCAAAGAAAAGGGTGTACAACTTGTAGGGTTGCGGACCGTAGTACGATAGGCCCAAAGACATTCTCCAAGCTTTTCACTCCAGTTTCGTTTGTTAGTAGACACAAACTTTTTGAGGAGCTTAATGATAGTCTTGTTGAAAGCTTCAGCTAAGCCATTAGCAGCAGGATTGTAGGCTGTCGAAGCGACATTGTCAATCCGGTGATCGTCACAGAACCTTGTAAAGTTTTGGCTGATGAATTGGGGTCCATTGTCGTGGATGATTCGTCGAGGTACACCAAATCGATAAATGACATGGTATTTGACGAAGTTGATGACACTATTGGTCTTGACTTCAGCCAATGGTATAGCTTCGGCCCATTTGGAGAAGTAGTCGGTTATTGCCAATATGAACCGATGTCCTCTAGAAGAAGGAGGATTGATGGGACCGATGATGTCCATGCCCAGGCTTAAAAAGGCCAGAAAGCAGCAGTCGGATGAAGAAATTCCGACGGTTGGTGAATGATATCTGCGTGGATTTGACAAGCTCGATATTTCCTTGCATATTCAATGGCATCAGATACCATAGAGGGCCAGTAATAACCCATGCGTCGGATGCGATCCTGTAGTTTAGGACCGGGTTGATGCACTCCACAGACACCGTCGTGAGCTTCACGCAATACTTGCTTTGTTTCATCACCAGCAAGACAGCGCAAGAGTAGGCCGTCATAAGTTCGCCGGTAGAGAGTTTTGGTGTTCTGATTGTAGTAGAATCGCAGAGACCGCCGACGAATACTCGTAGCCTCCTTAGGATCTTCAGGGAGTATGTCATGGACCACAAAGTCAATGAAAGGAGTTCTCCAATCTTCACCGATAACATTGACTTCAGTAAGATTACTGAACTCAATATTACAATTGTTTTTGACGCAGAACAATTCCCGATTAGAGATGACCACCACCTGCTGTCTTTTGATAGGGATGGCTAAAACTGCCGTAAGATTGGCCAAAGCATCTGCCTCAATATTGTAAGCTCGTCGTACATATTCGATGAAGAAGGCTTTGAATGATGTAGCCATATTGATTGCCGCTTCAAAGTAAGGCACTAGATCTTGATGGCGAACTTCATAAGTCCCTCTAACCTGGTTAACAACCAGCTTGGAATCACCATAAACTTCAAGATACTCGACGTCAAGTTGTTTGGCTAGCTGAAGGCCAATGAGTAGAGCATTGTATTCTGCCACATTGTTGGAGCAAGGCTCATCTAAGGAGTAGGCTCTTTGAATAGCTGACCCGTCTGGAGAAACAAGGACAACTCCAACTCCTGCGACAATGGCACCATTGGGTCCAATCCTGGATGTACCGTCAAAGAATAGACGCCAAGTAGGAAATTCTTCGGAGATTGTATTAGATTCCAAAGTCTCGTCTAGAATTTCGTCATAGAGTTTGGACGTCTCTGGAACAGGATGAGCTGCTAAGAAATCCGCCAGTGCTTGACCTTTGACAGACTTTTGAGGAACATATACCATGTCATATTGGGCTAGTAGAATGGCCCATGTAGCCAGCCGAGAATTGAGTGTACTGGGCTTCTTCATCAGTACCTGAAGAGGATTAACTCTGGATATGACATGAATAGTTTGGCCAATGATGTAATGCCGAGTCTTCTGAACAGCGAACATAAGAGGTAGGCATTCTTTTTCGACCGGACTATAATGATGTTCAGCACCAATCATAGTACGACTGAGATAATAGATGGCTTGTTCGTGGCCTTCTTTGTTCTTTTGGACAAGTAAAGCACCCAATGAATGGTCCATAGCACGGACATACATTAAAAATGGTATGCCAGAGATTGGTGACACCAAGACTGGTGGATTCATGAGATACCGCTTTATGTCGTCAAATGCTCGTTGATATTCTTCGGTCCAAACGAAAGATACACCCTTCTTCATTAGTTGAGTAAATGGTCTGCAGCGTCCAGACAGATTCGAAATAAATCTCCTGATGTACGCAAGTCTACCTTGGAATCCTCGTAGCTCTTTTAGATTGCGTGGAGGACGTATATCTTGAATGGCTCTGATCTTCTCGGAATCCACGTGTATACCCTTAGAGGTAATGACGAAGCCGAGAAATTTGCCACTAGAGACACCCAAGAATGACTTGGTGGGATTCATTTTGAGTTGGTGTTGGCGCATGAGATTGAAAATAGTTTTCAAGTCTTGGATGTGATCTTCCTTTAGACGACTTTTGACAGCGATATCATCGACATAGCATTCGACAGTCTTGTGCAGATGATCTCGAAATATAGTACTCATGGCTCGTTGGTATGTTGTACCAACATTCTTGAGACCAAATGGCATTACAGTATAGCAGTAGACTCCGCGAGGAGTGCGAAAAGAAGTATATTTTTCGTCTTCAGGATTCATCCGAATCTGATTGTATCCAGAGAATCCGTCCATGAAAGATATTCTTTCGAACCTACAGGTATTGTCAATCATGACATCCGTGATAGGGAGAAAAAATTCATCTTTGGACATGCTTCATTAAGATCCCAAAAGTCGATGCAGACTCGAACTTTGCCAGTTTTCTTTAGAACTGGGACGACATTAGCTACCCAATCAGGATATTGCTCTTCTCGGATAAAACCACAGGCGATAAGCTTCTTGACTTCCTCGTCGATTGCGTCCATCATTTCTGGCTTGAAGCGCCGTTGTTGCTGTTTGACCGGTTTTGCATTCGGCAAGATGTTTAATTTGTGAGTAGCAACTTTGGGATCCAGACCTGGCATGTCTTCATAGCTCCAGGCAAAGATATCGATGTATTCTTGAATAAGAAGAATTAATTCTTGCTTATCTGCCTCTGGAAGGTTCTTGCTGATGAATATTGGACGAGGTGACCCGCTCGCTCCTACATCAATTTGAACCAATTGATCTTCAGTAGGAGGTTCCCTTTGTTCGAATCGAAGTTCCCATTGGGTATCCATTCGTTGAGCCCAGGGATCTGTTTCGGGATTTTCTTCAACATCCTCGTCATAGTCTTCTAGAAGTTCGACGGAGACCATGTTAGAAGATACGGTCAATCGATGAACTTGATCGATGCTGGTGTCAGAATCCCATGATCTGGAATCAGAAGAGTTAGAGCGCTCTTCGCTATCGGATTCAGAGGCTGCTGGGGATAATATCGGAGGGAAAGCATATCCGAGACCTCTTTTAGTCCTGCTGTAGTGCATCTCTGATTTTTCTTTCAGAACAGCCGTACGGATAGGAGTTTTTCTACCCTTACCGTAGTTGAGGCCATTCTTGAAGTCATAACCCATCTTTCGGATGATGTCTTTTGATTGTTGACTGTAACGACGGAGTTGAAGGTGCCCCGTGTCATGACTTTTGCTATCATCCGTATAGCTGAATTGTTGTTCTGGTCCTTTACTAAAAAGTATTGGACTCTCGTATTTCTTACGAGCAGGAATAATACGATATGAATCCTTTGGGTGTTCAAATGAGACTTCTGTTTGAAGAGATTGTACAACTCCCATCGTAAATAATTGAAAGCTATCTAACATATCCAAATAGCACATAGCATGATAAATGACATAAGTATACTGGAAAGTAGATGCTTTTTCATTAATTTGTACATCTGTATTTACAGCAGGACCTTTAGCCTTAACAGGCTTGGTCAGATTGATTACAAGAGGAGGAGAAGAAGAACGTGGAGGAGGATTAGCTTTGTTACGACGGAGGTCGATAACAAGCGGCTCAGAGGAGGTGAGCTCTCTTTTATCCTTGTTATGAGATAAATCAATAATAAGTGGCTCAGAAGAGGTGAGCTGCCTTTTTTTCTTGTTACGACGTAAGTCTATAACAAGTGGCTCAGACGAGGTGAGCTCCCTTTGATCCTGATCATCATCAGTTGGTTGCTTCTGGACTGGCAAGTGAATAGCCAGTGGCTTGGAAGACTGAAGACGAGAAACATGTCCTTTGACAGGTATGATGAGGGTGTCATTAGGCACTGCTTCTTGCTCTTCTTCAGTGTCTAGAGACAGCACTACCTTCATGAACTCATCCTTGTACATACGAGCATCGTTGCAGTATGCTTTGACGCCTTTGAAAGGATAGAGATCAGCAACCTTCTTTTGAACTTCTCCATTGTCATCAACATATTTAAAACATTGATAGAGAGTCGAAGGAACAATGTTATGCTCATGCAGAAATGGTCTTCCCAATAGAGCATTATAAGAACAACCATGATTGTCAATGATGTAGAAGGTCACCTTTGTGCGAAGATTGCCTATTTGGAGTTTTAAGCGAATCTTGCCCAGAGGCTCACTTCTTCCTTGATTGAATCCAAGGATGGTGGTGATTATACTGGAAAGACTATGCACTGGGATCTTCAATGCATCTAACATTGTCTTCGGCATGATGCTGAGAGCAGACCCTAGATCTATCAGAATACGATCAACTTTCATCGAGTCGATATATCCTGTATAGTATAGAGGACGGTCGTGCCTATTGTCTTCCATTAGCATGCCATCCTGTGTGAAAGTATGTTTGGAATTAACTCCAACACACTATGACAATGGAGGCAAGAGACTGGCTCTACTTTTGGCTTCTTTAGCAGGGCTAGACAGGTTTCTGCCTGCATGAGAGCCTCACTCAGAGTTTCCCGAGTCTCTTTGGAGAGGCGCAAGAGTTCGAAGATGGACAGTCGGGCCGGTGTATTGGCTAACTGAGCCAAGATATCAAAGTTGTAAGGCTTTTCAAGTCCGGAAAGAGAGGACTTCTTCAAAGGTTTGTCGAAGCGGACTTGTTGTTTGCCTTTGTCAGCGACCGTCGGCTTGGGAGGAGTAGACTCTACAACCGGTGAGGATGCAGTAGGAATATCCTCAGTGGAAGCAGGCTGCCCTGGAGCAGGCTCAGAAAAAGAAGCAGGATTCTCTTGAGCTTCGGAATAATCCTTTAGATAGGCTTTCCCTGATCTGGTGCCCAACAGGATTTCCTCGTCAACTATAGGGTCAAAAGACACCATATTGCAAGTCTTTGTCTTACTCTTGGAGCGGTCTTTCTTCTTGGAGGAAGAGGAAAGTTCGAACTCCAAGGCCAAATCTAGATAAATCCACATAATCTCGCCATTGTCAAGAAACAAGGGGACGAGACCTTCACTTCGTGGAGGAGGGAGATTCTCGATCTCAAGAGTAGCTTTGGGGATAGGAATGACACCATGTTGTACCATCTGCGGCGGGAAGTCACTGAACTGAACTGAGACCATGTTTGCGGTAACAGTTTTTTTGTCTTGCTGCAGAGTGACAACACCAGCATTGACCAGCTCTTGAATTTTGTCTTTGAGCACATAACATGCTCGAGTAGGATGCCCAATGAACCTGTGATAAACATAGTACTTAGGATGATCAGTCTTACCGACTTCATCAGGCTTCTTCGGATCTTGAAGATGGAGCTTGTTGCTTTTGATCAAGCAATCAAAGATGCTCACGGTGTCATTCTCGTCAAAAGAGTACTCTACTTTTGGACGAGGTTTCCTTGGTGGAGGTGCTGTAGGAGTAGAAGTGGGCGTAGGGGGAGCTACGTTGACCGCCAGAGATTCTTTGTTCTTATTTGTCAAGTTGATATTCAAAGTTTCTTTTCCTTTGCAGTTGTTCTGGCGATTACCACCACCCGATGTCTGGTGTTCATCCCGGTCGGGGTTAGACATTTGTACCCCTAACTGCTTGAATTTGTCGGTGCTAACTTCAGCTGCTTTAGCGTTGACAATGAAGGATGGCCAGTCTTGGAACTGAGTTGACCCCGTCCACATGCTGATGATAGGCAAAAGATTTGCCTTGCAGGTGTCTATGGTGACAGCGGCCGGAGTTCCAGGAGGCATTTTCAAAGCTTCCCGGCGGAACCTTTCAACGAAACTCTCAGCAGTTTCATTGTGTCTTTATTTGATTTTATTGAGGGCTGACATGGTCATGTCATTGATCCCCTCATAAAATCGTTCCAAGAATATTTGCTTCAGACCAGAGAAGGAGGTGATACAACCATCGGGCAAGCTTCTGTACCAATTATATGCTATGCCAGCTAAACAGCCAATGAATACTCTGGTAAGAAGAGCGTCATTCGGTTGAAGTTGGACAGTCATAACCTCAAAGTGGTTAATGAACTGACTGGGAGAAGTGCTGCCATCAAACAGCGAGATTGTTGGAATTTTGTACTTAGGAGGAAACGGGACTTCCTTCCATTCAACTGGGTAAGGTTGCTTGATCTCCAACCTCTGCAAGTTGTCTTTCTCTTTGAAAGCTTCGAACTGAGTACGTAGGAGCTTGACAGCTTCATTGGCATCTTCCACTGATATAGAAGGAGCAGGCTGAGTCACAGTGTTAGGGGGAGGAACAGCGTGATAAGCACTACCCCCAACACCTGATTGATTGGGTGTAGGTTGAATCTGTACAGGAGGTACTTGAAGAGATGCTACCCCCAGTCCTATATTGACAGGTACCGACGATGCTATGATTTCAGGATTTGCAGGAGGTACGATCGGTGGTACCGTATGCTGGGCTACAATGATGGAATGCATACTTGCGACCATCTCAGCCATGGTCTTCAACTTGTCTTCTAATGCAGCTATTCGTTGTTCTTGACTAGCCGAACTGGAAGCATCGGGATCTTCAGTGACAACATAAGCTGTCACTTCTCTAGGTACAGTGGAGGACACTGTCTGTTTCGAACTTTCACTGTATGTATCGTAGTCGGAGAAAGAATCATCTCCTGAGTGAGAAAGAGGAAGATGATCGGAAGGATCTTGAAGATTCCTTTGACCGATTGTGTCTCGGCTTCGGGATCGGGTATGTTGGAATACTCCATCGGAAGATTCTTAGAGTAAATCCAAATACCGCTGGCTTGGCTTGCGAGGTTTGCCATGCTTGGAGCACTTCTTACCCCCAGTGTCTCTGGAAGTCATATTGACAGAAGCATACAAAACTTCGTCTTCGTCTTCTGACATAGGTTCAGAGTTTGTAAAGTTCAGACGATCGAAGACAGATCGTCTTGTTGTCTGACAACAACACTTGATGACAACCTTGTGATTGCAATGATGTCCAAGTGGTTGTACTGGGGATGTTGAGATGTTGTCCCATTTTTGCTTGAGGTGTTCTCGGAGATCGGGAACAGCAACAGGACGAGAAGAAGTTCGAGGGATGTGTTCTTTGACAATATTCGGAACATGGTTCCGATTCTTCAAATATTTTGTCCCTTGAGTGTACAGGGAATTACTCATTTCATTGGCATAGGTGTCCGAATTTTTGATCCTGAAAGTTTGCTTCTGATGCTGGTTGGTCTTCGGCATTGGCTGTTTGCGTTTCACCGAAGTTGGTCAATTGAGATAAGTTCTTAGATCAGCAAACTCACCCCCAGGGGTTTCTGTCTGAGACACTAACAATTTTCTCTGTCTTGAACGGGATATCTGGAGAGTTGGGGGATCTTGGAACTCTGCTACCGGAGTAGGCAGAATACCTCTCTGATCAGTATACTTTCCTTTGGCAAAGAGGGAAGAAGAACCCTTATTGGAAAGAGTTCTTGTACTGACTAGTGCCGGAGCACGTTCAGATTGATCTTCTACGGTAAAAACCGAGGAAGACTGAGAAAAGACCAAAGGACCTTTTCCTTTGTTTTGTGAAGAAGGGTTAGCTAAAGAGTGTTTCCCTCTGTTGTCTTCCAAGTCGTGGGACGAGGAAGTTTGAGAAAAGACCAACGGGCCTTTTCCTTTGTTCTGGGGTGGAGGAGGAATAGCCAAAAGACTACCCCCAATAGATTGCGCAGGAACAACAGGGTGTTTGAGAGGAGGAGCAGAGCTTTTCCCCTTGCTGTGGGAAGAGGAGAGATTAACCAAAGGGCTGTCTCTCTTAGACTGCGCTGGCGCAGTTTGCGCATGGATTGATGGCGCACTGGCAGGTTACGCATGAGTGACTCTGGCAGAAAGTCTTCTGGCCTCAGTCACAGTGACTTGTGCAGCAGGAGTCTTGTTGCCAGAGTGTTTGTGTTGCACTCTGGTTGCTGGAGTGGTGGATTGCGCAGGCAAGGTTGCAGCCAACTGCGCCAGAGGAATAGGAGTCTTGTACTTTGACAGAGCAGCATAGGAAGTAGGTTGTGCACTGGAAAGGGGAGCAGCATACTGCGCATGAGCAGTAGCAGTAGACTGTGCAACAGGGACAGCAGTCTTGGGAACAGAGGCAGTAGATTGCACAGCAGGCTGAGCAGCAGAAGTAGTGGACTGCGCAGCAGTCTTAGGGGCCCACACTGGGTAAACTTTGCTTATGGCAGAAGTTGTTGCAGTGCGAGGGGTGGTCCTGGAGTTGATCATCGCCTCGTAGGCCGTCTGGTTGACCTTTACAACCAGCATTTTCTGCGTCTTTCCGATAGACGCAACGTCACATTGAGTTGTCACTTCCTCGTCGGAGGAGAAAGTCATCCCCAGCAGAGTCGCCATTTTGTTTGCAAAAACAAAAGTTGATCTTTATTTCAACAAACTTTGTAAGAAGATTACAAGAATTCTGGGAAAGTACAACTATAGGAATCCGATCTGAATGACGATCGCTTTATCCCTTGGACGATGTGAACTTTGAAGACGGTGGCCTCTGAAGATTGCAGCAGCACTTTGGCAAGAACTCCTGATCTCTAGTGATGATCTCTGATTTCTGTGTGTGTATGATCCCCTCTAGGAAGGACTTGAAACTCTATTTAGAGAGTTCTGGAAATAACTACTTTTTAGTTATTCTGGACTGCGCAAGATGGATTGCGCTGCATTGGATTGCGCAGGCAATGAATTGTGCAGGCAGTTACTCGATCGTGGACCATCTGTATATGACGTGTGGCATTATTTGATTGAAATGTGCTTGATCGTGTACAGACGGTTGCCACATGGTGAGTAATTGATGGCATGAAGGCCACGTGTACATTGTCAGTTGTCTTGAAGGAGTGCGATACCTGAATTACGCTGGCTTCGGATTATGCTGGGATGGACCGCGCTGGGATGGACTGCGCTAGGATGGATTACGCTGCAGAGAGTCTGGCAGATTGCGCTGCATGTACAGCTGTCCTCGAGCGCTGTGCTGCACGATAAACGAACAGTTTCCTCGTTCTCCGTGCTGTCAGTTGTCAGAAGATCTGATTCTCTGTCAGGTAATGATGACGAGGCCACGTCAGCTCGCGCACTTGGATGAGTGCGCAGTTCAGCCTGCGCAATCGAATTGTTGCGCAATCTGTCTTCTGCGCAGTTCACTTGAAGGATGCATAATTTGATTTTCATGACTTCTTTGATGGGTGCAACTTGATTTTTAGGACCTACATTATCGATAAACTCTCGTGCCTATGATTTTACCATCTTGACTAATAGTGCTGTTATAATCTAATTTTGCAAGCTCATTGATTTATCGAGCTTGTTCATGACTAATGTTATTGAGCGCGCTCACTAACATGTTGTCTAATCAGAACCGGTGCATGATGGTCTGATCAACCAAGTGTACTTTGGTTCGCTTTTACCTATTGTTCTACGTAGATGGAACATAATTAAAACTTGGCCTCTAGAATCCCATCCACGACTGCCTTGACAATTCTTTTGAGATTATTCAGTCGTCTTTGAACCACGTATTCGTAATATCGTCTCTGAACTCTTTATTGCTTTCGCCTTCACCTATTTTGGAAAGACGAAGGCACTTATACTAGAATTCCCTCTAGCCTACCTATCACTTATGACCCATGTCATTCAATGTGACTACATCTTCGTCTTAAACTCCTCGCCCTTTCCTCGGCATACATTTATTATCACCACTCAAGTTAGGAGTGAATCATTCTCGTAATCGTGCACTCAACCCTACCTATTCCTAAATTTCGAGGACGAAATTCTTTTAAGTTGGGTAAGATGTAAACCCCCTAAATTTCTACTACAAGTTTTTTTTTTATTTTGGTATTTATTTTGCACTTCTTATTTAAACGTCGCATATGAGTTCGCATTGTTGTGTTTCGCGTAGCGTGCAAAAATTTCGTTTCGTATTTGCTCGACGAGTGCGAATATGTGCGAGGTACATATTTTTGTAAAAATATTTTTATTTTAGAAGTATGGTTTTTATAATAAATATGATTGTTTAAAGTTGTTACCAAAACCTTATTTTTATATAAAAGGATTATTTATTTCACTATTCAAAAATAAGTAGTAGTTTAAATTTTTGATATATTATTATGAGTGAGCAACATAAAATTATCTCATGTTCATTTGTTTTTCGAAAACTAAATAAAATAGATTCATTTATTATATAAAAATAAATTTTTATTTAATATTTAGGTAATTATCATGATTTTTGAAATTATTATCATTGGTATTTTTAGAAAATCTATTTTTGAAATTTTTGTGGTAATTTTTTTTTAAAAAAACCTTGATTGATTCTTTTGATTTATTTGAATAATGTAATCAGTATCTATATCTGAAATTTGAGCATTCTATATGATTTTAAATTAAAAGATGGAAGGTAATTACATTTATATCGTTTTAAATAAATGCATGAATTATCTCTAGGGGTTTAAACAAACCCAAGCCTTATCCAACTGGGAATTCCCACCTCCTATATATATATAGAAGAGGTACTCCTCCATAATTGTCACAATCCAAAACCTGTGCATTGTGTCTTTGCATATCCAAAGTCTTATTCCAATCTCTATAATCATCCACGTAGCGTCCGACACCCCGGATACTACGACAATAACCACAACAACCACCACAACCACCTGCCTCCGTCTCTCCGGCACCCCGTCTCTGACACCCAGCACCTCTCTACCTTCGCCGAACCCCCATCGCCATCCGACCATCCAGCAGCCACCAACGGCGTAACCATCACCGCCCCCTTTCCCTGTTATTTTTTGACGAACCCCCGCGCCCCCACACCGACAACCATCGCCACCACCGTAGCCACCCCGCCACTCCGACAAACGATCCCGGCCAACCTCCTCCCATAGTCGGACAACCCCGTCAAAATCCGGTCACCACCACCATCATCATCTCCTCACTGCCACCACGTCGCAGCCCCAAAAACCCCATCACCAGAAGAAGAAGAAAAAGAAAAACGCAACACCCTAAACTCACCCCACAGCCGGCCTCCTCCCCCGTTCGCTCCAGTCGTTGTAACCCTCGCCGTGCCCGCCGCTGGCCCGCCTCGACCCAGCTGCGCGGATCCCCGCGAGACCGCACCGTCCGCACTACCGCCACGCCGTGGCCGAGATCCCTTCGCCCAGTGCTGCAGGCTGAGCACACCGCCGCCGCGCCTGAGCACCGTGGCCGCGTCCTCCTCCGGTGAGTTCTCCGGCTGGTAACCCTCTTCTCTCCCACTTCTCCCTCTTATTTCCTCTTCCTCTCTCTCTCTCACACTTTCCTAAATTAAGAGCCATAGCAGCTCTTATGAATCATATTATTATTATTAATATTATTATCAATATTAGTAGTATTATTATTATTATTATTAGTATTATTATTACCGTTATTATCATTATCATCATTATTATTATTATTATTATTATTATTATTATTATTATTATTATTATTATTATTATTATTATTATTATTATTATTATTGTTATTATTATTATTAAGGATATCATTTTCTTTATTAATAAGGTTTAGAAATAAATATGTATAAATATTTATAATATGTATAAATATGGTTTATTATTTTTCGGTATTTAATTTCTTGTACAAATTTTGTTGACTAAAAATATATAGTAAAATATTCCAGAAATGTAGCTTTCAAATTATAAAACGTATTCTAGTATTTTTTAAATAAATAAATATATGATTATTCTATTTTTACAAACAGAGAATTTTTCCTAAAACGGTTTTTAGATTTCAAGTATTTACCAAAATAATTTTACTAATAAAAAAATCTAGTTTCAAGTATTGAAAGTATTTTCTGAAAAAAATAGTATACATAGTTCTATCCCTACAATTCCTCTCCATTATCACCATTTATCGTAACTGATCGTGCATCCTATTTTCTCGTGACTTCGGACCTCCTACATACTGGCCATGGCAATTGGACAAAATAAGATTTGTCGGATCCTTGCACCACACCAGGTAAGATACCTTGCCATATTTACTGCTTATATTTAGTTGCATTTTATTTCAGTTATTGTATCTATATTTCTTGTTTATTATTTTCTTCTTGCTTATGGACCTAGAGTTAAGAGACTACCGTCAATGGTGTGCATGTCATTAACCTTGTCACGAAGGTAACACGAGTTGTGTGTGAGTGGTGAGTAACATGTAGAAGTCACTTGCGTGTTGGCTGATCCCCTGTGCGCATGCGTAGAAATAACTGTCAATATATGCATGTTAGAAGACTTGACAGTTATTAGATATAAAACAGTATTGTGGAAGTGACACATGTTGGTGTGTCGTAGTTACGATGCATGTATAGTATCATTGGGAGAAGAGGACAACTACTAGCGTAGGGGCTACATTTACTTTTTTTACACATATTTGTGGGCCGATAGTGACTCTTATGAGCACTACCTTCTGCCCCGGGGCCGATAGCGACTCAGATGAGCGCTACTTACTGCCCATGGCCGATAGTTACTCGGAGATACATCTCCGCTAGCTGAGCCGTCGACTGGTGATACTGACTGGTACTCCGTGCAATCTGACAATCTGCCGGAGATACATCTCCGCTAGCTGAGCCGTCGACTGACCAACTCTGAACAGGAGAAAGTGAGCCACCTTCGTGAGCCTGTCAACTATCACCCAGATAGCATCTCTACCAGCTGGGGATCTAGGCAATCCTGTCACAAAATCCATGGTTATATGCTCCCACTTCCATTCTGGAATTGGCAAGGGCTGAAGTAGTCCAGCTGGCCTCTGATGTTCAGCTTTAACCTGTTGGCAAACCAAACACCGAGAGACAAACCGAGCTATCTCCCTCTTCATGCCATTCCACCAAAAGTGCTGACGGATATCTCGGTACATCTTCGTGCCACCAGAATGAATCGAATACTGAGAACTATGAGCTTCGGTCATGACTTTCTGTCTGATATCTCCACTGGGTACACAAAGACGCTTACCATGTCGAAGTGTACCATCCTCATAAATGCATAATTCTGGTCTTCGTCCTGCTACTAATTCTGTCCTAAGCCACTGAAGTTTAGAATCGGAGGACTGAGCTATCTTGATTCTCTCAACTATACTGGACTGAACTTGCATGCTGGCCATCAATGCCACGCTGGTAGGAAGAACAACTTCTATACCCATCTTCTGAAGATCTGCTAATAATTCTGGTTGCGCTGTCAGAAAGTAAACTCCGGCTCACCTGGGATGCTAAAAACAACCCTGCCAATACGGCAATCTATCCTGGCATACTGGTCCCTCAACCAATCCATCCCTAAGACCACATCATAATCGGCCATCGGGAATTCTATTAACCTAGCGGGAAACTCTCTACCGCTAACTACGACCCGACACGAGGAAAATACTCTATCTACTCCCACAAGACCGTTACCAGTAAGTATATTGAGCCTTACTGATAATGACTCGGGTTCCAGTCCTATCCGTGTCGCGAATCGTGCAGACATAAATGAATGCGAGGTACCAGAATCAAATAATACTGAAGCTGAAAAGGTGTTGACGAGAATAGTACATGCCACTACCTCTCCTGGTGCTATTCCTTCCTCTCCCATGGTCAAGGCCAGCACTTGACCATGCCATCTGGGTGCGGGTCCCCTCTGCTGAAAATTCCTCTGTCTGCTCTGGATCAGGGCTTGGGCTTGGGGATACTGCTGCGGTCTCTGCTGCTGGAATGCCTGGGCCTGCGTCGGCAATGGCCTCGGGAGTGGGTACTGCAGCTGCTGCTGCTGCTGGACTGGTGCTGGTCCCCTAACTGAAGGACTAGAGAAGGCCGATGAACTCCCCCTGTTCGGGCAGTTCCCAATCCTGTGGTCTGGGGCACCACAAACCAAGCATAAACCCTGTGCTCTGCGACACTCTGATACCACGTGCCCCGGCTTCCCGCAGTGTGAACATCCCACTGCGGAAGACTGCTTCTGCTTCTGCTACTGAGGGTACGTCGGGGTGGAATGCTGAACCGACATCACTGAGGCCGCCCGCCTCGGAGCTCCAATGGTCAAAGCCCTGGCTACCGGGGCTGGGGCTGACGACTGATTCATCTGGCTGTGGGATCGCTTCCGACCTCCGGTCCTATCCACGATCCTCTGGGAGGTATACTCATGCCTCCTAGCTGCTCTCAGTACTGCATCAAAAGTCTGATGCTCAAACTGCTCCACTGCTAACAAGATCTCGAGGTGAAGCCCCTGCTGGAACCGTTGGGCCCTGTCGAACTCGGTCGCCACCAAGGTGGGAGCAAACCAACTAAGTCTCGAAAACTCGGTCGTATATCCATCGATCGTCCTGTCCATCTACTTCAGATTGGTGAACCTCGTCTGTAGATCGTACCGAGCTACAGTATCAAAATACTTGGTCTGAAATCTCTTCCTGAATACTGCCCATAAAATAGGGGCCACTAATCCATCGGCTTGCGCTGCCCACCAGCTGCGGGCAAGATCTAGTAACTGCAGGCGCACCACGGCCACCTTCTCGTTCTCTGGAGTCCTGGCTACTTCTAGAATCACCTCTGTGTCCTGAAGCCATGCATCTGCAGCGATCGCATCTTCACTGCCGTCGAAGAAGGAAGGGTTCAAGCGCTTGAAGCTGTTGGCCGCGCTATTACCCTGATGACCTCCTCTGGCCAAAGCGTCTGCCACCGCTTGGTGCAAGGCATCTCCCCGACGATCCTGGGAGGCTAATAGTGACATGATGAGACCCATCAAAGTGCCATCATCAGGCTCTGCAGGCTGGACGAGCTGAACTGGTGGCTCTCCTCCAGTAGGCATGACTCTGGAGGCAACTCCTGAATGTTGGACTTGATCTCCGGGTTCCTGCTGGTCCACGGGAGGTGCTTCGCCTTGCTGATCGGCATGTCCGGGAACAATGCCGCTGAAGAAGACGACATAGAAAATAATAAGGAAGGACCAAGACAGATCAACGATACAAATATGTGATCAGGTCAAGAATCTCAGGGATTAAAAGATACGGGCAGAGATCAAGGGCGGGTGCTGATTGAGACATCTATTCGGTAAACCCTCACATATCTTGATTCACAAGACCTGCATGGGCCACCACTAAAACCATGTAACGCCCCAGAACCAGAATACTGGAGAGCGGGGGCGTATATAGCCAGCTACGTATATTGAAGTGTGACCCACCTCGCTATACGGTCACGGCTGTCTAGATACATGAGGGTTTAACTACAAGCCAACAGTCTCCTATGGTCATGAACAAGCCTATTGTCTCAATCTCAAGCAAGCAATAATAGTTACAAGATGTCAGAGCACCAAATATATAATAGCAAGGCGTCCCATACATTACATATTGGATGATGATGAAGCTAGTCGTACAAAATGTCAAGACTAGCAGGAGTTAAGTCATACATGATCAACCCTAGGATCTGTCAATCATGTTACAGCCCGTAAGCAGACAATAAGTAAAGGTGCAATCGAGCTAACACGTGCTCGTCGGCTAAACGCCTCAAAAGAATAATTTTACAATAAAATGGGAGGACAAAAAGAAACCCACTCGTTGCCAGGGTTACGCCTGGTGTTCACCATCTGGCTGGAAGACAGGTGGATCCTCTGGTACTGCTCCGATATCTGGCCACACAAAACCAGCTGGGTCAAACCCCAGAAAGAGCAAGTGCCACAAAGGAGGCTTCACTTAGGGACTAAAACCAGCATATCACAACAGAATATTAAAGATAATAAATAAAGTACTAATAATAATAGAGATAACAACAGTAAACTGAGTACGAGGAAACCATTCAAGTAGCCAGGTCACAACCCTTAAACCAAACAAGGACCGGGGTTGCAGCCCTTCACCTGAGTAGAAACCCGTCTCAAATACTATTGGTACAGTAACAAGGCAATAAACGAAGAGAGGACTCAGAACTGCTCCGGGAGCCAGGTTACAACCCTTAAACCAAACAAGGACCGGGGTTGTAACCCTTCGCCTGAACAGAACTGGACCCCTGATCTTTATTGTTAAGGCCAGTATAAAGAATTAATCATGTCGTTGCAGTAAGGTAAAACATGACGAGCGTGGCATGGGGTTGCAATAAGACAATAACGAAGAGAGGACACAGAACTGCTCCGGGAGCTAGGTTACAACCCTTAAACCAAACAAGGACCGGGGTTGTAACCCTTCGCCTGAACAGAACTGGACCTCCGATCGTTATTGTTAAGGCAAGCATCAATAATCATGTCATGTCACAATCTTATACATGATCGGGACAAGACTAAGCTGGGATAAACTCCATCCAATCAATCACGGCCAATCAAGAGTACGGCTTGATACTTTTAACTAACTAGGGTTATCACAGGCCTAGTTACTAGCAAAATGCAATGAGATTATCCCAACAGCCACAAGTCCTGCAGACCATCCGGTTATCCAGGTCGAATGTCCGTTTATGGAGAATGCAACACGTGACTGTGTGCTGGAAATGTGTCATACTCATCGGTAGGCTACAAGTCCACTTAATGTGCCCAGATAACGGGATTGCCTGTAGCTGGGAATCTCTTCATGTCTACTGAATTATTCTAGTTTATTAGCCTTAGTCAATTACTGTAGGTATCCCTGACCGTGGTACTCAGGGATCCCTGTCTTAGACATAATGCAAACATTACCGGTTCATTTAGTACAAACACATTCACCCACGGTGTCCAGGCCATTCAATTCTGCCATGACATGCTAGCCGTCGCAACAGCATTCTAGATATATATCATGTCAAATACACTGTCAAGAGTGCGCCACGACAGGTCACTATCATGTCATATCATTATTTAAAATTAATATTTAACCTGGTATAAGCGTGTATGCAATAACTAAATATAAACAGGGTACAAGAGTTGTGGAAGAATCATGCGGCCCAGGGAGACGGGGCATAACTTCCATGTACGAACTTAAAATGAGGTGCTCCAGAGATATTCGGAAAGGCAAGACAAAGATCTAAAACTTTCATGTTTTAAGTTTTTCGAAATTCTGGCTAGAAAATAGCTAAACTTGGCAAAAACAGTCATTCTGTGCACTTTCTATGCCAAAAATTCAATTTTGAGCAAAATATGTAAAAGAGGAGGGTTCAAGCGTAAAATTTTACATTCTGGATACAATCCAGCATAAAATACGCAGTTTCAGGGTTCCCAGCGTAAAATTTCACATTCTGGATACAATCCAGCGTAAAATACGCAATTTTAGGGTTCCCAGTGTAAAATTTTACATTCTGGATACAATCTAGCGTAAAATACACAATTTCAGGGTTCCCAGCGTAAAATTTCATTTTTACGCAAGCCTTCCTGCGTAAAATTCGATTTTACGCTAGCTTCCCTGCGTAAAATCTCATTTTACGCCAGCACCACATTCTTCAGCCGACATGAAAATTCAGAAAACTTGTTTTGGCCATAAAAACTTCATTTTAACTCGAAATGAGGTGAATAAAAAACAAAATTCACACGAAATTTCGTGCTCTTGCTCATGGAACTATTAGTTTTCAAAAATAACAAGTTTTAGTAGATCAAAACCAAGAAAACTCTATGAACTAAAAGTTATAAAGTAGATCTAGAAGAATCTATCCATCAAAATTAAAAACTCCAAGTTCTAAAGAGGCTTATAATCATGTAAAGAAGAGAATGGAACAATAAAACTTGAAATCTATCGTGAAGCAAGTTGCACTTGCCTAAACCTCTTGGTAGGTGGAGAGCAACGGTGAAGAAGAAGAAGAGTGAATGATGAGAGAGAAAGAGGGCGGGGTTAATAAATGAGGATGGTGGTGGTAGGTAAGGGTTCTCCCCCTTGGTTCATGATGAACCGAACCAAGCAACCCAAGCCGAACCAAGCCAGGAGTCAAGTAATACGAGTCAGATTACGTACACGTATTCCAAAATACGTAATACGAACAATAGGCATTACAACTCTCCCCACCTTAAAAGAATTCCGTCATCGAAATTTAATCAAGAGGCTAGAGATGCAAGGACAAGCTATACTAATCACCGACAAGCTATACTAGTCAAGCAATCAAGCAATTATTTATACAAGCAAGGAATCGAAGGCATGAGGCATAAGAAAGATATTATACCTCACGAGTCAAACAGGTCGGGATATCGCGATCGGATATCATCCTCACGCTCCCACATTGACTCACCCAAAGAGTGATGACCCTAAACAACTCGGACTAACTTGATAGTCTTGTTCTTGAGTATCTTCTCTCTCCGGTCCAATATGGATACGAGCCTCTCCTCATACGAAAGGTTGGTACCCACAACCAATTCCGAATGATCCAGGATGTGGCCCGGGTCCGGGATATACCGTCACAGTTGGGATACATGGAACACGTCATGCACCTTACTCAGAGACGACGGAAGAGCGAGACGATAGGACACATACGTCGGCAAAAGACCTAGCCAGACTTGTGCAATCGGGATGTCACTCCCTGATTCCGGAATACGTAATTTTAGTACGTATACTGCTTATTTGTATTTACGTATATTTATACGATATTTATTTTGTTGTATTTCTTCATGTATATCCCAAATTATTTGACAAAACAATATTTCGTAATTTATTTTCTGTGATTTTAGTTTACAGTTTTGGCTCTAATTGGGTGACATGTTCTCGGTTCACTTGAATCCGTTGGGTCATCATGAACCAACTTGGTTTAGGCTTTTATATAAAACCCCATTCCTTTTCTCTCCCCTCATTCATTCCTCATAACTCCTCTCATTTACTTCCTTCACCCAACCAAAGGCAAGTATCAACTTGCACAAGGGAGAGATCCATCATTTTCGTTTTTCCTTCAAAATTTTTACCAAAACTTGTTCTTCTCCTCATTCTCTACTAGATTAGAACTTGGAATTTTCTGATTGGAAGCTTTAATTTTTGTAGATCTAAGTTTTAAACATTTTCGGTTTTCCTTGGTTTTGATCTACTAAACTCCACCATTTTCAAGTTTTAATGGTTCCATGTTGTAGAGAATTGAATTTTACTCAAGATTGAACTTTGAAAATCGAAATTTGGTTAAGAATTGACTTAGTTATGATTTTTGGAGTTTTTTTTAGGGTTCATGGTTCTTCCCTCTCGGTTGAGGAGAAGAAGATGAACAGTGTCCTGTGTCCGCGCCCTCCGCGCGCGCGCATCCCGCGCCGCGCTGATGGGAGGTCCGCGCCCCTGTGTCCCGCGCCCTCCGCGCGCGCGCGTCCCGTGCCGCGCTGATGGGAGGACGCGCCCCCGCGCCCGCGTGGTGCCCGCGCCGCGTGGTCTTCCGCGCCGCGTGGTTCCAGCACCAGGCCGCCTCGCGTGTCCGCGCCTTGCGTGGCCCGCGCCTTCCCGTGGCCCGCGCCCTCGCGTGGCCCGCGCCCTCGCGTGTCCGCGCCTTGCGTGGCCCGCGCCCTCGCGTGCAGGCGCCCTCGCGTGTCCGCGCCTTGCGTGGCCCGCGCCCTCGCGTGCATGCGCCCTCGCGTGTCCGCGCCCCGCGTGTCCGCGCCCCCGCGTGTTCGCGCCCCTGTGTGGACGTCACGCGCCCGGCCGTTTTCCCCGCGCCTGCGTGGCCGCCCGCGCCCGGCGCTTCCCGCGCCCGTGTGGCCGTCCGCGCTCGTGACCGCGCCCTCGCCCGCCATGCGCCCGCGCCATGGATGTGACGCGCCCGCGTTGGTTGGCCGACCTTGCCTTAGTACCTAGTCAGCCTGTCCCGGGTTTTCCATTTTTTTCATGCTACCTTGGCTTATATACGTATATATGTATGGGTTTGTGTATGCGATATATCCTTACGCCTTTTGTCCTGAGCATGAATCTGACCCTGGAGAACAAAGTGTTCCTACTCGCTACATGTGCCTGAATGTCCCGGTTCTCGTTCATGCTTGACAAATGACTCGTAATCCCACGTGGCGCATTTGCAATGTTGCATTACACTAAGGAGGGTAGAACGTGTCGACCTACTGATCGACATGGATCCTCACTTGGGGTACTCGTACTACGGTACGACATTCTAGGAGGATGATCATGCAGGCCACAGCATGAGGATCCAAGATTTCACATAGGGTTAAATTAGGCAACTAAATCTATTAGATGCATGGAGAGGGCAGAATCCCGAGATCGTATTACACCAGCCGCCTTGAGGGATTGCCTCGACGCGCCAGCTGGTCACCACGGATACTGTGCCATCTGCAATGAGTGGATGCCGGTATCCGATTATTTCCTGATATATTATAAGTTTTGGCAAGGTAGCCCTACGGGGACTCGTGCCTGCAAGGTAGCCTTATGAGGGACCTGTGCTTAATAATACTTGACTACGCGGACCCCTGGGTTGGCTAGCCTTGCTGGAAAGATACGATCTGAGGACTCTGATAATTTAATACGAGGATAACCTCGCCATACTAGAAACTCGTAGACTTGACTGGCCGTAAAAATGACTTGCTTGTATTTTTCTTTTACCTTCCGCGAGTAACTGAGGAAAGCGGACTGTTATGGTGCGTGATCCAACCCATGTTCTTGTTTGATTGTTGGGTTGGTTATCGTACTATGACAGGCTGCGGACCGAAGTTACGAACGGAAGCCTTAATTTGATTGTGATGTGTTACTCCTGTGAATGACTAAGGAACATGGCCCACCGCGGTACGTGATCCAACCCATGTTCTTGTTTGATTGTTGGGTTGGTTATCGTGCTGCGATGGTCTGTCGACCGAAGTCACGACCAGGAGATCTTCTTACTTATATCTGTAAACTTATGTAAAGGTCATAGAGTGCGACGCGTCCCGGCTCCATGTGGCACCTTTTATCCTTGTTTGGTTGTAAGGGTGCCAGATGGGTCCGACGATGTAGCGCTACCCTATAACCGCAGCATAAGCTTTATTCTTATCATTATAACTGGGTTTTATCTTAACTCTTGTGCCCTTTGGCGGTACTTGCTATTCGGGGCTGACCCCGCTGGTTTTGTTTGGCCAGATCTCGTAGCAGAGCCAGAGGACGCGATCCTTCTTTCTGACATCCATGGTGCATACTAGGAGCATGGCTGGTCGGGGACTCGAGTGGGTTTCTTCTCCACCACTCTTGCTTATACTTTTGTGCGGCGTTCAGCCACCGGCACCTGTTAGCCGGATTACTTGATATTTTGTGTCAGTACATAATTGTAACTAAACAGACTGCAGCTGTGTATAATTTTGTGCTCATGACTCTCTGAGATAGCTATGTTATAAAGCTAGTCTCTCATGACCATTTTGATGAAGCGTCGGGGACGCCTTACTGCTTTACCTTTAATGTTCATTTAATTGCTGATGTTGTGTTGATTGATTGAGACATAGAACTCTGTGGGACCATAGGAGACTTGATTGTAGCATGTACCCCCTAGTCTCTTGACAGCCACGATTGCCGTATGACGTCACGTACCTCATATGGTGTAGCTGGCCTCGTCCGTCTCCGTATTTCGGTACTAGGGCGTGACAAGGTTTTAGTGGTGGCCCATGCAGGTCTGATTTTCAGACTTGTGGGGTATTGCGAATTATTAGGAGTCTCAATCAAAACTTGTTCCCCTTGAAATTCTGTTTCGAATTCTCTGTCCTTGCCTTGATCTCTAACCTGACTTGCATCCTCGAAATCTTCCTCGTCCGGACTTGATAATCTTATATTCTTCTCTATAGGGGTGCTTCATTCTCAGTAGCGGGTGAGGCCCATAAGGAAGAGCAGCAAGAGCATGGCTCGACTGGGCAGCAACAGGGGAGAGAACCTTCTCCAGTACAGGCACGAACAGAAATGGAACCAGAGGCAGTGCAGCCGCAGGTTAATGAAACTCCTGCAGCACTAGTAGCGACGGCAGTACCAGACGCCGTAGCACTCCTGGAGATCATCTGGGGGTTTCTTGTCACTAACCAACAGCAACAGACTCGGCAGCAGGAGCAGAACGTGTTGCTGAACCAAGGGATTCAGTTAGCTCTAGAGAGGAGTGCCGGGGTTGACTCGGGAGCCTCAGGAAGGTTCCGTCGCTTGAACCCGAGGTATTTTGATGGCACGGAGGATGCCATCACTGCGGATGCATGGATTCAAGACATCGAAGCCCTTCTTGTGGCAACCAAGGTTCCAGACGATGAGAAGGTTGATCAGGTCAAACTGGTACTTCAGGATCTTGCCCGCGACTGGTGGGCATCAGAAGAAGTGGGTACAAGATGCCCTGTTCGTTGGACCACCTTCAGTGACAGATTCAAGGCCAAGTATTTTGGCGTAGTAGCTCGATATGAGCTCCAGCAGAAGTTTATCAATCTCAAGCAAGCAGGCAAGACCGTAGATGGGTATGCAGCAGAGTTCTGCAGATTGTGCCGTTTCGCACCATCAATGGTGGCAACGGAGCCAGAGAAAGCTATGAGGTTCCAGCAGGGACTTCA
The DNA here is from genome assembly GCA_029216955.1 of Iris pallida. Taxonomy (NCBI): domain Eukaryota; kingdom Viridiplantae; phylum Streptophyta; class Magnoliopsida; order Asparagales; family Iridaceae; genus Iris; species Iris pallida. Next base: position 21,486,376 of record JANAVB010009398.1, on the reverse strand, counting down.
TTTGGAATTATTGCAGCTTGTGGAAGGACACGACTACCAGACGTTTGATGCTGTCTTGACGGCAGCCCGGAGGCACGAGCTTACCCAGCAGAGGTTGGCATCGAGGGCAGGAGGTCAGAAGAGATCTCATTCCCAGGTTGGAGGAGGAACAATGCAGCGAACATCGGCACCAACACCCGGTGTACGTATTCATGATGCGGGGGCACCGCGGAGGACGGCCGTGTCAACTAATACAGCGCCAGTTCGGCATCAGCAGCCGAGGAACCAGCAACAGCGTCAGGGAGCACCCCCGAGCTGTACATTCTGTGGGAAGGCAGGGCACACGAGGGAGGTGTGCCGGTCAGCGAATGGCTTATGCTTGAGGTGTGGTAGTTCAGACCATCGTATTTCTACTTGTCCTATGATGCAGAGGCCAGGAGGGCCAGCTCAGCGGTTTCCAGCATTGCCAGCTCCAGTGGCAACCCCGAGTGGAGGGCCAGTATTAGCAGTAAGGCCCCTAGCCCAGCGTCTACCAACGCAGGCTCAGATGTTCCGCCAGGCACAGGAAGCCGAAGGCCCTCAGAGGCAGCAACAGCATGGTCGAGGAAGGCCGCAACAAGGGGCTCCGCGGGGCCAGACTCTCACATTAACCTTGGGAGAGGCTCTAGCGTCCAGTGACGTGGTGGCAGGTAAAATTCTCGTCACCTCATTTCCCGCTGTAGCATTATTTGATTCAGGCGCTACTCATTCATTCATCTCTGCACAATATGCTACACGGATTGGACTAGTGTTTGAGGTATTGCCGGAGAGGATGGATATACTCACCGGCAATGGGCTCGTAGAAGTGAGCAGAGTACGCTTTTCATGTCCGGTAGAGGTGTGTGGGCATTTATTGCCCGCATCATTGATTGAATTCCCTATGGGGAATTTTGATGTTGTTCTTGGCATGGACTGGTTGAGAGACAGTCATGCGACCATTGATTGTAGAGGAGGTAGGGTCATATTCAGCATTCCTGGGATGGAGCAGTTCATCTTTACTCGAACCTTGAAGAATCAGGCCGGAGGCGTCATCTCAGCAGCAGTGTCAGAGCCAGGACAGATTCCGAGAGTGGTCGAAGATTTTCTCGACGTCTTCCCTGATGAGCTCCCAGGGATACCCCCAGTCAGAGAGGTAGAATATAGCATTGAGTTGAATCCTGGAACGAGGCCTATTGCAGACAGAGTTTACAGAATGTCGCCGTCAGAACAGGATAAGTTGTATCAACATGAAGAAGAGTTGAAGTCTAAGGGATTCATCCGAGACAGTAAATCGCCCTGGGCCGCGCCAGTGATTCTAGTTCCCAAGAAGGATGGGTCGACGAGGATGTGCATCGACTACCGCAAGCTGAATGCAGTAACAGTGAAGAATAAGTACCCGCTACCAAGGATTGATGACCTGTTTGATCAATTGAGCAAGGCCCGCGTCTTTTCCAAGATCGATCTTCGTTCGGGATACTATCAGGTGAGAGTCCGAGAGCAAGATATTCAGAAGACGGCATTCAGATCAAGATACGGGCATTATGAGTTTTTAGTAATGCCCTTTGGACTAACCAATGCCCCTGCAGTATTTATGGATTTGATGAACCGCATCTTTCTTCCATATTTGGATAAATTTGTGGTAGTGTTCATAGATGACATTCTTGTCTATTCCAGCAGTGAGGAGGAGCATGAGAAACATCTTAGGACTGTCTTGCAGACATTGAGGGAGCATCAACTTTATGCGAAGCTCGACAAGTGTGAATTCTGGTTAGATCACATTTTGTTCCTGGGGCATGTAATTTCTGGGGCAGGAGTGTCAGTGGATACGAAGAAGATTGAGGCCGTAGAGCATTGGCCAGTCCCGAGAACGGTTGCAGAAGTACGAAGTTTCTTGGGATTAGCTGGTTACTTCAGAAGGTTCGTGGCGGACTTTGCCAAGATCTCTGCGCCCTTAACGCGTTTGACGTACAAGGACGTGGAGTTTGTTTGGTCAGCTAGTTGTCAGGCATTATTTGAAGAATTGAAGAAGAGATTAATCTCGGTCCCGATCTTGACGCTTCCAGTAGGATCGGGAGGCTTTACAGTGTATTGTGACGCATCGGGGAAGGGTCTTGGATGTGTATTGATGCAGCATGGAAAGGTGATAGCATATGCGTCTCGGCAGCTTCGAGACCATGAGAAGAATTACCCGACTCACGATTTGGAGTTAGCAGCTGTGGTGTTTTCACTCAAGTTGTGGAGGCATTATTTGTACGGGGATCGGGTAGAGATCTATACTGATCATAAGAGTTTGAAATACGTGTTCACGCAGCGAGATTTGAACATGAGGAAAAGAAGATGGTTAGAACTGCTGAAGGATTTTGATTTAGATCTTCAGTATCATCCAGGCAAGGCGAATATCGTTGCAGATGCACTGAGTAGGAGAAACAGTGCCTTTATCTTGACCTCGCAGAAGCATATTTTAGAAGACCTCCAGAGTATGGGAATCGAAGTAGTTTTGCCAGGGGATATAGGAAGAATGACCAGTATGCAAATTCAGTCAACCTTAGTAGAGAGGATAAGGGCAGCACAAGCAGGAGATCCACAGATTCAGAAGTTGCGGTCGGAGTGTGAATTAGGCCGTAGGAAGGAGTTAGTAATTCATGAGGATGGTACGCTCAGGTTTGGAAATAGACTCTGTGTACCGAGTGGAGACCTTCGACAGGAAGTTATGTCCGAAGCTCATAGTTCTATTTACTCCATTCATCCAGGAGGAACGAAGATGTATCGAGATATCAGGCAGTATTTTTGGTGGAATGGCATGAAAAGAGAGATAGCGAGATTTGTATCCAAGTGTCTGGTATGTCAGCAGGTGAAAGCCGAGCAGCAGAGACCAGCAGGATTGCTCCAGCCGCTTCCTATCCCAGAATGGAAATGGGAGCACATCACGATGGATTTTGTGACCGGTTTACCTAGATCCCCGGCTGGCAAGAATGTAATCTAGGTAATAGTAGATCGACTTACGAAGGTCGCTCATTTCCTTCCTTTCAGAGTTGGGCAGACTACTGAGCAGTTGGCAGAAATGTACATGAAGCGGATAGTGAAGCAGCATGGTATTCCAGTTAGTATAGTATCAGATCGGGATACTCGGTTCACTTCCCATTTCTGGCGGAGCTTGCACCAGAGTTTGGGGACCAAGTTAAGATTCAGTACTGCATATCATCCGCAAACTGACGGGCAGTCAGAAAGAACCATTCAGACGTTAGAAGATATGCTACGGGCATGTACCTTGGACTTTGGCGGATCTTGGGAGGATCACCTTCATCTTGTGGAGTTCTCCTACAACAACAGCTATCAGGCTAGCATTCAGATGGCCCCGTTCGAAGCATTGTACGGAAGGAAGTACAGGTCCCCTTTAGCATGGGACGACGTCGGAGAACGAAAGTTGTTGGGACCAGAGATGATCACGCAAACTGTGGAGATAGTTAAGTTGGTCAGAGAGCGCCTTCGAGTTGCACATGACCGACATCGTCATTGGGCAGATCAGCATCGTAGGCCTCTAGAGTTCAGAGTTGGCGACCAAGTGTTTTTGCGGATTTCGCCAACTCGGGGTATCATTAGATTTGGAACCCGAGGAAAGCTTAGTCCAAGATACGTTGGTCCTTTCAAGATTCTCGCTCGGGTAGGCGATGTGGCTTATCGACTTGCCCTTCCGCCTTCGTTAACTGGCATACATGATGTGTTTCATGTGTCCCAGTTACGTGGGTATGTCCCAGATCCGAGTCATATCCTCGATCATTCGGAGTTAGTCATTGGTACCGACTTAACTTACGAGGAACAACCCGTATCTATTTTAGACCGGCGAGAGAAGGTACTCAAGAATCGGACGATCAGCCTTGTCCGTGTTTCTTGGAACCATCACTCTCCGGAAGAATCAACTTGGGAGCGCGAGGACGAGATCCGATCTCGGTATCCGCATTTGTTTGGTTTGTGAGGTATATCTTTATGCCATAATGACACGATTCTACATTCACTGCACCTGCTTGTATTGTACTTTTGTGATGTAGATAATAACTGCTTGTTAGTTAACTTGCATGTGATTGTGCCTTGCTTGTCCTGACCTTTCAATCCTGTTTTGGCTGGAAATTCCGAGGACAGAATTTTTCTAAGAAGGGTAGAGATGTCACTCCCTGATTCCGGAATACGTAATTTTAGTACGTATACTGCTTATTTGTATTTACGTATATTTATACGATATTTATTTTGTTGTATTTTTTTATGTATATCCCAAATTATTTGACAAAATAATATTTCGTAATTTATTTTCTGTGATTTTAGTTTACAGTTTTGGCTCTAATTGGGTGACATATTCTCGGTTCACTTGAACCCGTTGGGTCATCATGAACCAACTTGGTTTAGGCTTTTATATAAAACCCCATTCCTTTTCTCTCCCCTCATTCATTCCTCATAACTCCTCTCATTTACTTCCTTCACCCAACCAAAGGCAAGTATCAACTTGCACAAGGGAGAGATCCATCATTTTCGTTTTTCCTTCAAAATTTTTACCAAAACTTGTTCTTCTCCTCATTCTCTACTAGATTAGAACTTGGAATTTTCTGATTGGAAGCTTTAATTTTTGTAGATCTAAGTTTTAAACATTTTCGGTTTTCCTTGGTTTTGATCTACTAAACTCCACCATTTTCAAGTTTTAATGGTTCCATGTTGTAGAGAATTGAATTTTACTCTAGATTGAACTTTGAAAATCGAAATTTGGTTAAGAATTGACTTAGTTATGATTTTTGGAGTTTTTTTTAGGGTTCATGGTTCTTCCCTCTCGGTTGAGGGGAAGAAGATGAACAGTGTCCTGTGTCCGCGCCCTCCGCGCGCGCGCGTCCCGTGCCGCGCTGATGGGAGGTCCGCACCCCTGTGTCCCGCGCCCTCCGTGCGCGCGCGTCCCGCGCCGCGCTGATGTGAGGACGCGCCCCCGCGCCCGCGTGGTGCCCGCGCCGCGTGGTCTCCTGCGCCGCGTGGTTCCAGCACCAGGCCGCCCCGCGTGTCCGCGCCTTGCGTGGCCCGTGCCCTCGCGTGTCCGCGCCTTGCGTGGCCCGCGCCCTCGCGTGCATGCGCCCTCGCGTGTCCGCGCCTTGCGTGGCCCGCGCCATCGCGTGCATGCGCCCTCGCGTGTCCGCGCCCTCGCGTGTCCGTGCCTTGCGTGGCCCGCGCCCTCGCGTGCATGCGCCCTCGCGTGTCCGCGCCCTCGCGTGTCCGCGCCTTGCGTGGCCCGCGCCCTCGCGTGCATGCGCCCTCGCGTGCATGCGCCCTCGCATGTCCGCGCCCCGCGTATCCGCACCCCCGCGTGTTCGCGCCCCTGTGTGGACGTCACGCGCCCGGCCGTTTTCCCCGCGCCTGCGTGGCTGCCCGCGCCCGGCGCTTCCCGCGCCCGTGTGGCCGTCCGCGCTCGTGACCGCGCCCTCGCCCGCCATGCGCCCGCGCCATGGATGTGACGCGCCCGCATTGGTTGGCCGACCTTGCCTTAGTACCTAGTCAGCCTGTCCCGGGTTTTCCATTTTTTTCATGCTACCTTGGCTTATATACGTGTATATGTATGGGTTTGTGTATGCGATATATCCTTACGCCTTTTGTCCTGAGCATGAATCTGACCCTGGAGAACAAAGTGTTCCTACTCGCTACATGTGCCTGAATGTCCCGGTTCTCGTTCATGCTTGACAAATGACTCGTAATCCCACGTGGCGCATTTGCAATGTTGCATTACACTAAGGAGGGTAGAACGTGTCGACCTACTGATCGACATGGATCCTCACTTGGGGTACTCGTACTACGGTACGACATTCTAGGAGGATGATCATGCAGGCCACAGCATGAGGATCCAAGATTTCACATAGGGTTAAATTAGGCAACTAAATCTATTAGATGCATGGAGAGGGCAGAATCCCGAGATCGTGTTACACCAGCCGCCTTGAGGGATTGCCTCGACGCGCCAGCTGGTCACCACGGATACTGTGCCATCTGCAATGAGTGGATGCCGGTATCCGATTATTTCCTGATATATTATAAGTTTTGGCAAGGTAGCCCTACGGGGACTCGTGCCTGCAAGGTAGCCTTATGAGGGACCTGTGCTTAATAATACTTGACTACGCGGACCCCTGGGTTGGCTAGCCTTGCTGGAAAGATACGATCTGAGGACTCTGATAATTTAATACGAGGATAACCTCGCCATACTAGAAACTCGTAGACTTGACTGGCCGTGAAAATGACTTGCTTGTATTTTTCTTTTACCTTCCGCGAGTAACTGAGGAAAGCGGACTGTTATGGTGCGTGATCCAACCCATGTTCTTGTTTGATTGTTGGGTTGGTTATCGTACTATGACAGGCTGCGGACCGAAGTTACGAACGGAAGCCTTAATTTGATTGTGATGTGTTACTCCTGTGAATGACTAAGGAACATGGCCCACCGCGGTACGTGATCCAACCCATGTTCTTGTTTGATTGTTGGGTTGGTTATCGTGCTGCGATGGTCTGTCGACCGAAGTCACGACCAGGAGATCTTCTTACTTATATCTGTAAACTTATGTAAAGGTCATAGAGTGCGACGCGTCCCGGCTCCATGTGGCACCTTTTGTCCTTGTTTGGTTGTAAGGGTGCCAGATGGGTCCGACGATGTAGCGCTACCCTATAGCCGCAGCATAAGCTTTATTCTTATCATTATAACTGGGTTTTATCTTAACTCTTGTGCCCTTTGGCGGTACTTGCTATTCGGGGCTGACCCCGCTGGTTTTGTTTGGCCAGATCTCGTAGCAGAGCCAGAGGACGCGATCCTTCTTCCTGACATCCATGGTGCATACTAGGAGCATGGCTGGTCGGGGACTCGAGTGGGTTTCTTCTCCACCACTCTTGCTTATACTTTTGTGCGGCGTTCAGCCACCGGCACCTGTTAGCCGGATTACTTGATATTTTGTGTCAGCACATAATTGTAACTAAACAGACTGCAGCTGTGTATAATTTTGTGCTCATGACTCTCTGAGATAGCTATGTTATAAAGCTAGTCTCTCATGGCCATTTTGATGAAGCGTCGGGGACGCCTTACTGCTTTACCTTTAATGTTCATTTAATTGCTGATGTTGTGTTGATTGATTGAGACATAGAACTCTGTGGGACCATAGGAGACTTGATTGTAGCATGTACCCCCTAGTCTCTTGACAGCCACGATCGCCGTATGACGTCACGTACCTCATATGGTGTAGCTGGCCTCGTCCGTCTCCGTATTTCGGTACTAGGACGTGACACGGGATGAGCCCAAAAGATTGAAATTACTTCATTACTCTGGTATGTCTTCTATGGAACTCAGCATAATGATTATCGGCAAGCAACTTAAGCACTTATTGCATCGCCATTCTTGGTTTCGTCTGGACAGTGTTCGAAGTAGATAGGGCGTTGTATATTGACTTTATTGTAGACTTGTTCTTCTCATCTTCATGTCGTATGACAGAATATTTTGTCTCGGTGCAACTCCGGAAGTGGACAAGTCTTCGACTATCTTCTTCTACGTATTGTTCAACCGTCCGACATACGGATGTCCCAATAGTGTTTCGGCAATCTCATGGTTGTGGGTTCCATTATTCATTTCTACTGTCCACTTCCCTTCTTCTTCGTTTATAGTATGGATCGTGAATGGACAACCACATTTTTTCATTCCAACATTTTTTTTCGGAAACTTTACTTTGGATAACTGTGTATTTCTTGTGGGTTTTGAACACACCATCTCTTTCACATCCAACCATCACAGTTTGTTGTCCCGGGCGATTTCGGGCCGATCTAGATATCACTAGAACTATGTTATTTTCTCGTCCAACTTATCGACACCAATGTACCGCACCGTCGCTTGATTCAAACCAAAGATCGGTCCAGAATAAATTGCCTACATCGACTGCAATTGGAGCAGGTACTGCAAAATCGAAAGATGTCAAATCCTACAATAGAACTTAAAAGTTAATAAAACTAAACAACTACATAAAGCATATGTGAAAATGTTGTAATTAAATAGGACTGCCAGAGAGGAGGCATTCCTTCACAATATGTAGGACTGCAGCGGGCCTGGAAGTCCTACTTATTGTGAAGGACTGCCACTCTCTGGCAGTCCTAATCTATGATCTGGGCTGCCAGAGAGGTGACAGTTCTCTGTGTCACAACCCGATTTTTCATCCGATAAAAAGTTAAAATTTAGTTACCAAGAGGGCTTCCGAAGCATCAAAGTGTTTTTCGGACGTTGTGGGAAGAGAGTCTACAATATTTGATGACCCGGGTTCTTCCATGTTAAATTTTTTTCTACATTAAACACATAATTCAACTTTTATATGTGAAATTCATGTTTAAAACTTTAAACAAATATTAATTCGATGACTTACCAATAAATGAGAGAAGTCAATGACACTATTACTAGAAATTTCACCAACAATCTTCCCAAAATGTAGGTTGGGGAAAATTTTTGACGAGGTTATATTCTATGACCTAAAATGGGGAGGAAGAGAAGAAAAGAGTTGAGGGAGAGAAGAAAAGAGTAGAGGGAGGAAGAGAGAAAAAAAAATAGAAAAGTCTTTTATACCTAATGTTGGGCTGCCCCCAAGTAAAAAAAACTGATAGCAAATTTGTAATATTTGCAAACATTTTTGGGCTGCCCCCAAGTAAACTTGGTGGTGCCTAGGGGTGAGCATTATTCGGTTTTGAACCGAAAATCGAACCGAACCGAACCGAATAAGAGATTCGGTTCGGTTTTGAAAAAAATCGATTCGGTTTCGGTTTTGAAAATACTAAATTTTCTTATTCGGTTTCGGTTTCGGTTTTGGGTTTCGGTTTCGGTCCAAAACCGAATAAGAAATTTTAGTGTATATATATATATATATATATATATATATATATATATATATATATATATATATATATATATATATATATATATATATATATATATATATATATATGTATTAATTATAGGTATATACTAAATATATATAGGTATATATATATATAGAGGTATATACTATAGGTATATAATAAATATATCTAGGTATATTTAGTTATTAAGAAGCCCAATTTCGGGGTGGGCTTTTATGAAATGCCCACCCGCTGGATTATTTTTATGAAATGCCCAGAATTAAGTTTTTACACGTTAAATATTTCAAGATTCTCTCTAGTTGCTATGTATTTACAAAATTTGCCATTATCATAATTCCAAAAATACCCCTTCGCGTAAATTTGGACATCTATATATAATTATGAATTCGCAAACTCAGATTTGGATTGAGAAATTCGTATTCTTCTTCTTCTTCACGAGAAATTTGAAATCCATTGATATAATCTTTATTAGAGATCGCAGAATCGTTCGTAGTTCACTGTGGTTTTCGTCAGTCGAACGTCGATCATCCTTCATCATCATCGATCATCATCATCATCAACATCATCTTCGTGGTTTCCGGCGATTAGGTCAATTGTGGATAGAAGATCTTCTTCTCCGTCTTTTTATAGATCTTAAAACAAGGTGAGAGTTCAGATCTGTAGAAATTCATCCATCAGCTTCGTATATCTCGAAATTTATGCTGAATTTGATTTTGTTATGAAGATTATTAACTTAGAAAATGTTAGTGAGATATTTAATCTTGTTATTTTATGCGAATAGCATTCTCCGTTATATTTTAAAGGAGAATGACAATTACTTCTTATAAAGATCATTAACCGTTTTGTTTTTAGGACGGAGAATGCCATTCTCCGTCTTAATTAGGACGGAGAATGACATTCTCCGTTTTAATTTGAACGGAGAATGACATTATCCGTCTTAGTTAGGACGGAGAATGACATTCTCCGTCTTAATTAGGACGGAGAATGACATTCTCCGTTTTACTTTAGACGGAGAATGATCATTATAAGTTAGTTCCAACTGATGATATTTATTCTCCGTTATTTTTAGACGGAGAATAATCATTATTAGATGAGAATTTTATTGTTCTATTTGTGGCCTCTTATGTTTTTATGTTATCAGGGGGGAAGATATGGAATCAAGTTGTTTAGTTAACATTTGTTTCAAGGGAGACATAGTTTCCTGTCGTGTCACACATGAAAGTACCGTGGATTTTTTAAAGAATAAAGTGTGCGATCAATGGACTTCTTTGGATCCACTTTCCTTCCGTTTCAGGTTTTTGCACTCTGATGGGACTGAACTGTATGTTGAAAGTGATTTTTGGCTTCGCTCATTGGTTGGTGGTTTTAACGGTACTCATGATGTGAGTTTTGATCTATTTGTGGAGCAAATATACTCTCAATGTTCTTCATCAACATCTTTTCCTTGTCAAAGCTTTCACATGGGACCTTCGTCTTCCTCCTCTAGTTCTTTGAGTAGATCTTCTCCTACTGTAAAGGACAAACGAGTAGTACAATTTTATGAGGGCTCAACTGAGACAGTGAAGAAGAGGAAATCGGATATGTGGCCTGGATCAATTACTGGTGTTGGTCAGATTTTTCTAAATGGTGTTGAAGAAGTTAGGAATGCTGTTAGAAAGGTATGTTTTGAATCTCGTCATCCATTTCACATTTTGAAATCTGAGCCGGGGAGGTATACTGTTTGCTGCAAGAATTACAAGACACATGCTTGTTTGTGGAGCTTCCATGCTATATCTATTTCGAAAGATAATCAAATTTTTGAGGTGAAGAGGTATGTGGGAGAACATAATTGTGGAGCTGGCTATATGGATAAAGGTAATCAGGTTGTTCCAGCAAAGTTTGTGAAAAGTTTGGTTAGTGACATTGTTCGGATGCATCCTAAAAAGTCAGCAAAATCTGTTGTCGATGATTTCAAGGTCGACTACGGCTTATCTGTTACCTACGGGCAGGCATACCATGGCATTAGGCTGGTGCACCAGGAAATGTACGGAGATGATGTTAGATCTTACAGTGACTTGTGTTGGTATGTCAACAAGGTAAAGGAAACCAATAATGGTTCCGTTATCGACTTCCAGAAAGATGATTCATCAATGAGGTTTGAGCGGCTTTTTCTTTCATATGGGGCTTACGTAGAAGGCTTTCAATATTGTCGTCCAATGCTATATTTGGATGCTACTTTCTTTACAGGTAGGTTTAGAGGATGTTTGATGTCTGCTACAGCGAAGAATGGTAACCAACAGTTCTACCCTATTGCATACGGTATAGTCTCAGGCGAAGATGGCGATAATTGGGAATGGTTCCTTAGAAATCTAAAGAATGTTGTTGGATGTAGTAGGCGTATTGTTTTTCTTTCGGATCAAGGCACTGGTTTAGTTTCTGAAGTCCCTAAAGTGTTTCCTAATGATTACCATAGCTATTGCTATTATCACATGAAGAATAACATACCGATGAAAGAGAAAGGAAATGAAAGATTGTATCCGCATGTACTTGAAGCTTGGAGGCAAGCAGTATATGCTCTAACTCCAGGTGTGTTAATGAGACAGATATATGCACATTTTTTATGCATTTACCATTAATTTAACAAGGAGAATGACCATTCTCCGTGTCAGTAAGACGGAGAATAGTCATTCTCCGTTTCAATCACACGGAGAATGACCATTCTCCGTCCAACATAGAACGGAGAATAGCATTCTCCGTTAGCTTTTGAACGGAGAATGGTATTCTCCGTCTTGCATAGAACGGAGAATATCATTCTCCGTTAGCTTTTGAACGGAGAATGACTATTATCCTTATGAGAATGCACTTATTTTTTCATAATTTTGTGAATTGACCTAATTCTTTATTACTTATTTGTTTTTCTGTATAAAGGTGGGTATAGACAAGCAATCAAGAAGATTTATGATCTGAATTGTGGTCATGTTGTGAATTGGATGAATAAACAAAAACCTGAACACTGGTCAAACGCATTCTTCCCGGGATGTAGATACGGTGAGGTTGCTTCTAGTTGTGCAGAGTCATTCAATGCATGGATAAAGGCTGAGAAGAAATTGCCTATTTCAGCAATTGTAAATGTCATCCGTGTGAAGATGATGAAGATGATTTCGGATCGCCACAAGGATGCAATTGGTTTGAATAGCAAATTGACTCCATACGCTGAGGATATGCTGAAGCAGCTTACAGATGATGGCATGTGTTATAGGGTATATCGGTCCGGTGATTTCGAATTTGAGGTGATCGCAGATACTTCCTCCCACATGGTGAATCTTCTTGATTGTCATTGTAGTTGTCGTAGATGGAAGGTATATGGATTCCCATGCAGCCATGCAATACAATGCATCAGAGTTGGTTCAGATAAATCTGTTTACGACTTTGTGGAGCAGTATTGGACATCAGATTATTACCGAAAGTTATATTCATGTGCTATTCGTCCTGTTCCAGATTGCGAAAAACAGTTTGAAAATAATCCCACTGATGTTGTTCTACCCCATGTTCCGAAACGTGGTCCTGGACGACCAAAAGTGGACCGTTACAAGAGCAAATATGAGAACAAGGGAAAAGAGAAGAGAAAGATAAGGTGCCAGAATTGTTTTAAATTATGCAATCACAATCGCAGCACTTGTCCTCTGCCTCCACGTGCTGCTACGGTGGTCGAGGGGGCAGCGCCCCCTCGTTAATACATACAAATATATTCCTTCTTTTATATAACTGAAAATTGTTTTTTGAATACATATCTTACATTTTTTGATATCAATGGTAATAGTTTGAATTCTGCATATCAGCATAAGAACTTATTCTCCTTTATACTCTCTGACTTTATAATGTATTGAATGACCATTCTCCGTGTGTTTTAACACGGAGAATAATCATTCTCCGTTTTAGATACACGGAGAATGGCCATTTATAAGTCAAAAATACAAAGAATAACCATTCTCCGCGTGTTTTAAAACGGAGAATGCCATTCTCCGCGTCAGTAAGACGGAGAATGCTCATTCTCTAGGTCAAAATACAAAGAGAATGGCATTCTCCGTCTTTTTTGACCCGGAGAATGACATTCTCCGTCTATTTGGACACGGAGAATGGCATTCTCCGCGTCCCTAAGACGGACAATGTTCCTTTCTAGGTCAAAAATACAAAGAATAACCATTCTCCGCGTGTTTTAAAACGGAGAATGCCATTCTCCGCGTCAGTAAGACGGAGAATGCTCATTCTCTAGGTCAAAATACAAAGAGAATGGCATTCTCCGTCTTTTTTGACCCGGAGAATGACATTCTCCGTCTCATACGAAACGGAGAATGGCATTCTCCGCGTCCCTAAGACGGACAATGTTCCTTTCTAGGTCAAAATAGAAGGAGAATAATCATTCTCCGCGTGTTTTAAAACGGAGAATGCCATTCTCCGCGTCAGTAAGACGGAGAATGCTCATTCTCTAGGTCAAAATACAAAGAGAATGGCATTCTCCGTCTCTATTGACCCGGAGAATGACATTCTCCGTCTATTTGGACACGGAGAATGGCATTCTCCGCGTCCCTAAGACGGACAATGTTCCTTTCTAGGTCAAAAATACAAAGAATAACCATTCTCCGCGTGTTTTAAAACGGAGAATGCCATTCTCCGCGTCAGTAAGACGGAGAATGCTCATTCTCTAGGTCAAAATACAAAGAGAATGGCATTCTCCGTCTTTTTTGACCCGGAGAATGACATTCTCCGTCTCATACGAAACGGAGAATGGCATTCTCCGCGTCCCTAAGACGGACAATGTTCCTTTCTAGGTCAAAATAGAAGGAGAATAATCATTCTCCGCGTGTTTTAAAACGGAGAATGCCATTCTCCGCGTCAGTAAGACGGAGAATGCTCATTCTCTAGGTCAAAATACAAAGAGAATGGCATTCTCCGTCTCTATTGACCCGGAGAATGACATTCTCCGTCTATTTGGACACGGAGAATGGCATTCTCCGCGTCCCTAAGACGGACAATGTTCCTTCCTAGGTCAAAATACAAAGAATAACCATTCTCCGCGTGTTTTAAAACGGAGAATGCCATTCTCCGCGTCAGTAAGACGGAGAATGCTCATTCTCTAGGTCAAAATACAAAGAGAATGGCATTCTCCGTCTTTTTTGACCCAGAGAATGACATTCTCCGTCTCATACGAAACGGAGAATGGCATTCTCCGCGTCCCTAAGACGGACAATGTTCCTTTCTAGGTCAAATAGAAGGAGAATAATCATTCTCCGCGTGTTTTAAAACGGAGAATGCCATTCTCCGCGTCAGTAAGACGGAGAATGCTCATTCTCTAGGTCAAAATACAAAGAGAATGGCATTCTCCGTCTCATACGAAACGGAGAATGACATTCTCCGTCTATTTGGACACGGAGAATGGCATTCTCCGCGTCCCTAAGACGGACAATGTTCCTTTCTAGGTCAAAAATACAAAGAATAACCATTCTCCGCGTGTTTTAAAACGGAGAATGCCATTCTCCGCGTCAGTAAGACGGAGAATGCTCATTCTCTAGGTCAAAATACAAAGAGAATGGCATTCTCCGTCTCATACGAAACGGAGAATGGCCATTTCTAAGTTCCAAATGCACACATTATAGGTTTGTATTAACACAGATAATGACATTATAGGTTTGAATCAAACAACAGAACTTTAACAAAACAGATTTACATATATAGAACAATGTAAATTAGTCGTAAAATTGAATTTCAATACAAAGGAAAACAAATACATTACAAAAGAAACCTGACAAACAGAATATATACATTGAATTTGTTAGCCAATTTACATTGTCATTTTACAAAAGGAATTACACATTTACTCATAAGCAAAGCCTTAGCCAAATCTAGCCTTCTCTTTACAATAGTATTGTGAACTTGTTTGTTTGTTTTCTTTTGTAAATCAAATGGATATCTCGACAACTTTTCAATATAATATGAAACATACAGAAGGCAGCTGGGTGTTAGTTGCTGTGGACATTCTTTGCAAACCTTGAGCTCTGTTGTTTCATATTCCGAGATTGCTGGGCTTTTATTACTCATCAATGCAATCTTCTTTATTATAATTGGCTCAATTTTATTCTTCATGTATACTGCATCCTGGATTCCCTTAGCGCCCGTGTTTTTCCGCAATGAGTTGTAGTGCGTCCAAACATAGGAGCTGAAGTTGAATGCCAGCAGCGTATAGTATTTATTCTCCTCGCGGAAGAGTGGCACGAATAGCCATTCAATGTCATCTTCCAGCTCCATTATAAAATCTTCTATATCAACTTTGAAATTGTACACTGCTCCTTCTGTTGGATTTTCTTTATCGATAATCTTGGCAGTACCCTGTTTTCCAGAAGAAAATAAAATAAAATAATAACATGAGTTAGTTTTTTACAACACTATTAGTAGCTGTACACATTAATATTTATTTTTCAGTTTCGATTCTTACCAATGAATGGGGCATCATGATTGCAAACCATTTACATTGTGCACCCTGCGAGCTTGACTGAATGTTCTGCCTTAATTCGGCTTGAACGTCGTTCATAAGCTTTATTAGGTAGTTCATAACACCGGCTTCTATATCCGCCTCATTTATAATGTCTTGAAAATCTTTAGCACTTAACAACATGCTGACATCATTATTTCTTCTTCTTATTTTACACTCTTCTGGAGCACTTGGAAAGTACATATATACATAATCACTGCACATAAATTTAGTTTTGATTATGATAATAATATAGGCTAATGATAAAATTGCATAAAAAATAACTCCAATAGAGAATGATCATTGCACTTGGAAAGTACATATATACATAAGTATTCTAAACAGAAATTGGTTCAAGTTTAGAATACTTACGTTGGAGACATCCTTCTTGTGTATACGATGCTCCTGTATACTTGCTTCAGCTCATCGTCCGCAACGTTCCAAAGTCTGAGCTTCGGACATTGCATCAGCATTTTTCCATCTCTAACAAGCTTTGCTGTTTGAGGAGATTCTTCCTCAAGTTCTTCAGGAGCTGACATCTCCTTTTTATTGTCGACCTTCTCGGGGCTGGAAGGAGCTTTTTTTTTCCCAGCAGGAGCTACATTCTTACTGGGACTAGTAGCAGCTTTTCTTTTCCGACCAGGACCTGCCTTCTTACTTGTTGTAGCATCGGATGTTTTCTTCTTTTGCAATGTAGTAAAATCATCCTCATCTGCAGCAGGTACATTTGATCTTGTGTAATGCTTCTGGGGAACTGCTTGAGTATCCCCTCTTTCCAATGCTCTAGCCATTGCTTCAAGGTTAACGATTGTATCGTTCTTATTCTTGACTTCGTCATTCAACGAGGCAACTTCCTCTAGAAGTCTGTTATAATCATTAGTTAGCTTTTCATTCTCTTTTTTCAGATCCTCTGTCTTTTTCACTGATATAAAAACAAACAAGAACAAGAGGTATGATGTCAATATTATATAATCTTCTTTTTAAAAACAATGTCATTCTCCGTTTCAAAATAGACGGAGAATGACATTCTCCGTGTCAAAATAGACGGAGAATTTCATTCTCCGTTTCCAAATAGACGGAGAATGACATTCTCCGTGTCAATTTAGATGGAGAATGACATTCTCCGTCTAATATTAGACGGAGAATGTCATTCTCCGTGTCAAAACATACGGAGAATGATCATTTCTATGTCAAAATACAGAAAATGTCATTCTCCGTGTCAAAATACTAGCGGAGAATGTCAAAATAGACGGAGAATGTCATCTAAGTGTGTTTTAATACGAGAATGACATTCTCCGTCTATTTTATAACGGAGAATGGTCATTCTCCTTGTTAGATACATGTAATTACAGATTAAATAGACAAAAAATATAAAATCTTACCTTTTAGAAGTAGCTCCTCAACCATTTGACGAAGCTTCTCATTATCAGCAGTAAGCTCAGACTTCTGCTTTCTCAGGGAGTCTAGTTCCGACCCCTGTGCCTCCAGTTTCCGCAACTCGCTATAGGAGTTTTTCTTGTTATCATCATAAGGACGATTTCTCGTTCCTTACAGATCTAACTCCTTCTCCAAGCCATCAGCAACGAGCCCCACAGCACGTTGTGGCTACATCTCCGCTAGTTGCTGGGCTCTTTCCTGGAGTTGCTCATTCTCAGCGATAAGCTGAGATTCTCCTGCAAGACACGCAACATATCTACATTGTCAGCTGTAGAGGGTGCTGGTGCTTGAGCTTCAGCTTGAGCTT
>JANAVB010009398.1:21340658-21469228 GCA_029216955.1 Iris pallida | reverse complement strand
CGCGTCCTAAGCCGGACAATGTTCTTTTCTAGGTCAAAATAGAAGGAGAATAATCATTCTCCGCGTGTTTTAAAACGGAGAATGCCATTCTCGCGTCAGTAAGACGGAGAATGCTCATTCTAGGTCAAAATACAAAGAGAATGGCATTCTCGTCTATTGACCCGGAGAATGACATTTCCTCTATTGGACACGAGAGAATGGCATTCTCCGCGTCCCTAAGACGACAATGTTCCTTTCTAGGTCAAAAATACAAAGAATAAACCAATTCTCGCGTGTTTTTAAAACGGAGAATGCCATTCTCCGCGTCAGTAGACGGAGAATGCTCATTCTCTAGGTCAAAATACAAAGAGAATGCATTCTCCGTCTTTTTTGACCGGAGAATGACATTCTCCGTCTCATACGAAACGGAGAATGGCATTCTCCGCGTCCCTAAGACGGACAATGTTCCTTTCTAGGTCAAAATAGAAGGAGAATAATCATTCTCCGCGTTGTTTTAAAACGGAGAATGCCATTCTCCGCGTCAGTAAGACGGAGAATGCTCATTCTCTAGGTCAAAATACAAAGAGAATGGCATTCTCCGTCCTATTGACCCGGAGAATGACATTCTCCGTCTTGGACACGGAGAATGGCATTCCGCGTCCCTAAGACGGACAATGTTCCTTCCTAGGTCAAAATACAAAGAATAACCATTCTCCGCGTGTTTAAAACGGAGAATGCCATTCTCCGCGTCAGTAAGAACGAAGGGCATTCTCTAGGTCAAAATACAAAGAGAATGGCATTCTCCGTCTTTTTGACCCAGAGAATGACATTCTCCGTCTCATACGAAACGGAGAATGGCATTCTCCGCGTCCCTAAGACGGACAATGTTCCTTTCTAGGTCAAAATAGAAGGAGAATAATCATTCTCCGCGTGTTTTAAACGAGGAATGATTCCATTCTCCGCGTCAGTAAGACGGAGAATGCTCATTCTCTAGGTCAAAATACAAAGAGAATGGCATTCTCCGTCTCATACGAAACGGAGAATGACATTCTCCGTCTATTTGGACACGGAGAATGGCATTCTCCGCGTCCCTAAGACGGACAATGTTCCTTTCTAGGTCAAAAATACAAAGAATAACCATTCTCCGCGTGTTTTAAAACGGAGAATGCCATTCTCCGCGTCAGTAAGACGGAGAATGCTCATTCTCTAGGTCAAAATACAAAGAGAATGGCATTCTCCGTCTCATACGAAACGGAGAATGGCCATTTCTAAGTTCCAAATGCACACATTATAGGTTTGTATTAACACAGATAATGACATTATAGGTTTGAATCAAACAACAGAACTTTAACAAAACAGATTTACATATATAGAACAATGTAAATTAGTCGTAAAATTGAATTTCAATACAAAGGAAAACAAATACATTACAAAAGAAACCTGACAAACAGAATATATACATTGAATTTGTTAGCCAATTTACATTGTCATTTTACAAAAGGAATTACACATTTACTCATAAGCAAAGCCTTAGCCAAATCTAGCCTTCTCTTTACAATAGTATTGTGAACTTGTTTGTTTGTTTTCTTTTGTAAATCAATGGATATCTCGACAACTTTTCAATATAATATGAAACATACAGAAGGCAGCTGGGTGTTAGTTGCTGTGGACATTCTTTGCAAACCTTGAGCTCTGTTGTTTCATATTCCGAGATTGCTGGGCTTTTATTACTCATCAATGCAATCTTCTTTATTATAATTGGCTCAATTTTATTCTTCATGTATACTGCATCCTGGATTCCCTTAGCGCCCGTGTTTTTCCGCAATGAGTTGTAGTGCGTCCAAACATAGGAGCTGAAGTTGAATGCCAGCAGCGTATAGTATTTATTCTCCTCGCGGAAGAGTGGCACGAATAGCCATTCAATGTCATCTTCCAGCTCCATTATAAAATCTTCTATATCAACTTTGAAATTGTACACTGCTCCTTCTGTTGGATTTTCTTTATCGATAATCTTGGCAGTACCCTGTTTTCCAGAAGAAAATAAAATAAATAATAACATGAGTTAGTTTTTTACAACACTATTAGTAGCTGTACACATTAATATTTATTTTTCAGTTTCGATTCTTACCAATGAATGGGGCATCATGATTGCAAACCATTTACATTGTGCACCCTGCGAGCTTGACTGAATGTTCTGCCTTAATTCGGCTGAACGTCGTTCATAAGCTTTATTAGGTAGTTCATAACACCGGCTTCTATATCCGCCTCATTTATAATGTCTTGAAAATCTTTAGCACTTAACAACATGCTGACATCATTATTTCTTCTTCTTATTTTACACTCTTCTGGAGCACTTGGAAAGTACATATATACATAATCACTGCACATAAATTTAGTTTTGATTATGATAATAATATAGGCTAATGATAAAATTGCATAAAAAATAACTCCAATAGAGAATGATCATTGCACTTGGAAAGTACATATATACATAAGTATTCTAAACAGAAATTGGTTCAAGTTTAGAATACTTACGTTGGAGACATCCTTCTTGTGTATACGATGCTCCTGTATACTTGCTTCAGCTCATCGTCCGCAACGTTCCAAAGTCTGAGCTTCGGACATTGCATCAGCATTTTTCCATCTCTAACAAGCTTTGCTGTTTGAGGAGATTCTTCCTCAAGTTCTTCAGGAGCTGACATCTCCTTTTTATTGTCGACCTTCTCGGGGCTGGAAGGAGCTTTTTTTTTCCCAGCAGGAGCTACATTCTTACTGGGACTAGTAGCAGCTTTTCTTTTCCGACCAGGACCTGCCTTCTTACTGTTGTAGCATCGGATGTTTTCTTCTTTTGCAATGTAGTAAAATCATCCTCATCTGCAGCAGGTACATTTGATCTTGTGTAATGCTTCTGGGGAACTGCTTGAGTATCCCCTCTTTCCAATGCTCTAGCCATTGCTTCAAGGTTAACGATTGTATCGTTCTTATTCTTGACTTCGTCATTCAACGAGGCAACTTCCTCTAGAAGTCTGTTATAATCATTAGTTAGCTTTTCATTCTCTTTTTTCAGATCCTCTGTCTTTTTCACTGATATAAAAACAAACAAGAACAAGAGGTATGATGTCAATATTATATAATCTTCTTTTTAAAAACAATGTCATTCTCCGTTTCAAAATAGACGGAGAATGACATTCTCCGTGTCAAAATAGACGGAGAATTTCATTCTCCGTTTCCAAATAGACGGAGAATGACATTCTCCGTGTCAATTTAGATGGAGAATGACATTCTCCGTCTAATATTAGACGGAGAATGTCATTCTCCGTGTCAAAACATACGGAGAATGATCATTTCTATGTCAAAATACAGAAAATGTCATTCTCCGTGTCAAAATACTAGCGGAGAATGTCAAAATAGACGGAGAATGT
The DNA here is from genome assembly GCA_029216955.1 of Iris pallida. Taxonomy (NCBI): domain Eukaryota; kingdom Viridiplantae; phylum Streptophyta; class Magnoliopsida; order Asparagales; family Iridaceae; genus Iris; species Iris pallida. Next base: position 21,465,827 of record JANAVB010009398.1, on the reverse strand, counting down.
CATTCTAAGTGTGTTTTAATACGGAGAATGACATTCTCCGTCTATTTTATAACGGAGAATGGTCATTCTCCTTGTTAGATACATGTAATTACAGATTAAAATAGACAAAAAATATAAAATCTTACCTTTTAGAAGTAGCTCCTCAACATGTTGACGAAGCTTCTCATTATCAGCAGTAAGCTCAGACTTCTGCTTTCTCAGGGAGTCTAGTTCCGACCCCTGTGCCTCCAGTTCCTCAACTCGCTTAAGGAGTTTCTTGTTATCATCAATAAGGAGCGATTTCTCGTTCCTTAAAGAGTCTAACTCCTTCTCCAAGCCATCAGCAACGAGCCCCACAGCACGTTGTTGGGCTACATCTGCCGCTAGTTGCTGGGCTCTTTCCTGGAGTTGCTCATTCTCAGCGATAAGCTGAGATTTCTCCTGCAAGACACGCAACATATCTACATTGTCAGCTGTAGAGGGTGCTGGTGCTTGAGCTTCAGCTTGAGCTTCTTCTTCATCAACAGAATTGTCTCCACCTTCTACATATTGCTGCTCTGCTGGGACTTCTTCAAGTTCATCAACATTCAATGCAACAATATCCTTGAATATCAAATCTGAATCCATTTTAGCACCTTGATATTCATTTTTTAGGAATATTGAGATTTTATTCCCATCCCATGTGCAGAATCTCGGAGATGCGACTGTTGGTTTGCACTTCCTTTCTACCAGTCGACTGTGCTCTGCAAACCAATACAAGAAGTATATCGTACAACCTTCAATCTTCTTGTACGATATATCAACATCACCATCTTCAGATTTTGTGACAGTCCTCTTTATGCTGTCCATAACGTACTCCAGTATAATCCGAGGCCAACAGATGCTTTTTATAACATCTGTGCTCTCCACCAGAGCGAAGAACTTGTATGGCAAGTTCGACCCCCCCATTCTGGTGAAGAATGCTGTTTGGTACAAGTTGAATACTATTAACTTGGCCACCTCATCGGGACTTGCATTTTCGCCCCCCAGCAGCTCTAATATCCTTTTCCTAACTTCAGCGTTTGAGACTTCAGCACCTTTGCCCTTGGAATTTTTCAGCAATCTTGTGAAGTGTTTTGTACACATGCTGAATGAGTCTGCTGGTGGGGGGGTCTTCTGCTTCTCAGTGATGATCTTCAAATACTTATCATCAACTTCAGTGTCATCATTCATTGGCAGACCGAAAATGGTTGCCATCTCATCAGCAGTTGGTGCTACTTTGACACTGCTGCTCAATTGGAAATATCCAATTCCATCTTCTTCCAAATAAGTCCCCATCAACTTCTCCAGACCTTGGGTGACTTTAGATAGTTCTGATTTTTTCACCTTATTTCTGTAGAATACATCTACGAAGTCGTAGAATCCTACATTCTTCAAGCTTTCGACAACTGCTTCAGGCAAATGGCGAAACTTTTCCTTCACCTCATCCATGAGAGAGAGTACTGGGGTGAATGTTGCACGGAAAAGTCTTTCGTCTCTGTTCCTGACAGTTTTTTTCCCTAAAAACAACAACAATTAGGTTTACGTCAACATTCTTCTTTATTATAATAAAGAGAAAGCCATTCTCCGTCTAATATTAGACGGAGAATGTCATTCTCCGTGTCAAAATAGACGGAGAATGAGCATTCTCCGTTTTGTATTCAAACGGAGAATGCCATTCTCCGTGTCAAAATAGACGGAGAATATCATTCTCCGTCTATTTTGACACGGAGAATGGCATTCTCCATTTTGTATTAACACGGGAAATGGCATTCTCCGCGTGTTTTAAAACGGAGAATGCCATTCTCCGCTTTAGAAAGACGGAGAATGCTCATTCTCTAGGTCAAAATACAAGGAGAATGACATTCTCCCTTTATTTTGTCCCGGAGAATGAGCATTCTCCGTCTAAGTAAGGCGGAGAATGTCATTCTCCGTCTCATATTAGGCGGAGAATGCTCATTCTTTAGATCAAAATAAAGGGAGAATGCCATTCTCCGTTTTAAAATAGACGGAGAATGCCATTCTCCGTCTCAAAATAGACGGAGAATGTCATTCTCCGTTTTGTTTTAACACGGGGAATGGCATTCTTCCTTTATTTTGACCCAGAGAATGACATTCTCCGTCTCAATAAGGCGGAGAATGCTCATTCTCTAGGTCAAATTACAAGGAGAATGCCATTCTCCGCGTGTTTTAATACGGAGAATGCCATTCTCCGCGTTAGCAAGACGGAGAATGCTCATTCTCCGCGTCAGTAAGACGGAGAATGCTCATTCTCTAGGTCAAAATACAAGGAGAATGACATTCTCCCTTTATTTTGTCCCGGAGAATGAGCATTCTCCGTCTAAGTAAGGCGGAGAATGCCATTCTCCGTCTCATATTAGGCGGAGAATGTTCATTCTTTAGATCAAAATAAAGGGAGAATGCCATTCTCCGTTTTAAAATAGACGGAGAATGCCATTCTCCGTCTCAAAATAGACGGAGAATGTCATTCTCCGTTTTGTTTTAACACGGAAAATGGCATTCTCCCTTTATTTTGACCCAGAGAATGACATTCTCCGTCTCAATAAGGCGGAGAATGCTCATTCTCTAGGTCAAATTACAAGGAGAATGCCATTCTCCGCGTGTTTTAATACGGAGAATGCCATTCTCCGCGTTAGCAAGACGGAGAATGCTCATTCTCCGCGTCAGTAAGACGGAGAATGCTCATTCTCTAGGTCAAAATACAAGGAGAATGACATTCTCCCTTTATTTTGTCCCGGAGAATGAGCATTCTCCGTCTAAGTAAGGCGGAGAATGCCATTCTCCGTCTCATATTAGGCAGAGAATGTCATTCTCCGTTTTGTTTTAACACGGGGAATGGCATTTTCCGTCTCTTTTGACCCGGAGAATGCCATTCTCCGCGTCAGTAAGACGGAGAATTCTCATTTTCTAGGTCAAATTACAAGGAGAATGCCATTCTCCGCGTCAAAATAGACAGAGAACGTCATTCTCCGTTATAAAATAGACGGAGAATGGCATTCTCCGTGTCAGTGAGACGGAGAATGTTCATTTCTCTAGGTTAATGCAAGAAGAAAGTTCATTCTCCGTCTATTTTACAGACGGAGAATGTCATTCTCCGTCTCATATTAGGCGGAGAATGCTCGTTCTTTAGGTCAAAAACACAGAAATGAACATTCTCCGTGTGTTTTAAACACGGAGAATGCCATTCTCCGTCTCAAAATAGACGGAGAATGGCCATTTCTAGTTCAAATGACACAGAAAGGGCATCCTCCGTGTATTTTATAGACGGAGAATGATCATTTTCATTTGCCGCGTCAATATAAACGGAGAATGAACAAGACTCAAAGTTTTACCTTTTTTCTTTCCTTCTTCTTCATCTTCTTCTTCTCCCCCTGCTACTGCTTCTTGTTGTTCTTGATCTTGTTCTTGTTGTTCTCCGTGTTCTTGTTCTTCTACTGGTTCTTGCACTTCTTTTTCTTTTTGAGCGGTTCGTCTACGAGCAACCCTCTTAACTTTCTTCCCTCCTTTCGTTTGCTTTCCAGCAACTACTTCTTCTCCTTCTTCTCTAACTTGGTCTACATCCATTGCTGATGATTGCGACATTGTGATGGAGATTCGCTGTCGATTTCTTGTAAGAAATTTCTAAGATTTTTGGAGGAGATGACCTAAAATCGCAACAGAACAGAGTATGGAAGAGGAGGGAGCGATAGAGACACTTTTTTGAAGAGTCTGGAATCGAACCGTTTTTCATAAAACTTGCTGGGTTTGTTGATATTCTTAATAAATTAGAAGGGCAAAAGGGTCATGCCGTGCCCTTTTTTTAATTTTTAAGTTAATGCTGGGCACGCGATGAAAGTTTATTTTGGGGTGGGTTTTTCATAAAACTTTTTAAATTTTTGGGCATTTCATAAATTTTCCCTATATATATTAACAAAAAAAAACAAATAAACCCAAAAAACTGAATAAACCGAATAAACCGAAAACTGAACCGATTTAATTCGGTTCGGTTCGGTTATTGACCAATTCGGTTCGGTTTCGGTTTTGCTTATTCGGTTTCGGTCGAATTCGGTTTTCGGTTATTCGGTTCGGTTGGAACCGAATAAACCGAATACTCACCCCTAGTGGTGCCCTTAGAAAAAGCCAAATTCTAATTAGCACCCCTACAAAAAGAAAAGGAAAATCTATTTCGGGTTTGGTTGAGGCCACATCCAGACCCAAACCGTTAAGCAGTTGCCACCATTGACAGCCCTAATCATTGTGGAAGGAACCTTGGGACTGGAATGTGAAGGAAGGGGAAGAAGACTTGGGAGAGCATAGCCAGATCTGTGGTGCAATATTGTCATTGTCAGCTCTCTCCGCGCGGCGCACTCTCTCGCTCTCGCTCTCTCGCGCGCGCGCTGTCCCGTTGTTGTTCCAATCTCCTCCTTTCCCATAAAACAAAGTTCTCGACCTCTTGAAAAATCAATAGAGAGAGAGAGAGAGAGAGAGAGAGAGAGAGAGAGAGAGAGAGAGAGAGAGGGAAGGGAAAGTGAGGTTTGGCTGGGATGGAAGCGGCCCTCTTCGTGTGGCTCGCCGCCTTCTTCCTCATCATCGCCCTTCTCGTCATCATCATCTTCCAGGTACCAACACTTTTCTTTCCTGATCTATTGTTCAATCTTAGGAAAATTCATAGTTGAAAGGAATTATCAATCTTGTAATTTTGACGGGAACACTTTTTTTTTTTTTTTCTTTCTCCCTGCTACTAATCAGAATCTGTTTGTTGAAAAAAAAATTCAGTATTTTGGAGATTTTGGTAAGCTGAAATTAAGGCAGCAGAGTACTTTGCATGCATACGAGCAATCTCTAAAAATTTGTGTGTGAAAAATAAATTTGTGCACGAGTTTTTCACCAATAGTCATCGTCCAATCTTTTTTCCCCATAGCGGCGAGGTCGGCTAGGGAGCAGGGGTGAGCTTCTGTTTATTCGGTTTGAACCGAACCGAAATAGTCAAAACCGAAAAAATCCAAAACCAAAATTAGCCATAACGGAAACCGAAGGGTAATTGATTCGGTTTTATTCGGCTTGTTCGGTTGGGCTATTTTTATTGTTTAATGGGCCGGACCCAAATTTGAGATCGTTGTTAAATTTTCTACTGCTCAAAGATTAGGGATTTCATATTCACGACGGGAGATGCCTTAATTTCGGACATTGTGGCTTATTGTCTAATATAGTATTATCATTTTTTCCCTTTAGGTGTATCCGTAAGGAGGTGCTTATTATAGGGGAGGGAACAAAGGTGTTGTACCAAGTGGTAGCTAGAAGTAGGGGGTATGCAAAAGGTCAATGGTTCGAATCCCGTCATCTTCATATTGTAGCCTAAATGGGAATGCTAAGATGGACGACATATGATACATTCAATGTTCTAAAAATCGCTAGGCGGAGTCGGTGCGCCGGAGGGCCGACTAGCGCCTAGGATGCTTAGGCGCCACCTAGGCGCCGATTTGTTTTTATTTTTATTTTTTGCTCATGTATGTATATGCCTATATATAACATATATGTAACCTAAAGGCACAAAATCTTATGGGTTGTTATGGCTAGCATAGCTATGCCTAAGTTCAAATAAGGATGGTTGAGGGTTCAAATCCTGGAAACGTTAAATTTTTATTTTTTTCCATTTTTTTTAACTTGGGAAAAAAATAATTAAAAGGGGGAGGAGAGGAGAGAGAGTGAGCAACAGCAGCCCCTCTCCTCCTCCCCTCCCTTCTTCTCTCCTATCCCCTCCCTTCTCCTCTCCTCTCCTCTCCCCTTCCCTCCTCCTCTCCTCCTCCCTTCCCGCAACCAGCAGCAGCCATCACCGGCGGCGACGACGGCGATGCCGGCAGGTCAGTATATAATTTTTTTTTTTCAAATATGATTTATTTTTTGAATTTTTTTTAAAATTTTAAAAAAATTGGCCAAATAGGGGCCGCCTAGGGCCGTGTAGGACCGAAACCGCCTAGCACCGCCGCCTAGGGGGTTTTCGGTGCGGCGGGCGGCCGTTTAGGCCGATTTTTAGAACACTGGATACATTATAAGATAAAATAAGAAATGAGTGTATCCGTAAAAAGTTAGAGGTTGCACAAATTGAAGACAATATGAGAAAAATTGACTTAGGTGGTTTGGACACGTGCAACACATACCAATAGATGCTCCTATAAGGAGAAGCATTAATATATTAGTTAATGGAGCCTCTAGGATTAGAAGTAGGTCTAAACGAACATGGTTGAACTTTGAAGTGTTAAAGAATGATATTGATTTTGTTAGTGTTACAAAGGACATGGCCCTTAACAGAGCTGAATGAAAGAAGAGGATTCAAACAACCGACCCCCAAGAATTTGGGTAAAGACTTTGTTGTTGTTGTTACGTTTTGAGAACTGACCAGTGTAAGAAGTGATTTCTTGCGGTGGTGCCATTACCGTCTTCTCTCTATTTCTTGCACAAAAACGACTTCTTTTACCTTCTATAATTAAGTTTGTTTTTGTTGAATTCATCTAGTGGATTATTGTACCATTTTGAGTATTATTTTTATTAGTTATATCCTCTAGTATTTTTCTTCTTTTAGTGGCTGCAGCTGTATCGAGTTGTTTGCATCCTCCACAACTTTGCTCCACACATGGTATTTCAGCTATACTGTTCTAAATTTGTTGTATCCCCTCTGACCCTGGTTTGATAAGATTTCTTCATGCTTTTGGAATCATAAGCTCACTACATTTCTAGGTCTAGGGAAAAATGGGATAAAACAGATGTTAGCTGAATGATTTTTGGCCAGAGGATTTAAAGCATTATTATTGTATTGCCTTTCAGAGGATGGGTGCCTCTTACGAAGGGTCACACTGCGGTTGCATGTATAACTAGAGTAAGGGTGTCCAGTGTCACGAGGCTTCGATAGTGCAGGATCTGTTAGAGTCAAAATGTGCGTAGCCTTACCCCATCCCCACCCCGCACAACAACAAAAAGAAGAAGACTAGACTAGGAAATAATAACGATCATGAGAGATAAAGTTGATTGGTGTGTCGAGCTCCATAGAGTCACTTTGTTATCTGCACACAAGTATTGCACAGTACCTTTTTGTATGAAGCCAGCAGTGTACACTGTACATTAGATATTCTTGGACGATAAGGTATCTAAAGTGCAGAAAATAGTAATCTAAGGTTCGAAGGGAACTCAGGGTACCTTGAGCAGGAGAGGCGTAAGTGGACATAATTTGGAAGGTGTCAAGGGATTATATAGCTCTCAGATATAATTTTTGTCTAGACCAAAGTGATGCCTACTTTCTTGAATATGAATGTATATAAATGTGTATCCCTACTGGTTCAAAGGTTATCTTGCTGAAGGATATGGTTGGTAGGATGATGATTGGGTATAGTGAATGATGAGATGGATTATAGTGAATGAGGCAACAGAACATGCTCGTCTCCCTGGCAATGATATACTCCACTCAACTCTGTCCTGCAAAATTTTCTTATACCACTGAACCAGGCATGTAGATGCTTTTTGGTAGCAAGGATGAATTTTCCACAACTTGGGTGTATGTGAAACCCTTATCTATAAGTTTTTTAATGCATATAGTCAAAACCTAAAGATTTTTGCATGAAGATGGGATATAAATCAATCTATGAGGGAAAAGATCTCAAGATGAATACATGATCACAAAAGATAGTGTACAAAGGTTTGTTAATAAGTAGCTATGACATAATAGATGTCAATTGAAGCTCTGATCATAAACGAGGAATGAAGGGATAGAAAGTGGCTGGGAAGAGCTCTAAGTTGGAATAGATTTTGATCAAGTACAATAAAAGAGGACAAATGATGTCTCATAGACAACTTCTATTTTGTGCAAAGATGACTTCTTTTGTTGAAACTTTCCTTATTAGATTTTTTGCACCATGCCCATGCAAATACACTAGGAACACTCCTAAAACGATTGAATGAGCTACCAAATAAACTACCAAAATCTATACCTCTAAAAACCATAATCTTTTCTAGTAAAGCTCACACCTACCTAATGATGTTCAGACACTACTGTAGTTCCATGAAGTTCAAATCAGATCAAAGACTGAAGCGACTTCTAGAATGGGTACAAAAAGAAACTGTATCTGCAGCTCAAGTTGTGACCTATTAACTTTTGGTTACTTATTGATCTATAATGCCCTTAGCTAAGTCAAAAAACCTGTTTGTCTCATTTGTACACCTTCCACAACCTTTTCGTGAATTAAACCTTGTAATTTGTTGATCTACATAGTAACTTTTGTTTTCATTTTTGCAGTTAATGTGTTTGGCAGACCTTGAGTTTGATTATATCAATCCATATGATTCAGCTTCACGGATAAATAGTGTGGTTTTGCCAGAATTTGCCTTGCAAGGAGTCTTATGCCTACTCTTTCTCTTGTCTGGGCGATGGTGGATGTTTCTGTTTTGCACTCCAGTTCTATATTACAATGTGAGAATGTAAGGCTTCTCGAACATTTTGATTTCATTCATCATAGGGATAATTTAATTAATTAGTGATTCAGATATATACCAAATGCCACATTTTCGCTATTGTATTATATTTGTCTGTAGAGAAGCTCTTTCTTTGTAATCTACATGTAAGATGATTTCATAGGCATGAATACTAGATGGTTACATACCGAAGGTAATAACTAGGACACCAAGAGAAAATCGGCATGGCCATAAAAGAAGTGAGAGGACGTATATATATATTTTGGACCAGGTAAGAGAGATGCATGTGGCCCGAGTGGTCAGGAGTTCGAATATATATATATATATATATATATATATATATATATATATATATATATAAACAATTTTCTCATTGGTCTTTCTCACAATATTATAAATGATCGGCTCACTCGACGTAGGGAGCTAGGTTGTCAGCTCACAATACGTATTGTATATCGATTTGCTTGTGTATTGTATTGTATATCTATGATACAATAACTCTAGAATTTTAGGTCTATGCTTCTAAATCTATATATGAACATGATTTAATATAATTTTCTCATAATTTTTTATTTGTTTCATCTTTAGAGGTGTATCTAGTTCCAGAATTCAAATTCTTAAGTGTACATGACTCAAGTAAAGAAACTGTCAGTATTATCAACCTATATATATCGTATCGGATCAACCGATACATGAGGAAATGTTAGTATATCTTATCATATCATAATATATTTATCGTGTATCGTACGATACTAACAACATAAGTAGGGAGAGTTTTTGCTTTGCAATATGTCGAGAGATTATTATAATAGGCAGTTCCCTTCAGATATCGGGTTCAGCGATCATACAAGTTTGACATTATTAGTTTTACATCCTTGTTTTTGTTGTTCTTATTGTCTCCCATTGTGTCAACTGAAGCTTGTTATTGACACCAAATTGGACAGCCATCTTCTTTTCTATATCATGATCATTGGCTGAAAATAACATCAATCACTGTTACACAAGTGAACATGAAAATACCAATATGAAAGATATTCGGTCGACTAGTTCGGCGATGATGTAATTTCTCATGACAGATAGGGTGATCGATTCATTTGGCTGCGCATCCTTATTTCTGGTGATATGTTACCATGCTAAATGATATCTAACTGCTCTAATGGTTGAAGCATAGTTTGCAGTATCGGCCGATACCGATCCGATACGGCCGATATCGATACGGTTTGGCATGTCCCGATCCGATACCGACCGATACCCGATACTGACTGATACCGACATTGGTGGTCTCTTTTCCGGTCAATTCGGCAAAAAGAAATTGAACGAAAAAGACCAATCAACAAGAGTGTAAAAGCATAGAAAAGTTATAAAAGCATGTAAAAGAAGAAAATGTATCTATCGTATGTAAGCCAATCAGTAAGGGTGACTACTATTTCATTCAATTTCAAAACTACTAAGAAACATCACTAAAAATATTAAAATTATGCCTAAATGTATAAAATATATTTTCTAAAATGTTTTCGCTTTCCGATACCAAAAAATCCGATACCCCGATCCGAAACCTCCGATAATGCCGATCCCGATACTTATAGGAATAGTCCGATATCGATTTCGATACCGATACTTTGAACCTTGGACCGTTGAAGGAGACCTTGCTTGGCTAGATATTCATCAGTCAGATTAGCATCTCTGAGGGTTTCTCTATTCAAGCAGAAATGAAGGTTGATAATAGAGAAATTATGTCTTCCGATAAGTTCCACACTTCCAACCTCTTATGTTGTCTCCGTTATATGGTGATGACCTCTTCTGAAACTACCACAATTATTAGCGGCCCATCATAGAATTTTGTCAAGTTGTTTGGCACACACCAAATTGCAAAAGTAGCATTTTGGTTGGTGATGAGTGTTGCAGCCTTATGCATCCTGCTAGAAAAGGTCCACCAGCGGAGTTTCTAAAAAATAAACCCAATTCCATATTCATGATTTTTTCTAGTACCATCAAGGTTTATAATCTAGTGATCTGAAGGGGGAGCCATAGTTGTAAGCTGTTCTCTTATCAAGGCTAGATAATGGTGTCACTGCAGATCACTAGATTATATTCCTTTTTGGAAAATCTTATTATTGCGATGTTTCATAACAACAATGTGTATTAGCAGTGTATTAGGAGTGTTTGTTTCTCCTGCGTTCCTTCACATCTATGTTAGAAAATTTTCAGTTGAGAACTTATTGAAGCATGGTAAAACCAAGCACCCGTCTTATCGTAGGTACTATTGGTGCTCCAACATTGTAAGAGGAAGTGATTCAAGCCCCCCTATGTGGATATCCATATGCATAATTCACATCCAAAGCGACGCCCATGCTTTCACAATTGTCCCTTGTCAGTTGCTTATTTTCCATTCGACAGTTGGCACCCGTGGGTTATATTAGCCATTTTAACGAATTTCTTTTCATAGATTTGTATCTTTGGAGAATTGAATTTCTTGGTAAGTTGTGGATACTGGATAGGCTTCTGTCACTTGATAGTTGTAGATACTCAATTGCCAGTTTTGTCTTGGAATTCTAGTACAGGTATATTGCAAATTCTAATACCTCTAATATGCATCCAAAGTTTGTCAACTGTATCCATGTTATGAAGTCTTTGCGAGCTTCGGCCTAAGCAAAAGAATGCTTCTGGCATCAGCCAAGGCTGAAACTGCATCAGTGTGATTTTGTCATTCCTAACTCTAAATCTTAAATTTCAGTATGACTCAGCATTGTGGCTCACCTAAGTCCAGGAAATCTTCGACTTGTTGTTATTCTTGAACTTTGTATTTAGCTTGTACTATTACTAACTTTACCCTGGAGGGTTAGAGTCACCCTATGCTTTCCTGGTCGCTATAGTGATTAATGCCCTTTGTTTGTAGGTATTGGACTAACTGCAATCCTGCTCTGTTATACTATTGACACATTTTATTCAGGCAATCCAATTTAACTGACTGCTCCAATCCCATGTGAAACTCCAAGTGACTTAGCCAAGATGGACTGCTGATTATTATTCCGAGTAACTGACAGTATTTGATTTCCTAAAGCAACTTGAGGTGCCATAGACTGTTTTCTGGCCTTCCATCCTGCCAAAGTTGCTTCTATCTTATCCATCGTAGCTTGGAAGTGTCCTTTCTTGGCAACCCTCTGATATTTTTGCTCCCAAGTAGAAGAAATCTTGATTTGGTAATGCATAGCCTAATGTGTCACACAGTTATGGCAATAATGTTTTATATTGTAAACAGTAGTCAAATTTCTTGCACTTATGTTCTGCCTGGATGTTTTTACGTAATCATCGAGTTCGAGTATATCACCAACTTGAATGTCAGAAGACCGGATACACCTAAAATCATCAAACAGTCAGCAAAATGTGTTTGTTATTTCATTCCGGATAAGAACCCTGAAAGTTCTTACTAGCCATTTTCTCAAGACTTGCAATTACAAAGCACATCGTCACATGTCACAACTAGAAAGGTGACAAAAGTTCTCCTGGTCGTCAACCGCTAGTAGGTACAACCACATCTTCATTTCATTATTTAACACAAATGAATTGAACAATTCATACCACATTATACTTCCAGCCTTCCAGGCTATCCACCTGTCATTGCACCCCCATTCTGACAAGAGTACCTTTAAGGGCTAGTTTGGATTGTAGTTACATTTCATCCCATTTGCTCAAACACCCATTTCCAAAACGCTCATGCCCATTTATGAGCAGCACGGGCGGATATGCAGGGTCTGCAATAGATTTGGAAGTATTTAGTGGATGCAAAATTATGAATATATGATTATTCAATTTTCTAATGCAAATTATGCTAGCAAGTACAAGATATTTGTAAATGAAACATGACTAAATTTCGAGTTTACCCGTATTGCAAATAAGTCCACACGTATCGGAACGTCCGACACGGCCTCGAATCTCGATCCTCGTGCCAAACCTTCAAGCACGAGGCCCATAGAGAATCGGATTACTCAGAGCGGGAGGACAGCAGAGATGGAATAGCTGTTGGGTGGTTAGGTCAGCCCGTCTTTAGAGATAAAAGAAGGCATGCGATGACTCCAACACTGTCGTCGTGGTAAAACACAAGTGCATGACTGATTATTGAAGATGAAGCAAACTCGATTTTGATCAGAACATGGATTGCCACTAGAAGGATCCACTTGTTGTCAAACTTCAATGAGCATGGCCGGCCCTGGCCTGGGCAGCCAGGGCGATCGCCCAGGACCCACAGATCCGGAGGGCCAAAAAAACAGTTTAAATATGAATATATTAATGTTTTCCTATCTAAAATAGACCTAGTATGTTTCATGGGCCTCACTTAACACAAAATAATTATGGTGTAGTGGTTACTATGTTATGTTGCATATATGAGGTCTTTAGTTCAATTCTTGGTGACGACAATTTTTTTTTTTAATTTACTTTTGTCTTATTATTTTTTAATTTTTTTATATTATGTATGGGGGCCCCATTTTGGAAGTTTGCCTCGGGCCCCCATGAGCTCATGGCCGGCCCTGTCGATGAGATATCTCCTGTAGCCTCCTGAAGTAGAACAAATTACAATAAAGAATGGGATGCTCTGTCCTTGCTTGACATGAAACAAAGGGTTCTTCACATGGATTTAGGAAAGTTTCATTTCCTTTTGGCTATAAATGGTGAAGGGAAGGGAGGGGTCCATTTTGTTGTTCGTTGCCAAAAGAATCATTATGTTCTCCTGTGAAGGAGATCGGCAGCAGGAAATAACAAAGAATGAAATTATATGTGAAATTTTGTAGAGAAAAGATAAGCTGAGAAAACAATGTAGGTTTTCTTTTAACCCAATATTTTAATTCTCAACCAAACTTCCTCTCTGCCGAACAAGAATCCTGGATATCCCAATATAAAGAAAATAGAAATGGCTTGTGGGGATGTCATCTAGAAGAAGTTTCTTTGCTTGTAATAAAACTGAAATGAACTCTAGCTGTGTACTCACTTAGATGCCTACCATTTTCTACTGTTGTATGCATCAAGTATACTGCAAAAAGACTGCACAAGCTCTCAACTTAGATGTTAATTACAGGTATCAGCAGCAACACCACCTAGTAGATGTCACTGAGATTTTTAACCACCTCAACAAGGAAAAGAAGCCGCGCCTCATAAAGCTGGTCTTCCATGTGATCCTCCTCTTCCTTGCCTTATTCTGGTAAGTCACATGATCATCAGAAGACTCTCTTTCCTGTGCATGTTGAGGTATTTTCATGGTTTCTTGTTTAAACAATGCAGGATGATTTGGAGTGTATTGGAGGATGATGAATAAACATGATCGATGTACCCTTCCTTACTTCATGCCTGTGAGAGATTAAGTTGCAAGTAATCTGAATCTTTAATCTCCAATCCTTCCCTGCAGTTTCAAATCTAATTTACTGTTCATATTACTGATTGTTTTGATTGTCTCTGCTTTCAGACCTAGCAGGCACGCCGAGCAGGTCACCTCAGATTGATTCTCTATGTTGGGAGCTTCCATGTAGCTGTAAACATGTAGGTTCTTGATTCTTTTTAGAAGAAAAGTCTGACCTGTTGGTTTATGAATTCATATATCCATTTGAGTAGGAATATGTAGTATTTAAAGTCTAAAAAGCGAAGGTTGTACCCATTCCCCTTCTTTGTTTCTCTCTCATGGTATCCTTGCTACTTCACTAGTAAAGTTCTGGGAATGCATAGGCAGCTATTGTTGTATTTGTGGATATTATCAACTTAACACATCGTACTTTCTGATGTTATATATATATATATATATATATATATATATATATATATATATATAGTAGCAGAAAAAAAGAAAAGAAATATATATATATATATATATATATATATATATATATATATATATAGTAGCAGACTGCACTTGATATATAAATTTCTGGAACTTAAGCTATATCTGGTTTTGGCAGTCACTGTAGTGACTGGTACATATTTAGTGAGTGGATACATGTTTATTGAAGAGGAAGAAAGTTAAAAGGAAAGGGAGATGATTTTGATGGCAGCAGCTGAAGAAGCATAATTTCATTCCTGATCATATATTCAAATCAAACCTGTTAAAATATTGGGCTAATTAGTGTTTAGACCCTGAATTTTCTACCAGCTTAAGAGTTTTAAGTCCTGAAATTTATATTTTCAAAGTTTGGACTCTTGATTTCTATTTTGTTTACTTTACTATTATATCCTCCAGACCCTATCTTTCTCTAACAATCTTTCCAATCGGACATGTCGCGGATAAACTCTAAGCAATCCAGGATCTAAACACTAATTAGCCCTAAAATATTTAAAGGTTATCTTAATTTCCGATAGATATTTGACACCATTTACATACTACTACTGATGTTTCTGTTCATCAATGTCTAACATAGTACTAACTAGTAACTAACTACCAGGCCTCGGAGGGGTGCCAGTCATGTTGCTGCATCAGATCAGCCTAGTGAAATGATCAAGGAACCTTGGTTCAAAGAATTGTTTGCATGTTCTTTGTATGTGTGAGAAATATTGTTTCTATAGGAAAACCAGCCATTACATCAACTTTTTCTATATTTAATGATTTGCGTACAACTTCTAATGTTCCCAGGAGTTTATATAAGGAGCATTGAACACATTTTGCTTCCATATGGATTCCATATTGTCAATGGAGAAATAAAACCACTAACAACAAAACATTCCCATAAACTAGAATGGCCAATGTTAGAGCATCTCCAACCCTATTGTCTTATTTTGTGTTGTGAATCTTAGGTGGCATGGGACACAAGACGATGTCTTGTATAGGTGGCAAGATTATATTCAAAGAAGACAATGAGTTTGAAAAGTCTTCTCCAATGCAAAAGTATCAAGAAGACATGCAATTAATTTTTTTACAATTTTCAAGATAACTTTTACTCTTCTTCTTCTTCTTCTTTTTATATATGTTTTTATTCATAATTAATGATGTGGCCATAAACTCAATTGTGAAGTGCATTATCTAGATCTAGACAACCAACTTCACATTGTCCTTGCCATGTCATTGTCATGTCAACTCCATACTTTATTTCACATTTCACATATGCATTGGAGAAGTACTTTTGAAAAAAAATGTTTGTCATTCCTATGTGGCAACTGTTGTAAGACAAAAACTCAAACACGCCAGAGATGTGACGAAGTATACTCGTATAATATAAATCACTCAAGTGCCATATACAAGCTATCCCAACCTCTCTTTATATAGGGAGAGAGGTTGGGGGTTATGAATAAATGAAGGGCCAAAGGTCATGTGTAGGTTACAAGGAGATGAAAGGTGAAAAGCCATGAGTTACAACAGCAACCATTTTTTCCAAACTCACAATAGGATTGGAGATGTGAGTTTGAAAAAAATGGTTGCCACATAGGAATGACAATCATTTTTTTCAAAAGTACTTCTCAAATGCATATGTGAAATAAATTGTGAAGTTGACATGGCAATGACATGGCAAGGAAAATGTGAAGTTGGTTGTCTAGATCTAGACAATGCAGTTCAAAATTGAGTTTATGGCCACATCATCAATTATGAATAAATATATATATATATATATATAAATATATATATATATATATATATATATATATATATATATATATATAAAAGAAGAAGTTAAAAAGTTGTCTTGGAAGTTGAAAAAAAGTAATTTTATTGTCTTCTCAAACTTTTGCATTGGAGAACATATTTTTATCTCATTGTCTTGTGTGAATGTCATCTTGCCACATAGGAAAGATATTGTCTTATGCCTCATGCCACATAGGATTCACAATACAAAACAAGACAACTACATTTGTTGAATGACAACCATTTTTTCAAACTCACAATAGGGTTGGAGATGCTCTAAGGGCTACTGCATTTGTTGTCTAAGGGGTGTTACCATTTTCTGAAGTCCTGTACTCAGTTAGAAGGGTAGAAAATTTGTCAGTTCTCTTACTGTGTTTAGGATTATTAAATTTTTAGGATTATTAAATTTTTTTACAGTTCTGGACTGACAAAATTTTATAAGTGCATGTTTACACTAAAATTATGATCATTCAAGGATTATAAACTATCTATTGTCCACATTGTGGTGGGCGCATCAAGCTCTCTCTCATTGAGGTGAGCATTATTCGGTTTTGGACTGAAAATCAAACCTAAATGAACAGTACAAGATATTCGGTTCGGTTTGAAAAAAAAATCGGTTTAGATTCGGTTTTGAAAATACTAAAATTTATTATTCGGTTTCAGTTTTGGGTTTTGATTTTGATCTAAAATCGAAAACCGATTAAAACTTATACAATTATATAAATATTTTCAATTTTATGCATATTTTGTGGTTGAAAATGTGTATATTTTGAAAATAAAACAATTTTATGTACATGTTGAAGTCCAACTTTTATAATTTAACAACTAGTGCAACTTTGGACATTACTTTTGAAATACAACAAATGTGTATAAAAATTATAATTTTTAATATAATTTAACTACGATTCAACTTTGACCTGATCTATTAAACAATAAAAATATTCCAACCGAACAAACTGAATAAACAAAATTGATTATTCTATTCAGTTTGATTTCGGTTTTAGCTAATTTCGATTCGGTTTTGGTTTTCAGTAATTTTGGTTCGGTTTCGGATTCGGATTTTTAGAATTTCGGTTTATTCGATTATTACTATTTCGATTCGGTTGAAACCGAACAAACCGACCGCTTACCCTTCATGAACTGTGTACCAGAGTTGACATTTGAAACATATATATATATATATATATATATATATATATATATATATATATATATATATTGAAAGAAAGTAATTGTGGCGAACGCTCCCACCGGAAATCGATCTCCTGACAACTCGGACCACATGCATCTATAGAAATTGTAAATGACCTATAGCCTAGTGGTTAAGAAAGATGCATGTGGTCCGAGTTGTCAGGAGATCGATTTCCGGTGGGAGCGTTCGCCACAATTACTTTCTTTCAAAAATATATATATATATATATATATATATATATATATATATATATATATATATATATATATAATGAAATTGTCTAGGAAATTGTCTAGTTAAGAGCATCGTTACTAAATGGTGCTCAAACTTTTATCTTGAGACCTAAATTTTTTTTAAAAAAAAAGTAAATGAAGAATGGGTTGGACTTATACGAGAATAGTATAAAATGATAAAATGAGCTCCAGTTCCAAAGATTGTGTGGTCAAAAATTATAAAATCTAAAAAGTGGGGCCTGGAATGGAGTTTACTATTCTACATGATGAGTTCCTACAATCTAGAATTTAGAAATTGGGAGGTCCAAGCCTTGAGTACTGTGGGTGGGATGGGACTGAATATTTGAAAATTGGAATAAAAAATGGAGCTTACTATTGAACTAAATGAGTTTCAAATTTTTGAATCTAAAAACTGGGACCGGAGACAAACCTTACTAATGATGCTCGATAAAAAGTTGCAGGACCAAAAAAAAAAAAAAAAAAAATTCCGACTGGATTGAAAGGGAAACGCGTCCTTAATATGCTACATACTTCAGTTTTGCTAATTAATAGAGTGCTTCCTGGAAATATTCCTGAAATACATATGACACTAGACCTATTGAGCGAACTGCTTCTGTCAGCTGCTTTGCCTGGTCGATTTGTAATAGATTGACTTGTGTTATCGATAACTAACCCATTCTTGAGCTATTTGAAAAAAGTGTAATGCAAAACCAGAAATTAGAATTCGGGTGGACTAAGTGGACTAAAATAAATTCCGTTCCTGGTCGTATTTCCGAAAACAGTGAAAAATCTCCATTATTCCAGCCTTGAGCCAAGATTAAGCCACATTTTCGGTAATCATAGCCCGTCGTGCGGCGCCCAATGGACGTCAGGAAGACGTCGTAAGGACGTCGTGCGCATAGAACGGATGGCTGGGCGGAACCGGCTGTCGTAGGCGTCGTGAAGACGACGGGGACACCTTCGGCGTCGTGGGCTAAGCGAGGCGTTGAGTTGCTGGCGTCGAAAGACGTCGGCCGTCCCGTGAGGCTCTGGAGCGCGCGGAGTGCGCGAGGCGTACGTGCCGGACAATAATGAAAAAGTCAGTGCGGACAGGATCCGCACGAAGAGTCTGAAGCAACATGACGACTAACTAAAAATCGGGTGCGAAAAGACACATGATTTAACTGAGCTCGCACGTGCTGGAATTAAAAAAAAAAATTGACAATAGATGACAGTCAATATTGGCTCCCAAAGTCTATACAGCTGATATTATTAGAACATAATTTATGTTTCAGCACGACTTAGAAGAGACTTTACGGAGTAGTATGCATGGAAACCAATGTTTTAAAAAACGGACCGATGATCGAACCGGAATTTTTTGGTATAGGTCGGACCAGGGTTCAAATAGACTTGGTTTAGTATGGTTCAAATAGGTAGGATATCCATATTTACTTCTTGATTTAGTTTGGTTTGGTCATAAGTATGTTAGTTTGGTTTAATCTTACAACTATAAGGTCGATAAAAACCAAAACAAGAATCAAATTATCCAAATTTTACATGATAATTTTTTTTAAAAAAATTTCTAAAAAAAAAAAAAAACCAAAATTTGTCGGTTCAATTGAGAACTGGTTCGGCCGGTTCACCGGTTGAACCTGGTTTTCACAAAAAATCGATGGTTCTTTAAAAGACCCGGTTTTAATCGGATCGGACCGATTTTTTGGTATAAATCGGTCGGATCCGATCCGGTCCGGTTTTTACAACATTGATGGAAACAATCAAACAAACAAACAATAAAGAATATCCCAATTGTGTACAATGAATTCGTATTTTTAGTAGAGCTGTCAAGACGGGCCGGCGGGGCGGGCCGGCCCGTAACCCACCATAACCCACCATTTGGCGGGGCGGGGCGGGCCGACCCACCATTTTTGTGGGCTGAAAAAATTCCAACCCAGCCCAACCCACCGGCGGGCCGCGGGCTAGGCGGGCCGGCCCGCTTAATTTTTTAAATTTTTTTAATTATTGTTTAGTTTCTTAAAATGAAAAAAAAAATCATATATATAATATTTTCTACTCACTCTCATATGCATCAAATTACAAGTAAAATACAAGAAATATTATAATAGTAGATATTTCTTTAAAACACCTTCATTCATGTAAATAAATGACCAAATTTAATATTTTATACGTCATTACTTGCATTAAATGATAATTTTTATCATTTATAATATAATACATATCTCATATATGTGCTAAATAAAAAAATTAAAATTTTTATAAAAATTAGATGGCGGACCAACCCACTTGGCCCGCGGGCTAGCCCACCGCGAGGCGGGCTACTAGCGGGTCAGCCCACCTAGGCCCGCCTGTTTGGCGGGCTCCTAAATGCTCGGCCCAACCCACCTTTTTGGCGGGCGGGGCGGGCCGGCCCAACGGGCTTAGCCCATTTTGACAGCTCTAATTTTTAGCACTGCTTGGTACCGACATCGGTTCTAGGATGTTTTTGGATCAACCGTTATAAAAAAAATTTGCTTGTTAAATTTTTTGAGGCGCTAATTTTGGTCCGCTCAAAAACCTTCCAAAAACTATATAATGTAATTTTTGGCGGCTTTACAAATATCTCAAATCTGATTGCTAATTATAGGGCTAGCGGTTATGAAGTGTTTTTAAAGTACCGGTTATGAATGGTTATGATGGGTCTGATTTTTTGTGGTTTTAAGTAGCGATTTTTAAATCAGTCCAACCCATATCTGGTAATTCATTAACGAGTGGTATGAAAGTTTTTTACACGAATAAAATTATCTATATGTCCATATATAAACAAAACGATTCCGAGCACGGAAACTACCAAATAGTCCACACCTCGATCAAGATAGAGCTAGAAATATATATTTGATCAAAATAATAAAAATATATTAAATAATAGAAAGGTCCGTGTAAAAGTATGAGATAATGATTTTAAAAATTAAAAACTTTTCGGAGAAAGTAAGCATAATTTGGAAGAAATAAGAAAGAAAGAGAAGCACATATGAGAAGGAAAAAATATGGTGGGTATTAGTAGTTATAATTCTATATTTTTTGTGGGAATATAAATAAAATAAAATAATAAAATACCTCAAAATCCACCACCAATTTGAAGTGTTTATAAAGCCACACACAATTACATTATACTGATTTTAGAGGATTTTTTAGCTGACCAAAACCAGTTGTTAAAAAAAAATAACAATCAGAGGTTTTCATAAAACGGTCTATTCAAAAACACCCAAAATCGATGTAAATATCGTTACCAAGCAGACCCTAAATATAGGAATTCCTTGTACACAATTGCGATATTCTCTGTTGTTTGTTTGTTTCCATGCATACTACTCCGTAAAGTCTCTTATAAGTCTGTGTTGATACATAAATTATGCTCTAATAATATCAGCTGTATAGATTCTGGAAATCAATATTGATGAATTTATAAAAGAAATAGATAAAAGGGTGTTAAACAAATTCTTACTTGATCTTCTAAAACACTCTTTTTAAACTTCTACCCTCAGATTAAGCATAATTTTTATTTGAGCTTTGCTATGCCTACAACCAATACTTACAACCCTCCTACAATCTGCCATGTGTCGGACTTCGATTGGAGGAGGGGAGTAAGTGGTGAGGTCGGGTGGAGCCCATATAGCGGGGGGGTGTAAGAGGTGGTGGGACCCGGTGGGACCCATATGTAAGGGATGGGTGAGTGAGGTTGTAAGAAGGTTGTAAGAATTTGGTAGTAAACTTAGCATTATTATTTTTATTTTGCTCACTTTAACACTTTTAACCCTCAATCCAAAGAGGCCCTTAATTATTCAACTAAATCAGTTCCGAAGTGGGATGAGGGCTAATTAGTAGTTTAATACTCTTTAGAACTACTCATTTGCATCAAAGATAGTTTATATTTTAACTTCCTTTGGTTTGCGGAATTATCGGACTAGAAAAGGAAAAGAAAGGTGATCACTTTTCTATATTTAGGTATCAAAAGAATTGAGGAGGAAAAGAAAGTAATTTTCAATGTAAAAAAAATTAGAGAAAAAAGTGATTTCATTCACAAAGAAAAGAATCACTTTCCCACATTGAAGTTTTTATTTTGTTTGTCCGTCCTGCACTGCACTAGAAATGCTTTTCTAAAGATGAGTTCGGGACGATATTGATTGCGATTTTGGACCTAACTCGGATTCTCGCTCCTAACTTTCTTTGGATTTTTTATTTTTTGTTGTTGACATTTTTTTTATAATTTGTCTCGAATTTTATATTCCAACTGTGTTAAATACTACTCTGATATTAATTAGCACAAATGGTAGGAGGACAATTCATACTTTCTTTTTCTAGGTTGCTAGTAGCTTCCTAGTTGAGAGTGTAATCACGACCACTGCAGAGTTTTTGAGTACCAAAACAAAAATTAAATTGGTACAGCTCTAAATTTTCTTTCCCACCTCTAATATATTTCACTTACACTTTCTACGTAAAAAGATATAGGTTAACTTTTATATATATATATATATATATATATATATATATATAAAAGTTAACCTATATCCTTTTTACGTAGAAAGTGTAAGTGAAACTAATATTACTGAATAAGTCATTATATTATGTCGTATGAACACTAATATTTAAAATATTGTCCGATCTGTCATGGACAGGACTGGCTTTGAGTGTAATATCATAAAATCTAGATGCTGAGTCCTACGTTTTCTGCAATTTAAGCTTATGCTACCGAGTAAGAAAGTCCTCTAAGTCATTAAAAAATTTGGGCTCTTCTTTAAATTTTTTTTATATAATAGAGCTTTTTCATAGAAAAAAACCTCGGAGGTTTCTATCTACACCTCTATCCTAAATGAAAAATATTAATAAAGAGGCTCTGTGAGCGACTCTACATGTAGAACCATTGATGGATTTTTTATGTCTACATGGCATATAAAAATGGGTCATATAATATATTTTTTATTGTTAAATTTCTATGTAATTAATATAGTTGACACATAAGTCTATTTTAAAATGACACGTATGATATGAATAAATATGGAGACCAAATATTAGAGGCATATATATTTTTTTATAGTTAGGTTTCTATATATATAAAAAAATACTACTTAACATAAGAGTCTTCTTAAATGGACTTGTCACATAGAATAAAAAGCCAAAAATAAATATAACCACTGGTTTTTTTTTTGTCATTTATGTCGTATGAACACTAATATCTAAAATACTACAAAATGTTATATATATAAACAAATCAAATTTTGTTCTGCTCGTCAAAATTTTGGGTCCGAAACGATTATCCGATCTGTCATGGGCAGGACTGACTCTGAGTGTAATATCATAAAATCTAGATGCTGAGTCCTACGTTTTCTGCAATTTAAGCTTATGCTACCGAGTAAGAAAGTCCTCTAAGTCATTAAAAAATTGGGGCTCTTCTTTTAATTTTTTTTATATAATAGAGCATTTTCATAGAAAAAAACCTCGGAGGTTTCTATCTACACCTCTATCCTAGATGAAAAATATTAATAAAGAGGCTCTGTGAGCGACTCTACATGTAGAACCATTGATGGATTTTTTTATGTCTACATGGCATATAAAAATGGGTCATATAATATATATATATTTTTGTTAAATTTCTATGTAAATTAATATAGTTGACACATAAGTCTATTTTAAAATTACGCCTATGATATGAATAAATATGGAGACCAAATATTAGAGGCATATTTTTTATAGTTAGATTTCTATATATAAAAAAAAATACTACTTAACATAAGAGTCTTCTTAAAGGGACTTGTCACATAGAATAAAAAGCAAAAAATAAAGATAACCATTGGATTTTTTTTTTTGTCATTTACAACTCAACTTGATGAGTTTTTATTACGATGATCCATACTGTATTTGTTCTTCAGCCCGAGGTTTATGTGTGTGGCTCATCTACACGTGTTAAATAATTGGTGTTGAACAAGTGTATATATTTGAAGTTCTCATTTGATTTATGTGGCTACTTAATTTTTGTCGGCATTCTTTGATTCCATTTCATGACCGTTCTCTTAAATTTGGGCGGCTTTTGGAATTCGAAAATATTGTTTGGCCCGCCATTGTCGTGACACATGCCCTCCCCTATTTGCTCCGGACTTCCTCCGATCCCAACTTCTTAAATCCCTGCCAATGGAGAGCTGCCACTTGGTTTGGGGGCCATCGACAGTCAAGCCAATGACGATCCAGATAGCAGCTTCCTTTGGAATAAGCTAAGAGCACGGCTTATCGCTTGTTGAAAAGCACCCGCAATTCCAAACCCAGCCTAAACCTTTTATAAGTCGGTTCATTTTTGGCACAATTATTTAAAAACAGAACATAAGCTGCTTTAGTAAGCTGTTTTTGATTTCTAAAAAGCAGTAGGGAGTACCAAACTTATATCCATCGCTGTCTTTAACCCGAAACTAGCGACTTGTCTCGGCTCAGCCCCCGGCCCAGCAGCCCAAAATCCGGTCAACCGTGCAGGCCCACACACGGTCGGTGTCTTGATCCAGACAAAGCTGACCTGCCGAAAGTTTCCCTAAAGCAATCCGCATGCGCCCCACCCCAGTGGCATCCTCCGTAATTTAGCCAAAACATCAAGCCCTTTCTCGTCATCTCTTTCCCTGTGTAGCAAAAAAGACAGAGAGCAGGTCAGTGGTAAGCTAAACCCGGAAACTCTCAATTAAAAACTTATTAAAAAACCTTTTTCTTATTAAAAAAACAAAAGTCATTATGTATTTTTTTAGTAATTAATTTATTTTCCCGTGATGGACGCCAGAAAGAAAAAGTATATTTCCGAAACCCGACCCGCATATTTCGATTTTTGTGGCTGGCGGGATTAAAATACTCATTCCCCAATTTTCAAAAAATATCACTCCTATTAATTAATTCCTTCACTTTACTGTTTATATATTAAAAACCAAAATCTTTTCATTTAGTAATTCAATTCACTGAACCTAACAAAAAAAATTTAGTTCCGAGTTTTTTCGGAGTTAAACCAGTTTTCCGACCGCATAGAGAAAATTTAGAGTAGACTAATTCTGTTCGTGTCCGTGTCACCGTTGCCGGAGCTTTGCTACCGAGCTGCAATGGCGGTTTGAAGTCTTCCATGGAGGGGCGGGAAGGGATGACGGCGGAGACGAGGGTGGAGAATACTACTACTAGCCATAGCGTTGCTGTGGCTCAGCCAGTAGCGGGGGTGCCGGCGGCTTCCCCGCCGGGCCCACCGGCAGCTGTGTCGTTCCCGGTGGTGTCGCCGGCGGCCGGGTCGGCGGGCCCGATGGGGACGGAGGGACCGGTGAAGAAGAAGAGGGGCCGGCCGAGGAAGTACGCGCCGGACGGGAGCGTGGTGATGCCGCTGAACCCGACGCCGATCTCCTCCTCGATGCCGGCGGGGGAGTACCCGGCCGCCTCGGCGGCCGCTGCGGTCGCGGCAGCCGCGCTCAAGCGGAGTAGAGGGCGGCCAGGTCCTGTCGGCAAGCACCACCAGCTGCAGCAGCCGCTGAGCATCGAGTTCGGCAGTCCAGGTTCTAGCCCTAAATTTCTGCTAGGGTTTTTGTTTCGTTCAAATTGTGCGGCTCTAGTTTACTCGCGGCTTCAAAATCTAGCTCAAATGTTCTGTTTTTAGTAAAGACTTAGGTTTATTGATTTAGAACGATGCTTGTTTTGATGCTGGGAGCCTCCGTGATTAAATTCCGTGATATAGTTTTATCGACGTCTAGCTGATCCCCCAATTTTAGCTGTTTGTCGGAGTCTTCGTGGAATGGAATTTTATTGGACGATGTCCGAATCCATTTGTTCTCTACTCCTCTGTCGATGTCTTTCTTACTACTGACTTGCAATCTTCTTCCTCTGTTAGCACGTTTTGAATTTGGTATGTAGCTTTCAAATTGGTGGTTGGTTGTTGGTGGTGGGTGATGTGGGACCACTGGAGGAGGTCTCTTTCTTTCCTCTTCGTCTGCCTGCGGAGGAATAGCGTTCTTTCTCAAAATGAATTATTTGTGGGGTTAGCTTGGGGGATTTGGAATCTGGATCGTGTCGAGTCACTTTTTTGGGAATGTTTTGAGATTTGCGAATAGGCCCGAATTTGGTTGTTGGAGGGAACATGCGATATTATGGGCCATTGAGCATCCTCGACGTATCGTCAGTTTAGCTGCTTATGTTCGAGTTTGGTTTACGTTATTGAAAGATAATATTCTGATTGTCTCGATAAGGAGATAATATTCTGATCGTCTCAATAAGGAGAATTATGTTGTTGATAGTGATCTATTACTGTTCACTTCAAGACATGCATTGGATTGCCACCTCAACATATTGCTTGTTTCTATTCGAAGTTTTTTCTCCTCTTTCTTTGGTTATTGAATAGAGTGAAGAGATTGTCATTATCATTTGTCAATCCTTTTTGGTCTTTGGCTTAATGTGTTATAGAGATGAATGAAACTCCCTGTAGCAAGTTCTATAATATTACCTCTTTGTCTAGACTCTTTATAATCTAGGGGAACATAGAGGGTGCCTTATTTGCATGAGTAAACTACATATCCAAAAGTCTACCTACTTTCCAATTGGCCACCTAGGTTTTATGGCATATCCCTCTCATTATATAGGTATCTTGGCTAGGAATTTTGGATCCACAGAGGGTTGGCATTAGGTAGCCGTCCATCATAAGAACTTCGTCAAATTTTTTATGGAACACTTTTATACTCCATACCCGAGCCCATTACGATAAGAGAAGGCTTCAGTGATGAGATGGTTAGGAATGAGTCAATGACGATGCTTAGGAACGATGGCTTGAAACTACCCAGCTGTGCAACTTATGTTTTGTTAGCGTCATCACCTTTTGTAAGAAGTGGGTCCATAGCTGACAAAGATTTGCTTTCTGGAATTAATGCAGGTGAAATGGTAGCGTGCTCCGCTGGTGCTAATTTCACACCTCATATAATCACTGTTGCAGCTGGTGATGTATGGCTTGCAATTCAGCTTCATCTCCTTTCTTTCCTATGAACGCATTAAACTGTACTATTACCCTTTTCATTCAAGTTCTTAACATTTGTAGTTTTGTGTTAGGAAGAGAGCACATTTATACTCAAATTGGGGTATCAAGTTACTTCTATTGTTTGAATTTTTTTGACTGATGCTTGCTCGCTTTCCATATTATTCTTGTGCCATTTAGTTAGTCTCAAGTCATGCACACTTAACTTTAGTCAATGCAAATCCACTGGTCACAAAGTAAAAAAAGCTGATATAATATAGCACCCTAGTCCTTGATTCATAGATATCTATTTGGAGAACTTCCACATTGTATGATGCTTGTTTTATGAGGCCCAAAGGGCTTTAGATATGATGTTTGAATTGAACTAATAAGATTAGGTTAGACCTAGGAGCACGATAAATAGGAATACCGATTTATTTACATTTTGGCAAGTTATATTTTAAGCATGGAGCCAATACACCCAGAAGTTAAAATTCATAGTGAGCATTGAGGTGTTATTGTAAGAGTTTGTTTGTCTCATGCCTTTGTATTTGTTTGTAGTTCATGATATTTCTTGTGCCTTTGTTGGCATATGAACACTTTTGACTAACATACGGAGGCAGCAGTTCCATCTTTTGTGAAAAGTTTTATGCATTAAATGATTTTCGGGCCTTTTTCTTAACCTGTTTGTTTTAACTTCTTAACCTGTTTGACCCAACCATTTCTGTCAAGTGTCAACTACTAATGCCATTAGTGGACTATCAACTATCTTCATTCTTACTGCAAAGTTTCTTTTTTAGGAGCAACATTACTCACTAAGAGATCAATTACTTGGTACAACCAATCTGATTAGCGTGCCTACACTCACACCTCTCAGACGGGACCGCCAGGAGCAATCATGTCTGTCCGGAATCCTACAATCATCGTGATTGTTATCTATCCTAGTCTAGTTATTATTATGTTTGATTTTCTTCCTATTTTGTTGCATCTTGAATTCCTAGAATATGATAGATTAGATTTGAATTCCCTTTCAAAGTATGATTGGACTTTTTATCACGCCAAATCTTTAGATAGATTGGATTTGAATTCCTTTTCCTAGTATGATTAGACTTTTTATCAAGCTAAATCTTTAGCTATAAATAAAGGTCAGAGGCCTCCATTGTAATCGGAATATATTTTTGCTTTTAATAAAGTTTGTTTTGGAAGATTCTTGTCTTGTTGATTCGAGATCGTCGTGGACCCGACGACGCTCATGGATTTGAGCAACCTTATATGGCTCCGTTCGTCGACTTCGGTGGTGACGCGGTCTTCCCAGATTCCAATCGTCGACTTCCGTGACAAGGTGACTTTTCTACGACGTAGTCGATATTCTCATATCACCCTGTGTCGGGTAGTATCGTAGCCAGGTTCGGTTTCGTTGACGATATCTACATCGTCGACACCGACTTCCAATCGTCTCCGTCCACCACAACCATCGTCTCCACTCCGATCATCTCCACTACCACCGTCCTCTCTGAAGGTCTTGACATTACCGACTACCATAATTCTGTGTTGCCTCTCTTAATCAATCATCTACGTAGCAAAACTATCGAGCAGTCGTCGTCGTGCCACGATGATGACGATAACAAAATTTGGGTCAACAACATAGCAGTGGTCATCCTTGGTCATTGTTTCTCGATTCTGATCATCACTTCTGCCAATGCCAAAGATCACAAAACCCACTCATCTTTACTACTTAGCCCTTGCCTGCAACTCCCAACCGATTTCCGTCAACCGTTGTCCTCTCCGTGTGTTGACTCCTCGCGAGATCGAGTATTCTCAATCTTTATCTGTCAACCCAACTGTATGTTTCCACTTCGTGACTTCGTCACAGTTGTCCGTCGCCGCGAGCCCGCATCACGTCCTGCCGACGAACCTAACTCCAACCAGACATCTTGTCGACCAAGTTCCCTAATACAAAATCCAAACCTCAATACATTCCTCTCCTTCTAATCCTAATTAGTTACAATCCAAAACCCAATTAACTTAAAATATATGTACTCGGACTCCTTAACCATTTTTCTTCGGACTCGATTGAACCATTGGCTTCATATCTTACTTCTTCAAGTTAGAAGGAAGATCTATCCCGTTACTAGCAAATATTAGGATGATTATTCCGTCTATTGACTAACGTCTTCGAGTTGACAAGACTTTTGAGTGGATTCTTGAGATGAAATGTGCACACTTGCTTGGAAATTCCTTCATGGCATCAAGTTAAATTTATAGTCCCAATTCAAAGGAAAGGCAAGATCATGGTGGAATAAAGTGCAAAACTCTCGTTTATCCCTAAGTAAAGATGCCCACTAGGTCATGGTCGAAGACGTCGATTAATACAACAACAATTTTTGCCTCTCAACTTCGAGCATGGTTCTTTGAAGCAATATCCAAAGCGTCATCAAATAGACCATCATTTAATTGAGTCTGAACAAAAGAAACATCCAATTGAATTCCAAGTCGCCACGTAGCCTTTTCGCAAGTTCTTAATAGCACTATGACACATACCTTCGAGAGTTGGAAGATTGCAAGTAACATGGTAAGTCTATCAAAGAATATACTTCCATCTTCTAAGGATTTGTGAGTCATGGTTTAAACGAGACATACGTGGCAGAAGTGGAAGGATATGTAGGTGGGTTTGATCCTCATTTTCAGAACTATATTCTATCCAAGTCTACCCCGGCCGTGGAAGATGCTATTTAGATAGCATGTAAAGTAGAGAAGCAATGAAGAATACAGCTGCAATGCTCATGGAGAACAAAGAAACCAAGTCGACCATGATTAATCCAAAGCAAGCATCTCAAGAAGGTGATACTCCTGAAAATACTTCTTCATCCACTTTAGAAGTTGAGACGGAATTAAAATCATGTAATCATGATCTCTACAAGATAAATGGTGTCAATCAAGAAAGGGAGATTTATAAAATTGGTGAAGGCGAACCGTTAATCGTTCATAAGAAGCTATGTGTTAAATAATTCACGGAGGTTATGCCACCATTATTCTTTTTGATGTGCTTCGATGATTACAACGATCCTTGCCTTGTTTATGCTTGTTGAAGACTTGATCATCAAACTAAGGTTGAGCTCATGCGATTAATATGTGCACTTGGCAGGATTAAAAAGAGCAAAGATCGCAATATACTCTACGTACCTCTTTTTGTGGACAGGTCAAGTCCAATGTTCAAGGGAAACTTGAGGAGTTTGATTCCACAACTGACA
This sequence comes from Iris pallida, assembly GCA_029216955.1. Classification (NCBI taxonomy): domain Eukaryota; kingdom Viridiplantae; phylum Streptophyta; class Magnoliopsida; order Asparagales; family Iridaceae; genus Iris; species Iris pallida. The sequence continues at coordinate 21,436,126 of JANAVB010009398.1, read as the reverse complement.
AGAACAAAATACGATCTATCGGCCATTATCCGTTCCCGAAGCGCCATGGGAGAATGTGACAATGGACTTCGTTCTCGGTCTCCCTTACACTCAACAAGGCCATGATTCCATCTTGATAGTTGTTAATCACGTCGAAAGATAGACAACACGACTAACATGGCTATTATATTCTTCAGAGAGGTGGTACGTCTACATGGGGTCCCAAAGACACACCGGACCGAGGCACCAAGTTCCTGTCACACTTTTGGAGGAGCTTGTGGGGAAGGTTCGACACAACACTCAACTACAACAATACATGCTACCCCTAGACGGAGGTCGTGAATCGAACGTTGGGCAACGTTCTAAGAAGCGTCACCGGAATGAGATCCAAAGAGTGGGACGTTGCATTGGCTCAGACGGAGTTCTCTTACAGCTCCATGGAAAACTAGTTGACTGGCAAGGCACCGCTTTCCATCGTCTACATCCACCTGTAATGACATGTGTTAGACTTATTGAATCTGTCGAATTATCCGGGGCAAAATATTCTGACAAATAATATGGAGCTGGGATCGTTGATATATGATTAAGTTCATCAGAAACTTCATGATTCCAATGCTAAGTATAAATTGCTTGCTGATCCGAGACAAATAAGGAAATATTGAGGAAGGAGTATTGGTATTGTAAATCGGTATCAGATACTCCATATGAGTATCAGGATCGACGGATTTGGCGGTTTCAGACTAGAGTATCAGATTTTTTGGTATCGAAAAGCAAATAGTTATTTAAAAATTAGAAAATATATATTTACACATTTATGCATAATTTAAGTATTTGTTGTGTTGTTTCTTATTAGTTTTGACATTGAATGAAATAATAGCACCCTTGTTGATGACAACACACCTACCTCTGATGACAGAAACTCCAGTGAGTGGCTGTGGATAGTGGAGGCAACACAGACTCATCCCTCATCTTCTTTAACCATTTACTCGTAGAACTGGGCGGCTGTTCAAAGCACTGCCTGAACCTGGTTGTTCTTGCTGAGGCAAGGCAGCATTGGACTACTGCTAGCAACACTGACACCTTTTGGGAAACTGTTGTGGTTTTTTGGGCTTTCTGGGTTTTTTTTTATGTTACTTGTTTTGCAATAATTCTGGTCTGGACTGATGGTTTCTTATACATGTGGAGAGAATTGGAAAACAAATGATTGTAATAAGTTTCGTAGAAATCTATATTTATGTTCAACAATCAGCAGTTTATCAGTATTTATAGTACTTCAACTTCTTGAATGCTTTCAGGATGTTACCATGAAGATCATTTCCTTCTCTCAGCAAGGACATCGTGCTATTTGCATCCTATCTGCTAATGGTGTCATTTCAAATGTTACGCTCCGCCAACCCGATTCTTCTGGTGGTACATTGACTTATGAGGTTTGTATATATATATATATTTTGGAACCAGGTAAATTGTTTATGGAATCGCTCCCACTGGGATTCGAACTCCTGACCACTTAGGCCGCATGCATCTCTCTTAACCACTAGGCTAGAGCTCATCTGCAAAAAAGAACATCGTATGTATGCAGTACCCAGTATTAACCGTTTCAGTTCCCCTCTCAAATCGACTTGTGTATATATATATATATATATATATATATATATATATATATATATATATATCATGAATAACTGAGATTCTAAGCAATTGTTGGGAGCACTTCATAGACAATCTTTTCTGATTCCTTATTCTAATTTTGCAAATTATGCTTAGCTGCCCAAGATATTTGCAATTTTATATGTATCCTTTATTATGGGATGCCATTCTATGCAATTGCTGACTGTATAAACATTGTGTTTTTTTTCTTTCTCATTCTAGTTTCGCAATTAGACTTATGTTTAGTTGGTCACATATTGGGAGAAGTTTGTTAGTTAGGTTAATAGTTTTTCGTCAGCTATCATGTATCTTTCTAAATTTCAAATCTGAAACTAATCCGACCATACTAATATGGATTTACATTTTGCTCAGAGAAAATGAAGATATAAGAATGCCATTAGATGTTATGTTTTGTTTTATATTGAAGACAAAATTATTTTTGTAGATACCCAGTTGATATAAATTGAATATTGATCAGAAGTGGATAAATTCTATGTTTCGCCATACTGGATTGGAATTCGAGGGTCCAGAACTGCCAAAACTACTAAGCCATCTGATTCAAACCACCGAAACTGCCAAAGTCAATACTCATAGGAGTATTTCGGAACCAAGTTTTTGAACCTTGATACAAAGCGATATTAAATTTTATTACTTAGATATAAAATCGTCATTACTTGGATGATTTAATATTGTTTTTAGTTTAATAAACGGTCTCTGAGTTCGACGATGTAATTGATTCAACGATGTTGATGTGTTCTAAACACGAGTAATTTTTGTTGTTGTTGTTGGCAGGCCGGCTCCAGCACTTTGGAGGCCCTAGATGTCCCAAAAATGAGGTCCTCACCCCTCTATATAATTTTTTTATAAATCCAAAATCCAGCAAATCCAATAAATCCAAAATGCAATATAATTAGTTCTTGGATACACATAAATTATCACTAAGATCTAATAAATTAAATAACTCCAACTTCTAAATTTATTGCATTAAATGAAACCAAATAGCACTAAACTAAATCTAAGATAAAAAAGTTCATACTTTTCTCACTTTTTGATGTGCAAAATTGTCAATTAAAAGATACCAAGATAGTTCAATGATTAGTAGTCGGCGATTCTATCTGCTTCAGGTGGACGACGTCCGACGACAGGTAGAGGTGGAAAGGGCGACGGATTGCCGGTTGCGATTGTTGATCGTAAGCGAAGGATACTGCGAGAGAAAGAGCCAACGCGATAATGGTCCTTTTATGGGCCTACTGTCTTAATAGGGTCTGGGTTTTTATTTTCTAATAATTGAAAATTCAAAAAATTGAGGCCCCTTAGGGGAGGAGGCCATAGGCGGCTGCCGAGCCCGCCTCCCCATGGGGTCGACTCTGATTGTTGATATGCAATTTTGGTAATATTAATTATCATTTCATATATATATATATATATATATATATATATATATATATATGGTAGTGAGACGACGGGCCGGAGGGCGACAAGGGGCCCAGAACCAAGGGAATTATGGGAGTCGGCCTTCGAGAGGCACAATCGATCCCCATCGCCGAGGGGGAGGTACGGTGTGTACTGTGCCTGGATGGCGGCCAAAGGCGACGGCGGCAGAGAAGGCAAAGGACATTGTTGTCGATATCGGTAGGCAAGGCCCGGGATCTGCGAACCCTCCAACCAGGACCCACTCTGAGGAGCAGAGGCCTCGGTCATGGAAGGAGGTGTGCACGCCAGTGGAGACGAAAAGCCCGCTGTCGATGAAATTTGTTACACCGATGGCGGTTGGAGGAGGACTCAGGGCATATTTTCCCGCAGAGGAAATAGCGGAGGTTTCTGACTTCTGGAAGAACACCTTGGTGCTATACGTGTTAGGGAACAAGCCGTTCTATGGCCAAATCCGGGGTTATGCGGAGAGAGTCTGGAGACCCAAAGGCAGCATGGAATTCTTCTTCCGGGAGAATGGGTTTTACTATGTCAAGTTTGGGCTAGCGGAGGATGTGACCAGGATTTTGCAGGGAGGGCCATGGTCATTTAATGGGAGACTCATCATATTGAAGGAATGGACACCGGAGCTGAGATGTGAGGAGGTGCTGAATGCTATCCCCATCTGGATCCGATTTCCAGAGTTTCCAGTGAAGTATTGGAGCATCCCGCTCCTCATGAGACTCGCCAGTCTCGTGGGGAAACCGATCAAGGCAGATGAGGCCACTGCTTTCCGCACCAGACTGATGTATGTCAGGGTCTTTGTGGAGATCAAGGCGGGTTCGGAACTACCGAGTATGCTTGAATACCAGGTTCCGTCCGGGGAGGTTCTAACACAGTCGGTGGAGTATGACTGGGTTCCTCCCATGTGCTCCTTCTGTGAGTGCTTTGGGCATGCTACTAGTGCGTGTAAGTATAAGGGGACGGAGGCTGTCAGGCCACCGGCGGCTCAGACGGAGGCACCCGGGATGGAGACGGCTCCCAGTCAATTACCTGGGGATACGTCGACAGACAGACACATGGAGGAGGACACGGTGATGGAGGTCGACAGGAGGCTGGAGACTGGCTCACAGCAGAGACAGGAGAGTACGCAGGGCGTGCTGGTCCCGTTTCGACCTCAGAGGAGCATGGTGACCAGGGGTATGAGTGCAGTTGGCAGTAGTCAGAAGGAGACGGTAACCTCCAAGGCGATCATGGTTTACACCAGCAGGAAAAGGCATGCACCGGACACGCGGGAGGATATCCCACAGGCACGGGATCAGGACGACCAGACAGAGGCCAATCCTGACTGGGCTCTTACACTCAGCAGGATCCAGGCACATCTGGCTCCGTCCTCCATGGTGGATGCAGACATTGATCAGGCGGATGAGGCACTCCCCTCGAGTGTTGATCTAGTAGAGTTTCAGGGGGACCCGACATCTATTAATTAATGTCGGTCCTAGCATGGAACATTAGGGGGGGTGTTCCATTGGGCGCTGGAGAGAGATTGGAGGAGTGCTGAGGAGAGAGGCTTGTGACATTGCTATTTTGCTGGAGACGAAGATCAGAGGGGCCGCGATGCTCTCGCGTAGGACTCCGGCAAACTGGGACCACATTCACAACTTAGATCTATGCGATATGGCTAGGATCTGGGTTAGGTGGAACCGAGATAGCTGGGAAGGGGTGCAGCTTTAGAAATCGGAACAACTTATTGGCATTTCTTTTGAGAACAAAGGTGGGTTCCGTTTCATCCTGGGTGCTGTATACGGGCACAATGATCGTAGACTCCGGGAGTCCTTGTGGGAGGACATTGTGCGCCTGGGTCATATGGCGGACAACATGCATCTTACTCTGCTTATCATGGGAGATTTCAATGCTATGCTGCTTCGCCAAGAGAAGGTGGGAGGTCGACCTGTCCCGGATTCGCTTTTATATGACTTCCAGAGATGTATGCTCCTGTCTGGGTTGAGGGGGCTGGAGAGAGCTGGCCATATCTGGACCTGGCACAACAAGGCCACAAATAATCGAATTGCTTGTCAGTTGGATCGGGCCTTGGGCAATAGTGATTGATTCCGGTGCTTCCCTAATTCGGTGGCGGAAGGTCTTGCGGCTGGTACTAGCGACCACTCTCCTATCCGAGTTGGCCTTTATGAGAGACCTACTTTGCGGTCGAGGCCGTTTCGGTATAACAATAGCTGTCGGCTGGATATGAGGAGGTGGTTACGGGGGAGATGCATCACTTCCGGGATGGCACGGCTCAGTTCTGCATGGTTCATAAACTCAAGCAGATCAAGCGAGCGCTCAGGGGTTGGGTGAAGATGAGACCGCGGACCTCTCTGGCGGAAAAGGAAGTCGAGCTTCGGGACACTCAGGTGACTCTACAGGCTGACATTCTGGACGGGGAGTTGACGGCTAGGGAGAAGACTCTGATAGAGGAGGTCAGCATCATGAGGTTACAGGAGGAGATCAATGCGGCACACAGGACTAAATGCACCTGGCTCAAGGATGGTGACCGATGCACCAAGTTCTTCTATGATGTGATCCGCACTCGTCAGCACCGGAACAGCATCTCCAGACTTCTGAATGGCGAGGGGCGCCTGGTAGGGGACCCGGTGGAGATCCAGGAGGAGACCGTCAGATTTTATTCGGACTTATACCAGCAGACGGATTACACCAGTATGTTCTCCGGCCTTGTCACGAAAAGGCTGGTGACGCACCATGGTAATAGCCTGCTATTGGCCCCTGTGAGATTAGAGGAGGTGGAAGACATTGTGATGAAGGCTAATCCTAACAAAGCTTTCGGGCCTGATGGCTTCTCTTCAGGATTCTTTAAGCGACACTGGGGTGTGCTTAAGTGCCCTGTTTTGGAGGCGGTCCAGGAGTTCTTTCACGGAGGGCAGACTTCTGAAGGAGATGAACCACACGTTCTTGACGCTGGTTCCTAAGAAGGAGGGCGCTACCTCGCTTGCAGACTTTAGACCCATTGCTTGTTGTAACTTTCTTTATAAGATTATTACACATCTTATGTGCAGACGTATGGAGGAAATTATGCAGGAATTGGTGTCCCAGAATTAGGCAGCTTTCATCAAGGGACGATCGATAGCGGAGCACAGCTTACTTGCACATGAGATGGTGAGGGAGTTCAGCAAACCTGGGGGATGAAGGCGTGTGCGAAGCTGGATCTACGAAAAGCCTATGATACGGTCAACCGGGACTTCCTATGCCACTTGATGCTCGCCATGGGGTTCGACGAGAGGTGGGTTGCGAGGGTGAGGGAGTGCATCTGCTCCCCTACCTTCTCTGTCCTCATCCAGGGCACGCCTCATGGCTACTTCAGGAGCAATCGGGGGCTGAGGCAGGGTGATCCCCTCTCTCCGTACTTGTTTACCTTGGTGATGGAGTATTTCACCTGCATGATTGACACGGCGGTGCATAGCAAGAAGATCGTCCCCCTTTTTCGGTTGGTGAGACTACCGGTCTCACATCTGATTTATGCTGATGACCTATTGGTGCTCCTCCAGCCTTCCATGCGGGGCATGAGAGCGCTATCAGACATCATGGAGGAGTTCGGGAGGCTATCTGGGCTTCAGTTAAATAGGGAGAAAAGCAGAGTCTACTTCAGTTTCCGATGCACGCTTCAGGAGGAGAGAGCCTTCGCTCTGGGAGTAGAAAAAGGTGAGCTCCCAGTGAAATACCTGGGGGTCCCGTTGACGGTCAACTACGCCAGAGAGCAGGATTGTCACAGCTTGGTGGATTTTGCTCAGAGGAGAGTGGAGGGCTGGCAGGCTGCGGGTCTATCTTTTGGCGGTCGGATTGAGTTGGTGAGATCAGTTATTGCTGGCATCACGATGTTCTGGCTCCAGTCTATCCAGATCCCGTCGGCCACTATTCGGAAAGTGGAGTCCATCTGTGCGGACTTCATCTGGAGGGGAGGGATGCATGCGATCTCCTGGGACCAGTTATGTCGTCCTAGGGAGGAGGGGGGAGTGGGGCTGCGGCCTCTACATGCGGTCAGGAAGGCAGCTTGTGTGAAGATGGCCTGGAGATTCATCAAGGGGGGTTCGCTCTGGGCGGAATGGATGGCGAACAGATACCTCAGGCGGACAAACTTCTGGGCCTGCAGGATAGACAATAATTTTTCGGTCACATTTAAGGCCATTCTGAGGTGTCGACCGGTGCTCAAGACCGCTATATGCAGGAACATGAAAGATGGGACGACCACTGATCTCTGGCTTGATCCTTGGTTGGGTTCCAGATCCTTACTGGAGATACTGGAAGGACAGCTGGATAGAGAGGCGGACAGGGGACTCACATGTAGTCGGATCATCAGAGATGGGATATGGAGGCCAGAAGGATATCATTACACAGCTCAGCTAGCCGAGGAGATTCGTCTTATTACTATAGATGATAGCCAGCATGAGGACTCCTGGAGCTGGACAGGCCCTGGGTCGGGGGACGGGTCGGGTCTATTCTGCTTCCGTAGCTGCTATGACTTGGTTCAGACTCACCATAACCGGGCTGAGGAGGTGGACTTCATTTGGGGCAAGGGGATTGTCCCGAAAATGCAACTATGTGCATACCGACTTCTGCGAGGTAGACTGATGACGAGAGACAGACTCCTCAGGTTTGGGATGCAGATCCCAGATGCCAAGTGTGTGCTTTGTCATGGGGAGGACGAATCTATGGGGCATCTCTTCTTTGTTTGTCCGACGACCTGACACATTTGGACTGAGCAGTGCGTGCAGCTGAGAGGGGGTGTTGGTGTGGATAGAGACATCCAGAGCATACTTAGCTGGATTCGAGACCACAGAGGCCGGGATCCGGGGTGGGACAGAAGAGCCAGAGTTCGTCTGGCCGCTTCCATTTGGCACGTCTGGAAGGAGCGGAACAAGCGTATTTTCGAAGGCCTGACTACCCATACTATTGGAATTCTACATAACATAGAATTCGATGTATCAGTATTGGCTCCATAATATTCTAATATGGGACATGAGATGATGTGATATTATGTATTGTAATACCTTTACCGCTATGTGCGAGGAATAAATTCACCCTTATTCCAAATATATATATATATATATATATATATATATATATATATATATATATATATATATATATATATATATATATATATGAGGAAGGATCAAAATCTCCACATTTTTTGCATCCCCATGCATCCCTCCTATTTGCACCGTTGGATGGTGCTTTAAGTCATCTAATCTTAATCGTTGATTTACCAATGGTTAAGATTAGATGACTTAAAGCACATCCAACGGATGTGAACATGGGGATGCAAAAATTGTGGGGATGCCTATCCTTCCTATATATATATATATATATATATATATATATATATATATATATATATATATATAATGGTGAATGGAGGCCAGAGTTATATCGCCAAACGAACTCTAGGAGCGAGGATTACGACTTCATCTGGTGCAAGGGCCTAGCTCGCAAGATGCAATTATGCATCTACCGGTTGATGTTGGGACGACTGCTGACGAGAGATAGGCTCATTACGTTTGGGATCCCCATCCCCAATCCCAAATGTATGTTGTGTGAAGCAGGAAATGAATCCATGAGATATTTGTTCTTTGAGTGCAATGTGTCCTGGTATATCTGGTCTGAACAGTGCCGTAGATCGTTGGATGGCTGTGACACAGGCAGAGACGTTCGAGGCATCATCGCAGGGATTCATGGCCAGAGAGGTAGGGGGCATGTTTGGTTCAAGACCGCCAGATTGCGACTAGCTGCCTCGGTCTGGCATGTGTGGAGGGAACGAAATCGACGTACTTTTGAGGGGCTCTCCACTCCCCCTATTGTCATACTTCACAATATTGAGTTTGATGTAAATGCTATGTCACCTTAGTAGGGTGAGAGGTCCATGGGATGTACTGTAAGTTGTATGAGTTGTGTTGATTTTGGAATAAAATTTACCCTTTATATATATATATATATATATATATATATATATATATATATACGGATCAAATTAATTTTGTTAGATTTATATTATTTTAAAGAGTATAAATTATTCAATCACCAAAATCAATATTGTAAACCTTGTATTTTCCACAGTTACATCTTGAATAAACGATTTTGCTATATGGAGGCGTGAGAAGTTAGTATTTAAGAGGAAAGGGGCTAAGTGATTGCTAAGTGTTACAGATTAAGGGTCCCAAAAAGTTCACCACTTGTGTTCCTTATAGACATTTTAATCTACTCTCTCTATGTTCCTACTAACAAATGGGAATTTGAGATGGTGTATTGATATTCAACAGCATAGAGCAAGTACCATGTGTCAAGGTACATAGGTCTAAATGGATAAGAACAGGAGGAAGCAATGGGTTAACTGATTCTGAAGATATGTTTTCAGCACCTAAATATTGCATTCTTATATGTATACCAGCAACTGCAGTTGTCTATACTTTAGTATAATTTAATTGTGAGAAGGCATTGTTATTTAACCTTCAAAAATAAATAGACTTAAAAAATAATAATGAAGGATACAATATATCTAGAAATGTTCATTGGAGGATGCATACTCTACTGCTTTCTCTCTTGTAACTTCATTATCTCATATGAAAATTGCATTTTTTATCCATGGAGTATTATACTCCGATACTATATGATACGTACAGTTATAAGGTCTCACCACTGCATTTTTTGCAGTATCATCGGTGTTTGATATATTTGATTTCGCTTCAATTATGTTTTCAATTTTTTGATAAGCTTGTGCAGGCACAATACATGTTGCGTTTGTGGGTTTGTAGAGTACTTAATTAGTAATTATCATAAAAGTTGTGGGTTCTTAGCTTTCTATAAACTTGAGCCTTGAGGTAGGCACTTTGATGTTGGAAACTTGGAATTCTACTTTAATTCTCATATAACTTATGGAAGTACAAGGGTGTGATTAATGCCTCTAGCTATGATCATGTACAAGCCATTACTATTGAAGTTAAATTGTTAATTGTATACAAGCTCCTGCCGTTTAATTAATTTAATTTACAAATTTCTCACTCGTAAAAATCATTTGGGTGTCGTGAGAGTTTACCTTCAAGATTTTATCTTCTGGAAATATAAATGAGAATATCACCTGTTGGCTTTGCAGGGGCGCTTTGAGTTGCTTTCTTTATCTGGATCATTTATGCCGTCTGAGAGTGGAGGAACGAAGAGCAGGTCTGGTGGCATGAGCGTCTCGTTGGCAAGCCCAGATGGTCGAGTTGTAGGGGGAGGAGTGGCTGGTCTATTGGTTGCTGCAAGTCCTGTGCAGGTAATTTTGTCCAATTGATGCTTCAAAGTCTGTCATACAGTTCATCTCAAAATATACCTCAAATTATCTGTTCTTTAAGAATAATATGATTCTTCTTATCCCACTCATATTTTCTTGGGTAACATGTTTGTGCTTCCATCACCTTTTGAAAGCAGCACAATACTAAATTATTGAACATTTGAGAGCCCAGCATTAGAAACTTTTTTATACAAATGTTCTGCAGGAAGATATATGTTTAGATTGTTTGCATTTTTATGAATTCCTGTTGTATCATCAATAAGCAGTAATGCCATGGAAAATGAATGTAAGACGAAACTTCCCTTCCTAAATCTAGTTGGCGAGTCCCAACTGGAGAGTTGCCAAGTAGACTTGGTAAGACAAACCTTCCTTTTCCTAAATTCCAGTTGGTGAGTCCCAACTGGAGACTTGCCAACTGGACTTGGTAAGACGCAGATTGACTTATGATTTCCGCCATAGCTTTACTTTTAAGAGAACATCTATAGTAGTACTGTTATTTCTTATGAGAAGCTTTATTTAGCACATTTCAGAATAAACCAGTGGAGTTGCTTTCTTGCGAATATCAGAAACTGATAGTATCAAAACTGTTGTAAGTCCCTGCCACCGCACCAATATAAACTTTGATCAGGGTTAAATATTTTTATGTTATTCCAACACGCCCCTACAGGTCGAGGCCCATTTTGGGCAGAGATGATTCATGTTGCTGTATAATTTTTATAAAATCTGCTTAAAGTGTGTGCCGGAGGATTCTAACCCGGATGCTTTGATACCGGGAAGGATTCTAACCCTTGATGCTTTGATACCGGGAGCAGATCTGTTGTCCCCAAAACCTATGTACCAAACATATCTCATCTCCTATAAAAATATGGGTCCCACTGATTGTGGGTGTGATTTTTTTAAAGAGTTATTTGTATTTACCCCCCCAATTGCTAATCCTATTTCTACTTCCCCCCAATTTTATTTTAATTAGTGTTACCCCCCCAATCTTTGGGTAAAGTGCAAATAAACCCTCCTTAGATTTGTGTTTTTGCATTTGAAGATCCATTGTTTAAAAAAATTCACATTTTAATTTTTGCTTAGTTTGCACCAATGTCATTAACAGATATTAAAATACGTCTAAAAATACGATTTTACCCCTCCCCCCTCTCTCTCCGATGGTGGGGACTTGTCAAGCGGGGCCGACTAGAGGAGATGGGAGGGTGGCCGACCAGCGGAGGGAGAAGGGGACATGTCGAGCTAGGGTTGAGCATTCGGTTGATTCGGTTCAAAACGAACCAAAAATCGAATAAGCAAAATCAAAACCGATCCGAATTGGCCAATAACCAAATCAAACCGAACCAAATTAAATTGGTTCGATTTTTTTTTTTATTCGATTTATTTGCACTTTTTTGTTAATATATATAGTACTTAAATATACCTAAATTTATTTAGTATATATCTGTAATATATATATATATATATATATATATATATATATATATATATATATATATATATATAAACAAAAGCAAAATCAAAACCGATCCGAATTGGCCCATAACCAAATCAAACCGAACCAAATTAAATTGGTTCGGTTTTTGTTTATTCGGTTTATATATATATATATATATATATATATATATATATATATATATAAACTAAATTTTTTTATTCGGTTTTGGACCGAAACCGAAACCGAAAATCGAAACTGAAACCGAATAAGAAAATTTAGTATTTTCAAAACCGAAATCGAACCGAATCTTTTTTTAACCGAACAGAATCTCTTATTCGGTTCTGTTCGGTTTTTTCTTATTCGGCCCCCCTCGACCGCCCCTCCTCCCTCTGCTAGCCGGCCCCTTCGACCCGTCCCCCACCTCCCTCTGCTAGCCAGCCCTCCCAACCCCCTCCTCCCTCCGCTGGCCGACCCCCCTCCGCTGGTCGGCCATGCTCGACCTAAAGGTGAGCATTATTCAGTTTGGACCGAAAATCGAACCGAACCGAATAAGAGATTCGGCTCGGTTTTAAAAAGTTCTTATTCTGTTTCAGTTTTGAAAATACTAATTTTCTTGTTCTGTTTCGGTCTTAGGTTTCGGTTTCGGTCCAAACCAAAAACGGAATAGGAAAATTTAGTTTATATATATATATATATATATATATATATATATAAGTACTATATATATTAAACAAAAAGTGCAAATAAATCGTAAATCGAACCGATTTAATTCGGTTCCGTTTGATACGGTAATGGGCCAATTCGGTTCGGTTTCGGTTTTGCTTATTCGATTTTCGGTTCAATTCGGTTTCCGGTTCGGTTTGAACCGAATTAACCACCCCTAGCTCGACCCGTCCCCTCCTCCCTCCGCTGACCGGCCACCCTTCCCTCTCCTCTGGTCGGTCCCGCTTGACAAACTCCCACCACCAGAGAGAGAGGGGGGGAGAGTGGGGGGAGGGATAAAATCGTATTTTTAGACGTATTTTAACGTCTGTTAATGGCATGGGTGCAAACTGTGCAAAAATTAAAATGTGGGATCTTTTTTTTTTTAAACAAGGGGTCTTCAAATGCAAAAACGTAAATTTTAGGAGGGTTTATTTGTACTTTACCCAAAGATTGGGGGTAACACTAATTAAAATAAAATTGGGGGGAAGTAGAAATAGGATTAGCAATTGGGGGGTAAATACAAATAACTCTTTTTTAAAATAACCAGTGGGACCCACATTTTTATAGGAGATATGACATGTTTGATACACATGTTTTGTGGACAGCATGCCTGCTCCCTTTGATACCATATGTTAAAGTCCTTGCCACTACAGCAAAAAACAAGAGCTTTGATGTTAAATATTTATATATCATTCCAACAAGACATTAGCAGACATCATAAGAACCCATTATTGACTTCCCTAATTAATGACGAGACCATAATATATTTCTCAGATGTAAATTCTTCAAGCTCGTCTTTTAATGCCAGGTTGTCGTGGGAAGCTTCTTGCCTAGCTACCAGCTCGAACAAAAAACCAAGAAGCCGAGATACGAGTCGACCTCGATCTCTATGCCAGCAGCTGCAATCCCACTGCCCAGCACAGAGAGGGATGAGGCATACGGTGGCAACGGTCAAGGACCTCAGACTTCAACTCCGAAGCCCAGCCTCGTGTCTTCCGCATCCTTCCGGGGAGACAACTGGTCCGCTTCTCTACACACCGTGTCCGACACGAGAAACGCCGGTACTGATATTAACATTTCGTTACCTGGAGGGTAGATGTCGCTCAAGGTGCTGCTCAATGCTTACGTCTGAGGTTTACGGCATTGTCAGAACGCAGTTCCCCTCGAATAGCAGCTGCCACGTGATGCGTCGCGGTGCTTGTCTAACTTGTGTTGTAAGCTCTTTCATGTGCTTTTTGGTCTTGCTCCTGGCTAATGGACTCAGAAGTTTTCTAGAATGAACTCTGTGGCTTGTGTTGTTGATTGTATCGTTTGCTTTGTTGGTGTAGATGGGATTTATATTGGTAACACCTGATTTTTTACTCGATGCTTGAACTCGATCATTGGAAATTTCCATTAATTATATTCCTAGAACATTTGTTCCCAGTTATTTACTTGATGCTCTACCCTATGCTATCCGTTATTATTGGTAAATAGCCCGTGGGGCTTTTCTGTTGTCAGTAAGTTGTGCTACTGACCGCTGTAACATTTATTACACTGTTCCAGGCTACATAGTCGTTTCTGACTATGTGCAAGCTGTGTTCACAGGTCCTAAAAATCGGAAGGCCCTACAATTTTTAACCTCAGTATATATTGTTAGTATGGAATTCCATTTTTTTTTCTTTAGTATTTGTAATCGTTCTTCGAATGTCACGGTATTCCAGTCTTTTTATTCATTGAATGTACACAAGTCTTTCTAATGTTTGACTCAGTAAATTCCGTGGCATCTTTTACATACAACCCAATGTTTGTCGGTATTTCCTTTAATAACAATCAAAGAGTCATAAAACTCGTTCGATAGTTAAGTCAAACCAAGCTTGAACACTCTTTGTTCGAGCTCGTTCGTTCGATTTTCAGCCTTACCTATATAAGCTGGTTTCAGTGGTTTGTGTGCTTCCGGGCCCATTTCAGACTCTGGCGTCAATAGCCATAGTTTGGTTTGTACTTGGTACTTTGGGGGTAGGTCATTCGCTCAATCGCTTGTTGGACCACAAGGTCGGAAATAGGCTGTGAGCCCTCCAAATGAATGGATGGGTGTTTGCCAGGCAACTAATGAAACAACTAGTCCTTAGCATCGTCAAGTGTAATTTTTTCGGGGTACTGTAATTTTGGTAGCCCTCCTACGGAAAAGTTTTATTTCTAGGAGTGTCAAAATATTGGACTATTATTCTGTTAAACCATGCCTACCGATCAGACATACACATTCATATTTCTTTTTGTTCCTCCCGATTAGTGTTTAAACTCTGATTTTTATACCAGTTTAGAGTTTATGTCCTAACACATCCAATTGAAAAGTATAGATCCTTTATATCCTCCCTTCATGTTTGATAATGAAACTTCTATATATAGGATAGGAGGGTATAATGGAAAAAAATAAAACAAAAAATAAAAATACATGGTCTAAAATTTTCAATTGGACATGTAAGGACCTAAATTCTAAACCAATACAAAATTCATGGTCTAAAAGCTAATTAGCACTTAAAAATGGAACATTACTTGAAAAAGTAACTAGAAACAAAAATAGTTGTTGAGAGTGGGATTTGAACCCACGCCCTTTCGGACCAGAACCTTAATCTGGCGCCTTAGACCAACTCGGCCATCTCAACCTCTGTTGTTAGTAGGATATTCTAATTAGTCCTTAAAAATAGAACATTACTTAAAATAGTAACTTGACAATTAGCCCTAACAAAAATAATTGTTGAGAGTGGGATTTGAACCCACGCCCTTTCGGACCAGAACCTTAATCTGGCGCCTTAGACCAACTCGGCCATCTCAACCTGTGTTGTTCGTAGGACATTCTAATTAGTTCTTGAAAATAGAATATTACTTAAAAAAGTAACTTG
This sequence comes from Iris pallida, assembly GCA_029216955.1. Lineage (NCBI taxonomy): Eukaryota > Viridiplantae > Streptophyta > Magnoliopsida > Asparagales > Iridaceae > Iris > Iris pallida. The sequence goes on along the minus strand of JANAVB010009398.1, from coordinate 21,420,732 downwards.
ACAATTAGCCCTTAAAAAAGTAACTAGAAACAAAAATAATTGTTGAGAGTAGGATTTGAACCCACGCCCTTTCGGACCAGAACCTTAATCTGGCGCCTTAGACCAACTCGGCCATCTCAACCTGTGTTGTTCGTAGGACATTCTAATTAGTTCTTGAAAATAGAACATTACTTAATCTGGCGCCTTAGACCAACTCGGCCATCTCAACCTGTGTTATTCGTAAGACATCAGTTATTTCTATGAAGTTCTTTTCTGGGTTCTATTCGTTCTTTTCCACAAATGTATTAAAGAAAGTTTAGGTCTTCCAAATCTTATTAATTGCTTAAAAATCATTGGAATCAATTATAAGTCATCTCCCTCTTTGTAATCTATTACTCTGAGGCCAGCTAAATTTTTTTTTTTTCAATTTATTTACAAATTTGTCACTCTTAAGTTTTTACTTAAAAACAGTCCACATATTTGAATTTGGACTATCAACAAAGTTGACAGTCCTAAAAGTTCGAGCTCTCTAGCCTAGTGGTATTAGAGCGGACACCCGGAGGGGCCGGCAAGGTTCGAGCCCCCCAATTGTGTGTGTGAGTGGGATTTCAAAAAAAAACAAAGTTGACAGTTCTAAAAGATTTGGATAGTTTGGATTTGAACTACAGTCATAACATAAAATAGGACTGTCAATTTTGTGGATAATTTATTTTATGTCAGAATTGTCAACTTCGTTGACAGTCCTATCGTTTGGTTCACAGATTTAAGGAAGCAGGAAAAAAAAGTTATTCCTTTCCTTTGTTTGGTAGATACAAACTTGGGAATCAATTTCCTGACAAGAGGAAAAATGGGAGGGAATATGGTTCCACTCATGACCCATGGGATTGATTTTTCCTCATCCTTTTCCAACATTTATTACAAAAAATTATGACAAAACTAACCATGTGTTATTGCTTATTTTACCATTAACTCCTCGTATTCTTGGTCCCTTTGAATTTTCATAATGTCATTTTTATTTTAAAAGGTAAGGATACTATTGGAATATTGATATATTTTTGCTTTCCTTTCCTGCACCAACCAAACACTGGAAAGGAAATCAAATGGTCTTTCCTAGGTGGTTTCCTTGTTTTACCAAACAACGAAAAGGAAATGTAAAAGGAATTCTACTTTCTCATTTTCATGGAAAGTACAAGGGAATCAATTTCCCTTCCGTGAACCAAACGAGGCCTAAGAGTATCTCCAACCCTATTGTGAGTTTAGAAAAAATGGTTGCCACATAGGAATGACAAGTTTTCATTTCAAAAATCCTTCTCCAATGCAAATATAGAATAAATGATGAACTTGACATGGCAAGGATAATGTAAAATTGGTTGTCTAGATCTAGACAATACCATTCACAATGACTTTGTCTCGACATCATCAATTATGAATAAAAATATTTATTAAAAAAATGAAGAAGTGGAGGAATTGTCTTGGAAGTTGGAAAAAGTACTTTTTATTGTCTTCTCAATACTTTTGCATTGGAGAATACTTTTTTTTATCTCATTGTCTTGTGTGAATATCATCTTACCACATAGGAAAGATATTGTCTTGTGCCTCATGCTATACAGGATTCACAACAAAAAACAAGACAACAAGGTTGGAGATGTTCTAAAGAGGAGTTGGACAGTCCAAAATAAAATTGGGACGATTCTGAATAAAAATTATATTAGACTGTCCTAAAGTAAGGGAAGATGGACACGGGGGTTTACACGCAACAAAACCATCGCTTTTATAAGCCTATGTTCCCATCTCATCCCCCCTGGTGGAGGAAAAGAAGAAACAAGAATATTTTTTATAAGGGCAGATCAAAAGTTGATCAGGGCTGTCCCATTCTTAACTTTCATTTATTTACAAGTTTGCCACTGCAAAATTTACTCAGGGCTATCCAACTCTTACTTATAAAAGACAACTCTTTTTATTTATTTTCTCTCTCTTCTCCTTCTTCACAAGAAGAAAGAAGAAAGAAGAGCAAGAACAAGAAGAAATAAAACAAAAAGAGCATCTCTTTCTCCAAACCCTAGTTTATTTTTTTATTTTTTTGCTCTCTTCTAATTTCTCATTTTTTTTCTCTAAATCCTAGTTTATGGATGAAACCCTAGTTATAGAAGAAATTGGGTTACCAAATCTATCAAATCTACTAATCTGTTAATCTATTAATTAAAAAAAATTTATTAATAGAAGAAATTATAGATGAAACCATATTTCTAGAAGAAATCGATTTGTTGAGCAAGTTTATACCAGGACTGCCACAACTTCTGGCAGTTCTATAAGTATTTAGGACAGCCAGGAATTGTAGCAGTCCTGAAAGGAACTTGTTGTACAATAAGACTGCCATAATTTTTGGCAGTCCTAAAAGTATTGATGACTGCCAGGAACTGTGGCAGTCCTGAAAGGACCTTGCTGACCTTCCTATACAACAGGACTGCCAAAATTTCTGGCAGTCCTAGAAGTATTGAGGACTGTCAGGAATTGTGGCAATCCTAAAAGGGACTTGCTGTACAACAAGTACATTTTAGGACTGTCACAATTCCTGGCAGTCCTAAAATCGAAATGGCCGAATGAAAAATATATGTTAGGATTTATTTCCATCTTGATAATATAGTGAAATATACATTTTTAGGGTTTATTTCATGCATTTTTGTGAGAATCAATGAAATAAACATGTTAGGATTTATTTTTATGCATTATTTGTGAGTAATGATGAGAATGAAAATTGTGGAGGCCCCTCCCCCCTCCCCCCTCCCAGTCCCCGCTCCCCCCTCCCCGCGGCTACCGCCCCTCCCGCCGCTGCTGCTACTGTTGCTACTGCTGTAGCTGCTGCCACCAGGGAGGTGAGCGGCCTCCGGCAGCAGCAGCGGCGGTGGGAGGGGCGGTGGCCGGGGGGAGAGGGCGGATGTAGTGCCCCGTCCCTACATCATGCCCCGTTTCCGTCCACGGGATGCGCAAGAAAGGAACACTGTCGTTATCGATTCGGTCGGGACCGATAGGTCAGAATCGGCCGAGTCGATCGAACGTGAACGGTTGAATCAAGATCCATTCCACGTTATGGAATGGCTTCTTCGGAACCAAGTCCCATATTCAGCGGGTTGCGCCTCGAGGATTGGCTCTGCGGCTGAGTCGGAAGAGACCTCCCGTTGCTCTGGTTTTCATGCCGCACTTGATTTGGCTTTGGCTTTGGTTTTCGTGAATGCATTTTTCGTGAATGTTTTCGATGGGTTTTCTTGCTTGCATTTTTGAGCTTCGCATTCATATCAAAATTCCTTGAATTATACAGTGTTCTAATCAGTTGTTTATGCGATTGCAGGTGATCGCGTAGGCGACGTCAGCGCAGCCAACCGGTCGCTCGCTTGAAGCAAGGCTAAGGCGAGTGGCTGACCTCCTTCACCTCATCCCTCTACTTCAAAACTCGATATGTGAAGTAAAATAAATGCTTGTCATAATAGTGTAGAATCAAAGAAATCGTTGCACGATTCTTCACGAAACACTTGTTATCAACTGCTGGTATTGGAAATAGAAAACATGTTCCTTATGCAAATCCACTTAGCCTATGCAAAGCAATGAATGAATCGATTAACGTTTATCGCAACGATATGGCTAAGGAAGCAATTCGACTATAAGTTTAAAAGAAAACGGTCATTGGACAACTTGTCGACAAGGTGAAGTTTTCTCGAACGGTTGCCTAGGCCAAGGGACCGATTCGGCCCGGAAGGAACGAGTGTAGCAGCGCCAACCCTTCATCGACGCGAGTTATGCGGGCACTTTCGCACAGGGCTCGCTACCCGACGCGAAAGGGGCATCGTCTAACCAATGCTATATTCTGCGATGGCTAGACTTTGCCAGTGGCCTTCACACCCCTTTCACTGCTTAACAAGTGTACGAAACACGGGATGAATATGATAGTTGCTTAATGATATACAGTTTCATATGGTTGCCTCAAAATATGTTAACATGCAAATCGAGCAGGATGGTTAGAAAGATCATTAAAGTAGCTAGCTAACATGTTTACGAAACTTCTTGAATCAAATGCAGAGCTTGGATTTAATTAGCCATTCGCCAGTACATGTGTTCGTGCTGATCCTCGCTCTTTGCAGGTCCCACGAACCAGGAAGGACGCGCCAGCTAGCTCGGCAGCGTTCGTGATTTTGAAGCTTCGGCCGTGCGTCGAAGACTTTCTTTGCGACTCCACTTTTGAAGGCTCTCGACAGTCCAAGGAAAATGACTCAGCGTCCCTCCCATCCAGGTCACTGGAGTACTTTGTTGTATATTGAGGGATGTGTGCAATGTATGGAACGGCTATCTCATCGGCACTCTTTTATAATCGAGTCATGTTGTAGCCCGTACGGCAATGAGTCTTGTATCGGAGTCTGTAAAAGATGTTCATTATCAATAAAGATCAAGTTTCCTTTACTTATTGTGTGAATCAATTTGTCTACGTACTCTCTTAGATCTCGTGTCTCGGATTACCTTATGACTATGCCTTGTGCGATCGCAAATTAGGTTTGCACGACATCACGCCCGGTGGACGACTATCGATTCGACGGAATCGGGACGTGACATAATGGTATCAGAGCATGGCTTTACGTCCTTGGCCTCTAGTATCGAGTTCTAGTCTCCAACCGTTGACCTCGTGTCGATGAGAAGAGTTGTTCCATACGCTGAACCCAGGACATTTTCTGAAACTAACGAGAGTTGCCTGTTTGCCATTGATTGTAAAAGTACAGAATAATTATCGGAGGACTGAACTTAGACTCACAATACAAACTCGCTCGTACAAAGAAAGCCTAGGGACGAAAACCTAGGTACAGCAGTCTAAGTACGATTATTTATTTTAGATTCTGGGGGTGACGATAGAGGCTCGGGAAAGCGACGGCCGCTCTGCCTTACTTCTTGGACGATCGGTACGCAGCTTTGACTCGGGGAAGATCTGCTTGGTCGTTGACGAAGAAACGCCTTCTTGCTCTCTCTCTGATTGCTCTCCTGGCTTCTCTCTCTCTGTGTATATTCTCTCCCTGACTATGGGGGAAGTCTCTCTGTGTATACGTATTCTTCTCTGGTTTCTTTTTGTATATCTCTCTATCTCTATGCTACAAGGGAATGGCACCTTGCTATTTATAATAGTGGGATGGGATCGCTAGGGTTGCCAATGATTAGCTCTTGGGGATGGCGGCGGCTTGGGGATTGATCAATCCAGGCCGTTCGCTTCGGATTGTGACGAATCAGAACCATTAAGGGTAGATTACACCAAATCCCCATTAGCAATCAATGTGATTGGCATAAATCTTCCTTATAATGATTCTCTCATATCTGCGAATAAATCAAATTTATTCTCCTGCCACGTGCCCCAGATCATTGGGATTCGACCCGATCTTGGATTGCCATAAATCTGGAAGACTGATCGGCTGAGGACACGTGTCCTGAGAGCCAATGGTGAGACTGGAACCGCATGCAGATTGGGCCGCATGAGATTTGGGCCGCATGAATTTTGGACCGCATAAGACTTGGGACACGTGTCAGGACTGTCTGGGCAGTGGCCCCCTCCTTCAGGCTTCTGAATCATATGATGAGCCGCATGAACCGCATAATGGTGTGTCTGCTTGAGCCGCATGGGCATGATCTTCTTGAGCCGCATAAGGATGATTCCATTCGAGCCGCATGGGATAGCTTCACTCTGAACCGCATGGGAAGTCTTCACTTCGAGCCGCATAAGCGCACCCACGTGGCAGGGCTACGTGGCATTTTGTTGTTCTCGGGGGATTGTGTCAGAGATTTCTTTCTCTTCCCTAGAGATTCGTCATCATGACATAGTCATAATTACCTGCTTTGGTGTCAGGTCTGTCAACTTTTCAGAGGGGTCAGCCGTCAAAGCAGTTAATGCAGCATGGATCGGAGGGGAGCACTGTCACGCCACGTGTCTTCTGAGCCGCATGGAATGCCTCCGGCCGCATAGCTCCTTATGCCGCATGACTCCCTGAACCGCATGCATTTTCTGAGCCGCATGGGTCTTTCTTGGCCGCATGAGTCAATTTCTTTAGTATTTTTTATGCTTCTACAGGACCCCCTTCAAAGTTTTCAATTTGTAAAATTGAAATACTTTGAACAAGAAGCATGGCTGTATTGGCCGCATATGCAATTCTGACCGCATAAGAGTTCTAACCGCATGAATTATTCAGTCGCATGGGTGATTCAGCCACAGGAGACTTTCAACCGCATGGCCTTTGGCCACGTCATCATTTGCCACGTATGGCAATCTTTAGCACTTAAGTGCTGTCGATCTTTAAAGGGCGCTTTTTGGTGCGGAATCCGAGGAGCTTAGCCTTCATTTTCGGCGGCTTATTTTGATAACCGAAGGGTCGGTTTATGTGTATGCACGGGAATCGAAACGCTCCATCTCTGTTTATCAATACGGGTAACTTTAGCCGGAGGGACTTCTTTACCTTCTCTTTCGTTCACTCTTTTTCCTGTCTTCTCTTTCTGATCTTCTTTGTCCTCTCGTCGAAGCAATGGCTCCTAAGTCTTCTAAAGTCATTTCTGCCGCCGCGAAGGGAAAGAGGGTGACGTCTTCGTCAGCCGTCGAGCCTGAAGTACCCGAAGTGCCCTCTGATGTTTATCCTGCCTTTAAGGGTAAGGGTTGCTTTTAGATCTTTGGTAATCATGGCTCTGTTGCATATTTATGCACAAGCCCCTTCTCCAATCTTGATGGCAGAGCCGCATACGCTGTGTGAGCCACATATGTAGTGTGAGCCGCATATGCTGTGTGAGCCGCATGACTGTTTCATGCCCGAGCCGTATAGATAAAGCCCCATGTTTGAATCGCAGAAGACGGATCTAGACTACGTACAATCTCCTCTGAACGGAGCCGCCTATGTGTTTTAACAGGCTGAACCGCATAGCGCTTTGTGCCGCATGAATTCTTCTGTTTAAAATTGTGTTCACTCGTCCAACCCGCATAAGCTATCGAGCTAGAATCATATGGAATTCGCATCTGAGTTAGGCCGCTTGTGACTGTGTTGACTCGAACCTCATATGCTTCCCCAAAACTGCATTTCTTGGGACCCAACTGGATTGGAGCCGCATAAGTTGGGACCCCACTGGACTGGAGCCGCATAAGACCTTATTGACCTGAACCGCATAGGCTCGTGAGAGCTTCTTTATTCAGTAAATTTTCATTTCGGCCTTCTTTTAATCCTGTTTCTTCTTTTGCCCTTTCTTCAGTGAATCTCCCAACCAACCCAGCAGGAGAGCTCCTTGTGGGTCCATCTCGGTGCGCCGTGGGCGTGCAACTTGATGACTTAATCCGTCATATAGTGGATCAGCTTCCCACTAATGAGCCTAGGGATAGGGTGGCTGCTATCAACAAACAACCTTTCAGCTTTCTTTGTTCCATGATGAATTCGGGGCAGTTGGATGGAGAATATCTGAAACCGACCTTTCTCTTCGGGGATGCCTTTTCCATAAAGAACTTCCGATTGCTGGATGTCTCAGAGCACTGGGATTTTTCTGTAGACGGGGTAGAGATTCATATTCCCGAGATGGAGCGACATTATCCTCTCTCGTGGTTTAACATGGTGCCGCTAAACAGGACGATGGTGAGCTCTTTGACTCCTACCCAACAGGGAATGTTTGTGGGCAAAATTCACCACAACGGACGCACGGGTTTAATATGTGTGGGCAAGGACTCCGTGAGTCGGACTGTGATAGGGCTGCTCCCGGGTACTTTTGTGAACACAACCGGCCCTAATTTTTCCTTCACCCTAGCTGATACTTTTCTGAATCAGCTTGCTCGCAAGGGGTCTTATCCCATAGGCAGGTTGTCACTGCTGAATTGGATTAACCCTATTCCCACATGGACTAACCTTACTTCCTGGATTCTGAGGACGTACGGGGACTTCCTTCAGGAGATTGATCTTTACTACGCCGTCAGGGGTACCTGCTACGGATTGCCCATTAACAAGCCCTTGTTTATGGCTTTATTGGAGTTGTATAATCGGCGTACTGGGACCTTCTTTACCCCCAGAGGAGAACTGGGGCTTGCTCTTCACGAAATGGCCACTGTATCCAGATTGCCGTGGGGAGACGAAGCTTTTGAAGTATACACGCCGACAAACGAAGAGCTCGGGGATTTGGATCAGCAGTTTTCTGGCTTCGTCGCCGTGTACCAAGAACTGTTGTGTCATCATAGCGCCTGCCATCAGATGGCTATTAAGAAGATAAACAGTTCAGAAGGGAACGCCTCTCATACCAGGGACTGGATTTTGTATCTTTTTAAGTTGCGTCCTTCTGGTTACGTTTCGTCTCGAGCTCCCCAAACCTCAGAGGAGGTTAAGGATATGATGTCGAAGGTTAAGAAGTCGAAGTCCACTCGTGACCGGTTTGGGAGTAGCACCGACTCCCTCAGTTATTTCCACTATGGTACCCGGGAGATGTCTAATAAAGCGATCTTGGCTGGTTTTTTGATGGTGTGGCTACGCAACTGTGTAGTCTCGGGCGGCGCGGGTTCTATAGAAAGGATCAGCCGCCATTTCATTCTTTCTACTGTAAAATTGGTCTTCAAAGTGAGGCTAGCGCTTCTCCCGGCCATGGTGTGCAGCATACACCACGGCCTTCGCGCCTTTACATCCAAAGTTATTGCTCGTGATGTGTCGGCGGACTTTAACCGGATAGAGCTACCATACTACTACCTCATGGGGTGGTTATTGATGCACTATCGGTCATTGATGAGGCCGGGACCCGATGAAAACGTCTCTGTTGATGACGCCTTCATCTTCCGATATCGTCATCAGCCTTGGGAACATGATACCATGCCGGCCTGCCGGAGGACATTGGCGAGAATTGACGACCTCGAATTCTTCGTATCTCTCCCTGAGTTCACCCCTGGAGAAGTGAGGAGGGTACATGTTGACGGTGTTGATCCTCCCCAACTCTTAACTGAGAAGATGCTTCTTTCGTTACGCAACATACGTCCCGCGCACCTGGTGTATCATTACCGGAACAGGGTATACTTGGAGCCTTATCTTCCCAGTAGATTTTCTCGTCAATTTGGGTATAGTCAATTGTTCCTGGATTGTCCTAGCGCTTGCTTGAGCTTCGAGGGCAGTGTACTTGATGGCATTCGGGCTTGGCACTATTATAATGCGACCCATACCCGAGCCAGCTTCTCACTCCCTGATGCCAAGGTGGAGGGTGATATTTTGTATATAGCGACTCTTTATCATGTTGCAGCGAGCAAACCTTCTGTTGGTTTTGATACGAATACTAGCTTCATTGTTGGCACCCATCTGGCCGAGAAGCCAGAAGGGTCCAAGAAGAGGGAAAAAAAGGCGAATAGAGTTCCTGTGTCGGATTCAGAGTCCAATAGGGCGGATGAGGGGGGCGACGAACAGGACACTGATGACTTGTCCCATTCTTCGGGTGAGGAGGTTGGGACTCAACCTCCAGTCGTGCAGGCTGAAAGGGCCGTGGGTCAATCGCCTAGTCTGTCTGACGAGGTGGTGAAGGATCAACCATCTGCGATACCCGGCCCCTCGCGTAAACGGAGCAGGCGCGTGACTACTACTGACGACCGAACTTATTCTACGAAGCATGCAGCGGTAAGACGTCGCAGGCTGCTTATTGATGATGTGGAGGATGTTCCTGAGGTGACTTGGGCTTCAGCTGTTTCCTTTCTTCTTCTTTTATGTTGTGACCTAATTATTTGTTTCTCCTGCTCTTTATAGGCGTCGGACGAGCTCGCCCCTCAGGACCCGATTACGGAGGCTAATCCAGTCCTGTCTCATTTAGTCAGTGGGGTGTGCACCGCTATCATTACTGCTGGGGTGCTTCCAGTTGCGACCGAGGATTCTTGTCCTGCTGGAACTTCAACCCAGGGGGATGGAAGCTTTACTGCGCCCGTCCCTGAAACATCTGAGCCCCCTCATGATAGCTTTGTGGATGGGGAAACTATGTCGGTGGTGAACGAGCCGTCGCCCCCACGCTCTTCCTCTGGTAATGCAAATTGAACTATAATTCGTGAATCAGCATACGTGTTCCTGTTATTCTTCAAATTCTTCGTCTAACGGTTGTTTTGGATGTTCAGATCCCAACCCGTCATTGTCAGTGACTGATATTGCTGGATCGCACCCTACCGGAGAGGGCCTGACGGAATCTCCGTGTGTCGAGGGTCCTTCGTCTGGGTCGAGCTTGGGGCCTCAGGCAGCGGTACTGCCGGGACAAGGGACGATACCCCCTGTGTCCTCCCTTGCGAATGTGATTTAGGGGGTAAACCTTTCCTCCCTGCCGAGCATCCACGCTATTCGGGCGGCGGAAGAGGAGTTAGCCGCCATTCAAGCCTCTTTTCGTACGGAATTTGTTTCTTTGGTGGCGGGTGCGGTAACTTCTGAAACTGTCCCTCTGGTACCGTCTGCCACTCTCCCTCTGACGCCGTCATCCATAGAAGTCTTGGATGATGCGTTACAGGACGTAGTTGCTAGTTTCCATCGTCATCTGAAGAGGGGGATCGAAGCAGCGGTGGAAAGGGGGACTCCCTTCACTCTGGCCCGTCGATGTGCTGGCGGCCAGATTAATACCCTTAAAACACTCCCTGGGGGAGAGGAACTGGCTGTGCTCTTGGAGCCTAAGCTATTAGAGGTCGACCGTCTCGTTGCCCAGTTTCGCTCGTTGCAACAGACTGATTTACCTGCGGCCATAAATCGAGAACGCAACTTCCTCACTACCGTGGTGGAGAAGGTGATGGCTGCCCGGGAATCACTCAAACCGGCTATATTACAGGACCGTCAGAATCTGACTCAGTTGCACGACCAGTGGAGCCGTCGGACTGAAAATTATACGGCTCGGGAAGCGGATGCTTCTCGTGGGGTGGCCGATGTTCGAGAACAGATCCTCGAGCTCCAGAGAAAACTGGCTTTCCTGGAGTCAGAGCTTGAGGCCGCACGTATTGAGAAAGAGATTGCTATTCAGGAGGCTGGCAAGTATAGTAGGGCTTCTGCTAATCTAGAGCTTGCCCTAAAGAAGGTGGAGGACAACTGGCAGGCTTATACACATTTGAATGACGCAGAGCAGCTATCCCAAGAGGCCGAGCGTCGGGCTAAGCAAAGGCTTGATCGAGGGACTGCTTTGGTAAAGGACCGCCTTTTGGAGTTGTGCAATGCCGAGCTATAATCGGCCTCTTGTTTTGTCCCCGTTTTCCCCTTCTTCTCTTTTTTTTTGAAAGGGACGTGGTCCCGAAATATGTAGTACTTCTTTTCTTCCTCTAAATAAATAGTATTTTCTATTCTACCCTTCATTTTTATTGCCTGTTGTGCCTGTGATATTGTGGTGATGTTCTCCCCCGCATGGGGGATATATTTGTGGACCTGTTACCCATGGCGCACCTTGGTTTTAAGTAGAGATAACAAGTTTCGGTCAGGATACCTGAAGCAGCCATAGCAAAGTGGTCATAGGTGCTCTTGGTATTGAGAAAAGAATTGCCGTAGAGCAGCTGGGCTCCTGGGGCATGATGAGGTGATAGGTTTGTGTTAAGAAATTTAGCTGAGGATATTTGTGGGCCTATTACCCTTGGCATACCCTGGTTTAGGATACGGGTTATAGGATGAAAGAGAGCTGACATACTTGCTCAGAGGTAACGAGGACATGGCAAGTAGGAAAGTTTTTTGAACGTAGAGTCTTCCTACTCAGAGGTAATGAGTACATGGCAGGAGCGAACTCGACGGAGGGTATTGGTGGTCAACAGAGGACATTTGTGGTCAACAGAGGACATTTGTGGTCAACAGAGGACATTTGTGGTCAACAGAGGACATTTGTGGACCCATTACCCTTGGCGTACTCCGGTTGTGGGTACAGGTAATAGGTCGAAAGGGGATCATCATACTTACTCAGAGGTAATAAGGACATGGCAAGTATGAAGGTTTCTTCGACGGAGCCTTCCCATTCAGAGGTAATGAGGACATGACAGGAGTGGGCTCAATGAAGGAGGGTACGTAGAATAACTCAGAGGTAATGAGGACATGGAAATTCTATGTAGGGGTGATTTGTTTTTGGCGAAAATAGGACGACTCAGAGGTGATGAGGACATGGTCGTCTTGGAAATTTGTGGATCCGTTGCCTTTGTTGTGCACTGGGAGTGCAGGTATTAGATCATGAGGGAGGATCTCTTGTAGGAAGAAAGTTCAGCGGTATGATTATACATGACTTTCTTTCAAAAGAGTGACCGGGATGTAAGTTCAGGGGTACCGATGGGCACATAACTCGATAATCCATGAATGTTGGAATCAAAGTGTAAGTTCAGAGGTACCAGCAGGTACATGACTTAGGAATTTAGGATATGTTTATGGAAGAAGGGCATGAGTTCAGCGGTACACGCGGGTACATGACTCGAAAATCTGTGAATATTGGAATCAAAGTGTAAGTTCAGAGGTACCAGCAGGTACATAACTTGGGAATTTGGGATATGAGTTCAGCGGTACAAGAGGGTACGTGACTCGATAAGTTGGAAAATTAGGGGGTTGAGTTCAGTGGTACCAGCGGGCACATGACTCAAAATTCTGGAAAATATTGTTTAAACATAGTATTTCTTCAGAAACTTGCCGTTGACGGGAAACATTAGCAAGTCTTCGTTCTTCTTGGCGAGGCGGTAAGCACCATTGGAGAACACGGCCTCGATGATAAATAGGCCTTCCCATTTTGGCTGGAACTTGCCGGTGGTCTTGTGAGTCATGACCATTGGCCTCCTGACTGCCAAAACAAGATCGCCCACTTGGAATGTTCTGACTTTGACCTTTTTGTTGAAGGCTCCTGAGATGCGTGCTTGGTATAATTCGATCCTTTGCTGAGCTAGGAGGCGTTTTTCATCTAAGGCCTCTAACTCTTGTAGTCGACGTCGGTAGTTATCATCCGTTGTCAATTGATAAGTGAGGGCGACTCGGAGTGAGGGAATCTGAGTCTCTAATGGGAGAACTGCCTCACTCCCGTACACCAGAGAAAATGGTGTATTCCTGGTGGCTGTTCGAACCGTGGTATGATAAGCCCATAAGCACTCGTCGAGCTTCTCGTTCCAGTCGCGTTTGTTGGAGGAGACAAATTTCTTGAGGAGTTTGATGATTGTTTTGTTGAATGCCTCTGCTAACCCGTTTGCTGCCGGGTTGTATGGTGTCGAAGCGACATTCTGAATGCGGTGTTTGTCGCAGAATCGGTAGAATGCATGGCTTATAAACTGCGGACCATTATCATGGATGATCCTTCGGGGCAGTCCAAAGCGGTAAATGATGTGGTACTTCAGGAAGCTGATTACGTTCGAAGTCTTGACTTCGGCGAGTGGGACAACTTCTGCCCACTTTGAGAAGTAATCAGTGATCGCCAGTATGAAGCGATGTCCTCAGGAGGAAGGTGGGGTGATTGGACCAATGATATCCATTCCCCATGCTTCGAATGGCCAGGACGCCACTGTCGGATATAGAAATTCGGATGGTTGGTGAATGAAGTCTGCGTGGACTTGGCAGGCCTTGTATTTTCGGGCATAATCTATTGCATCAGCCACCATCGTGGGCCAGTAGTAGCCCATCCGGCGAAGGCGGTCTTGCAGCTTAGGGCCAGGCTGATGGGCCCCGCAGACACCGTCATGAGCCTCTCGCATGGCTTCTTTGGCTTCTGCGTTCGACAAGCACCGAAGTAGTAATCCGTCGTAGGAGCGGCGATACAGCATTTTCGTCTCTGTATCATAGAAGAATCTGAGAGAACGTCGTCTGATAGAAGTAGCCTCCTTCGGGTTCTCAGGCAGGATGTCGTAGACCACGAAGTCTATGAATGGTTGTCTCCAGTCTGGCACTCCGTCGATCATCTGAGCAGAATGACTCGCCATGGCTTGAACGTTGTTCTTGGGGCAGACCAGCTCATGGCCGATTATATCGATCGAATGATGAGAGTGGTTTGGCACTGCTAGGGAAGCAGCCAGGCCTGCTAGGGCATCAGCTTCGATATTTTGGAGTCTGGGGACGTGTTCGATGAAGAATCCCTCGAATGATGAGATAATGTTGATCGCTATTTGGTGGTAAGGGATCATGTCTTCATGGCGGACTTCGTACGTCCCCCGGATCTGGTTGACGATTAATTGTGAATCGCCGTATGCTTCAAGGTATTCTACCCCCAGTTCTCTTGCGAGTTGGAGGCCAATGACCAAAGCGTTGTACTCGGCCACATTGTTAGAGCAGGGTTCCGTGAGAGAGTAGGCGCGATTGATCACTAGCCCGGTAGGAGAGACCAATACTACTCCGACTCCGACGACGATGTTTCCCTTGGGTCCGGTTCTCGAAGTGCCATCGAAGAACATCCGTCATATGTTATCGTGGGTGGTTGTATTCGAATCGGCGACCTCATCTGGGATTTCTTCGTATATTCTGGATGATTTCGATCCTGGATGGGCTGCCAAAAAGTCTGCCAGGGCTTGACCTTTGACAGCCTTCTGCGGGACAAAGACCATATGATAGGGGGACAGCAATATCGCCCATGTAGCGAGGCGGGAGCTGAGTGCCCCTGGTTTGGTCATGAGGACCCTGAGAGGGTTGATTCGTGAGATCACATGTATGGTTTGCCCCGTGACGTAGTGCCGCGTCTTTTGAATGGCGAATACCAGGGCGAGGCACTCTTTCTCCACAGCGGTGTATCGGTGTTCGGGCCCGACCATCATTCGGCTGAGATAGTAAATGGCCTGCTCGTGGCCTGCGTCGTTGTTTTATGCCAGCAGGGCACCGAGGGAGTGTTCCATTGCTCGTACATAGAGCAGGAATGGTTTTCCAGGGACCGGGGCCACCAGGACTGGAGGATTTGATAAATATTCTTTGATGTCATCGAAAGCGCGCTGGCACTCCTCGCCCCATACGAATGAGACTCCCTTCTTCATGAGGCGGGTGAACGGTCGACATCGCCCGGAGAGGTTGGAAATGAACCTCCTGATATAAGCTAGCCTCCCTTGGAGGCCTCTAAGTTCACGGAGATCTCTCGGGGGACCCATCTCCATGATTGCTCTCGTTTTCTCGGGGTCTACATGGATACCCCGTGCAGTGATGATGAAGCCCAAGAACTTCCCGCTGGATACGCCCAAGAATGATTTTGTAGGGTTCATCTTCAGATTGTGGGCTCGTATTAAGTTGAACACCGTTCTCAGGTCTTGCAGATGATTCTCCTTACGGCGACTCTTGACGGCGATGTCGTCGACATAGCATTCCACCGTCTTGCGCAAATGTTCTCTGAAAATGATACTCATGGCTCGCTGATATGTAGCGCCAGCATTCTTTAGACCGAATGACATGACTGTGTAGCAGTATGTGCCAATCGGGGTTCGGAATGAAGTGTGCTTTTCGTCGTCGGGAGACATCTTGATTTGATTGTACCCCAAAAATCCATCCATGAATGACATACGTTCAAAGTCGCATGTATTGTCGATCATGATGTCTGTGATAGGAAGGGGAAATTCATCTTTGGGGCATGCCTCGTTCAGGTTGCGGAAGTCGATGCAGATTCGAATCTTCCCATTCTTCTTGAGGACGGGTACTATATTGGCGACCCAATCAGGATGTTGCACTTCACGAATGAAGTCGCTGGCTATTAACTTGTTGACTTCAGTTTCGATCGCGTCCATGACGCCTGGGCGGAAGCGTCGTTGTTGCTGCTTGACTGGCTTTGCATCTGGCCGTATATTGAGTTTGTGGAGAACGATGTCAGGATTTAACCCCGGCATGTCTTCATAGCTCCAGGCGAACACATCAATGTATTCTCTGACAAGTACTAACAGCGATTCTCGTTCTTCGTCAGTCAGGCTTTTACTGATAAAGATCGGTTTTGGAGAAGATTCGCTGCCGAGATCCACTTGTATGACCTCATCTTCGGTAGGAGGTTCTCTCAGTTCGAACCGCTTTTTCTATTGTGCGTCTAATTGCTGGGCCCATGGCTCTAGCTCAAGGATTTCGGGGATGTCTTCGTCTTCCTCGTAAGCGTCGGTGAATGCCATGTTGACTGACATGACTCGTCTGAACACATCTCCGATGCTGGTATCTGAGTCGAAAGTCGATGATCCGGTTGAATGTGACTGCCAGTCGTATTCTTCATCTGAGCTTTCAGGGGTCGTAGTAGGCGTTACATACCCTAAACCGCATCGGGTTTTGTTATAGTAGTTCTGAGGTTTGCCCGCCGGGGCTGGCGTCTTCAAAGGTAATCGTCGTCCAGTGCCGTAGTTCAGTCCTGGCGTTGTCTCTAGATCATACCCCTGTTTCTGCATGAGATATTTGGATTGAGGGCTATAGAGATACAGAGACAGTCTTCCAGCATCTGACCCGAAGTCGACTTCTTCCATGGCGAGGGGATGCGGGTTGTTCGTCCGGCCGAAGATGATTGGGTGGTCCCCTCCCTCGATTATTCGATAAGCGTCTTCTACTGGAGTAAGTTGGATAGCGGTGTACACATTTGTCACCTGTGTATGTAGGTGAGTGCCTATACCGTGTTCCATAGCATACATTGTACATAGCTTATTGAGCTCGGTGTAGTTCAAAGATAACCCTTTATTGATGAAGTAAGGTATCTTTTCTAGAGGGATTACATCGTCTGCGGAGGGAGCGTCAGTGTGGGCAGCCACATACTTGGCTAGCTCTGGTTCTTCTTCGGCTACCCCCTGTGTGAATGAAGATTAAGAGGGCGTCCTAGTCAGCTTGATCTTCAGAGGCTCAACTGACGGAGCGGAGCGTGGGGTTATCGGTAGACTAGCAACCCCCAGTCTGGCACTTAATGTGGAGCGAGGGGTGGATGGTTCGCTTGAAGTGTCAGACCTCGCATCGGGGTGACGACCTTTCTTAGGCAGGCGTATCGTCAGAGGCCTATCGAAGGGATTGAGCTTCTCTGTTTGGGATTGACCGATTCTCGGCAATCTGATGGTAAGCGGCCCTGTCGTGGGTCTCGGTATCTGGTCGGACCTTGGCAGCCAGATTCTCAACTGCTCTTCCTGTGCCGAGAGGCTGATCGCGTCCTTACGCAGTGTGGCCGTAAGGGGTACAGAATTGCCTGGTTTGCGAGCCTGGAGGTGGATTGTCAGAGGTTCTTCTGATCCCGTGGTTGCTACATCATCAGTTTGTTTATCTCCTCCTTCAAGGTGCCTCTTCGACTTTTCGTATAGGCAGGAGTCCGAGTAATAAGATTCGATCCCTTTGAAGGGATCGATGTCAGCAAATTCTGTCCTCATGAAGCCGTGCTTGTCGACATATTTGAAGCATTGGTGTAGCGTAGAAGGCACGATCATGTAATCGTGTATCCAAGGGCGCCCCAAAAGGATGTTGTATGAAGTGTCGGTATCTATGACGTAGCAAGTGACTTCTGATTGGAGATCGCCAATCTGACATTTCAGACGGATCTTCCCGATTGGGTAGCTCCTGCCCGAATTGAACCCGCTGATGGCGGTGTTTGTAGGGGTCAGGCGATGCATCGGAATGCGAAGATGATGCAGTAGTCCTTTTAGAATGATGCTTATGGAAGACCCAGGGTCAATGTGCATCCTGTCCACCTTTATGTCGCCGATGTAGCCTGTGTAGTATAATGGGCGATCGTGTAGATTAGTCTTGATGAGCATGTCTTGTGGAGTGAAGACGATGTTGGGCATTGCTCCCGTACAGGCGCTGTCTTGGAGGTCTGTGGGCCGATTTTCTCCCGTGAGGTTGACCTGAGCCAGGTACGCTTCGGCATTTTGAAGTGCATCGCTCAAAGCTGTGCGGACATCCTTCGAGAGTCTCAGGAGTTCATATAAGGACAATTTGGCCGGTGTATTGGCCAATTGTGCCAAGATGTCGAAGTTGTAGGGCCTCTCCAGCCCCTGAGATGTTTCCTTTCGGAGGGATTTGTCGAAGCGAGTCTCCTTCAGCCTAGGCTTGTCGGTCGTCGAAGGCTGAGCCGGTCCCGAAGCATCCGTGGTAATGGGCGGATGATCATCAATCGAGTTTTCAGCCACAGGTTAAGATTGTGCTCCGGATCGAGTAACAACGGCCGTGACTTCCTCTTCATCTGCTGAGGTGGTACGGCAGGATCTGACTTTTCTACTTTTCTTTTTAGAAGATGGAGTGGACTGAGTTACCTCGTGGACTAGGTCCGGATGGACCCACATGATTTCCCCTCGTGATGTGGTGAGAGGTACTAGACCAGCAGCTTGAGCAGGCGGGAGATTAGCAATCTCCATCGTTGCCAGAGGGATGGGTATAACCCCGTCCTGGGTCTCTGTTGGAGGGAAGCTGCCGAATTGTACGGACACCATGTTGGCTGCCACGGTTACCTCCTCGAAATCGATGGCCAGAGCGTTCGAATCGATAAGGTTCTGGATATATCGTTTCAGTTGGTAGCAGTCGTGCGTAGCATGGTGGACGTAGCGGTGGTAATGGCAGAACTTAAGGTTCTCCAGATCAGCCGACCGAGGCTCCCGTCTTGGTGGAGGAAGCTGAATCCTATCTCCTTGTATGAGCATGTCCAAGATAGGCTTGACGTGACCGTCTTCAAAAGAGTAAGTGATTTGAGGCCATTGTTTGTCCGCAGGTTACGACTTAGGCTTCTGGGCTGTATCGGCCACCATAGCCTGCTTGCCTCTGTTGTCCCGGTTGTTGGAGGGGCTACCCCCATTGTCGTTGGTGGTGCTGGGACGCTTACTCTTGTTCTCTCCCTCTGAGATATGTAATCCCAGTTGGCGAGCCTTCTTTAATCGTTCTTCGGCACTCGTAGCACTAATGATAAAAGCCTTCCAGTCCTTGAATTGACTCTCGCCCATCCAGAGACTGATTGTTGGGAGTAGTCTATTTTGGCAAATTTCGATCAAGGAGGAGTCCGGGTTGCCAGATGGTAACTTCATTGCGGTTTGACGGAACCGCTCAATGTAATTCCTCGTCAGCTCTTTTTCTTCTTGAATGACGTCCATGAGGGTAGACATCGTGACGTCCTGTCCTACCTCATAGAACCTCTCCAAGAACAGGCGTTTGAAGCCAGCGAAAGAATGGATGCAATTGTCCGGCAGGTTGCGGTACCAATCGAAGGCAACTCCTTCCAATGCCCCAATGAATAACCGTGTCAGGATAGCGTCATCATGGGGCAGATGGTCGGTAGTGACCTCGAAGTAAGTGATGTACCGACTTGCTGAGGTCTTGCCATCATAGGGGTTGATATTGAACGGTTTATATCTTGGTGGGAATGGAACATTCCTCCATTCAGCAGGATATGGTTGCCGTATTCTGAAGTCTTGAGAGTTTTCTCTGGCGTGGAACATGGCTCGGAGCTCTTGAACTTCTCTCCTTACTTCTCGGGTCTCATCTGTCGCAGTCGGAGCCGTTACTTCCGGAGGATTATTGCCCGGGTTCGGTGCCGCCGAATTTGAATCTACGTTGATTGGGGGACCCGTGCTTGTCTGGCCAGGTGTCACCCCCTGCAGATTAGGAAGCGCTGCTTTGATCTCATCTACAGATTTGACCAAGGCGTACAATATGGCCTCCAAAGTGTCGATGCGCTGGCGATCACCGGAACCGCCTTGATTGCTGTCTGTCATGAACACCGTCTTCACATGAGGAGTGACGGAAGGAGTGGTGGAGGATGTACCCTCCGAGTCGTACCCGTGTACCGAGAAATCATCAGGATATGTGGGGATGTTCTCTTCAGGTTCAGACTCGGAAGGAACACTACCCCCGGCTTCGGAGCTTGCTTCGTCTAGGATGTCCTTGGGGACGTCGATATCTGTTGTATCCGTCGGAGGATTTGCTTCCTCCAGTCCGTATTCCTGGAATGTCGGATTGTCGTGGATATTTGGAGGAGTGCTACCCCCAGTTCCGACGACCCCCAATGTTGCAGACGACGATCTTTCTACTACAGCAGTTTTCGTCTTCGAACGGGTGTGTTGAAATACTCCAGTGGAGGATATCCTTTTAGACGACGGTTTCTTAGCTGTAGTAGTTGACACCTTTGGGCTGGAGATACTCGTTTTCTTCCCTCTTCCCTTGGCGAGAACTTTCTGCGCGGATTTGCAGGAGACAACAGGAGGTGTCTCGTCTTCTGAGCTCGGGTGATGTAGTCTTTGGAAGACGGATGGCCGGTCTTCCGTCACCGCCGCGTTGCTGCAGCAGCAGTTGACGATGATCTGGGTGCATTGATGCCCGTGTGAGGGCTCTTTACACCCCGAAGCTCTTTCTCTTTCCTTGCGTTTGTGGAGGATAACCTCACGCAGGTCAGAGGAACCACTTTGTCTGTTTGCCGCCGGGGGCTGGACTTGAGTGGTCTTACACAACTTCCCATCAGAGGCCCGCATGATAATCAGCGGGACGCCCCGATAGTCAGAGGTTGGGGCAGTCGTCTGGACTTGATGAGCCCGCGCTGCCCTAGACTTCCTCCTTTTAGCACTTGTGGGTGCGTAATAGGAGGAGTCTAAGTCGAATACCACAGAGTCTGGATTATCATCCAGATAATGATCAGAGTCAGGACCGCATGAGAGCGGATCGAAGA
Organism: Iris pallida; assembly: GCA_029216955.1. Taxonomy (NCBI): domain Eukaryota; kingdom Viridiplantae; phylum Streptophyta; class Magnoliopsida; order Asparagales; family Iridaceae; genus Iris; species Iris pallida. Next base: position 21,400,218 of record JANAVB010009398.1, on the reverse strand, counting down.
CTGATCGAGAGAAGCGTGGGACGGATGTTATGCGGCTAGCATTGGGTACCGTGCAGGCTGTCTGCATGCGGCTGTCTTTTGTTGTAGGATGAGTCTTTATGCGGTTAGGAGTCACGACCGTGCAGGCTGACCGTATGCGGTTGGCATCTGTGGCCGCATGAGTTTTCTGTAAGCGATTGACTTTAGTAGCCGCATGAGTCTCATCCGTGCGGTTGGCAACTGTAGCCGCATAAGTTATGCGGCTGACAGATGTGGCCGCATGAGTTTTCTTTATGCGGTCGGCGGTTGTAGCCGCATGGGCTTTCTCCCTGCGGCTAATACTCTTCTGCGGCTCGGACCGCGTAGAGTTCCTCTTTGCCCCTGCAAGTCCAGCATCATAGTATTTTCTTCTGCCGGACTTGGGGACAGCAGAGTTGTCTACGGTCTGAAGTGGGGCCGCAAGGGAGTCTTTCTCGCCATCTTGAGCAATAGAGAGCACCCCATCAAGGGCTTGCGGGGGAGCAAATGATTTTGGCCTCCACTCTTTGCGAGCCTTTATGGTGCGGGTGCGCTTCTGGACCGGGCCAGTGCCACCTTCAGAGAGCATCTCTTCGAACGCCTGTTGGTCGAAGCGTACGACCATCTTCTGTTGTGTAAAGCCAAGTTTGGCTGCGTCCGATTGCGTCACCAACTCCTCAGCCATGGAGAAGTTAGTCCCCAGCAGAGTCGCCATCGTGTTTGCTATTGATTGTAAAAGTACAGAATAATTATCGGAGGACTAAACTTAGACTCACAATACAAACTCGCTCGTACAAAGAAAGCCTAGGGACGAAAACCTAGGTACAGCAGTTTAAGTATGATTGTTTATTTTAGATTCTGGGGGGTGACGATAGAGGCTCGGGAAAGCGACGGCCGCTCTGCCTTACTCCTTGGACGATCGGTACGCAGCCTTGACTCGGGGAAGATCTGCTTGGTCGTTGACGAAGAAACGCCTTCTTGCTCTTTCTCTGATTGCTCTCCTGGCTTCTCTCTCTCTATGTATATTCTCTCCCTGACTATGGGGGAAGTCTCTCTGTGTATACGTATTCTTCTCTGGTTTCTTTTTGTATATCTCTCTATCTCTATGCTACAAGGGAATGGCACCTTGCTATTTATAATAGTGGGATGGGATCGCTAGGGTTGCCAATGATTAGCTCTTGGGGATGGCGGCGGCTTGGGGATTGATCAATCCAGGCCGTTCATTTCGGATTGTGACGAATCAGAACCATTAAGGGTAGATTACACCAAATCCCCATTAGCAATCAATGCTGATTGGCATAAATCTTCCTTATAATGATTCTCTCATATCTGCGAATAAATCAAATTTATTCTCCTGCCACGTGCCCCAGATCATTGGGATTCGACCCGATCTTGGATTGCCATAAATCTGGGAGACTGATCGGCTGAGGACACGTGTCCTGAGAGCCAATGGTGAGACTGGAACCGCATGCAGATTGGGCCGCATGAGATTTGGGCCGCATGAATTTTGGACCGCATAAGACTTGGGATACGTGTCAGGACTGTCTGGGCAGTGGCCCCCTCCTTCAGGCTTCTGAACCATATGATGAGCCGCATGAACCGCATAATGGTGTGTCTGCTTGAGCCGCATGGGCATGATCTTCTTGAGCCGCATAGGGATGATTCCATTCGAGCCGCATGGGATAGCTTCACTCTGAACCGCATGGGAAGTCTTCACTTCGAGCCGCATAAGCGCACCCACGTGGCAGGGCCACGTGGCATTTTGTTGTTCTCAGGGGATTGTGTCAGAGATTTCTTTCTCTTCCCTAGAGATTCGTCATCATGACAGAGTCATAATTACCTGCTTTGGTGTCAGGTCTGTCAACTTTTTAGAGGGGTCAGCCGTCAAAGCAGTTAATGCAGCATGGATCGGAGGGGAGCACTGTCACGCCACGTGTCTTCTGAGCCGCATGGAATGCCTCCGGCCGCATAGCTCCTTATGCCGCATGACTCCCTGAACCGTATGCGTTTTCTGAGCCGCATGGGTCTTTCTTGGCCGCATGAGTCAATTTCTTTAGTATTTTCCATGCTTCTACATTGCCTTTCCTTTTTCCCTGCAGTTGCGGGAGCTCAGGCGAAAGACGAGATGAGCGCTTCCAGCGGCTCGAGTGCTTCTAGGCCCGAGCAGTCCGTCAACCCAACGGGAATGACGCCTACCGTAGCCGGACCTTCCGGCGACCCGATGCAACGTATGCTACAGATGCTTGAAATACAGCAACGTCAAAACGAGCTCCATCGTCAGCAAGCGGAGGCTCGTCAGACTCAATTTGAGAATCGGTTCGAGGCTCAATTCAAGCTGCAACAGCAGCAGCTGAATACCCTCCAGCAAATCGTACAGTCGGTCGTGGGCAACAACCACAATTCAACGATGACGCCTGCCGTGACCCAGCCTGCGGTTCGATCTAACAAAGCTGAACCGGAGACGCCCGTGCTCTCACCTGCGGCACCGAGAAGTTCCAACTTCGACGTGTCAAAATTCACAAAAAGCTGTCGCACTTCCTTCAACGGCACAGAAGATCCCTCGGTGGCGATCGACTGGTTGGAGGAGCTGGAAGACAAGTTCAAGCTTTTGGGTGTCGAGGACTCGAAGAAAGTCGCGTGTGCTCAACTTCTACTTCGAATGAACGCGCACGATTGGTGGGCTGTGCAGAAGCGGGCTATTCGACGTGAAGACGAGACGACGGTGATCTCATGGGCGACATTCAGAAATGCGTTCGAGACTGAATATCTTTCTGCAGCCGTGCGACAGGAAAAAGAAAACGAGTTTATGCAGTTGACGCAAGGGAATATGACTGTACGACAATATGCGGCCAAATTCAACAAACTGGCCAAGTTTGCTGGAGACTATCTACCTACCACTGCAAGTCGAGCAAAACGATTCATAGTGGGCATGCGTTCCACTATCCGTGCTCATGTCTCGGTGCCCAAATACAAAACCATGGGCGAGGCACTCAACCATGCCCTCCGTCTGGAGCCCGAGTATCCTCCTACTACTACCGGCGCTGTTCACCCTAATAACAAACGTCATAGTAATGCGGGAGGCAACAACACGCACAAGCGTCAATATCGCGGCAACCAGACGAAGGATCGGATGGTCTGCAATTTCTGCCACAAGAATGGGCACCTGGACACTGAGTGCCGCTTTAAGCACAAAACATGTTTCGCGTGCGGCAAACCAGATCACTTCGCGAAGGATAGCCCGGAAGCTACGCCGAACCAATGCCCCCCCGCAACATCAACAAAATCGAGGCCAAGCACCTCGGGCTCCACCGACCGCACAACAGAATGGCCAAGACCGTCGCCCCAATGCTCAGGGCCGCGTCTATGCCATGACTCGAGACGAGGCATTTGCATATGATACAGTCGTGACAGGTATACTGTAATTCAATAATAAACCTGCTCGTGTATTATTTGATTCAGGTGCCACGCATAGTTTTATATCGGCGGACTTTGCCGTCGAGCACAAATTTTTCTTGACACCACTGGGCCTCGATCTTACTGTTAACGTACCGTCGGGTATGCCACTACTTGCAAATTTAGTCTGCGGTGATGGAATCATCTGTATAGGTGGTCAAAAGGTCAGTCTCGATGCGATAGTTCTAAATATTAAGGACTACGATATCATTCTGGGGATGGATTGGCTCGGTCCGTGCAACGCAACTGTAGACTGCGCTAAAAAGAGGGTCACGTTCCGCATACCTGGAGTGCCTGAATTCTGCTACTCGTGTGGTGAGGCGTCGCCGACCTGAATGGTGATCTCCGCAATATCTGCTCGACGGATGCTGCATTCCGGGTGCGAAGGCTATCTAGCTTCCGTTCGAGACATGCGACAGGATGGTGCAAACGCGGGTCAGATCGACGTTGTGGCAGAATTCTCCGATGTATTCCCGAACGAGCTGCCCGGCATGCCGCCCGATCGAGAGATTGAGTTCACTATCGATACATTCCCCGATACTCGACCGATCTCGAAAGCCCCGTACAGAATGGCCCCTGCAGAGCTTAAAGAACTCAAGGTGCAGTTACAAGAGCTGCTCGACAAGGGATTCATCCGACCCAGCGTCTCGTCCTGGGGAGCGCCCGTGCTGTTTGTCAAGAAGAAGGATGACTCTATGCGTCTTTGTATCGACTACCGCGAGCTGAATAAAGCCACCGTCCGGAACAAATACCCCCTGTCCCGCATAGACTATCTGTTTGATCAGCTTCAAGGAGCCACGGTGTTCTCTAAAATTGATCTGCATTCGGGTTACCATTAACTCAAAATCAAGTCGGACGATGTGCCAAAGTCTGCCTTCCGCACTCGATACGGCCATTACGATTTCCTGGTAATGCCGTTCGGCCTAACGAACGCCCCTGCTGCTTTCATGGATTTAATGAATCGGGTGTTCCGACCATTCCTCGATAAGTTCGTAGTAGTCTTCATCGACGACATACTCGTCTACTCGAAGAGCAAGCAGCAACACACTGAGTATTTACGGACCGTGCTTCAGATCCTTCGAGAAAATCAGTTGTACGCGAAGCGAAGCAAATGTAAATTTTGGCTGAGTAGCGTCGCATTCCTTGGATAAATCATTTCAGCTGAAGGCATTGCGGTCGACCCAAAGAAAGTTGAAGCCGTCGTCGATTGGAAGCGGCCAACGTCCATCAGCGAGATTCGAAGTTTCCTTGGCTTAGCGGGATACTATCAACGCTTCGTGAAAGACTTCGCGAAGATCGCATCGCCTCTGACTCGCCTCACCCAGAAAGGAGTCGTATTCGAATGGTCAGACGATTGTGAAGCTTTATTCCAAGAATTAAAGCAACGGCTCGTCTCGGCCCCGATACTCGCACTTCCAGAAGGGTCTGAGGGTTTCCAGATATTCAGCGACGCGTCCGGTTAGGGCTTAGGGTGTGTGCTGATGCAACGGAACAAGGTGATATTTTTTGCTTCCCGACAGCTAAAGTCGCACGAGAAGAATTATCCCACGCACGACCTGGAGTTAGAGGCGATTGTGTTTGTATTAAAATTGTGGCGTCACTACCTCTATGGCGTGGCGTGCACGATCTACACCGATCACAAGAGCCTCAAGTATCTATTCACGCAGAGGGAACTGAACTTGCGGCAGAGGCACTGGCTTGAACTGATCAAGGATTACGACTTGACTATCGACTATACGCCGGGAAATAGAAATGTTGTGGCGGACGCTCTGAGTCGGAAGTACATAGCCTCGCTATCTATTGACCGCAGACTGCTACGCGACCTAGAAGAGATGGGCATCGAACTCCGAGTCCAATTCTGGAATGTACAGTTGGCAAAGTTGCAGTTAGAGCCGAGCTTGCTTGAAAGGATCAAGACCGCTCAGAAGGACGATCCGTACCTGAAGAAAATACGAGATCTAATCTCGACGGGCAGGACGACCGACTTTGCGGAAGACGAGACCGGCATGCTTCGATTGAGGGGTAGTTTATGCGTTCCGGATGATTCAGAACTTAGAAAGGAGATATTGTCGGAGGCGCATTATGCGAAGTACACCTTCCATCCCGGCAGTACGAAGATGTACAAGGACCTCCGCACGAACTTCTGGTGGCACGGAATGAAAAGAGATGTGGCACTTTTTGTGTCGTAATGCATGGCCTGTCAGCAGGTAAAAGCTGAGCACCAGAGACCAGGCGGGGAGATGCAGAATCTGGCGATTCTGGAATGGAAGTGGCAGCACGTGTGCATGGATTTTATTGTTGGTCTGACAAAGACGCCGCGGGGAAATGACGCCATCTGGGTCATCGTCGATCGATTAACCAAGTCAGCGCACTTTATTGCCATCAAAGTTACTTGGAGCGTTGATCGCCTGGCGCAGATTTATCTTGATGAGATAGTACGGCTGCACGGAGTTCCAGTATCCATCATCTCCGATCGGGATTCACGGTTCATGTCGCGATTCTGGAGTAGCCTTCAGTCGGTGCTGGGTACCAAGTTGCAGTTCAGCTCAGCTTACCATCCTCAGACCGACGGCCAAACGGAGCGCGTTAATCAGATTCTCGAAGACATGCTACGACTCTGCGCAATTGACTTCAAATCAAGCTGGGGCAATCATCTACCTCTGGCCGAATTCGCATACAATAACAGCTATCATTCCAGCATTCAAATGGCGCTATATGAAGCCTTGTACGGACGCAAGTGCCGATCACCCATTTGCTGGGACGAAGTCGGAGAGCGGCAGATCCTCGACCCGGAACTGGTGGAACAGACCGTACAGAAAATTTGGCTCATTCGAAAAAGACTAAAGACTGCACAGAGTCGTCAGAAAAGCTATGCGGACGTCCATCGTCGACCCCTCGAGTTTCAAGAAGGCGATCACGTATTTCTCAAAGTATTGCCCATGCGCGGAGTTACACGGTTCGACGCAAAGGGGAAGTTGAGTCCGAGATTCGTTAGGCCGTTCGAAATACTTGAACGGGTCGCCCCAGTGGCCTATAAAATTGCCTTACCGTCGACGCTTGAAGGTGTACACAATGTCTTCCATGTCTCTCAACTGCGAAAGTATGTGCACGACCCGAGCCACGTGGTAGATTTTGGCCAGCTGGAGCTAAAGTCTGACTTATCCTACGTTGAAGAGCCAGTTCAAATCATAGAACGTGTCACGCCCCAGAACCAAAATACTGGAGAGCGGGAGGCAGACATAGCCAGCTACGTATATTGAAATAGAATACATCTCAACTATACGGTCACGGCTGTCTAGATATGAGGGTTTACTACAAGCCAGCAGTCTTTTAAGGTCAAGCCTATTGTCTCAATCTCAAGCAATTAACAGAGTTACAAGATATTAGAGCATCAAATATATATATATAAGGCGTCCCAAATATTACATATTGGATGATCATGAAGCTAGTCGTACAAAATGATAGGACTAGCAAGAGTTCAGTCATACATGATCAACCCTAGGATTTGTTAATCATGTTTACAGCCCGTAGGCAGACAGTAAGTAAATATGCATCGAGCTAACAGGTGCTCGTCGGCAAATGCCTCAAAAGAATAAATTTACATATAAGTGGGTGAATCAAAAAGGAAAAACCCACTTGTAGCCCGGGTTCCGTCTAGTGTTCACCATTGGGCTGGAAGCTTGGTAGATCCTCGGGAGCTGCTCCGAAATCTGGCCACACAAAACCAGCTGGGTCAAACCCCAGAAAGAGCAAGTGCCACAAGGAGGCCACAAATAAGAACAAAAGCCAGCATATCAGAACATAAAGAATAAAAGGAAAGTACAAGAGCGATAAACGACTAGGGACGTGGAACCATTTCGGGAGCCAGGTTACAATCCTTAAACCAGACAAGGACCGGAGTTGTAACCCTTCGCCTGAATAGCTCATTGTCTCTACTCATTTATCGTTAAGATAAGAAAAACAAACATGCTCAGGAGATAGCAGGTACTGGAGCTAGACAAGACTTAGACAAGGCTGGACATCATGCATTCACAAGCGGCCAAGCAATTACTACGGCTTACTACTTTAACTAACTAGGGTTATCACAAGCCTTAATTACTAACAAGATGCATGTGAGAAACTCCCAGTCTCAAGCCCTGCAGACTATCCAGTTATCCTTTCACGGGTTGAGAGTTATAGGTGGGTACATTGCCCGGGAGACAAATGTACCCTTAGGTGACTTAGAGGGTGCAACACATGACAGTGTGCTGAAAATGTGCCCTACTCGTCGGCAAGCTACAAGTCCATTAAAGTACCCAGATAACGAGATTGCCTATGACTGGGAATTCTCCATGTTCTAGTTTGATCTAATCATTAGCCTAATCCAATTTAGCGCGAGTCCCTGGCTGTGGTACCCAGGAAGTCACGTCCTAGACATGATGCAAGACAAGACAAGTGGATTGTACAAGCAAGCAAGCAGGAACACCCACGATGTCAAGTTGATTATACGAGTCAAGTTATAAGTTACAAGTCAAGTCAAGTCAGGAGTGCACCGCCACGGGCCACTATGAAGTTATCAAGATAAATCATGTCAGGTTGGTCATGTCAGGAGTGCACCACTACGGATCACTGTCGTGTTATACTAGTTCCTTGTCATACCATGCCATGTATAATAGTCATTCCAAACATATTAAGTAAAAATCAGTTCGTGACAAAAGGCGTAAGGATATAAAATGGACGTAAAATATCTAATAAAATACCAATATATATAGGACTATAGAAGAGCCAAGCTTAAAGAAATAACAATTCATCATAGACAAGTAGGTTGTGCAAGGGGGTCAGGGGTTGGGCTGCGCAGGGTATGTACTGCGCATGGAAGAGCTGCGCAAGAGTTGCCTTGCGCAAGAGTTGCCTTGCGCAAGGGTTACCTTGCGCAAGGGTAGACTGCGCAGGGGGTCAAGGGGCACAGGGTTAAAGGGGCACAGGGGATGCCTTGCGCATCAATTGGATTGCGCAAGGGAGGATTGCGCAAGGGTAGACTGCACAGAGTTTGGACTGCACAATGGTCGAGTGCGCAGGGGTTACTTTGCGCATGGATGGCTTGCGCATGGCTTGCTTGCGCCAGCGCAATCCAGCGCAGCACAAAGCACTGGCTGAGCCTATGCGCAATCAGCCATGCGCTAAAGAGCACAGGCCGGGGTGCACAAACGGTCAAGTGCTAAAGAGCACTGGCCGAGAGCCTTTACCAAGGCTGAGATGAACTCCTCAAGAACACCAAAAACTTCAAATCTTCATAACTTAGCCAAATCAAAAGCAAATCTAGATTTTCAAAGTTCTAACTTGAGTAAAATCGAATTCTCTTCCACATGGAAGCATCAAAACATGCAAAAATCAAAGTTTAATGGATCAAAACCAAGGATTTTCAAAAATGGTTAAAACCTAGATCTAGAAAAATGAAAGCTCCAAATCACAAATTGTCAAGTTCTAAAGTTGTTCTCCATGGCCTAATCTAGTTAATGGACAAATAAAAAGTGGTGCTTATTTGATCGCAGGGTGCACTTGCCTATGGGTTGGGGAGTTGTGTGGAAGAAGGAAGAAGAAGAAGTTGTAAGAAATTAATAGAGTTATAGAGGAGAGAGAAAAGGTTGGTAGGTTTTAATGAGGGTGGTTGTGATGGAATGGAGGTGGAGAATAGGCTAAGGTGTTCCACTCCTGATGAACCAAACCAAACCAAACCAACTCCACAAAATAAAACCAAGCAATGGTCCAAACCCATTTACGAGAAACCAAAATCCGCAAGTCGAGAAAATAAAATACGTGCCAAAAATCAAATTACGAGTACAAATACGAAATACAGGAAATGGGGGTGACAACTCTACCCACCTTCAAAGAATTCCGTCCTCGGAATTTAATCAAGGAGATAGAGATTGCCACGACAAGCTATACTAAGCACAGACAAGCTACACTAAGCAGTTCAATCATACAATCATACAATGCAAGCAAGAAAAAAAAAGCGTAAGGCACAAGGAAGACATTATATCTTACGAGTCAAACAGGTAGGGGTATCGCGATCGGATGTCATCCTCACGCTTCCATGTTGACTCACCTAGAGAGTGATGACCCCAAGCAACACGGACTAGGTTAATAGTCTTGTTCTTGAGCGTCTTTTCCCTCCGGTCCAAAATAGACACGGGCCTCTCCTCATACGAAAGGTTGGTACCAACAACCAATTTTGAATGATCTAGGATATGGCTCGGGTCCGGGATGTACCGTCTTAATTGGGATACATGGAATATATCATGTACCTCACTTAGCGATGGTGGAAGAGCGAGACGATAGGACACATCGCCTACTCGCTCCAGAATATCGAATGGCCCTATATACCTAGGACTAAGCTTTTCCCGCACGCCAAAACGAATGACGCCGCGGGTAGGCGAGATCCTAAGGAATACATGGTCGCCGACGGCAAATTCTAAGGGACGCCGATGAGCATCGGCCCAATGGCGCTGGCGATCCTGAGCAACTCGGAGGTGATCTCTGACTTTCCTGACCACTTCAACCGTCTGAGAAATCAGTTCTGGACCGAGCATCTGCCTCTCTCCGACATCGTTCCATGCTAACGGGGATCTGTACTTCCTACCATACAGAGCCTCGAAGGGTGCCATCTGGATACTGGCCTGGAAACTATTATTGTACGAGAATTCCACCAGGTGCAGGTGATCCTCCCACGAACCACCGAAGTCAAGGGTACACGACCGCAACATATCTTCGAGAGTTTGTATAGTACGCTCTGACTCCCCAAACTTTGATGAAGATTGCGCCAGAAGTGCGATGTGAATCTCGTATCCCTGTCTGATACTATGCTGACTGGCACTCCGTGAAGTCGGACGATCTGCCTGAGATACATCTCTGCTAGCTGCGCCGTCGACTATCCAACTCTAAATGGAAGAAAGTGTGCCACCTTGGTAAGCCTGTCTACAATGACCCAAATAGCATCTCTGTCTGCCGGAGATCTGGGTAACCCAGTCACGAAATCCATGGTTATGTGTTCCCATTTCCATTCAGGGATCGGCAAGGGTTGAAGAAGTCCAGCTGGCCTCTGATGTTCAGCCTTGACCTGTTGGCAAACCAAACATCGAGAGACATACCGAGCTATCTCTTACTTCATACCATTCCACCAAAAGTGTTGACGAATATCTCGGTACATCTTCGTGCTGCCTGGGTGGATGGAATACTGCGAACTGTGAGCCTCTGCCATGACTTCCTGTCTGATATCTCCACTGGGTACACAAAGATGCGTGCTGTGTCGAAGCGTACCATCCTCATGAATACATAACTCTGGCCTTCTCCCTGCCTCGCACTCTGCTCTGAGCCGCTGAATCTTAGAATCTGTTAACTGTGCTGTCCGGATCCTCTCAACTATGGTGGACTGAATCTGTAGGCTGGCCATCAAGGCCACATTGGAAGGGAGGACAACTTCTATACCCATCTTCTGAAGATCTGCCAATAGCTCTGGTTGCACCGTCAGAAAATAAACTCCGGCTCTCCGGCTCAACGCATCTGCTACAACGTTGGCCTTCCCTGGATGATACTGCAAATCCACATCGTAGTCCACCAGTAGTTCGAGCCATCTTCTCTGCCGCATATTAAGATCCTTCTGGGTGAAAATATACTTCAGGCTCTTATAATCAGTAAATATCTCCACTCTGTCTCCGTACAAGTAGTGCCTCCACAACTTAAGTGCAAAGACTACTGCTGCTAGCTTCAAGTCGTGGGTCGGGTAATTCTTCTTATGATCATGGAGTTGACGCGACGTATAAGCAATTATCTTCCCATGCTGCATCAAAACACATCCCAATCCTCTGCCTGAAGCGTCGTAATAAACTGTGAATCCTCCGGTCCCATCTGGAAGGGTGAGAATGGGAGCCGTTATCAAATCTCGCTTCAACTTCTCAAATGATTCCTGATATTCTGCTGTCCAAACGAACGGCACATCCTTGCGGGTCAACTGGGTCATCGGCGCTGAAATCCTTGTAAAATCAGAGACGAACCGCTGGTAGTAGCCGGCCAATCCAAAAAAGCTGCGAACTTCTGCCACTGAGCTGGGTACTGGCCATGCCTCGATAGCCACAATCTTCTGGAGATCCACTTCCACTCCTCCTCTGGTAATGATGTGACCCAAGTAAGAAATGCGATCGAGCCAGAACTCGCATTTACTGAACTTGGCGTACAACTGGTGATCTCTGAGAATCTGGAGGACAACTCTGAGATGCTGCTCGTGCTCTGCTTCACTCTTGCTGTAGACCAGGATGTCATCAAGGAACACTATCACAAACTGATCCAAGTAAGGCATGAAAATACGGTTCATGAGGTCCATGAACACTGCCGGCGCATTGGTCGCTCCAAAGGACATAACTAGAAACTCCCAATGCCCGTACCTAGATCTGAACGCCGTCTTCGGGATGTCCTGCTCTCTGACTCTGATCTGGTGGTATCCTGACCGCAAGTCTATTTTCGAGAAAACTGAAGCCCCCTTGAGTTGATCAAATAAGTCATCTATCCTCGGGAGAGGGTATATATTCTTGATTGTTACTGAGTTCAAGGTACGATAATCAATACATAGCCTGGACGTACCATCCTTCTTTTTCACAAGAAGCATCGGGGCTCCCCAAGGCGATCCACTAGCACGAATGAATCCCTTGGTTCTAAGTTCTTCAATCATCTTGTACAAAATCTCCAACTCTGAAGGCGCCATTCTGTAGACTCGCTCTGATACTGGTGCTGTCCCGGGAATCAAGTCAATGGTGAACTCGATCTCCCGCTCTGGTGGCATCCCTGGAAGTTCCTCTGGGAAGACATCTGGAAACTCTTCAACTATCCGGGGCAACTGCACTGCTGCTACTGCCATCCGCAATACTGGAGGAGATGGCTCTACTGTGCCTCTGGAAAATGAAAACTCTGGCTCTCCGGGAATACTAAAGACAACTCTGCCAACATGGCAGTCTATCATAGCATAATGGTTCCTCAACCAATCCATGCCTAGGGCTACATCATAGTCTGCCATAGGGAACTCTATGAGCCTAGCGGGGAACTCTCTACCGCTAACTACGATCCGACACGAGAAAAACACTCGATCTACTCCCACAAGATCATTACCAGTAAGTATATTGAGCCTCACTGATAATGACTCGGGCTCCAATCCTATCCGTGTCGCGAATCGTGCAGACATGAATGAATGCGATGCACCAGAATCAAATAATACAGATGCTGGAAAGGTGTTGACGAGAATAGTACCTGCCACTACCTCACCTGGTGCAACTTCTTCTTCCATGGTCATCATCATAGCCTGACCTCTAGCTGCGGGTCCTCTCTGCTGGGAACCCCTCTGCCGACTCTGTGCTGGAGCCTGGGTGAACTGCTGCTGGAAGGCCTGGGCCTGGGGTGCCAATGGCCTCGGGTACTGCTGTTGCTGCTGCTGCTGGACTGGAACTGGGGCTGGTCCTTTCACCGAAGAACTAGAAAGGTTGGATGATGATGGACCTCCCCTATTCGGGCAGGTCCCTATCTTATGATCTGCTCATCCGCAAGCCAGGCACAATCCCTGCGCCCTACGATACTCCGCCACTACATGGCCCGGCTTCCCGCAATGCGAACATCCCACCGCGGAAGACTGCTTCTGCTTCTGCTGCTGCGGATACGTCGGGGTTGAATGCTGAACCGACGTCACTGAGGCCGCCCGCCTCGGAGTTCCAATGGTCAATCCCCTAGCTGCCGGGGCTGGAGCTGATGATTGGTGCATCTGACTGTGGGACCGCTTCCTGTCTCCGGTCCTATCCACGATCCTCTGGGAGGTGTACTCATGCCTCCTAGCTGCCTTCAATACTGCATCGAACGTCTGGTGCTCGAACTGTTCAACAGCCAACAAGATCTCCAAATGCAGCCCCTGCTGGAATCGCTGGGCCCTATCAAACTCGGTCGCCACCAAGGTGGGGGCAAACCTACTGAGTCTAGAAAACTCAGATGCATAACTGTCGACTGTTCTGCCTCTTTGCTTCAAGTTGGTGAACCGGGTCTGCAGGTCGTACCGTGCCACCGCATCAAAGTACTTTGTCTGGAATCTCTCTCTGAACGTCGCCCAAGTAACTGGTGCCGCTAAGCCCATGGCCTGAGCTGCCCACCAATCGCGAGCCAAGTCTAGTAACTGTAGCCGTACCACCGCCACCTTCTCATTCTCAGGTGTCCTAGCTGCTTCCAGGACCACCTCGGTATCCTGAAGCCAAGCGTCCGCGACAATCGCATCTTCACTGCCGTCAAAGAAGGGAGGGTCAAGCGCTTGAAACTGTTGGCCGCCTGATTCCATTGGGGACCTCCTCAGTTTAGTGCATCATGAACTTCCTGGTGCAAGACGTCGCCTCGATGATCTTGGGATGCAAGCAGTTCTCTGATAAGCCCTACCAAAGGTCCCTCATCCTGTCTAGCTGGTTGAACAGGCGGAGCTGCCTGAACTGGAGGTTCCGAGCCTCCGGAAAGCATAACTCGGGAGGCTACTCCAGAGTGCTGAGCTTGATCTTCCTGGCGCTGGGGTGCTTGCTGAGCTTCTTCTGGCTGGTTGGCAGGTCCGGGAGCAATGCCGCTGAAGAAGACGACATAGGAAAATAATAAGGAAGGACCAGGACGGATCAATGATACAAGCATGTAATCAGGTCGAGATTCTCAGGGATTTGAAGATACGAGCAGAGATCAAGGACGAATATTGATTGAGACATCTATTCGATAAACCCTCACATTTCTTGAATGCCAAGACCTGCATGGGCCACCACTTAAACCATGTCACGCCCCAGAACCAGAATACTGGAGAGCGGGGGGCAGACATAGCCAGCTACGTATATTGAAATAGAATACATCTCAACTATACGGTCACGGCTGTCTAGATATGAGGGTTTACTACAAGCCAGCAGTCTCTTAAGGTCAAGCCTATTGTCTCAATCTCAAGCAATTAACAGAGTTACAAGATATTAGAGCATCAAATATATATATATAAGGCGTCCCAAATATTACATATTGGATGATCATGAAGCTAGTCGTACAAAATGATAGGACTAGCAAGAGTTCAGTCATACATGATCAACCCTAGGATTTGTTAATCATGTTTACAGCCCGTAGGCAGACAGTAAGTAAATGTGCATCGAGCTAACAGGTGCTCGTCGGCAAATGCCTCAAAAGAATAAATTTACATATAAGTGGGTGAATCAAAAAGGGAAAACCCACTCGTAGCCCGGGTTCCGTCTAGTGTTCACCATTGGGCTGGAAGCTTGGTAGATCCTCGGGAGCTGCTCCGAAATCTGGCCACACAAAACCAGCTGGGTCAAACCCCAGAAAGAGCAAGTGCACAAGGAGGCCACAAATAAGAATAAAAGCCAGCATATCAGAACATAAAGAATAAAAGGAAAGTACAAGAGCGATAAACGACTAGGGACGTGGAACCATTCCGGGAGCCAGGTTACAATCCTTAAACCAGACAAGGACCGGGGTTGTAACCCTTCGCCTGAATAGCTCATTGTCTCTACTCATTTATCGTTAAGATAAGGAAAACAAACATGCTCAGGAGATAGCAGGTACTGGAGCTAGACAAGACTTAGACAAGGCTGGACATCATGCATTCACAAGCGGCCAAGCAATTACTACGGCTTACTACTTTAACTAACTAGGGTTATCACAAGCCTCAATTACTAACAAGATGCAAGTAAGAAACTCCCAGTCCCAAGTCCTGCAGACTATCCAGTTATCCTTCCGCGGGTTGAGAGTTATAGGTGGGTACATTGCCCGGGAGACAAATGTACCCTTAGGTGACTTAGAGGGTGCAACACATGACAGTGTGCTGTAAATGTGCTCTACTCGTCGGCAAGCTATAAGTCCATTAAAGCGCCCAGATAACGAGATTGCCTGTGACTGGGAATTCTCCATGTTCTAGTTTGATCTAATCATTAGCCTAATCCAATTTAGCGCGAGTCCCTGGCCGTGGTACCCAGGAAGTCACGTCCTAGACATGATGTAAGATAAGACAAGTGGATTGTACAAGCAAGCAAGCAGGAACACCTACGGTGTTAAGTTGATTATACGAGTCAAGTTACAAGTTACAAGTCAAGTCAAGTCAGGAGTGCACCGCCACGGGCCACTATCAAGTTATCAAGATAAATCATGTCAGGTTGGTCATGTCAGGAGTGCACCACTATGGATCACTGTCGTGTTATGCTAGTTTCTTGTCATACCATGCCATGTACAATAGTCATTCCAAACATATTAAGTAAAAATCAGTTCGTGACAAAAGGCGTAAGGATATAAAATGGACGTAAAATATCTAATAAAATACCAATATATATAGGACTATAGAAGAGCCAAGCTTAAAGAAATAATAATTCATCATAGACAAGTAGGTTATGCAAGGGGGTCAGGGGTTGGGCTGCACAGGGTATGTACTGCGCATGGAAGAGCTGCGCAAGAGTTGCCTTGCGCAAAGGTAGACTGCGTAGGGGGTCAAGGGGCACAGGGTTAAAGGGGCACAGGGGATGTCTTGTGCATCAATTGGATTGCGCAAGGGAGGATTGCGCAAGGGTAGACTGCGCAGAGTTTGGACTGTGCAATGGTCGAGTGCGCAGGGGTTAATTTGTGCATGGATGGCTTGCGCATGGCTAGCTTGCGCCAGCGCAATCCAGCGCAGCGCAAAGCACTGGCTGAGCCTATGCGCAATCGGCCATGCGCTAAAGAGCACAGGCCGGGGTGCACAAACGGTCAAGTGCTAAAGAGCACTGGCCGAGAGCCTTCACCAAGGCTGAGATGAACTCCTCAAGAACACCAAAAACTTCAAATCTTCGTAACTTAGCCAAATCAAAACCAAATCTAGATTTTCAAAGTTCTAACTTAAGTAAAATCGAATTCTCTTCCACATGGAAGCATCAAAACATGCAAAAATTGAAGTTTAATGGATCAAAACCAAGGATTTTTGAAAATGGTTAAAACCTAGATCTAGAAAAATGAAAGATCCAAATCACAAAATGTCAAGTTCTAAAGTTGTTCTCCATGGCCTAATCTAGTTAACGGACAAATAAAAAGTGGTGCTTATTTGATGGCAAGGTGCACTTGCCTATGGGTTGGGGAGTTGTGTGGAAGAAGGAAGAAGAAGAAGTTGTAAGAAATTAATGGAGTTATGGAGGAGAGAGAAAAGGTTGGTAGGTTTTAATGAGGGTGGTTGTGATGGAATGGAGGTGGAGAATCGGCTAAGGTGTTCCACTCCTGATGAACCAAACCAAACCAAACCAACTCCACAAAATAAAACCAGGCCATGGTCCAAACCCATTTACGAGAAACCAAAATCCGCAAGTCGAGAAAATAAAATACGTGCCAAAAATCAAATTACGAGTACAAATACGAAATACAGGAAATGGGGGTGACAGAACACAAGGATAAGCTGCTGCGCAATCGAGCGATCCCTCTCGTCCGCGTCCTTTGGAGGAACCATTCGGTCGAAGAGTCGATGTGGGAGCTTGAATCAGAAATAAAGGAGAAATTTCCTTCATTGTTATCGTAGAGGTAGGTTCTATCTTTAAGTTTCGAGGACGAAACTTTTTATTAGTTGGTTATGGTGTAGTGCCCCGTCCCTACATCGTGCCCCGTTTCCGTCCACGGGGTGCGCAAGAAAGGAACACTGTCGCTATCGATTCGGTCGGGACCGATAGGTCAGAATCGATCGAGTCGATCGAACGGGAACGGTTGAATCAAGATCCATTCCACGTTATGGAATGGCTTCTTCGGAACCAAGTCCCATATTCAGCGGGTTGCGCCTCGAGGATTGGCTCTGCGGCTGAGTCGGGAGAGACCTCCCGTTGCTCTGGTTTTCATGCCGCACTTGATTTGGCTTTGGCTTTGGTTTTCGTGAATGCATTTTTCGTGAATATTTTCGATGGGTTTCCGTGCTTGCGTTTTCGAGCTTCGCATTCATATCGAAATTTCTTGAATTATACAGTGTTCTAATCAGTTACTTATGCGATTGCAGGTGATCGCGTAGGCGACGTCAGCGCAGCCAACCGGTCGCTCGCTTGAAACAAGGCTAAGGCGAGTGGCTGACCTCCTTCACCTCGTCCCTCTACTTCAAAACTCGATATATGAAGTAAAATAAATGCTTGTCATAATAGTGTAGAATCAAAAAAATTATAGCATGATTCTTCACAAAATACTTGTTATCAACTGCTGGTATTGGAAATAGAAAACATGTTCCTTATGCAAATCCACTTAGCCTATGCAAAGCAATGAATGAATCGATTAACGTTTATCGCAACGATATGGCTAAAAAAGCAAATCGACTATCAGTTTAAAAGAAAATGGTCATTGGACAACTTGTCGATAAGGTGAAGTTTTCTCGAACGGCTGCCTAGGCCAAGGGACCGATTCGGCCCGGGAGGAACGAGTGTAACAGCGCCAACCCCCTTCATCGGCACGAGTTATACAGGCACTTTCGCACAGGGCTCGCTACCCGACGCGAAGGGGGCGTCGTCTAACCAATGCTATAGTCCGCGATGGCTAGACATTGCCAGTGGCCTTCACACCCCTTTCACTGCTTAACAAGTGCACGGGATACGGGATGAATATGATAGTTGCTTAATGATATACAGTTTCATATGCTTGCCTCAAAACATGTTAACATGCAAATCGAGCAGGATGGTTAGAAAGATCATTAAAGTAGCTAGCTAACATGTTTACAAAACTTCTTGAATCAAATACAGAGCTTGGATTTAATTAGCCATTCGCCAGTACATGTGTTCGTGCTGATCCTCGCTCTTTGCAGGTCCCGCGAACCAGGAAGGACGCGCCAGCTAGCTCGGCGGCGTTCGTGATTTTGAAGCTTCGGCCGTGCGTCGAAGACTTTCTCTGCGACTCCACTTTTGAAGGCTCTCGACAGTCCAAGGAAGATGACTCAGCGTCCCTCCCATCCAGGTCACTAGAGTACTTTGTTGTATATTGAGGGATGTGTGCAATGTATGGAACGACTATCTCATCGGCACTCTTTTATAATCGAGTCATGTTGTAGCCCGTGCGGCAATGAGTCTTGTATCGGAGTCTGTAAAAGATGTTCATTATCAATAAAGATCAAGTTTCCTTTACTTATTGTGTGAATCAATTTGTCTGCGTACTCTTTTAGATCTCGTGTCTCGAATTACCTTATGACTATGCCTTGTGCGATCGCAAATTAGGTTCGTACGGCATCACGCCCGGGGGACGACTATCGATTCGACGGAATCGGGGCGTGACAGCGGAGGCGGGGAGGGGGGGAGCGGGGACTGGAAGGGGGGAGCGGCCTCCGGCGGCAGCAGCAACGACGGCGGGAGGGGCAGTGGTCGTAGGGGGAGAGTGGGTTAGAGGAAAGAGAAAGGCAGTGACATTTTGGTTCAAAAAATATTTTTTTGACGGTTTCCGTCCAAAATGGGGGGTACTATACATTTTTGCAAAATTGTGGGGTAGACCTTGAATTAGGGTAATTCAAGTGGAGGGTAAGTCAAAATTTCTCTTTTTTTTGACGGATTCCGTCCAAAGTGGGGGGTACTGTACATTTTTTGCAAAACTGTAGGGTGCACCTTGAATTTGGGTAAATCAAGTAGGAGAAAAGTCAAAATTTCTCTTTATTTTGTTACTATATTTTAGTTCGGAGCAATTTAGGGCTATAAAGGAGCCACCTTTATTATTATTTTGTGTTCGAAAAATGATGTTTTGTCCGTAGTTTGTGACCGCGGGCGTGACCGTAGGCCTCCTCTGCCATCACCGGGCCCCACCTCCTTAAAACCTGGACCAGGGGCCAATGGGAGGCTACCACGTAGCCTACGGTCGTACCCGTGGGCAAAATAGTAGTGTTCCTGTTCACCGACCCTTCTCCCATCATAATGGGTTGGCTTGTAAAAGAATTGGCAAAAATTTTGTGACTGTTTGTTGACCCAATGTCAACCCTCTATTTGGTGCCAAGTTACCTAGATGTCTAGTTGGTGGGTTTGTTTGATCTCATGAAAACAAGGAGCACCTTCTGAATTTCCCTAGATTATAGTTGTACTGTGAAATTTGTTGTTGGTAGATTATGCGCATATGTTGTGAGAGGTATTGATGGGAAGCATGGACAGTCCAAAAACTGGTGTGTGATTCATATTAAACATGACACATACACTCCAAAATATACTAGGACACGCCAAAATTGGTGCCATTTCTATGTTGTCGTGTCTGTATCGTACTATCGTGTCGTATTTGTGTCCATGCAACATAGCCTATGAATAATTGTGCAATATACATGTTTATTGATTGATTTTGAGTCAGAGTTCAAGTGGTACATCATAAATTATGGGTTTTTCTAAGGGCACCACACTTTTTACTTGGGGCTAGCCCAAAAATGTTTTTAAAAAAATTACAAGTTTGCCATCCATTTTTTTACTTGGGGCTAGTCTAATTTTTTCCAGCAAATAGGACTGCCAACAAGTTGGTAGTCCTCGGAGAAGAAGAAGAAGAAGAAGAAGAAGAAGCAGAAGCAGCAGCTCAAGTTGGAGAGCCGCCCCACCGTCGAGGGCCTCGTTGTGAAACCCAGAATTTTAAAATTTATGAATTGTTGAATTGTAGTATAATCTTAGTTTATTATTATTATTATTATTATTATTATTTATTAGTCAAAATTAGGAAAATATTATTTTTAAATTTATTGTTGATTTTTGTTTGTGGCCCTACCCCGATCCTGTGACCGGAGTCTGACCCGAGTTCGAACCCGGTTCCCGAAACCCAAATCCCAGTTCCGAACCCATCCTTTTCCCCCCTTTTAAAATTTTGATTATAGATATATATTAAAAAAATAAAAATAAACCCAACCTAACTGGCTTGGTCTCCCACGACCAAGCCAGCACCCTATTCTCCTGCTCCTCCCCAAACTCCCCCTTTATTTACTCACGAGAACACCCCACCAGCACCACTTATCCCATTTCCCATTTAAAACCCCCTCCACCACCTCAACCATTCACCACCAGCACCTTTCACTCTCATTCTTTATTTTTTTCCTCACCCCTTCACTCTCTCCTTCCCCACCCGCGACCAGAGATCGGCTCCACCCGCGCTACCTCCGGCCGACCCCGTTCCCGTCCGCGGCGCCCGAGCCTCTCCCGCTTGCCCCGGTTTCTGTGGCCGCCCCCGACCAGCCGGCAGCGCCTCCCGCGTGCGCCCCTAGGCCGCGCCCCAGCCGGCCGTCCGTGTCCCCCGCCCGCGCGCCTGCCCAGGCTGTCACCCCCGTTTTTCGTATTTCGTATTAATACTCGTAATTGGATTTTGGCATGCATTTTTTTATTTTTCTCGACTTGTGGAATTTTGGATTTTTCTCGTATTTTTGGGTTTCGGCTCGGTTTTAGTTGGCTTGGTTTTATTTCGTGGAGAAGGATTGGTTTGGTTCAACATGCATTTGGAACACCTTAGCTAACCTCCACCCTCAACACAACATATCCTCCACCATTAAATCCCGTCTAACTTTTCTCTCTCTTCTTTATTTCCATTAATTTCTCTATCTTCTTCTTCCTCCTTCCTCCACCAATACCATAGGCAAGTGCACCTTGCCAAAAAATAAGTACCATATTTTATTTGTCCATTAGCTAGATTAGGACATGGAGATCAACATTAGAACTTGACATTTTTGGATTTGGAGCTTCCATTTTCCTAGATCTAAGTTTTGACTATTTTTGGATTTACATGGTTTTGATCTATTTAAGTTGAATTTTTATGGGTTTTGATGTTTCTATGTTGGAGAGAATCAAATTTCACCCAAGATAGAACTTTGAAATTCTAGATTTGGTTGTGATTTGGCCAAGTTGTGGTGTTTTAAAGATTTGTAGCCATGGGTGTTCTTCCTCTCAAGCTTGAGGAAGAAGAAGACCCCTCCCCAGCGTGCGCTCTTTAGCGTGCTGCTGACCCGCGTGCTTCGCTGCCTTGCGCCCCGTGCGCTTCGCTGCTTTGCGCTGTCCTTCCCCCGTGCCGTGCTCTTTAGCGCTGGTCGCTGACCGCGCAGCCCTGGCCGTTGCCCGATTGCGCGCACGCCCTGCGCGCCTGGCCGTGGCACTGTCGGCGCACGCGCTCTTTAGCGTGCTGCTACCCCCGGTCCCCTGCGCCGTTCGCCCCTGCGCACTTGGACCCCCGGTCCCCTGCGTCGTTCGCCCCTGCGCACTTGGACCCCTGGTCCCCTGCGCCGTTCATCCCTGCGCACTTGGACCTCCGGTCCCCTGCGCCGTTCGCCCCTGCGCACTTGGACCCCCGGTCCCCTGTGCCGTACGCCCCTGCGCACTTGGACCCCCGGTCCCCTGCGCCATCTGCCCTGCGCACTTGGCCGTGCCCCATGCGCCCTTGCGCACTTAGCCCCGTGCGCCCTTCCGTACTTGGCTCCCCGTGTCTCTTGGCACCGCTTGCCCGAGTCCCGTGCCTGGCACACCCAGTGCCATGGCTTCCCCTCCTGACCCTTGGTGCTTCTCCTGGTTTCTTGGTTTTTTCTTGATGATTTCGTTTTCTGGGAGCTTAATGCCACGGCACGACTTGACTTAACCCGACACGCCTTGACACGATTCTTTGTGTTTAATTTATGGCTAGCATTCTCTGATTTTGGCAGTAACTTGTTGGGTGCTTGTAACGTATGGCTTTAACTTGTAACCTGCAACCTGTAAGTAATCCCCTGTAACTTGATATCTTGATAGTGGCCCGCCGTGGCGCACTCCTGACTTGACTTAACTTGACTTGCCCTGACACCATGGGTGTTCTTTCTTGTTGCTTGTGCAAATCTACTTGTCTCGTCTTGCATCATGTCTAGGATGTGACTTCCTGGGTACCACGGCCAGGGAACTCATACTAATTGGATTAGGCTAATGATTAGATCAAACTAGAACATGGAGAATTCCCAGTCACAGGCGATCTCGTTATCTGGGTGTCCTAATTGGACTTGTAGCTTGCCGACGAGTAGAGCACATTTCCAGCACACTGTCATGTGTTGCACCTCTAAGTCACCTAAGGGTATATCGTTTCTTGGGCGATGTACCCAACCATACTCTCAACCCGCGGAAGGATAACTAGATAGTCTGCAGGGCTTGGGACTGGGAATTTCTCATTTGCATCCTATTAGTAATTAGGCTTGTGATAACCCTAGTTAGTTAAGTAGTTAGCCGTAGTATTTGCTTGGCCGCTTGTGAATGGATGGTGTCCAGCATTGTCTAAGTCTCATCTAGTCCCCAGTACCTGGTCCTCCTGAACATGATTGTTTTACTTATCTTTAACAATAAATGGGTAGAGATAAGGTGTTATTCAGGCGAAGGATTACTACTCCGGTCCTTGTTTGGTTTACGGGTTATAACCTGGCTCCCGGAGTAGTCCCATGTCCCTAGTCGTTTATTGTCCTGCTGTGCTTTTATTACTTGTACTTTTCTTTTATTTTCTTATGATTCTGATATGCTGGTTTTGTTCTTATTTCGTGGCCTCCCTTGTGGTACTTGCTCTTTCTGGGGTTTGACCCAGCTGGTTTTGTGTGGCAAGATTTCGGAGCAGCACCCGAGGATCTACCGAACCTCCAGCCCGATGGTGGCGACTAAAAGGAACCCGGTCTACGAGTAGATTTTCTATTTTGTTTCGCTCACTCTACTGTAAATTTATTCTTTTGAGGCGTTTAGCCGACGAGCACCTGTTAGCTCGATGCATATTTACTTACTGTCTGTCTACGGGCTGTAAACATGATTAACAAATCCTAGGGTTGATCATGTATGACGAAACTCTTGCTAGTCCTCGCATTTTGTACGACTAGCTTCATGATCAACTGAATATGTAATATTTGGGACGCCTTTTATTGTATATTTGGTGGTCAAACATCTTGTAACTATATTTCTTGCTTGAGATTGAGACAATAGGCTTGACCTTAAGAGACCATTGGCTTGTAGTAAACCCTCATATCTAGACAGCCGTGACCGTATAGCGAGGTGGATTCCATTTCAATATACGTAGCTGGCTATGTTCGCCCCCGCTCTCCAGTATTCTGGTTCTGGGGCGTGACATGGTTTAAGTGGTGGCCCATGCAGGTTTTGACATTCAAGAAATGTGAGGGTTTACCGGATAGATGTCTCAATCAGTACTCGCCCTTGATCTCCATTCATATCCTCTGAATCTCTGGAATCTTGACCTGATCACACGCTTGTATCGTTGATCTGTCCTGGTCCTTCCTTATTGTTTTTCCTGTGTCGTCTTCTTCAGCGGCACTGTACCTGACCCTGCCGATCAGCAAGGTGGAGCACCTCCCGTGGACCAGCAACCTGGAGATCAAGCCCAGCATTCTGGAGTTGCCTCCCGAGTTATACCTCCTGGAGGAGAACCCCCAGTTCAGCCCGTTCAGCCTGCCGAGCCGGATGATGGCACCTTAGTATGTCTCATCAGGACCTTGATAGCTTCTCAGGATTGCAGAGGAGACGTCTTGCACCAGGCAGTGGCAGATGCTTTGACCAGAGACGGTCATCCAAGGAACAGCACGGCCAACAGCTTCAAGCGCTTGAACCCTCCCTTCTTCGACGGTAGTGAAGATGCGATTGCCGTGGACGCTTGGCTTCAGGATACCGAGGTGATTCTGGAAGCAGCTAGAACACCTGAGAATGAGAAGGTGGCCGTGGTACGGCTACAGTTGCTGGACTTAGCTCGCAGTTGGTGGGCATCGCAGGCCATGGGATTAGTGGCACCCATTGCTTGGGCAGTGTTTAGAAAGAGATTCTAGACGAAGTATTTTGATGCTGTAGCTCGGTACGACCTACAGACGATATTTACCAACTTGAAGCAAGGAGGCAGAACGGTCGACAGTTATGCATCTGAGTTTTCTAGACTCAGTAGGTTTGCCCCCACCCTGGTGGCAACCGAGTTTGATAGGGCCCAGCGGTTCCAGCAGGGACTACATTTGGAGATCTTGTTGGCAGTTGAGCAGTTTGAGCACCAGACATTCGATGCAGTTTTAAGAGCAGCTAGGAGGCATGAGTACACCTCCCAGAGGATAGTGGATAGGACCGGAGGTAGGAAGCGGTCCCACAGTCAGATGCACCAATCATCAGCTCCAGCCCTGGCAGCTAGAAGTTTGTCTATTGGAACTCCGAGGCGGGCGGCCTCAGTAACGTCGGTTCAGCATTCGACCCCGACGTACCCGCAGCAGCAGAAGCAGAAGCAGACTTCCGCGATGGGATGTTCTCATTGTGGAAAGCCAGGCCATGTAGTGGCAGATTGTCGTAGGGCGCAAGGATTATGCCTGGCTTGTGGAGCGGCAGATCACAAGATAGGAGCCTGCCCGAATAGGGGTAGTTCTTCCTCTTCCAACCTAACCTGTCCATCAGTTAGGGGACCAGCACCTATGCAGCAGCAGCAGTACCCGAGGCCATTGTTGCCTCAGGCCCAGGCATTTCATCAGCAGAACCAGCAGCAGTACACCCAAGCCCAAGTGCAGAGCAGGCAGAGAGGTTTCCAGCAGAGGTGACCCGCAGCTAGAGGACAAGGTCAGGCCATGATGATGACTATGGAAGAAGAAGTTGCACCAGGTGAGGTAGTGGCAGGTACTATTCTCGTCAACTCCTCTCCAACATTGGTATTATTTGATTCTGGTGCATCGCATTCATTCATGTCTGCACGATTCGCGACACGGATAGGATTGGAGCCCGAGTCCTTAGCAGTGAGGCTTAATATACTTACTGGTAATAGTCTTGTGGGAGTAGATCGAGCATTTTCCTCGTGTCGAATCGTAATTAGCGGTAGAGAGTTTCCCGCTAGATTTATAGAATTTTCTATGGCAGACTATGATGTAGTCTTAGGCATGGATTGGTTGAGGAACCAGTATGCTAGGATAGACTGCCATGTTGGCAGGGTTATTTTCAGCATTCCAGGAGAGCCAGAGTTCTCATTTTCCAGAGGCGCAGTGGAGCCATCTTCCCCAGTGTTGTGGATGGCAGTAGCAGCAGAGCAGTTGCCCAGGATAGTTGAAGAGTTTTCAGATGTCTTCCCAGATGAACTTCCAGGAATGCCGCCAGAGCGGGAGATCGAGTTCACTATAGACTTAATCCCCAGAACAGCACCAGTATCAGAGCGAGTCTACAGAATGGCACCTTCAGAGTTGGAGATTTTGTACAAGATGATTGAAAAACTCAGGACTAAGGGATTCATTCGTACAAGTGGATCGCCTTGGGGAGCCCCGATGCTTCTTGTGAAAAAGAAGGATGGTACGTCCAGGTTATGTGTAGATTATTGTACCTTGAACTCAGTGACAATCAAGAACAGATACCCTCTCCCGAGGATAGATGACTTGTTTGATCAACTCAAAGGGGCTTCAGTATTCTCGAAGATAGACTTGCGGTCATGATACCACCAGATCAGAGTTAGAGAGCAGGACATCCTGAAGACAGCTTT
This sequence comes from Iris pallida, assembly GCA_029216955.1. Classification (NCBI taxonomy): domain Eukaryota; kingdom Viridiplantae; phylum Streptophyta; class Magnoliopsida; order Asparagales; family Iridaceae; genus Iris; species Iris pallida. The sequence goes on along the minus strand of JANAVB010009398.1, from coordinate 21,374,328 downwards.
CTGATCTAGGTATGGACATTGGAAGTTCCTTGTTATGCCCTTTGGAGCGACCAATGCGCCAGCCGTATTCATAGACCTCATGAATCGCATTTTTATGCCTTACTTGGATCAGTTCGTAATCGTGTTCCTAGATGATATCCTGGTCTACAGCAAGAGCGAAGCAGAGCATGAGCAGAATCTCAGAATCGTCCTTCAGACGCTTAGAGAGCATCAGTTGTACGCTAAGTTCAGCAAATGCGAGTTCTGGCTCGATCGCATTTCGTACTTGGGTCACATCATTACTCGAGGAGGAGTAGAAGTGGATCCCCAGAAGATTGTGGCTATCGAGTCATGGCCAGTACCTAGCTCAGTGGCAGAGGTTCCCAGCTTCCTTGGATTGGCCGGCTACTACCGGCGATTCGTTTCAGATTTTGCAAGGATTTCAGTGCCGATGACCCAGTTGACCCGCAAGAATGTGCAGTTCGCTTGGACAGCAGAGTATCAGGAATCATTTGAGAAGTTGAAACGAGATTTGATAACGGCTCCCATTCTCACACTTCCAGATAGGACCGGAGGATTCACAGTTTATTGCGACGCTTCAGGCAGAGGATTGGGGTGTGTCTTGATGCAGCATGGGAAGGTAATATCTTATGCATCATGTCAACTTCGTGATCATGAGAGAAATTACCCGACCCACGACTTGGAGCTGGCAGCAGCAGTGTTTGCACTTAAGTTGTGGAGGCACTACTTGTATGGAGATAGAGTGGAGATATTTACTGATCACAAGAGCCTGAAGTATGTTTTCACCCAGAAGGACCTTAATATGCGGCAGAGAAGATGGCTTGAGCTATTGGTAGACTACGATGTGGATTTGCAATATCACCCAGGGAAAGCCAACATTGTAGCAGATGCGTTGAGCCGGAGAGCCGGAGTTTATCTCCTAACAGCGTAACCAGAGTTATTGGCAGATTTTTAGAAGATGGGAATTGAGGTGGTTCTTCCTACCAGTATGGCATTGATGGCCAGTCTATAGGTTCAGTCCAGCATAGTTGAGAGAATCCGGATGGCGCAATCTGCAGATTCCAAGACTCAGCGGCTCAGAGCAGAGTGTGAGGCAGGAAGAAGACCAGAGTTGTGCATTCATGAAGATGGTACACTTCGACATGGCACTCGTTTTTGTATACCCAGTAGAGATATCAGACAAGAGGTCATGGCAGAAGCTCACAGTTCACAGTATTCTATTCATCCTGGTGGTACGAAGATGTACCGAGATATTCGTCAGCATTTCTGGTGGAATGGCATGAAGAGGGAGATAGCCCGGTTTGTCTCTCGGTGTTTGGTTTGCCAGCAGGTTAAAGCTGAACATCAGAGGCCCGCTGGACTTCTTCAGCCCTTGCCGATTCCAGAATGGAAGTGGGAGCATGTGACCATAGATTTTGTGACTGGATTGCCTAGATCCCCAGCTGGTCGAGATGCCATTTAGGTTATAGTTGACCGGCTCACGAAGGTGGCTCATTTTCTTCCATTCAGAGTTGGACAGTCTACAGCTCAGCTAGCAGAGATGTACCTCAGACAGATTGTCAGGCTTCATGGGGTGCCGGTCAGTATTACCTCAGACAGGGATTCAAGATTCATGTTACACTTTTGGCGTAGCCTGTAAGAGAGTTTGGGGACTCATCTCCAGTTCAGTTCAGCATATCATCCGCAGACAGATGTCCAGTCAGAGCGCACAATTCAGACCCTTGAAGACATGTTGAGATCTTGTACACTTGATTTCGGTGGTACATGGGAAGATCACCTGCACCTGGTGGAGTTCTCGTACAACAATAGTTACCAGGCCAGTATTCAGATGGCTCCGTTCGAAGCTCTGTATGGCAGAAAGTGCAGATCCCCGCTAGTATGAGATGATGTTGGAGAGAGGCAGATGCTCGGTCCAGAAATGATTGCCCAGACAGTTGAAGTAGCCAAAAAAGTCAGGGATCATCTTCGAATTGCCCAAGACTGCCAGCGACATTGGGCCGATGCCCATCGACGTCCCTTAGAGTTTGCTATCGGCGACCATGTATTCCTTAGGATCTCGCCTAACCGCAACGTCATTCGTTTTGGTATACGGAGAAAGCTTAGTCCTAGGTATATAGGGCCGTTCGATATCCTGGAGCGAGTAGGAGATGTATCCTATCGTCTTGCTCTTCCGCCGTCGCTAAGTGAGGTGCATGATGTATTCCATGTGTCCCAATTACGACGGTATATCCCGGACCCGAGCCATATCCTAGATCATTCGGAACTGGTTGTTGGTACCAACCTTTTGTATGAGGAGAGGCCCGTGTCGATATTAGACCGGAGAGAGAAGATACTCAAGAACAAGACTGTTAGTTTAGTCCGTGTTGCTTGGGGTCATCACTATCTAGGTGAGTCAACGTGGGAGCGTGAGGACGACATCCGATCGCGATATCCCGACTTGTTTGACTCGTAAGGTATAATGTCTTCCTTATGCCTTATGCTTTCCATCCCTTGCTTGCATGTATGATTGTATGATTGAACTGTTTAGTGTAGTTGTTGGTGCTTAGCGTAACTTGCCGTGGCAGTCTCTAGCTCCTTGATTAAATTTCGAGGACATAATTCTTTTAAGGTGGGTAGAGTTGTCACCCCCGTTTCCCCTATTTCGTATTAATACTCGTAATTGGATTTTGGCATGCATTTTTTTACTTTTCTCGACTTGTGGAATTTTGGGTTTTTCTCGTATTTTTGGGTTTCGGCTCGATTTTAGTTGGCTTGGTTTTATTTCGTGGAGAAGGATTGGTTTGGTTTGGTTCAACATGCATTTAGAACACCTTAGCTAACCTCCACCCTCAACACAACATATCTTCCACCATTAAATCCTACCTAACTTTTTTCTCTCCTCTTTATTTCCATTAATTTCTCCATCTTCTTCTTCCTCCTTCCTCCACCAACACCATAGGCAAGTGCACCTTGCCAACAAATAAGCACCATATTTTATTTGTCCAGTAGCTAGATTAGGATATGGAGATCAACATTAGAACTTGACATTTTTGGATTTGGAGCTTCTATTTTCCTAGATCTAAGTTTTGACTATTTTCGGATTTACATGGTTTTGATCTATTTAAGTTGAATTTTTGTGGGTTTTGATGTTCCTATGTTGGAGAGAATCAAATTTCACCCAAGATAGAACTTTAAAATTCTGGATTTGGTTGTGATTTGGCCAAGTTGTGGTGTTTTAAAGATTTGTAGCCATGGGTGTTCTTCCTCTCAAGCTTGAGGAAGAAGAAGACCCCTCCCCAGCGTGCGCTCTTTAGTGTGCTGCTGACCCGCGCGCTTCGCTGCCTTGCGCCCCGTGCGCTTGGCTTCTTTGCGCTGCCCTTCCCCTGCGCCGCGCTCTTTAGCGCTGGTCGCTGACCGCGCAGCCCTAGCTGTTGCCCGATTGCGCGCGTGCCCTGCGAGCCTGGCCGCGGCACTGTCGGCGCACGCGCTCTTTAGCGTGCTGCTACCCCCGGTCCCCTGCGCCGTTCGCCCCTGCGCACTTGGACCCCCGGTCCCCTGCGCCGTTCGCCCCTGCGCACTTGGACCCCCGGTCCCCTGCGCCATCTGTCCTGCGCACTTGGCCGTGCCCCGTGCGCCCTTCCGTACTTGGCTCCCCGTGTCTCTTGGCACCGCTTGCCCGAGTCCCTTGCCTGGCACACCCTGTGCCATGGCTTCCCCTCCTGACCCTTGGTGCTTCTCCTGGTTTCTTGGTTTTCTCTTGATGATTTCGTTTTCTTGGAGCTTAATGCCACAACACGACTTGACTTGACCCGACATGCCTTGACACGATTCTCTGTATTTAATTTATGGCTAGCATTCTCTGATTTTGGCAGTAACTTGTTGGGTGCTTGTAACGTATGGCTTTAACTTGTAACCTGCAACCTGTAAGTAATCCCCTGTAACTTGATATCTTGATAGTGGCCCACCGTGGCGCACTCCTGACTTGACTTAACTTGACTTGCCCTGACACCGTGGGTGTTCTTTCTTGTTGCTTGTGCAAATCTACTTGTCTCGTCTTGTATCATGTCTAGGATGTGACTCCCTGGGTACCACGGCCAGGGAACTCATACTAATTGGATTAGGCTAATGATCAGATCAAACTAGAACATGGAGAATTCCCAGTCACAGGCGATCTCGTTATCTGGGCGCCCTAATTGGACTTGTAGCTTGCCGACGAGTAGAGCACATTTTCAGCACACTGTCATGTGTTGCACCTCTAAGTCACCTAAGGGTATATCGTTTCTTGGGCGATGTACCCAACCATACTCTCAACCCGCGGAAGGATAACTAGATAGTCTGCAGGGCTTGGGACTGGGAATTTCTCATTTGCATCTTGTTAGTAATTAGGCTTGTGATAACCCTAGTTAGTTAAGTAGTAAGCCGTAGTATTTGCTTGGCCGCTTGTGAATGGATGGTGTCCAGCATTGTCTAAGTCTCGTCTAGTCTCCAGTACCTGGTCCTCCTGAACATGATTGTTTTACTTATCTTTAACAATAAATGGGTAGAGATAAGGTGTTATTCAGGCGAAGGATTACTACCCCAGTCCTTGTTTGGTTTACGGGTTGTAACCTGGCTCCCGGAGTAGTCCTATGTCCCTAGTCGTTTATTGTCCTGCTGTACTTTTATTACTTGTACTTTTCTTTCATTTTCTTATGATTCTGATATGCTGGTTTGTTCTTATTTCGTGGCCTCCCTTGTGGCACTTACTCTTTCTGGGGTTTGACCCAGCTGGTTTTGTGTGGCCAGATTTCGGAGCAGCACCCGAGGATCTACTGAACCTCCAGCCCGATGGTGGCGACTAGAAGGAACCCGGACTACGAGTGGGTTTTCTATTTTGTTTCGCTCACTCTACTGTAAATTTATTCTTTTGAGGCGTTTAGCCGACGAGCACCTGTTAGCTCGATGCATATTTACTTACTGTCTGCCTACGGGCTGTAAACATGATTAACAAATCCTAGGGTTGATCATGTATGACTAAACTCTTGCTAGTCCTCGCATTTTGTACGACTAGCTTCATGATCAACTGAATATGTAATATTTGGGACGCCTTTTATTGTATATTTGGTGGTCAAACATCTTGTAACTATATTTCTTGCTTGAGATTGAGACAATAGGCTTGACCTTAAGAGACCATTGGCTTGTAGTAAACCCTCATATCTAGACAGCCGTGACCGTATAGCGAGGTGGATTCCATTTCAATATACGTAGCTGGCTATATTCGCCCCCGCTCTCCAGTATTCTGGTTCTGGGGCGTGACACAGGCCGCCCCTCCGGCTAGGACTCCGCCCCTTCAGCGTCGACCCCGCGAGCCCTGTGCGCTGCCTCCCAGCGCCGGCGTCCCCGCCACCGATTCCGGCGACTCCCGCACCCTTTCGGCCGTTCCCCGCCGTGCCCTAGCCCCAGTAACTGTCATTTTTCTCCGACAATTTTGGCCAGACCCCGCTGTCCACGCCCGGCTCAGCCCGCGTGTGTCCCGCTGTTCAACAGCGTTGTTCCAGTGCTTTTCCGCTGCTGTCCGCAAGTTGGGACTTTCCCGAGTCCGCAGGAACGTGGCTTTATATCTCTATTATTGCATCTGAGAGCTCTAGCCGAGCACCCGAGGTATAATTCCGTTTTTCCCGTGTCCCGTTATCGTGTCAATGATGATCTTGGTCCCCGATCCCGTTGCGGGATTCGGTTTAGACGATTTTGACTTCAAAAATTTCCGAAGTTCGTTTCGGTAGTACTTTTGTGCGGTGATTGGTTTTGGTTTTAAGCTTTGGGACTTCTCGGAAATTTTGAGTTAGTTCGGCAATGCTCTGTGACTTTCGGATTTAGTTCTGTGATTTGGGTTATATATTTATTTTGTGGTGGAAATAAATTCATGGATTATTTCCCTGGTTTGGGATATTATTTGTGTGGTTGGCACAATTTTCCAGTATTGGGTTATTCCAGATATATAGGAAATGCTGCCCAATTTTCGTAAAACTATATATATATGATTTTCAAAACTGGTTTTTCCAAAAGGTTATTAAAAGAATTTTTGGGCGACGACCGTACCGGTCAATGGGCCCTAGCGAAATGCAAACGAAACCAGTCATTCTGGACGTTGAGGCATTAGCTAAGAATGATTATTGGACCAATCTGAGACTTTTTAATATAATATTTATATATTTTAATTATTTTCAGAACGGGTACTGCTGTTAGTATTTTTGGTGCAGGGCTTCGGCCTGCTGAATGGACCGCTTCTCGGCGTTCAGGATTCACCTGAGTTTTATTATTATTCTTAAAAATTCATTTATGTAAATAACTGTAAGGGCATAAGCCCAGTTTTCTATTTTCTTTGCTGCGACCCTGTATTTTGTAGAATAGATTTTATTTATTTTCTGGTTTGTTGGTTTGTCGATAGACTCGTAAAATATTAAAAAGACATTATTTTGGATATAGAAAATTAATATCATTTTCTCACAATAAATAATTAGGAAAATTACAAGTTTGTTATTTAAACAAATTCATGTTCTTCTCATTTAAAGAAAAATACTAGTTTTATATATAATATTACAAAATACAAAGTTTTGCCAAATTAACCGGTAATTGCCATTTTTCCAATTAATCGATAACCGGCTTATTTTAATTAAATAACAAACGAACGTAGATTGCGACGTTAGACGATTTCCGGTAGATTAATTAATAAACTTAAAACCTGACTAGGGTTTACTTCTAGAGATTGTAACTAGCACACCTAGAATGGTTTCATTATGGTTCTAAGCCAAGGTTCTCAACTGTAGGATCTCGGAGACGAACCTGACATCCTCTTCGGTACCGACTTTCCCGATCCAGTCAATTACCAGAGGCAAGTTACGGTTATGTTTTCTTGTATTTTATTTAGTAATTGTCTAGCTGCATGTTTAAACCACATTGCTATACGGGACCCTCTTCTAGGGTTTAGATATTGATTGATATTGATTGTGGGGATTGGGGGAATAGTGTAACGTTTATGGCCAAAATCCCTTATATTGCAGGATTGTGCGAGCTTACCCCTCTTACACACGGGGATAAGCCGTATCGCGTCGCTAGGACGCTATTATATAACCCAAGCCGGTCATAAACGATTACACATTCAAATCACATTATTTTTAATCGTAGAACTACTGAAAAATATTGTTTCAACTGTTTAGCTTGCACTTTTCCATTATTACTTGAAACATGGGATACATATTCGTACTTGCTCCCTCCTGACCGGAGACAACAATTTTAGGTGACATTAAGGATGCTGAGCTATTGTACAATAGCTACTATGACCCGGTTTTGTACCCTGTGGTGTTGCCGGAGTCCCCCTTGGAGGACGCAGGACCTGAGGCCGACGAGCCGACCGCTTAGCTAGTCATTTCCAGTTTTTTAGTTTTGTTGTTTTGGAGTTTTGTTAATTTTGAATTCAGCAGTTTATTTCAGTTCTTTCATTTCCAGTTGTACTTTTCAATGGTTGAATAAAAGTTTTAAAATTTTTGTATATTGAGTTGTGACAAATGTATAGATGTTGTTGTGAATACCTGCATATAGAACAGCTTACTGCCGCTGTCTCACAACGGTGCAGGCTGGGCATGATCCGGTTCGACCCAATAATTTGGGATCGGGTCGTGACACTCGTCGTCGTCGCGTCCCTCGTCGTCGTCGCGTCCCTCGTCGATGCCGCGTCCCTCGTCGGCACCACCCTCGTCACCCTCCTCTTCGGCGTCGCCTCCGAACTATACGGTCGCCGCCCGCTCCTCGTCCTCTCCTCTGTCACGTTCCGAGTCGGCAACGTTCGTCCCCGATGTTAATTTTGCCGATTCGATCGTCCTCGCTAAGGCGTGATGCCGTACGAGTCTGGAGTTGCACTCGTACAAGGCAAGAACGTTACGTTGAATTGCATATTAATACGCCAAATTGAAACTTCATAAATCACATCAGAATATAAGACGCAGTATAGGAAGATAGAAATACTTTTCATTCATAGCTTGCAACGAAGTGCAAGTCGTAATTACATTGGATGCCGTTGCAGCTACATTGATTAAAAACAGAAAGAAATACACTCGACAAGTTGCTTGAACTACGCTTGCCGTCCCATACATTCGCCCCTTTATACATAAGTCGTCGACTTGAATTGGCTTCAAAATACTTCAGCATAGGAAGAGCTTCAAAATGTCTCTCCGCATTTCAGCTTCAGTTTAGGTTGGAGCGCCCGCCGCACCTGGGGAAATTGGGGGAAGGAATTAGCATACTTGCTAAGTGGACGAGACGAACCAACTCGTCTAAACCGACTCTGATTTTTAGGATAGGCATGCTTTAGAGTTTTCTTTCTATTAGAACTAAATGAATTCAGTTCATATTCGATAGCCATCTTTGAGTAATAAAGCATACAGTATAACATCGCAGTTTATCATATTTCTTACCACGGCCGTGCTCGTCCCTGCATGAAAACAGAGATAATATTTACACCTGTATAAGACAATAGGTGAGCATGCAACTATCTTATATGCGGTCATTGGTGCTATGCACCACTAGGGACTTAATCGAAGTTGGCATGCGATGCTACCCTTTCAGCCTAGGTTGCAAGCCTTACTGAAGGTCCCGCATGCCTCGCGCCGAAGCACGATAAATTATTCCCCCTAGGACGAATCGGTTCCGATGCCCCGGATACCGTTTCGAGGAAAATGAACTTGTGCACAAGTTGTCCATGACCATGCCTATGTGCAAACAGTTTCATATATGCAAACAGTTTTGTATGGCGCGGATAGTATCGAACGACATTATCATTTCTCGTAACTCATGCAACGATTCATTTTCCCCAAAGCCGTACACCGATTTAGCGTCCCGTGGGCACCAAATTGTCCGAGATATCATAACCCATGAGCAACGTTTCACATTATTTTGCAGTACGTGAAATAGTCTATCTTTTTATTAGAACCTTAAACTTTTCCGTTTATGTGAGAAACTTGTATTTTTCAGAGTAGATTACTCAAAATCGATACATTTTTTCCGAGTTTGACCTTAGTGGATTAGCATGCAATTAACTTGGCATCGTTCGATTTGAATGAATTCGAGGCAATGAATAAGTTTGCGGGACAGAGTAGAAGGAAAGTCCGAATCATCCACCGTTTACTTTGCTCGTGCCGATCGTCGAAGCGCTTCGCAACGTCAAGCTTTAGTTACGCGAGCTCCTACAATGGCACCAATACTTTGTTAGAATTCCTTCTCTTTCCCTTGCTTCGAAATTTGTAATTGCATCCTTGAAAACGACGCGAAATCACTTCATCAAGCCTAGCGGCAAAGCTCCAAGAAAACCATACAGCGGTCCGGTCCCGTCGAAGGGACTCTTATAGAGAGCTCACTCGCCGAGACGCAACCCGCTGCATCTAGGACTTATTCCAACAGAAGTCGTTCCATTAGTTGGATCGATTCTCGTAACTTCCGTCCAAATCGATTTGAATCGATGCCGCAAGGCATTATCGTTTACCAAGCTTAGCGATCGAGTCAGATGGCCATCTAAGTTCCCGGCCGATCTGACTCGGCGCAAGCATATTATTAAGTTCCGTCGCCTATCGAAAGCGGGGCGCTACATCCTTCGTCCTCTACTTCCTCTCCGGGCTCCTCATGCTCTGGTTGCCCAACGTCTGCGTGCTCCTCCTCGCACGGCTGGAGTACCCACACCGCACCCACATCCGCTGGAGGAAGGAGGAGGAGGAGAAGAGAGGAGAGAGGAAAACCCTAATATTGGGCTGCCCCCAAGTAATTTTTGGGCTGTCCCCAGTAAAAGTTTCTCAAAACTTGGACTGTCCCCTAATAAGTGATAGCCCCAAGTAAAATGGGGTGTGCCCTTAGAAAAACCCTAAATTATTGGAGTGTCTTTGAAGGTTGTCCATCATGCACTGTAAATTAGTACCTGAGGCATTTTTTAATGTAAAATGCTAGTTTACTACAGTGTTCGAGATATTGATATCCTGTTCATATCTGTTTTGGTTTTGACTTTTGAGAGAGCTGATGTTGGATATCGAAATATTTTGAAATATCGGATATAAAGAAATATATAATATATCATTTATACCAAATGTCCTATCAAATTTTAAATATCTAGACGTATTAAATGTTTTCGATGTCATCAAAGGCTAAAACTAAGTAACTAAATAACTAACAAAAATATTTATCATAACCTCATATCACGATAACAAACTAACAATTATAAAATTAGAAGTACAAATAAAAACTAGTAATACTAATATTACCGTATCAATATAAAAACTTACTAACCCGACTCAGAAGAAACACTTATTCACCTTTAGCATCCACTATTTCCATATATCTGGAGATATCGATCTATATCATATTGGTCGATATATCAGCCGTTTTTTCTTCAAAAATGATATATATGGCCAATATATGTCAGTTTAGGCATCGAGATATCAGCTGATATCTATAACACTGGTTTACTGTCATACCACATTTTCACCCTATTTTGCCTGATTTTCCGTCTATATGTGTATATTATATGTAGCAGTTATTCTCCTGATTTTTCCGATTATATGCCTATGTTATATAGTAGTTAAGTCAAATTTGTAATCTCCAGTCTCAATGCACATAACATGTTTAATGCCAATAAAACAACAGCAATACATACCCTTTATCCCAAATTTTGTATAGCCCTACTTCTCTACCAGCTTCTTTACTAAATCCTATCACTTACAATTGATACATCAATTAGTTCATGTTGCACATGTCCAAATCATCTCAATCAATCTTCTCTTTACACACATATCCTTAATTGACAACACCTTAAACTATCCTTAGCTTGCCAAGAAAGTTCAACCATAATTAACTCCAAATTCCTAAAAGGTGCATATTTTTTTTATCATTGATGTACCCCTATTGTGATTAAAATGGACTTGAATCTCCAGTTGACAACTCCTAAAAGGAGCATGTTTTTTATCATTGATGTACCCCTACTAATTGTCAGCCAAGATTAGAATACTGTAGTGGTGTTTTGGAGGACATTTCCTATGCCAACCATATAACACTATGATCCTATCTTTTAACCTGAATGCACTTGGTTCTAGGTTAAAATTCACTACACGTGTTGATTGTCTGGTTCAAACGGTAAACTGAAGGGGAAGTCCAACTTACTCGACAGGGTACTGCCCAGGTCATTGGCATGGCAGCTGTAAATTCATTACTCTCCGGATATGGGAAAGCAGAAGTAATGATGATGGTTTGGGGCTTCCTGGGATCTATATTGCATTTGCAATCTCTCTCAAATGTTCGGTTTAATTTTTAGTACTTCTTTCAATTTCAGTCGGCTTTTTTTTAGATATGCCTAAATCTTATAGGTCTATGAAATCGGGGAACACTAAAACCTAATGCCATGTCTATCGGACATGAATTCAATACAGATGCCGTAATATAATACACAATCGTGGCTATGTCCGTGCCATATAGTACAACCAAATTCATGTCCGTGTATCTGTTTCTTAGGGTCCAATCCAATTGGTAAGGTCCAGACTCCAGCTTTTTGGATCCACTTTACTTTTCCTTGATAATCCACAACCTTCGTCTGATTTCCTTGTTAATTGCCCAAAACCGAGTTATTCTTCTAGATTCACCTTCCCTCAACTCTACTTTTCCATATTGGCCACCTGTTGTCCATGGATTTTCTTGATTGGTATTAAAGCTTCACTAATTTATCATCAAATAATATGAGAGCTTAGTCTTGTTCTATCCTCGTGATCAACCTTCTAGCTAGCTCGGCTTTGTAGACACTTTGATACTCTCAAGTGTCAATAAAAAAGATGCTGCTTATTTCAAGTAGCTACTACCAACCATGATTTTGTAATATAATTAATGTAAAATCTAAATCCTAAATAAGTATCAATAATTAAGTCGTATCAGAATGTATGTTCTTGACTTCTGTGTACAAGAGTACTGTGTCTTGTGGTCTCGCCCCCATGAGAATATAGTCACTCTAGGTTATAATATGAAATATGACAGTTTTGTTGTTAGCTATTATCTTAGTTTATAGTGGATAATCATTCAGCACCATCTTGTAGTAGATAATGGCTCCACACTTCACACTTGTTGATGATCCTCCACAAATAAAAGCAATTGCATATATATGCATGCAGGATAGTTTTTCCTGATTCGAAGAACATGCATGCCAGTACTTAAGAAACACTGAAACTCTCTTCACGTTGATGAAGTCTTTCACATCTAGTAACTATTGCACACCCGTATGTGCGATTTTGACGATAGCTTTGCCAATTTGTGTTAGGAAAGGCACGTGCCATACGCATTTCTGGCAGCCTCCATATTGAACACCATCGTTTAATACTAGCACTAAAAGCTGTTACTCTGTTGTTCTTGAGCTTGCACTTGGACATGTCTTTCACTTTTCAATCTACCCCAAAGCTAACCAAGGCCCGAGAAAAGAAGAGTGTCAAACAACAGGGTTTGATGTATTGCACCCTTTTTCCCATAGCTCAGGTGATTTGGTGCATGTGTGGTCTCCAGGAGTTCTTGGGGAAAATTCTTACATGAAATGAGCTGAGCAGATTCTACTCGAACTGTGTTCAAATATATGCAAACCAAACTAAATTAGATGCTTTACTTTGAATTGAAAACAACTTAGTCCAAGCCCTAGCCCAAGTGGTTAGGGAGGGGGTTCACTTGGGGGAGGTCCCAAGTTCGAGCCCCCCGTGGACATGGGATGGCTGGGTGGTCGCGGGACGGCCACCGTCCCAAGCTAGCAGCCTCAAGAAATGGACACAAAAAAAAAAATAAAAAAAAATAAAAAAAAATAAAATTTGAAAACAACTAGTTTAGTAACCACGCCCTCAGCAGCTTGGTCCCTTGAGAACAGCGAATCTTTGATACAGTGAAATGTGAAGCACTAAGGCTTTGTTTGGTTCTCGGAAGGGAAATCAATTCCCTTGTCTTGTCTAAATTAGAACTCATGTCGGGTTTTCTTTCTTGTTTGGTAAAATAAGGAAAAGCATTCAAGAAAGACCATTTGATTTCCCTCCCAGTGTTTGGTTGGTACATGAAAGGAAAAAAAAAAAAAAAATCAATGTTCCGATAATATCGTTGCATTTTAAAATAAAAACATCATTGAAATCCAAAAGTAATGGTAAAATAGACAATAACACATTTGAGTATGGCTATTGTCGTCCTAAATTTTCGTAATAAATGTTGGAAAGGAGAAGGGAAAATCATTCCCATGGGCTCCGAGCCATCTTATCCCCTATTTTTTGCTTTGTCAGGAAAACAGTTTCCAAGTTTGTGGCTACCAAACAAAGGAAAGGAACAACTTTCTTTTCCCGATTCCTTATTCCGTGAACCAAACATGACCTAAAAGCTCTGTTCTAAAAGGGCCGCCTAGGCCGTGCCTAGAGGCGCCGAGTGCCCGTCTGATGCCTGCTTAGGTGTCGCCTAGTCCTCCTGACGTCCGACTATGCATGGGATTTTATGAATTTTTTCTACAATTTTTGGTAGATTTTTTGGATTGTTTTTATTTTTTTGAACCGCCTAGATCTAGGAAGCCGCCTAGGCGGACTAGGCGCTAGGCCGAAGGTGCCCGTCCGACTAGCGTCTAGCGCTTTTCACAACCTTGCCTAAAAAGAAACTCTTTTCCTGGCATTCTTGTCCTCTGTTTCTACTTTCTGTTGGCCGGCAATGGCGATTCTTGTTATAGACTTATAGTTTTATCGTTTGCTATACTGATTATTCTGCTACATGCCGTAAAGTGTTCCTTTTCTTTTGATTACAGGAACGAGTGAGGCTGCAAAGTTTTTACGTGCAAATGGAATCACACTTTTCAAAGTGCGAGAAGAAACTATCAATTTACTTGGAAAGTCGGAGATGTATTTTTCTTAGTCCTGAACATCCACCATTGACAGAACCAAGCACAAAGGGCACTTGACTGGGCTGTTGACGAGAAAATGAAATCAGGTATTTCTGAAACAATAGGCCTGAGCTGTTCAGTTTCTGTCATCTATACATTAAAAATTAACAAGCAGGGGATTTCATAAACGATCAGTTCAAAAACACCCCAAAACCGGAGAAAAAATCATTACCAAGCAGACCCTTTAAGTACGATAGAAGTGCACCATATGCAGTATATATATTTGAGAAAATATAAATTAGTATTTGAAAATTGTAAAGATGATACTAGATGAATTGACCACACTACATATAGCTTTGGATGTATGTACGAGAATCAAATAGATGGTGAATATAGTGGAGGATTGGAACTCAATAAAATGAACCAAATATTGTTAGGGCATGACAAAGGACTTATTTGAACAGTCTAATATGACTGACATGGTTGTAAGGAAATTTGCAGTTTTATGCTCCATTTAACAACTTTATCTTGAATGAAAAAGAGAGGAAAATATGCAATTAGCTAAGTATCAAACTAGTGTTGTAGACTGATTAAGTTGCATGTGGCATGATCTAAGCAAGAAAATGTGGGCCTACAAGAATACTGAGTGGTACTAATTTCTTTCTGCTGTTGGATGAAGGCTCAACACATGAGCTTTATAAACCAATTAGGCACTTGTATCATTATCAAGGTACTGAAAATAGGATGTCAGTTTCAAAAAGTTGAGATTAGAAAGCTACAGTTGTAAAATGTTAAGGCATAAGACTCCGTACCCTACCAAAATAGTTTAGTATATCCGGCTTATTCAATGTGATCTCCAACCTAACGTGGTTGTTGGATATTTCGAGAAGTATTGTGATCAAAGTTACCTCGATTCTCCATCACGATTGGTATACCGAAACTAGTTTTAGTACTGAAACTCCTAAAAGTTCTTTTGGATTTAGTTGAAATGAGTGAAATTTTTCAGATAATTTTATTGATGGGCTGCTATTACTTATAGAGAGTACACCTCCTCTTCACAATACAACTTCCGATGTGGGACTAAAGTCCCTTATTAGTTCTCAACACTCCCTCTCAAGATGGACGATAGATATTAATCATTCCCATCTTGTTACATAGCTTTGACATACTCAATGAACTAAGACCCTTAGTCAGGCAGTCTGCAACTTGTTCTTCTGAGCGAACATGGTCAATCTTCAGTATCCCTTGTTCCAGCTTCTCCTTGATGAAAAATTGATTGATCTCGATGTGCTTCGTTCTGTCGTGCTGAACTGGATTGTTAGCTATACTTATTGCAGCTTGACTATCGCTCAGAAGACGTAATGGTGCTTCCTTGTCCAGCTTCAACTCTATCAGCAGTGCTCTTACCCACAACAAGTCCGACACTCCCAGAGATATTATGCCTGTATTCTGTTTCAGCTGTCGACCGTTCTTGGATCATGCATGTAGCGGCTCACTACACTCACTGCAAATGAGATATCCGGGCGAGTGTGCCCCAGATAAATCAATCTTCCTACAAGTCTTTGATACCTTTCACGATCAACAGGCTCTCCTGCTTCTGCCCTGCTTGCACTTCTGGTCAATTGGAGTTACTGCTGCTTTGCATCCCAGCATCCTTGATTTTTCTCTAGTGCCCCAAGTTCTTCCATCATTGCAGCTTTCCACCTTAGATTTTTCTTTGCTTCCTGCCAACACTTGGGCAAAGAAGTAGAGTTTAACGATGCAATGAAGGCTCGATAATTTGGAAAAATGTTAGAATAAGACAAGAAGTTGGCAATGTCATGTTCATAATCATCATAACGACGAGGAGCCTTACCCGCATTGATGCGAGAAGATCTCCTTAAAGGAGCAATAAGTGGTGGAGAGGACATACCATCAGAGTCAGAGAGATCCGCATCGGAATCAAAGTGATTCAGTGCGGGGGCAACATCTTCAAGAGCCGGGGCAGGAGTAGACGAGGGACTTGGTATGGTAGGCACTGGACTTGGTACAGTAGGCACTGACACTGGGCACGGCTTCCCCCTGCGAAACATATGTATCGTCTTTTTCATCGGAGTCACTGCTATCTCCCCTTTCGTCCAGTTCTCCATGACCAGACACGGGACCGATCCGACTACTACATTTGGACTTATTCTCTCCCCCTCACGTCTAACACCCTCCGTGTTAGGTGTGTCACCAAACGCTGAACCTTCATCTAAACTATAGTATGGTTCCAGTTCTCGGAATGTAACGTCCATGCTTACAAACAGTTTCCGCTCAACCGGGCTCCAACATGCATATCCCTTCTGAGTCGCCGTGTACCCAACAAAGACACATTTAACCGCTCTAGGATCCAGTTTACCAACTCCCGACCTATTATCTTGGACAGACACACACACCCAAATACTTTCGGTGGAACTGTGTAAGTGGTTACACCAGTAAGTATTTCCAACGGTGTCTTCCAGTCCAATACCTGAGATGGCATTCTGTTGATGAGATAAGAGGCCGTCAAGACAGCTTGTCCCCATAAGTATTTTGGGACATTTATAGCCAGCATCATCGTCCGTGTGACCTCCAGCAGGTGTCTGTTCTTCCGTTCGGCCACACCATTTTGTGCCGGTGTATAGGCACATAAAGTTTGGTGTAGTATTTCATGAGTGGATAAATACTCAGCAACTTCATATTAGTTACTCTGTCCCATTGTCAGACCGTAAGCACTTAATTTTTAGTGCCATATCGTGTTTCAACCCGGCAATGAAAATCTCGAAATGCCTTAAGGACGTCACTTTTATTCTTCATAAGGTAGAACCAAGTCACGCGAGTATAACAATCAATAAAAGTGACGAACCATCGAAAACCGTTAATACCGGTTGTAGGACAAGGGCCCCATACGTCCGAATGTATCATGTCAAAGGCATCTGAACTTCTATTCCCGGAGCTCACATATGAGCTTCGAATCTGGTATGTTTTTCCAACTCACAAGCATTACAAAATAACTTCTCTTTATTAGCCCTTTGATATAAGGACGGATACATTCGACTAATAACTTTAAAGGAAGAATGCCCGACACGCTGGTGATGGAGGAGCAATTCGTATTCTACACTGCTACGTGAAGCGTCCGATTGTGCGTCTGCTATTAGAGATGCCAATGCTTTGTCCTGTCCGATCTTGTCCAAGTACCATAGCCCCTTATGCCATGTACCAGTCCCTAGTCGCTGTCATGTCCCCTTCTCCTGAAAAGTTACCTTAAGAATGTCAAAAGAAACAATACATTTTAGATCAAGGATAATGGCACTAATAGATATAAGCTTGACATGAAAAGAAGGAGCATGTAAGACATTGTTGAGGTAAGGGAAGCGGTGCATGCGACAATGCCTTTACCCATTACAGGTCTGGATGTACCATCAGCAGTCTGAATGCTCTCCGACAACGGTAGGTGAGTATAGTCCTGAAACTCACCACGGAACCCCGTGACATGGCGAGATGCCCAGAGTCCACAATCCAACATGGCTGATGGACAGATACAAGAGCACGTGCAGATATACCTATGCTGGGTTGGGCAAAGCAAGTGATGTGATCCACCAAGGTAGATGACGCCCCAGGAGTGACATGACTGTCAGCCGAACCCAGTTTTGTGCCTCGCAACTTCGTAAGGAACTCCGTTCAAGCGGGGATATTTCTTTCAGTTGATTGTCTCTCCCTTCCTCCGCCAGATGTGCTTTGTGTCCTTCAAAATAATCTCCCCTTCTACCAACATATCCTCCTCTACCACCACGACGTCCTCCACGGTCCCCCTGCGATCACTAGACTGACTTTGCAGGGGTTTTGGACAAAATTTGATGTAATGTCCGGAGTCACCACAGTTGTAACACACACCACTCACAGATGGAGGCTGAGTGAAGGCAGCAAGGGCAAACTTTTCAACCGTGGCTTGGTCCCCCTGGAAGGAGCCCTTGTTGGACATCAACTTTAATTGAGATTCTTCCTGTGTCATGACAGCTATAGCTTCCTCCAAGGCTGGAAGTGTGGGTTGGGACATGAGAATATTCCTTCTCTACTCAAACACAGGGTTGAGCCCCTTCAGGAAATTCATCATTCGTTGTCGCGAAATATAAGCCAGGAACGTCTGAAAATACTTCGCAAATGCCGGTTCGATTTGTGCATCTTCCATCCCAAGAGGATCATAGTAATCCAGATCAGATCAGTACTCTTCAACAGGGCCGCGTACTCAGAGATGGTACGGTCATCTTGGGATACCCTATCAAGTACATCCTGAAGTTGGAAGACCCGCATAGGGTTTCCCGAGCCTGAGTACATATCCTTCAAAGTCCGCCAATATCAGCGGCAGCCTCCATCGCCTCGACATTGCCCGACACCTGGTCGCACAGCGGAAGCTTGGTCGGCCCATAACCCACAGCGCCCCGGACCTGACCTCCCTCCCGGACGCCAGCCCCCCCCGATCCACTATTCCAGCTCCTTTTCCCCCCTCCCGGACCTGCTGTACAGCGCCCCGGACCACCCCTCCCTGACGCCAGCCCCCCACCCCTCGATCTACTATTCCAGTAGCCCCCAACCCGAACCTGCCCCCCCGGACATGCTGTGTAGCGTCTCGGACCTGCCCTTCCCCCGGACCTGCTGTGCAGCTCCCCCGGACCTGCTGTGCAGCTCCACCGGACCTGCTGTGCAGCTCCCCCGGACCTGCTGTGCAGCTCCCCCGGACCTGCCCCCCTCCCGGAATTGCTGTGCAGCGCCCCAGTTTTTTGCACCTTCTTTGGAAGTGCTTACAAAAGTCATTATTTTTGCACAGCTCCTACTCAGAGTTCTGGAAATATCGATCATGAACGAAGTCACGGTCCAACTGGTTATGCTTGCACTATCTACCCTCGTCATCATGACGCGGTTCTAATTGCTCGTATGCCTGAAGAATTTTTGTGAGGAGGCCACTTGTTGTTCTCCCTTGGTCTCTATAGTTGATGACATAGACACCCAAGATCAGGCCACCCAGCAGTTAACAGACAACGACGAAGACGACGACTAGGGATACAACAAGACCTCCCTACTCACAGTTGAAGACGCCATGGATTCTATCAGTGGTAAACTGACGGCAGAAGAGATGAAGGCCCTGGTTGATAAGATCTTATCAAAGAGATTAACGAGGCAACCCCACGGGTGACCCATACTGATGTGGATTCGTCACCCTACAAAATAGGAAAGTTGGAAAAGCTGGAGACAAAGTTGGAAGGAACGTCCAACTACTTGAAATGGTCGAGGCAGACGATACGGATGCTGAAGGGACGTGGCTTGGTTGGCTATGTCAATGGACAAATGAAGACGCCATCCGATCCCTCCTCAAAGGAGTTTGCTATCTGGAAGATTATCAACAACGTCGTAGGGGTGGTTGACAACCTCCTTGACCGACCAGGTGTCGAGAAATATCGAGGCGATGGAGGCTGCCGTTGATATATGGCAGACTTTGAAGGATATGTACTCAGGCTCGGGCAACCCTATGCGGGTCTTCCAACTTCAGGATGAACTTGATAGGGTGGCCCAAGACGACCATACCATCTCTGAGTACGCAGCCCTGTTGAAGAAGTACTAGTCTGATCTGGATCACTAATCCTCTTTGGATGGAAGATGCACAAGTTGAACCGACATTTGTGAAGTATTTTCAGACATTCCTGGCTTATATTTTGCAACAGCGAATGATGAAGTTCCTGAAGGGGCTCAACCCTGTGTTTGAGCAGAGAAGAAATATCTCTTGTCCCAACCCACGCTTCCAGCCTTGGAGGAAGCTATAGCTGTCATGACACAGGAAGAAGCTCAATTGAAGTTGATGCCCAATAAGGGCTCCTTCTAGGGGGACCAAGCCACGATTGAAAAGTCTGCCCTTGCTGCCTTCACTCAGCTCCATCTGTGAGTGGTGTGTGCCACAACTGTGGTGACTCCAGACATTACATCATATTTTGTCTAAAACCCTTGCGAAGTCAGTATAGTGATCGCAGACGGGGACGTGGAGGACGTCGTGGTGGTAGAGGAGGATATGCTGGTAGAAGGGGAGATTATTTTGGAGGACACAAAGCACAACTGGCGGAGGAAGGGGAGACAATCAACTGGCAGAAATAACCCGCTTGAGCGGGAGTTCCTTGCGAAATTGCGAGGCACAAAGCTGGGTTCGGCGACAGTCATGTCACTCCTGGGGCGTAATCTACCTCGGGGGATCACAACACTTGCTTTGCCAACCTAGCACAGGTATACCTGCACGTGCTCTTGCATCTGTCCATCAGCCAGGTTGGATTATGGACTCTGGGCATCTCGCCATGCACGGGGTCCGTGGTGAGTTTCAGGGACTACCTGCCGGAGAGTATTCAGGACTGCTGATGGTACCTCCAGACCTGTAATGGGTAAAGGCACTGTCGCGTGCACACTGTCACTCCCCGTTCCCAGAATACTATTTTAATATATGTACTGCTTGAATGTATTTATTTAATATTTATCATGTATTTGTTATGTATTTAATTCCTTTAATTTCTCGCTAAACATTTTTTTGTATTTTATTTTCTGCTTTAATTTTGCTCTTGGGTTCGGCTTGGGTTGGTTTGTTTTGGGTTAGGGTGGTTCATAATGAACCCAACCCCTACCATCATTTCCATTTAAAGCCCAACCACTTTCTTCTCTTCACTTATTTTATTTACTCTCATTCTTCTTTCATAACTCTCTCCACCTACCAAGAGCTTAGGCAAGTACATCTTGCTTTTACATGAGAACCCATTTTTATGGTTCATTTATCTTTATCTCGTGATTCTTAGATAGTTTAGAACTTGACATTTTGCATTTTGAAAGTTTTATTTTTGTAGATCTAGAAATTTGCCATTTTTGGATTTAGTGGATTTGATCTACCAAACTTTTTTATTTTCAAGTTTTGATCGTCCAGGTTGTTGAAATTTGTGTTATACCCCATTTTTGATCTATGGAAGTCCCATTTCCAGCTTGGATTGAAGGTTTCATGGAAATTAGAGTTCTAGAGGTTCTCTACGCCCACGTTTTTATGTACCCGCGTAGTACCGAGCTCTACGCCCACGATCATTCGTGTCAGCGTAAATCTGGATTACGCAAGTCTACTCTGGCTTGGCGTAATTCCGTTACACGTATTTATTCACACGTAACATTATTCTCTTATGCGTATTCATTCATGCGTAAACTTTAACTCTTTGCGCGTACAAGTTTTACGCGTAACAGTTTTCCTTTACGCGTATTCATTCATGCTTAAACTTTAACTCTTTGCGCGTACAAATTTTATGCGTAACAGTTTTCCTTTACGCGTATTCATTCATGTGTAAATTTTAACTCTTGCGCGTACAAGTTTACGCGTAACGTTACTCCTTTACGCGTACTTTCTTTATGCGTGTATTTCCCTTGGCGTACTCCTTGGGTGCATGGCACCCCTTATTATATCCTTACGCCTTTTTGATATGAACTCGATATAATCATGATTTGTTAATATTTTAATACATATTGTTGTGTGGAGTGTGCCCTGTGTCTCGATTGGTTTATGGATACCCAGTATGACTGGAACCTAACTGAGAGTTTTAGACTCGACCATACTAAATACTAGTTTGACTTTCATGCCTTATCATTAATTGACATTGATTATTACCTCAACTAATGATTGATCATGCGTTCCTAGTTGGAACTAAGAGACTGGCTAGTCGTCTTATTGAAATTGAATGAGACACATTCTTATATTAACCATGAACCATTTCAATCGACTAGCCAATCCAAAACATTGGCATATGGATACGTGGAGACTGTAATGACCCGCTCCGCCCTAGCGGAACGCCGATTCAAACGACAAGTGCAACGACTCAAATGAGCCGTCGACTCGAAGAGTTGTGTCGACCCGATGAAGAATCGATGCAAGGCTTACATTGGCCCGTCAAAGAGGAATCCAGACTCAGACTTTCAAAGGCGCACTCGGAGTATCGCGCCGGCCGATGCAAACATAGCTAAGGTGGGTGGCTCCGATGAACCCGTCTTTGCTTAGCCTAGACACATAACAATACGGACACTATTGCTAGAATCGCTAGGCGATAACACCGCGCATGCTAATAAATGACTCAACGCACCTAGCTAAGGGAATAATCCCATCTTGTATGCTTGTATAGAATATGAAAAGAACATAGAAAATGTGAGAACTCTCGCAACGTGCTCCACGCTCGTGCTAAGGCATAAGCTTACGTTCAAGTTTCCTATGCATTCAAAATAAAATAATGAATGGTTTACAACAATGAAACGAAAGACTATCGACATAGTCGTTCCGAGTAGAGTATAGCAACATTGGAAGACTATGGGACCGATGGGTCGCCAAGGCGACTCCCGCACGGGGAGTTACATAATGTATGAACGAATGAATAATGAACGAATAAGTGAATGAATGAATATGTGAATGAATCAATGAATGAACGGACAAGTGAAAGAAAGAAAGGAAAGAATGAATAAAAGATAAGAAAGAAAGGAATGGTTAGCGACAGGTATGACAGAAATGTGCATCGGGGCTCGCTACCCGCGCTGCACGGATGCTGCCGCTAACCTGGTCGATAACGTATTAAGGCTAAGGGTTAGCCTACGGCTCAGAGACAGCCGTTAATTAAAATGACAAACAAAATGAAATGGTCGTGGACAGTCCATCGTATACGGGAGGGGGAGAAATAAGGGATTCCAGCGGCATGATCAAAGGGAGGATCGTGGCCGGCCTAGACGGAATCAAAATGGCTTACTGTCCAGGCTGGGTGTGGGCTTGGCCACCCAGGAGACGTAAGTGCGGGATATTTTAAAAGACTATCAGGGTGTTCCAGCCGCACGCTATGATAGGTGAGAAATTACCAAGGAAAAAAGGGTCCAAAATGGCTTGTGGTGCCAGCGACCGGTGCATATAGATTAAGTGGACTTTGCTGGTGACAATCCACGTGCAAGTCCTTGCATTGAAACAAAGTAGTCTAAGTTAACTAAATGAAGTGCCTTATGAACAGGCTTGAAATGTAACACACCAAAGGATAAAGAGTACTTCGTGAAATTGAGTTAGAAAACACGCTACGTAGCGCTAGGACCTGAGGCAGGGACACACCCTTGGCATTGAAAGTTTATATGAATTGTTGACTAACTTGGTTTACTTTGGACAGGGAAGGCCGGACGGTAAGTATGGGTAAAGTCGTGCATGTATTTCCATACGACACTTGAATTCGGCAACACGAGATATGCTATGAAATATGCCATGAAACTGACCCTAAGCAAGATTAGAAAGAATTAATGATAGATGGTGCACAAAAGTAAATAGAACGTGTTGGTAATGATAGCATTGTGGGCGAGCTAGCCTCCCCACCAGTGCATAACAATGTACTGTAACCCTACAGTTTGCTTGCAGGATGCAAGACGTCTTCGGGTGCGGAGCTTCCCTCGAACGTGCTAAGGCACGGAGCCAACTCTGGAGCCTTGGAGCGTTGGAAGGAGCTGAAGCACCCTATACAGGACATAACGTATCGGAACATCGCCATGAATCATTACACCATGTAAGCCACTTGGCACGCCTTTTATGTTTCAGAGAGAGAGAACTTGAGCGACTTGTAAACTCGGCCTAGCGTCGCTTGTAAACTTCTTAAAAATGAATAAAGAGTTTGAATTCGCTTCAACTTGTGTTCATTTACTTTCCGCTGCAAATGGGGACACTCTGTGCGACTCTGTGGCCTAGCTCAAATCGGCCGTTTCTGGAGATTAGCCTTGTACGGGCGCAATCTAGGCCTGTGCGGCATCACACCTTAGCGAGGACGATCGCTCCTGCGGGAGGGGCATGACAGAGACTTCAACTTATTTTCTACAAAAAGCAGCATGTGTACCTTACAGTCAAGGCAATTATTTCGTGGGTCGGTTTGATTGTTGCATTACGCTATGTAAGACCTACAACCTAACCGCACGGGCATCGTTGTAGAGTTATGCATGTCGTACTCTGTATGAAAGTACTCATTCTGAATGACCGTGATCCACGCATGAGATTTAAATTAAACATAGGGACTAGTAAGTTAAATAAAATAATGATTGCATGGAGAGAATGGATTCTCGAGTTCTTATATGGCAGCCATCTCAGACAATTAGTGCCCTGACATGCCGGCTAGTTCCCACAGATACTACAAACTGCCACACGGGCAGAGAGTGGTATCTGTTTTTATTTTGTATATTGATGACGGGTATCCGCTGGGATACGTCTAATTCATGATTGACGCAATTGATTATTGGGTATACTAGTCTTGCGTGTACATTGTAAGAACTGAAGAATACCTTATTGCATATTTCCAGGACAACTTGGAACTTACAGTTAGGAAGCCGTAATAGTTGTATTGTCGTTTAAATTGATTTGTTTGTGTACTGTACTTACTCCGTTAACTACTGAGATGATCAGAATGTCAGGACATGACGGGTCAACTTCTGTCCTTGTTTGGTTGGGAAGTTGGCTTGGAGTGTCATGATGTTGTGTGAACCCCAGTAGCAAGCAGAGAACTATGTATCATATTATTAACCCTTATCACTGGTTTTAATTCTTCATGTCGTGCTTCCTTGTGGTACTTGCTATTAGAGGTCTAACCTCTCTGGTTTTGCATGGCCAGATTTAGAGCCAGCTCCTGAGGACTCAGCTTACTTCTACCTCCACGATGGTCAATACTAGAGGGATGATCGCGGAGGACACGATGGGTTCCTTGCTTCCCTGCTTGTTTTACTACTTACTTTACTTTTGCCGCTTGGCACCGACATGTTGGTCGGACTATCTTGCACCTACTTTTACATAATTATAACTAAGTCAGCTGCAGCTGATAACGATTGTGTATACCTTGTCATATCATTTGGCTATGTTTTGTAAAGCCATATCTCAAGAACATTTTGACTGAGCGTTTGGGACGCCTTACTGCTTTAACTTACATGTTCTCTATTACTGCTTCTTATAATTTGAATGATTGAGACAATAGATGTTGAATAACCCTAGTGAGACTTTCATGT
Organism: Iris pallida; assembly: GCA_029216955.1. Lineage (NCBI taxonomy): Eukaryota > Viridiplantae > Streptophyta > Magnoliopsida > Asparagales > Iridaceae > Iris > Iris pallida. The sequence continues at coordinate 21,349,406 of JANAVB010009398.1, read as the reverse complement.
AGTATGCATCCCCTCGTCTTTTAGACAACATTGATCGTATTATACGGTATTCATCTACCCGTAATACGTAGCTGGCTGAGTATTCTCTCGCTCTCCGGTATTCTGGTTCTGGGGCATGACAAGGTTTTAGTGGTAGCCCATGCAGGTCTAATTTTAGACTTGTGGGGTTTTAATTTATAGAAGTCTCAATCACACATGTTCTCCCTTGATCTCATGATTCATTACTCTCGACCCTAGCTTGACATTCCGATATCCTTTGACTTCATTGATCTTTCTGTCCAATCGTTTGATTGTTCTCTTGTCCCTTTTCTTAGGGGTACCTCGTCCGTATCGGTCAGAGCTGGACAACACAACAAGGGCAACACGAACAACCTGACCATGTTGATCAGCAATAATGGCCAGTACTACCTCAAGAGACCATCCAAGAAGAGGTGATAGTGGAACCAGCAGCTGGACCGCAGTATCCGAGGTTCCAACACCACCAACAGTTCCACCTACCCGCGTGGAAGTAGACACACCAGCCCTTCTGGAGATCATAAGAGGGATGATGGCTACTTAGCAACATCAGATGTTGGCCCAGCAACACATGCACACTCAGCTGCAAGAGCAGAATGTGTTGCTCAACCAAGGATTGCAAACGGCTTTGGAAAGAGGAGTGAGGACAGATTCATGAGCATCAACCAGGTTCTGCAAGTACAATCCTCGTCGTTTCGAGGGCACGGAAGATGTCATTTCAGCAGATGCATGGCTTAAGGATACCGAGGCTATTCTGACAGCAGCTAAGGTACCGACGGACGAACGTGTGGATCAAGTGAAGCTGTTACTTCAGGACCTCGTACGGGATTGGTGGGAATCAGAAGTGGGCATCAGACGTCCTATAGCTTGGGATAATTTTACTACAAGGTTCAAGATGAAGTACTATGGAGTTGTGGCACAGTTCGAGCTACAGCAAAGTTTATCAACCTCAAGTAGGCCGACAAGATAGTGGATGCTTATGCAGCAGTGTTCTACAGACTGAGTAGGTTTGCCCCAGAGATGGTAGCAACAGAGAGCCAGAGGGCTATGAGATTTCAGCAAGGATTCCATCTTGAACTCTTGTAATTGATAGAGGGGCACAACTACCAGACTTTCGATGAGGTATTGACGGCAACCCAGAGGCATGAGATCACAATCCAGACGATCACATCAAGGACTGAGGTCAGAAGAGATCTCACAATCAGATTGAAAGAGGAGGGGAGTAGCGCCCCAGATAAAAACACCATCTTCTTGCGTTGTATTTACGATGTGGCGATGCGAGGGCCAGCACCACCAACAAGGCAGCAGCAGCAGCAGAGGAAGAACCAGCAACCCCCAGGGGCTGTAACTATTGTGGGAAGGCAGGGCACACTAGAGGTGTGTTGGGCATTGAACGGACAATGTTTGATATGTGGAACCAGATCATCAGGTTTCCACCTGTCCTATGAATTCGAGGTCAGGAGGACTAGTACAACAATTTCCTGCTCTACCAGCACCTGGGGCAGGCCAGTATCAAGGACCAGCGGTAACAGTGAGACCGCTGGCACAACGCCCGTTGATGTCACAGGCTCAGATGTTTCGGCAGCAGGGACCGCCGAGCAGCAACAACAACAAAGACCACCCCAGCATCACCAAGGCAGGAGCCACAATACCAGGCTAGGCCGCAGTATGGGAACCAACAAGAAGGCCGAGGGCAGGCATTCAATCTGTCCTTGGAAGAAGCATTGGCATCGGAAGATGTTGTGGTAGGTAACATTCTCGTCGTCTCATATGCAGTAGCATTATTTGATTCGGGAGCATCGCACTCATTTATATCTGCACAATTTGCGACACGACTAGGAATGGAATTCGAGATATTGCCAGGAAGGTTGAATATACTCACTGGTAATGGGCTCGTTGGAGTTAGTAGAGTTATTCTAGCGTGTAGAGTTGTAGTGTGCGGGCGTACCTTACCCGCCAGGTTGATAGAATTTCCTATAAGAAATTTCGATGTTATCTTAGGCATGGACTGGCTGAAAGACAGTTGTGCCATAATAGATTGTCGTAGAGGGAGTGTATCTTTTAATATCCCAGGCATGGAGCGGTTCACCTTAGTCAGATCAGGGGCAACTCAACAAGAAGAAGGAAAAGTAGCGACAATGGAAGAAGTTCAAGTCCGAAGGTAGTTGAAGAGTTCATTGAAGTGTTTCTCGAAGAACTTCCAGGTCTACCACCGGTTAGGGATATTGAGTTCAGTATAGAATTGGCACTGGAACTAAACCGATATCAGATCGAGCTTACAGAATGGCAATTTAGAGCAGGCAAGGTGTATCAGCACATAAAGGAACTGAAGGCAAAAAAGTTCATTCGATTAGCGAATCACCATGGGCAGAGTCACGCCCCGCTCCCATAGGAGCGATCGTCCTCGCTAAGGTGTAATGCCGCACGAGCCTAGATTGCGCTCGTGCAAGGCGGGTTCCATAGCCGATTACAGCGGCTGCGACGGGGTCGTCGCACAGAAGTCCCAAGTAGAGACAATAAATACGCAGCAAAAATTTAGAACAAAACACAAGTTACTCAAAAGATGATCTTTATTGATATCGAAACAACGGTTATATTGGGGGCGCAAGGCCAAGTTTACAATCACTCAAGCTCACTCTTTTCACTTTATAAGTCACTCTGCTCTCTCTCATCTCGGTACAATACTTGAATCCAGCGGAAGCTTCGGAAGGCGATGTCCATACATTATGTCCCGTATAAGTCTTCAATTCCATGCGGCCGCACGCTTCGAATCGCCAAGGAACTCCATGCCTCGACGCATCCAAGCGAGCTCCGCGCCACGAGCTTCTACCTGTGCCTGCACATAGAATTGTGTGGTGTCAGTACTCAACTGTACTGGTGGAGTGAGCTTCTCGCCCACCCATACAAAACCAACACGCTTTATTTACTTTGTGCAATACAAGCCCCTTTACGATTGTCTTTCTAGTTGCCTTAGGATCGATTTTAGGACCGACGCCTTGGTCTATTTTGCGTCTCTAGACCGCCACCGTGCCTTGCACTAATAATGTACTCATACTTTACGCTAGACTTTCTCGTTCCAATAACGTTAACTTATCGTCCGTGCTTGCCTTTCGTGCCATACTCAGGGACGTAACGACTAGGTTGTGTCAAATACTTGCCGTGCCTCAAACATCGAGGTCGTGCCTCGCAGCATAACCTGACTTATCCAAACTCACCTTACAGCCCTTCTCGACTTAACGCAACGACTAACCAAACTTGTGGAACCGGTATTGAGAACTCAAGTACGACGCCATATCTCGTGCCGAAGCACGTGTCTTTACGTATAGCCGAATCGTAGGCTTTATAATACCTTGGGTGCAACCGAGCACACATTTCACTATTCAACGCATACCGTGCTTACATTTTTCTTTGTTACAACCGACACCGTGCATGCGGATTGCCGCTTAGGCCAATTATCTATATGAAAGGCCACTGGCATGACAAGCCATCGCGGACATAGCTCGGTAGGCGGCGGGTCCTTCAGCGCAGGTAGCGAGTCCCGTTGAAAGCCCCCGACTACCCACGCAATAAAAGCATGCGCTGCTATAACGTCTACCTCCTAGGACGACTGGGCCCGGTGCCCCGCGTAACCAGTCTAGGCAGAAATCATTGTCGACAAGGTGTCCAATGACCACGCACCTACGGGACATCTAGACTCACATAAATGCATGGCCTACTTGTTGGTACGACCGGAACTATACTTAGCAACTCGTGTTTGAATCACACTTGGCATAACGTGCCTGGGACGCGAGACTCCCAACCGAGGGACCGCCTCGAACTTTTAACGTAGATAGGAACGCGAGACTCCAAACCAAGGGACCGCCTCGAATACTTAACGGGGATAGGAACGCGAGACTCCCAACCGAGGGACTGTCTCGAATATTCAATGTGGATAGGAACACGAGACTCCCAACTGAGGGATTGCCTCGAATACTTAACGTGGATAGGAATGCGAGACTCCCAACCGAGGGACCGCCTCGAAATACCTTAACGTGGACAGATGCGAGGCTCCCAACCGAGGGACCGCCTCAAACTTCTTTGAACTCGAGGGAACGACTACAATGTAGTCTTCCAACTTGACTTGAACAAAACGTGTTCCTTAAGTGCCATAGGCCGTGGCTAACTTTACATCGTGCCAACGTGGCTCGTGCCTTTAACTGACTTACGTCCTATGCAACGCTATCACCCAAGTCATATGTTATATGACGGCACTCGAGATCGTGGGACTATTTAACTTGACAACCGCAGAAAGAGCGGACGGCACTTGGAATGACTTAGGTCGATCGGCATAAGTTGCCTAACTTGCTCAAGCCTATAACATAACTCAAGGGACGAGCCAAGGCTATGCCAAGCCTTGCGCAGTGGAAACGTACATACTTTAACGAGCATTTACGCGGCGACGCCTATGACTTAGGCTAAATCATCGTTTGTGTCGAATACCAACTTTTTCCTCTCCAAGCCACGGGACGAAGGATCGAGTGTCGTTTTCAAAGCATACCGTGTATCAACTCTAATCCGACGTAGGATATTTTCCATGTTCTAAACTTGATTCGATCCGTCGGGATAATTCCCTTTAGCTATGTAGGTTCGTCTCTTTTATTATTAAGCCTACTTGTGCAAGTTAAAAACACACGAATTATTAAGTGAAGGCTGAGATGAGGCAAGTTCACCGAAACTACCCACCTGAGCGATGTCTTCGAGTCGACGTTGTAAGGCCAAGTCCGAACGCCGTCGGCGTTTGATTCCTCCGATTGACTTTGCGGGACGGGGCACTACAACATACACCACTCAGAACAATCTCGTCCTTGAGACTTTCCTGAAGACAAACCATCCTACCATTTCCATGGCCAAGACTTAATCGTATACACTCCGCCTACGCGTTTCTTCGATTCCGAGCCACACTCGCACTTATCGCTAACTTAGTGTAAGGCACACCACCGATCAACCAATATTCGAATTCATCTCAATTCAATGATCGCGTTACCGTCAACATTTCTTCGAAACTTATGATTTCAAAATCCACAACACTTTCCGTTCCTCAAGTCTCACTTGATTCAACGTATCACTTAGTTGGATCGTGCACATATTCTAGGCGTCCCCAAAATACATGCATTTCAGCCAAGCCTCGTGATAGAGAATCCGCCATCACCACTCGAGTCGGATCGTGCACATATTCGGGCGTCCCTGATATACGTACATGTCATCCGAGACTCGCGAGTGGTGCCTCCGTAACTACTATCGCTTCGCGCTCGAACGTCTATCTAACCGCTAGGCTATGTCTTTTCGTCAGTACTAAATTATAGTTCCCAAACAACGATATCAACACTGACCCCATCCTAAGGTCAAACAAATCGATGGTACGGGATTTTCTACCCAAGCTCGCATCACTCCGATTTCTAAACATCGAGCATCGATTTCCTACACATCCTAATGTTTGCCGCATGGGGTCCGAGTCGTTTAGTAAAACCGTCCTACGACGACTTACATTTCAACCAATTCCACGTCGTATCAATATCGTTCATTTATCAAACCGTTTTGCATAGTCTATCTCTTCGAACACGTTCGACATAATTCGCCTATCAATCTTTCAATTCAAGCACGCTACGACACGATTCATCGCAAAACTATAATTCATATTTAATACTTCCAAAATCATCTATTCCAATTCACGTAATCGATAACAAGTCGTCCGACTTAACAATATGCCACGCTCCGATCTCACGCGAGTCCGATTATCCACGGTGGGCACAATCACCATGCACGCTCCCACGAGATAATATTCTCATCGGACGTAACTCTTGTTTGTGAGACTAGTTCATTTTCGATGCGCGGATTGGACCTACTCAATCCTCAAGTTTTATTCAATCACCAATCACAAGTTCTAACATTCTCGAGTTCTCCTTCGCATCAAGCCAACAAGTCGAGACAATCAAAGTTACGCGTCCTGATTTTTCGAGTTTGATCATTCCCGCGACATGAATCACCATGTCAGCACTCACGGAACGATCGCCCCAAATCGATGCAACGCATGTGCGAGGCTAGAGTTGCGCTCGCACAAGACAAGAATGTCGACGCTGTGGTTATCCGCGTAATCATCAAGATACGATCACTTTCATCCAACATTCGCCTCAACCAAAGTCCTAAGTATTGCATCCATTTGGAACGATAACACTTGCACGATCGTCATTTACCGTGTCAGATTACCCCGAGTTATCATATCGTCTTTGATACGCCTCAATGCCATCGACGATACGCGTAACCTGACGATCTTTTTTACAACGAACTTCGAGTCGTACGAATGATGCTATCGTCCGACTGGATAATCTCCTCGAATCGTTCACCACATCAATTTCTTCAACCCAAATTACGTATCGTTTATCCGTCTATCTTAAGTCATCGACTAACGTATTTCCTCAATTCGCATCATTCCTTGCTAACTCAAACCATCGAGCACATCGATTTCAATCCTCAGAGTCACGTAACTTCAAGTTTCAACTTTTCATGCACGCTATCTACCTGCCGTGCTAACTTTTCGTATACGAACCGTATCAATTTCTTCAATTCGATTCGAACTCAATCGTTTTCGCATTTCATACTCGTGCAATCCTCAATCTTTCGCTCTAATGATTTCCAAGACGGACCATACACCACTCGGGATTCGAGTCATCCAATCTTAGTCCAAATCACGTTCGCGTTATTCGCTAAGACATGTTTCGAATTCGTTCGACGAATCTCTAGCGTAATCGTTCACGTCGCATCGACGCACTAAGTCATTCGTACTATTCCTCAAAATCCAAAACAATTTTTGTGTAGCCTAAGCGTTAGTCCAATAGCGCTTCTATCGATGTACACTCTACGTGTATCCCCATTCTCGATCGAGCGATACTTAATATCGGTTGTGACTCGTTTGCACCAAAAGGTCGAGGTGTGCGATACACGGCACAACTTAGCCAAAAGGTCGTGCGCATGGCCATCCCGTATGGACTATACTCGATCTGTGTGGTCATTTGCTCATGTAGGACTCGTTAGGCACGCATGCGACTTTCTAACTTTAGCATGCATTTTTCTATCAACTCAAGGTCGGCACCGTTCGGCCCAAAGGCCTACCAACGTATCCGGCGATGGCCTACCGATACGTTCGATGGAACGCGTACGAGCTTTTGAAAATATTAGACTTATTGTATGGACATCTCGTGGGACAATCGAGAGAGAGCGCACCAACGATATCAACTTTGCAGAAGCGACATTCAGAGTTCGCGAAAAATCAGAGTTAAAGAATTCAATCGATAGTCCAAGGACATAAAGCCAGTGCTCTGATATCATTAAGTCACGCCCCGCTCCAGTAGGAGCGATCGTCCTCGCTAAGGCGTGATGCCGCACGAGCCTAGATTGCGCTCATGCAAGGCGGGTTCCATAACGGCCTATTACAGCGGCTGCGACGGGGTCGTCGCACAGAAGTCCCAAGTAGAGACAATAAATACGCAGCAGAAATTTAGAACAAAATACAAGTTACTCAAAAGATGATTTATTGATATCGAAACAACGGTTACATTAGGGGAGCAAGGCCAAGATTACAATCACTCAAGCTCACTCTTCTCACTTTATAAGTCACTCTGCTCTCTCTCATCTCTCGGTACAATACTTGAATCCAGCGGAAGCTTCGGAAGGCGATGTCCATACATTATGTCCCGTATAAGTCTTCAATTCCATGCGGCCGTACGCTTCGAATCGCCAAGGAACTCCGTGCCTCGACGCATCCAAGCGAGCTCCGCACCACAAGCTTCTACTGTGCTGCACATAGAAACTGTGTGGGTGTCAGTACTCAACTGTACTGGCGGAGTGAGCTTCTCGTCCACCCATACAAAACCAACACGCTTTATTTACTTTGTGCAATACAAGCCCCTTTACGATTGTTTCTAGTCTTGCCTTAGGATCGATTTTAGGACCGACGCCTTGGTCTATTTGTGTCTCTAGACCGCCACCGTGCCTTGTACTAATAATGTACTCATACTTTACTGCTAGACTTTCTCGTTCCAATAACGTTAACTTAAGTCTCGTGCTTGTCTTTCTTGCCATACTCAGGGACGTAACGACTAGGTCGTGTCAAATACTTGCCCGTGCCTCAAACATCGAGGCCGTGCCTCGCAGCATAACCTGACTTATCCAAACTCACCTTACGGCCCTTCTTGACTTAACGCGCAACGACTAACCAAACTTGTGGAACCGGTGTTGAGAACTCAAGTACGACGCCATATCTCGTGCCGAAGCACGTGTCTTTACGTATAGCCGAATCGTAGGCTTTATAATACCTTGGGTGCAACCGAGCACACATTTCACTATTCAACGCATACCGTGCTTACATTTTCTTTGTTACGACCGACACCGTGCATGGGATTCACCGCTTAGCATGCCAATTATCTATATGAAAGGCCACGGCATGACAAGCCATCACGGACATAGCTCGGGTAGGCGGCGGGTCCTTCAGTGCAGGTAGCGAGCCCGTTGAAAGCCCCCGACTACCCACGCAATAAAAGCATGCACTGCTATAACGTCTACCTCCTAGGACGACTGGGCCGGTGCCCCGGATAAACCAGTCTAGGCAAAATCCTTGTCGACAAGGTGTCCAATGACACGCACCTACGAGACATCTAGACTCACGTAAATGCATGGCCTACTTGTTGGTACGACCGGAAC
>JANAVB010009398.1:21244078-21340645 GCA_029216955.1 Iris pallida | reverse complement strand
TTCAATTTATTTACAAATTTGTCACTCTTAAGTTTTTACTTAAAAACAGTCCACATATTTGAATTTGGACTATCAACAAAGTTGACAGTCCTAAAAGTTCGAGCTCTCTAGCCTAGTGGTATTAGAGCGGACACCCGGAGGGGCCGGCAAGGTTCGAGCCCCCCAATTGTGTGTGTGAGTGGGATTTCAAAAAAAAACAAAGTTGACAGTCCTAAAAGATTTGGATAGTTTGGATTTGAACTACAGTCATAACATAAAATAGGACTGTCAATTTTGTGGATAATTTATTTTATGTCAGAATTGTCAACTTCGTTGACAGTCCTATCGTTTGGTTCACAGATTTAAGGAAGCAAGAAAAAAAAGTTGTTCCTTTCCTTTGTTTGGTAGATACAAACTTGGGAATCAATTTCCTGACAAGAGGAAAAATGGGAGGGAATATGGTTCCACTCATGACCCATGGGATTGATTTTCCCTCCTCCTTTTCCAACATTTATTACAAAAAATTATGACAAAACTAACCATGTGTTATTGCTTATTTTACCATTAACTCCTCGTATTCTTGGTCCCTTTGGATTTTCATAATGTCATTTTTATTTTAAAAGGTAAGGATACTATTGGAATATTGATATATTTTTGCTTTCCTTTCCTGCACCAACCAAACACTGGAAAGGAAATCAAATGGTCTTTCCTAGGTGGTTTCCTTGTTTTACCAAACAACGAAAAGGAAATGTAAAAGGAATTCTACTTTCTCATTTTCATGGAAAGTACAAGGGAATCAATTTCCCTTCCGTGAACCAAACGAGGCCTAAGAGTATCTCCAACCCTATTGTGAGTTTAGAAAAAATGGTTGCCACATAGGAATGACAAGTTTTCATTTCAAAAATCCTTCTCCAATGCAAATATAGAATAAATGATGAACTTGACATGGCAAGGATAATGTAAAATTAGTTGTCTAGATCTAGACAATACCATTCACAATGACTTTGTCTCGACATCATCAATTATGAATAAAAATATTTATTAAAAAAATGAAGAAGTGGAGGAATTGTCTTGGAAGTTGGAAAAAGTACTTTTTATTGTCTTCTCAATACTTTTGCATTGGAGAATACTTTTTTTTTTTTTTTATCTCATTGTCTTGTGTGAATATCATCTTACCACATAGGAAAGATATTGTCTTGTGCCTCATGCTATATAGGATTCACAACAAAAAACAAGACAACAAGGTTGGAGATGTTCTAAAGAGGAGTTGGACAGTCCAAAATAAAATTGGGACGATTCTGAATAAAAATTATATTAGACTGTCCTAAAGTAAGGGAAGATGGACACGGGGGTTTACACGCAACAAAACCATCGCTTTTATAAGCCTATGTTCCCATCTCATCCCCCCTGGTGGAGGAAAAGAAGAAATAAGAATATTTTTTATAAGGGCAGATCAAAAGTTGATCAGGGCTGTCCCATTCTTAACTTTCATTTATTTACAAGTTTGCCACTGCAAAATTTACTCAGGGCTATCCAACTCTTACTTATAAAAGACAACTCTTTTTATTTATTTTCTCTCTCTTCTCCTTCTTCACAAGAAGAAAGAAGAAAGAAGAGCAAGAACAAGAAGAAATAAAACAAAAAGAGCATCTCTTTCTCCAAACCCCAGTTTATTTTTTTATTTTTTTGCTCTCTTCTAATTTCTCATTTTTTTTCTCTAAATCCTAGTTTATGGATGAAACCCTAGTTATAGAAGAAATTAGGTTACCAAATCTATCAAATCTACTAATCTGTTAATCTATTAATTAAAAAAAATTTATTAATAGAAGAAATTATAGATGAAACCATATTTCTAGAAGAAATCGATTTGTTGAGCAAGTTTATACCAGGACTGCCACAACTTCTGGCAGTTCTATAAGTATTGAGGACAGCCAGGAATTGTAGCAGTCCTGAAAGGAACTTGCTGTATAATAAGACTGCCATAATTTCTGGCAGTCCTAAAAGTATTGATGACTGCCAGGAACTGTGGCAGTCCTGAAAGGACCTTGCTGACCTTCCTATACAACAGGACTGCCAAAATTTCTGGCAGTCCTAGAAGTATTGAGGACTGTCAGGAATTGTGACAATCCTAAAAGGGACTTGCTGTACAACAAGTACATTTTAGGACTGTCACAATTCCTGGCAGTCCTAAAATCGAAATGGCCGAATGAAAAATATATGTTAGGATTTATTTCCATCTTGATAATATAGTGAAATATACATTTTTAGGGTTTATTTTCATGCATTTTTGTGAGAATCAATGAAATAAACATGTTAGGATTTATTTTTATGCATTATTTGTGAGTAATGATGAGAATGAAAATTGTGGAGGCCCCTCCCCCCTCCCAGTCCCCGCTCCCCCCTCCCCGCGGCTACCGCCCCTCCCGCCGCTGCTGCTACTGTTGCTGCTGCTATAGCTGCTGCCACCAGGGAGGTGAGCGGCCTCCGGCAGCAGCAGCAGCGGTAGGAGGGGCGGTGGCCGGGGGGAGAGGGCGGATGTAGTGCCCCGTCCCTACATCATGCCCCGTTTCCGTCTACGGGGTGCGCAAGAAAGGAACACTGTCGTTATCGATTCGGTCGGGACCGATAGGTCAGAATCGGCCGAGTCGATCGAACGTGAACGGTTGAATCAAGATCCATTCCACGTTATGGAATGGCTTCTTCGGAACCAAGTCCCATATTCAGCGGGTTGCGCCTCGAGGATTGGCTCTGCGGCTGAGTCGGAAGAGACCTCCAATTGCTCTGGTTTTCATGCCGCACTTGATTTGACTTTGGCTTTGGTTTTCGTGAATGCGTTTTTCGTGAATGTTTTCGATGGGTTTTCTTGCTTGCATTTTCGAGCTTCGCATTCATATCAAAATTCCTTGAATTATACAGTGTTCTAATCAGTTGTTTATGCGATTGCAGGTGATCGCGTAGGCGACGTCAGCGCAGTCAACCGGTCGCTCGCTTGAAGCAAGGCTAAGGCGAGTGGCTGACCTCCTTCACCTCGTCCCTCTACTTCAAAACTCGATATGTGAAGTAAAATAAATGCTTGTCATAATAGTGTAGAATCAAAGAAATCGTAGCACGATTCTTCACGAAACACTTGTTATCAACTGCTGGTATTGGAAATAGAAAACATGTTCCTTATGCAAATCCACTTAGCCTATGCAAAGCAATGAATGAATCGATTAACGTTTATCGCAACGATATGGCTAAGGAAGCAAGTCGACTATAAGTTTAAAAGAAAACGGTCATTGGACAACTTGTCGACAAGGTGAAGTTTCCTCGAACGGTTGCCTAGGCCAAGGGACCGATTCGGCCCGGAAGGAACGAGTGTAGCAGCGCCAACCCTTCATCGACGCGAGTTATGCGGGCACTTTCGCACAGGGCTCGCTACCCGACGCGAAAGGGGCATCGTCTAACCAATGCTATATTCCGCGATGGCTAGACTTTGCCAGTGGCCTTCACACCCCTTTCACTGCTTAACAAGTGTACGGAACACGGGATGAATATGATAGTTGCTTAATGATATACAGTTTCATATGCTTGCCTCAAAACATGTTAACATACAAATCGAGCAGGATGGTTAGAAAGATCATTAAAGTAGCTAGCTAACATGTTTACGAAACTTCTTGAATCAAATGCAGAGCTTGGATTTAATTAGCCATTCGCCAGTACATGTGTTCGTGCTGATCCTCGCTCTTTGCAGGTCCCACGAACCAGGAAGGACGCGCCAGCTAGCTCGGCGGCGTTCGTGATTTTGAAGCTTCGGCCGTGCGTCGAAGACTTTCTCTGCGACTCCACTTTTGAAGGCTCTCGACAGTCCAAGGAAAATGACTCAGCGTCCCTCCCATCCAGGTCACTGGAGTACTTTGTTGTATATTGAGGGATGTGTGCAATGTATGGAACGGCTATCTCATCGGCACTCTTTTATAATCGAGTCATGTTGTAGCCCGTACGGCAATGAGTCTTGTATCGGAGTCTGTAAAAGATGTTCATTATCAATAAAGATCAAGTTTCCTTTACTTATTGTGTGAATCAATTTGTCTGCGTACTCTTTTAGATCTCGTGTCTCGGATTACCTTATGACTATGCCTTGTGCGATCGCAAATTAGGTTCGCACGACATCATGCCCGGTAGACGACTATCGATTCGACGGAATCGGGACGTGACATAATGGTATCAGAGCATGGCTTTACGTCCTTGGCCTCTAGTGTCGAGTTCTAGTCTCCAACCGTTGACCTCGTGTCGATGAGAAGAGTTGTTCCATACGCTGAACCCAGGACATTTTCTGAAACTAACGAGAGTTGCCTGTTTGCCATTGATTGTAAAAGTACAGAACAATTATCGGAGGACTGAACTTAGACTCACAATACAAACTCGCTCGTACAAAGAAAGCCTAGGGACGAAAACCTAGGTACAGCAGTCTAAGTATGATTGTTTATTTTAGATTCTGGGGGGTGACGATAGAGGCTCGGGAAAGCGACGGCCGCTCTGCCTTACTCCTTGGACGATCGGTACGCAGCCTTGACTCGGGGAAGATCTGCTTGGTCGTTGACGAAGAAACGCCTTCTTGCTCTCTCTCTCTGATTGCTCTCCTGGCTTCTCTCTCTCTGTGTATATTCTCTCCCTGACTATGGGGGAAGTCTCTCTGTGTATACGTATTCTTCTCTGGTTTCTTTTTGTATATCTCTCTATCTCTATGCTACAAGGGAATGGCACCTTGTTATTTATAATAGTGGGATGGGATCGCTAGGGTTGCCAATGATTAGCTCTTGGGGATGACGGCGGCTTGGGGATTGATCAATCCAGGCCGTTCGTTTCGGATTGTGACGAATCAGAACCATTAAGGATAGATTACACCAAATCCCCATTAGCAATCAATGCTGATTGGCATAAATCTTCCTTATAATGATTCTCTCATATCTGCGAATAAATCAAATTTATTCTCCTGCCACGTGCCCCAGATAATTGGGATTCGACCCGATCTTGGATTGCCATAAATCTGGGAGACTGATCGGCTGAGGACACGTGTCCTGAGAGCCAATGGTGAGACTGGAACCGCATGCAGATTGGGCCGCATGAGATTTGGGCCGCATGAATTTTGGACCGCATAAGACTTGGGACACGTGTCAGGACTGTCTGGGCAGTGGCCCCCTCCTTCAGGCTTCTGAACCATATGATGAGCCGCATGAACCGCATAATGGTGTGTCTGCTTGAGCCGCATGGGCATGATCTTCTTGAGCCGCATAGGGATGATTCCATTCGAGCCGCATGGGATAGCTTCACTCTGAACCGCATGGGAAGTCTTCACTTCAAGCCGCATAAGTGCACCCACGTGGCAGGGCCACGTGGCATTTTGTTGTTCTCGGGGGATTGTGTCAGAGATTTCTTTCTCTTCCCTAGAGATTCGTCATCATGACAAAGTCATAATTACCTGCTTTGGTGTCAGGTCTGTCAACTTTTCAGAGGGGTCAGCCGTCAAAGCAGTTAATGCAGCATGGATCGGAGGGGAGCACTGTCACGCCACATGTCTTCTGAGCCGCATGGAATGCCTCCGGCCGCATAGCTCCTTATGCCGCATGACTCCCTGAACCGCATGCGTTTTCTGAGCCGTATGGATCTTTCTTGGCCGCATGAGTCAATTTCTTTAGTATTTTCCATGCTTCTACAGGACCCCCTTCAAAGTTTTCAATTTGTAAAATTGAAATACTTTGAACAAGAAGCATGGCTGTATTGGCCGCATATGCAATTCTGACCGCATAAGAGTTCTAACCGCATGAATTATTCAGTCGCATGGGTGATTCAGCCACAGGAGACTTTCAACCGCATGGCCTCTGGCCACTCATCATTTGCCACGTATGGCAATCTTTAGCACTTAAGTGCTGTCGATCTTTAAAGGGCGCTTTTTGGTGCAGGATCCGAGGAGCTTAGCCTTCATTTTTGGCGGCTTATTTTGATAATCGAAGGGTCGGTTTATGTGTATGCACGGGAATCGAAACGCTCCATCTCTGTTTATCAATACGGATAACTTTAGCCGGAGGGACTTCTTTACCTTCTCTTTCGTTCACTCTTTTTCCTGTCTTCTCTTTCTGATCTTCTTTGTCCTCTCGTCGAAGCAATGGCTCCTAAGTCTTCTAAAGTCATTTCTGCCGCCGCGAAGGGAAAGAGGGTGACGTCTTCGTCAGTCGTCGAGCCTGAAGTACCCGAAGTGCCCTCTGATGTTCATCCTGCCTTTAAGGGTAAGGGTTGCTTTTAGATCTTTGGTAATCATGGCTCTGTTGCATATTTATGCACAAGCCCCTTCTCCAATCTTGATGACAGAGCCGCATATGCTGTGTGAGCCACATATGCTGTGTGAGCCGCATATGCTGTGTGAGCCGCATGACTGTTTCATGCCCGAGCCGTATAGATAAAGTCCCATGTTTGAATCGCAGAAGACGGATCTAGACTACGTACAATCTCCTCTGAATGGAGCCGCCTATGTGTTTTAACAGGCTGAACCGTATAGCGCTTTGTGCCGCATGAATTCTTCTGTTTAAAATTGTGTTCACTCGTCCAACCCGCATAAGCTATCGAGCTAGAATCATATGGAATTCGCATCTGAGTTAGGCCGCATGTGACTGTGTTGACTCGAACCTCATATGCTTCCCCAAAACTGCATTTCTTGGGACCCAACTGGATTGGAGCCGCATAAGTTGGGACCCCACTGGACTGGAGCCGCATAAGACCTTATTGACCTGAACCGCATAGGCTCGTGAGAGCTTCTTTATTCAGTAAATTTTTATTTCGGCCTTCTTTTAATCCTGTTTCTTCTTTTGCCCTTTCTTCAGTGAATCTCCCAACCAAACCAGCAGGAGAGCTCCTTGTGGGTCCATCTCGGTGCGCCGTGGGCGTGCAACTTGATGACTTAATCCGTCGTATAGTGGATCAGCTTCCCACTAATGAGCCTAGGGATAGGGTGGCTGCTATCAACAAACAACCTTTCAGCTTTCTTTGTTCCATGATGAATTCGGGGCAGTTGGATGGAGAATATCTGAAATCGGCCTTTCTCTTCGGGGATGCCTTTTCCATAAAGAACTCCCGATTGCTGGATGTCTCAGAGCACTGGGATTTTTCTGTAGACGGGGTAGAGATTCATATTCCCGAGATGGAGCGACATTATCCTCTCTCGTGGTTTAACATGGTGCCGCTGAACAGGACGATGGTGAGCTCTTTGACTCCTACCCAACAGGGAATGTTTGTGGGCAAAATTCACCACAACGGACGCACGGGTTTAATATGTGCGGGCAAGGACTCCGTGAGTCGGACTGTGATAGGGCTGCTTCCGGGTACTTTTGTGAACACAACCGGCCCTAATTTTTCCTTCACCCTAGCTGATACTTTTCTGAATCAGCTTGCTCGCAAGGGGTCTTATCCCATAGGCAGGTTGTCACTGCTGAGTTGGATTAACCCTATTCCCACATGGACTAACCTTACTTCCTGGATTCTGAGGACGTACGGGGACTTCCTTCAGGAGATTGATCTTTACTACGCCGTCAGGGGTACCTGCTACGGATTGCCCATTAACAAGCCCTTGTTTATGGCTTTATTGGAGTTGTATAATCGGCGTACTGGGACCTTCTTTACCCCCGGAGGAGAACTGGGGCTTGCTCTTCACGAAATGGCCACTGTATCCAGATTGCCGTGGGGAGACAAAGCTTTTGAAGTATACACGCCGACAAACGAAGAGCTCGGGGATTTGGATCAGCGGTTTCCTGGCTTCGTCGCCGTGTACCAAGAACTGTTGTGTCATCATAGCGCCTGCCATCAGATGGCTATTAAGAAGATAAACAGTTCAGAAGGGAACGCCCCTCATACCAGGGACTGGATTTTGTATCTTTTAAGTTGCGTCCTTCTGGTTACGTTTCGTCTCGAGCTCCCTAAACCTCAGAGGAGGTTAAGGATATGATGTCGAAGGTTAAGAAGTCAAAGTCCACTCGTGACCGGTTTGGGAGTAGCACCGACTCCCTCAGTTATTTCCACTATGGTACCCGGGAGATGTCTAATAAAGCGATCTTGGCTGGGTTTTTGATGGTGTGGCTACGCAACTGTGTAGTCTCGGGCGGCGCGGGTTCTATAGAAAGGATCAGCCGCCATTTCATTCTTCCTGCTGTAAAATTGGTCTTTAAAGTGAGGCTGGCGCTTCTTCCGGCCATGGTGTGCAGCATACACCACGGCCTTCGCGCCTTTACATCCAAAGTTATTGCTCGTGATGTGTCGGCGAACTTTAACCGGATAGAGCTACCATACCACTACCTCATGGGGTGGTTATTGATGCACTATCGGTCATTGATGAGGCCGGGACCCGATGAAAACGTCTCTGTTGATGACACCTTCATCTTCCGATATCGTCATCAGCCTTGGGAACATGATACCATGCCGGCCTGCCGGAGGACATTGGCGAGAATTGACGAGCTCGAATTCTTCGTATCTCTCCCTGAGTTCACCCCTGGAGAAGTGAGGAGGGTACATGTTGACGGCGTTGATCCTTCCCAACTCTTAACTGAGAAGATGCTTCTTTGGTTACGCAACATCCGTCCCGCGCACCTGGTGTATCGTTACCGGAACAGGGTATACTTGGAGCCTTATCTGCCCAGTAGATTTTCCCATCAATTTGGGTATAGTCAATTGTTCCTGGATCGTCCTAGCGCTTGCTTGAGCTTCGAGGGCAGTGTACTTGATGGCATTCGGGCTTGGCACTATTATAATGCGACCCATACCCGAGCCAGCTTCTCACTCCCTGACGCCAAGGTGGAGGGTGATATTTTGTATATAGCGGCTCTTTATCATGTTGCAGCGAGCAAACCTCCTGTTGGTTTTGATACGAATACTAGCTTCATTGTTGGCACCCATCTGGCCGAGAAGCCAGAAGGGTCCAAGAAGAGGAAAAAAAAGGCGAATAGAGTTCCTGTGTCGGATTCAGAGTCCAATAGGGCGGATGAGGGGGGCGACGAACAGGACACTGATGACTTGTCCCATTCTTCGGGTGAGGAGGTTGGGACTCAACCTCCAGTCGTGCAGGCTGAAAGGGCCGTGGGTCAATCGCCTAGTCTGTCTGACGAGGTGGTGAAGGATCAACCATCTGCGATACCCGGCCCCTCGCGTAAACGGAGCAGGCGCGTGACTACTACTGACGACCGAACTTATTCTACGAAGCACGCTGCAGTAAGACATCGCAGGCTGCTTATTGATGATGTGGAGGATGTTCCTGAGGTGACTTGGGCTTCAGCTGTTTCCTTTCTTCTTCTTTTATGTTGTGACCTAATTATTTGTTTCTCCTGTTCTTTATAGGCGTCGGATGAGCTCGCCCCTCAGGACCCGATTACGGAGGCTAATCCAGTCCTGTCTCATTTAGTCAGTGGGGTGTGCACCGCTATCATTACTGCTGGGGTGCTTCCGGTTGTGACCGAGGATTCTTGCCCTGCTGGAACTTCAACCCAGGGGGATGGGAGCTTTACTGCGCCCGTCCCTGAAACATCTGAGCCCCCTCATGATGGCTTTGTGGATGGGAAAACTATGTCGGTGGTGAACGAGCCGTCGCCCCCACGCTCTTCCCCTGGTAATGCAAATTGAACTATAATTCGTGAATCAGCATACGTGTTCCTGTTATTCTTCAAATTCTTCGTCTAACGGTTGTTTTGGATGTTCAGATCCCAACCCGTCATTTCCAGTGACTGATATTGCTGGATCGCACCCTACCGGAGAGGGCCTGACGGAATCTCCGTGTGTCGAGGGTCCTTCGTCTGGGTCGAGCTTGGGGCCTCAGGCAGCGGTACTGTCGGGACAAGGGACGATACCCCCTGTGTCCTCCCTTGCGAATGTGATTTCGGGGGTAAACCTTTCCTCCCTGCCGAGCATCCACGCTATTCGGGCGGCGGAAGAGGAGTTAGCCGCCATTCAAGCCTCTTTTCGTACGAAATTTGCTTCTTTGGTGGCGGGTACGGTAACTTCTGAAACTGCCCCTCTGGTACCGTCTGCCACTCTCCCTCTGACGCCGTCATCCATAGAAGTCTTGGATGATGCGTTACAGGACGTAGTTTCTAGTTTCCATCGTCATCTGAAGAGGGGGATCGAAGCAGCGGTGGAAAGGGGGACTCCCTTCACTCTGGCCCGTCGATGTGCTGGCGGCCAGATTAATACCCTTAAAACACTCCCTGGGGGAGAGGAACTGGCTGCGCTCTTGGAGCCTAAGCTATTAGAGGCCGACCGTCTCGTTGCCCAGTTTCGCTCGTTGCAACAGACTGATTTACCTGCGGCCATAAATCGAGAACGCAACTTCCTCACTACCGTGGTGGAGAAGGTGATGGCTGTCCGGGAATCACTCAAACCGGCTATATTACAGGACCGTCAGAATCTGACTCAGTTGCACGACCAGTGGAGCCGTCGGACTGAAAATTATACGGCTCGGGAAGCGGATGCTTCTCGTGGGGTGGCCGATGTTCGGGAACAGATCCTCGAGCTCCAGAGAAAACTGGCTTTCCTGGAGTCAGAGCTTGAGGCCGCTCGTGTTGCGAAAGAGATTGCTATTCAGGAGGCTGGCAAGTATAGTAGGGCTTCTGCTAATCTAGAGCTTGCCCTAAAGAAGGTGGAGGACAACTGGCAGGCTTATACACATTTGAATGACGCAGAGCAGCTATCCCAAGAGGCCGAGCGTCGGGCTAAGCAAAGGCTTGATCGGGGGACTGCTTTGGTAAAGGACCGTCTTTTGGAGTTGTGCAATGCCGAGCTATAATCGGCCTCTTGTTTTGTCCCCGTTTTCCCCTTCTTCTCTTTTTTTTTTTGAAAGGGACGTGGTCCCGAAATATGTAGTACTTCTTTTCTTCCTCTAAATAAATAGTATTTTCCATTCTACCCTTCATTTGTATTGCCTGTTGTGCCTGTGATATTGTGGTGATGTTCTCCCCCGTATGGGGAATATATTTGTGGACCTGTTACCCATGGCGTACCTTGGTTTTAGGTAGAGATAACAAGTTTCGGTCAGGATACCTGAAGCAGCCATAGCAAAGTGGTCATGGGTGCTCTTGGTATTGAGAAAAGAATTGCCGTAGAGCAGCTGGGCTCCTGGGGCATGATGAGGTGATAGGTTTGTGTTAAGAAATTTAGCTGAGGATATTTATGGGCCTATTACCCTTGGCATACCCTGGTTTAGGATACGGGTTATAGGATGAAAGAGAGCTGACATACTTGCTCAGAGGTAACGAGGACATGGCAAGTAGGAAAGTTTTTTGAACATAGAGTCTTCCTACTCAGAGG
This sequence comes from Iris pallida, assembly GCA_029216955.1. NCBI lineage: Eukaryota > Viridiplantae > Streptophyta > Magnoliopsida > Asparagales > Iridaceae > Iris > Iris pallida. Next base: position 21,329,347 of record JANAVB010009398.1, on the reverse strand, counting down.
TAATGAGTACATGGCAGGAGCAAACTCGACGGAGGGTATTGGTGGTCAACAGAGGACATTTGTGGTCAACAGAGGACATTTGTGGACCCATTACCCTTGGCGTACTCCGGTTGTGGGTACAGGTAATAGGTCGAAAGGGGATCATCATACTTACTCAGAGGTAATGAGGACATGGCAAGTATGAAGGTTTCTTCGACGAAGCCTTCCCATTCAGAGGTAATAAGGACATGACAGGAGTGGGCTCAATGAAGGAGGGTACGTAGAATAACTCAGAGGTAATGAGGACATGGAAATTCTATGTAGGGGTGATTTGTTTTTGGCGGAAATAGGACGACTCAGAGGTGATGAGGACATGGTCGTCTTAGAAATTTATGGATCCGTTGCCTTTGTTGTGCACTGGGAGTGCAGGTATTAGATCATGAGGGAGGATCTCTTGTAGGAAGAAAGTTCAGCGGTATGATTATACATGACTTTCTTTCAAAAGAGTGACCGGGATGTAAGTTCAGGGGTACCGATGGGCACATAACTCGACAATCCATGAATGTTGGAATCAAAGTGTAAGTTCAGAGGTACCAGCAGGTACATGACTTAGGAATTTGGGATATGTTTATGGAAGAAGGGCATGAGTTCAGCGGTACACGCGGGTACATGACTCGAAAATCTGTGAATGTTGGAATCAAAGTGTAAGTTCAGAGGTACCAGCAGGTACATGACTTGGGAATTTGGGATATGAGTTCAGCGGTACAAGAGGGTACGTGACTCGATAAGTTAGAAAATTAGAGGGTTGAGTTCAGTGGTACCAGCGGGCACATGACTCAAAATTCTGGAAAATGTTGTTTAAACATCGTATTTCTTCAGGAACTTGCCGTTGACGGGCAACATGAGCAAGTCTCCGTTCTGCTTGGCGAGGCGGTAAGCACCATTAGAGAACACGGCCTCGATGATAAATAGGCCTTCCCATTTTGGCTGGAACTTGCCGGTGGTCTTGTGAGTCATGACCATTGGCCTCCTGACTGCCAAAACAAGATCGCCCACTTGGAATGTTCTGACTTTGACCTTTTTGTTGAAGGCTCCTGAGATGCGTGCTTGGTATAATTCGATCCTTTGCTGAGCTAGGAGGCGTTTTTCATCTAAGGCCTCTAACTCTTGTAGTCGACGTCGGTAGTTATCATCCGTTGTCAATTGATAAGTGAGGGCGACTCGGAGTGAGGGAATCTGAGTCTCTAATGGGAGAACTGCCTCACTCCCGTACACCAGAGAAAATAGTGTATTCCCGGTGGCTGTTCGAACCGTGGTGCGATAAGCCCATAAGCACTCGTCGAGCTTCTCGTTCCAGTCGCGTTTGTTGGAGGAGACAAATTTCTTGAGGAGTTTGATGATTATTTTGTTGAATGCCTCTGCTAACCCATTTGCTGCCGGGTTGTATGGTGTCGAAGCGACATTCTGAATGCGGTGTTTATCGCAGAATCGGTAGAATGCGTGGCTTATAAACTGCGGACCATTATCATGGATGATCCTTCGGGGCAGTCCAAAGCGGTAAATGACGTGGTGCTTCAGGAAGCTGATTACGTTCGAAGTCTTGACTTCGGCGAGTGGGACAGCTTCTGCCCACTTTGAGAAGTAATCAGTGATCGCCAGTATGAAGCGATGTCCTCGGAAGGAAGGTGGGGTGATTGGACCAATGATATCCATTCTCCATGCTTCGAATGGCCAGGACGCCACTGTCGGATGTAGGAATTCGGATGGTTGGTGAATGAAGTCTGCGTGGACTTGGCAGGCCTTGCATTTTCGGGCATAATCTATTGCATCAGCCACCATCGTGGGCCAGTAGTAGCCCATCCGACGAAGGCGGTCTTGCAGCTTAGGGCCAGGCTGATGGGCCCCGCAGACACCGTCATGAGCCTCTCGTACGGCTTCTTTGGCTTCTGCGTTCGACAAGCACCGAAGTAGTAATCCGTCGTAGGAGCGGCGATACAGCATTTTCGTCTCTGTATCATAGAAGAATCTGAGAGAACGCCGTCTGATAGAAGTAGCCTCCTTCGAGTTCTCAGGCAGGATGTCGTAGACCACGAAGTCTATGAATGGTTGTCTCCAGTCTGGCACTCCGTCGATCATCTGAGCAGAATAACTCGCCATGGCTTGAACGTTGTTCTTGGGGCAGACCAGCTCATGGCCGATTACATCGACCGAATGATGAGAGTGGTTTGGCACTGCTAGGGAAGCAGCCAGGCCTGCTAGGGCATCAGCTTCGATATTTTGGAGTCTGGGGACGTGTTCGATGAAGAATCCCTCGAATGATGAGATAATGTTGATCGCTATTTGGTGGTAAGGGATCATGTCTTCATGGCGGACTTCGTATGTCCCCCGGATCTGGTTGACGATTAATTGCGAATCGCCGTATGCTTCAAGGTATTCTACCCCCAGTTCTCTTGTGAGTTGGAGGCCAATGACCAAAGCGTTGTACTCGGCCACATTGTTAGAGCAGGGTTCCGTGAGAGAGTAGGCGCGATTGATCACTAGCCCGGTAGGAGAGACCAATACTACTCCGACTCCGACGACGATGTTTCCCTTGGGTCCGGTTCTCGAAGCGCCATCAAAGAACATCCGCCATATGTTATCGTGGGTGGTTGTATTCGAATCAGAGACCTCATCTGGGATTTCTTCGTATATTCTGGATGATTCCGATCCTGGATGGGCCGCCAAAAAGTCTGCCAGGGCTTGACCTTTGACAGCCTTCTGCGGGACAAAGACCATATGATAGGGGGACAGAAATATCGCCCATGTAGCGAGGCGGGAGCTGAGTGCCCCTGGTTTGGTCATGAGGACCCTGAGAGGGTTGATTCATGAGATCACATGTATGGTTTGTCCCGTGACGTAGTGCCGCGTCTTTTGAATGGCGAATACCAGGGCGAGGCACTCTTTCTCCACAGCGGTGTATCGGTGTTCGGGCCCGACCATCATTCGGCTGAGATAGTAAATGGCCTGCTCGTGGCCTGCGTCGTTGTTTTGTGCCAGCAGGGCACCGAGGGAGTGTTCCATTGCTCGTACATAGAGCAGGAATAGTTTTCCAGGGACCGGGGCCACCAGGACTGGAGGATTTGATAAATATTCTTTGATGTCATCGAAAGCGCGCTGGCACTCCTCGTCCCATACGAATGAGACTCCCTTCTTCATGAGGCAGGTGAACGGTCGGCATCGCCCGGAGAGGTTGGAAATGAACCTTCTGATATAAGCTAGCCTCCCTTGGAGGCCTCTAAGTTCATGGAGATCTCTCGGGGGACCCATCTCCATGATTGCCCTCGTTTTCTCGGGGTCTACATGGATACCTCGTGCAGTGATGATGAAGCCCAAGAACTTCCCGCTGGATACGCCCAAGAACGATTTTGTAGGGTTCATCTTCAGATTGTGGGCTCGCATTAAGTTGAACACCGTTCTCAGGTCTTGCAGATGATTCTCCTTACGGCGACTCTTGACGGCGATGTCGTCGACATAGCATTCCACCGTCTTGCGCAAATATTCTCTGAAAATGATACTCATGGCTCGCTGATATGTAGCGCCAGCATTCTTTAGACCGAATGGCATGACTGTGTAGCAGTATGTGCCAATCGGGGTTCAGAATGAAGTGTGCTTTTCGTCGTCGGGAGACATCTTGATTTGATTGTACCCCGAGAATCCATCCATGAATGACATACGTTCAAAGTCGCATGTATTGTCGATCATGATGTCTGTGATAGGAAGGGGAAATTCATCTTTGGGGCATGCCTCGTTCAGGTTACGGAAGTCGATGCAGATTCGAATCTTCCCATTCTTCTTGAGGACGGGTACTATATTGGCGACCCAATCAGGATGTTGCACTTCACGAATAAAGCCGCTGGCTATTAACTTGTTGACTTCAGTTTCGATCGCGTCCATGACGCCTGGGCGGAAGCGTCGTTATTGCTGCTTGACTGGCTTTGCATCTGGCCGTATATTGAGTTTGTGGAGAGCGATGTCAGGATTTAACCCCGGCATGTCTTCATAGCTCCAGGCGAACACATCAATGTATTCTCTGACAAGTACTAACAGCGATTCTCGTTCTTCGTCAGTCAGGCTTTTACTGATAAAGATCGGTTTTGGAGAAGATTCGCTGCCGAGATCCACTTGTATGACCTCATCTTCGGTAGGAGGTTCTCTCAGTTCGAACCGCTTTTCCTATTGTGTGTCTAATTGCTGGGCCCATGGCTCTAGCTCAAGGATTTCGGGGATGTCTTCGTCTTCCTCGTAAGCGTCGGTGAATGCCATGTTGACTGACATGACTCGTCTGAACACATCTCCGATGCTGGTATCTGAGTCGGAAGTCGGTGATCCGGTTGAATGTGACTGCCAGTCGCATTCTTTATCTGAGCTTTCAGGGGTCGTAGTAGGCGTTACATACCCTAAACCGTATCGGGTTTTGTTATAGTAGTTCCGAGGTTTGCCCGCCGGGGCTGGCGTCTTCAAAGGTAATCGTCGTCCAGTGCCGTAGTTCAGTCCTGGCGTTGTCTCTAGATCATACCCCTGTTTCTGCATGAGATATTTGGATTGAGGGCTATAGAGATACAGAGGCAGTCTTCCAGCATCTGACCCGAAGTCGACTTCTTCCATGGCGAGGGGATGCGGGTTGTTCGTCCGGCCGAAGATGATTGGGTGGTCCCCTCCCTCGATTATTCGATAAGCGTCTTCTACTGGAGTAAGTTGGATAGCGGTGTACACATTTGTCACCTGTGTATGTAGGTGAGTGCCTATACCGTGTTCCATAGCATACATTGTACATAGCTTATTGAGCTCGGTGTAGTTCAAAGATAACCCTTTATTGATGAAGTAAGGTATCTTTTCTAGAGGGATTACATCGTCTGCAGAGGGAGCGTCAGTGTGGGCAGCCACATACTTGGCTAGCTCTGGTTCTTCTTCGGTTACCCCCTGTGTGAATGAAGATTGATAGGGCGTCCTAGTCAGCTTGATCTTCAGAGGCTCAACTGACGGAGCGGAGCGTGGGGTTATCGGTAGACTAGCAACCCCCAGTCTGGCACTTGATGTGGAGCGAGGGGTGGCTGGTTCGCTTGAAGTGTCAGACCTCGCATCGGGGTGACGACCTTTCTTAGGCAGGCGTATCGTCAGAGGCCTATCGGAGGGATTGAGCTTCTCTGTTTGGGATTGACCGACTCTCGGCAATCTGATGGTAAGCGGCCCTGTCATGGGTCTCGGTATCTGGCCGGACCTTGGCAGTCGGATTCTCAACTGCTCTTCCTGTGCCGAGAGGCTGATCGCGTCCTTACGCAGTGTGGCCGTAAGGGGTACAGAATTGCCTGGTTTGCGAGCCTGGAGGTGGATTGTCAGAGGTTCTTCAGATTCCGTGGTTGCTTCATCATCAGTTTGTTTATCTCCTCCTTCAAGGTGCCTCTTCGACTTTTCGTATAGGCAGGAGTCTGAGTAATAAGATTCGACCCCTTTGAAGGGATCGATGTCAGCAAATTCTGTCCTCACGAAGCCGTGCTTGTCGACATATTTGAAGCATTGGTGTAGCGTGGAAGGCACGATCATGTAATCGTGTATCCAAGGGCGCCCCAAAAGGATGTTGTATGAAGTGTCGGCATCTATGAAGTAGCAAGTGACTTCTGATTGGAGATCGCCAATCTGACATTTCAGACGGATCTTCCCGATTGGGTAGCTCCTGCCCGAATTGAACCCGCTGATGGCGGTGTTTGTAGGGGTCAGGCGATGCATCAGAATGCGAAGATGATGCAGTAGTCCTTTTGGAATGATGCTTATGGAAGACCCAGGGTCAATGTGCATCCTGTCCACCTTTATGTCGCCGATATAGCCTGTGTAGTATAATGGGCGATCGTGTAGATTAGTCTTGATGAGCATGTCTTGTGGAGTGAAGACGATGTTGGGCATTGCTTCCGTACAGGTGCTGTCTTGGAGTCTGCGGGCCGATTTTCTCCCGTGAGGTTGACCTGAGCCAGGTACGCTTCGGCATTTTGAAGTACATCGCTCAAAGCTGTGCGGACATCCTTCGAGAGTCTCAGGAGTTCATATAAGGACAATTTGGCCGGTGTATTGGCCAATTGCGTCAAGATGTCGAAGTTGTAGGGCCTCTCCAGCCCCTGAGATGTTTCCTTTCGGAGGGATTTGTCGAAGCGAGTCTCCTTCAGCCTAGGCTTGTCGGTCGTCGAAGGGTGAGCCGGTCCCAGAGCATCCGTGGTAATGGGCGGATGATCATCAGTCGAGTTTTCAGCCACAGGTTGAGATTGTGCTCCGGATCGAGTAACAACGGCCGTGACTTCCTCTTCATCTGCTGAGGTGGTACGGCAGGATCTGACTTTTCCACTTTTCTTTTTAGAAGATGGAGTGGACTGAGTTACCCCATAGACTAGGTCCGGATGGACCCACATGATTTCCCCTCGTGATGTGGTGAGAGGTACTAGACCAGCAGCTTGAGCAGGCGGGAGATTAGCAATCTCCATCGTTGCCAGAGGGATGGGTATAACCCCGTCCTGGGTCTCTGTTGGAGGGAAGCTGCCGAATTGTACGGACACCATGTTGGCTGCCACGGTTACCTCCTCGAAATCGATGGCCAGAGCGTTCGAATCGATGAGGTTCTGGATATATCGTTTCAGTTGGTAGCAGTCGTGCGTAGCATGGTGGACGTAGCGGTGGTAATGGCAGAACTTAGGGTTCTCCAGATCAGCCGGCCGAGGCTCCCGTCTTGGTAAAGGAAGCTGAATCCTATCTCCTTGTATGAGCATGTCCAAGATAGGCTTGACGTGACCGTCTTCAAAAGAGTAAGTGATTTGAGGCCATTGTTTGTCTGCAGGTTGCGACTTAGGCTTCTGGGCTGTATCGGCCACCATAGCCTGCTTGCCTCTGTTGTCCCGGTTGTTGGAGGGGCTACCCCCATTGTCGTTGGTGGTGCTGGGACGCTTACTCTTGTTCTCTCCCTCTGAGATATGTAATCCCAGTTGGCGAGCCTTCTTTAATCGTTCTTCGGTACTCGTAGCACTAATGATAAAAGCCTTCCAGTCCTTGAATTGACTCTCGTCCATCCAGAGACTGATTGTTAGGAGTAGTCTCTTTTGGCAAATTTCGATCAAGGAGGAGTCCGGGTTGCCAGATGGTAACTTCATTGCAGTTTGACGGAACCGCTCAATGTAATTCCTCGTCAGCTCTTTTTCTTCTTGAATGACGTCCATGGGGGTAGACATCGTGACGTCCTGCCCTACCTCATAGAACCTCTCCAAGAACAGGCGTTTGAAGCCAGCGAAGGAATGGATGCAATTGTCCGGCAGGTTGCGGTACCAATCGAAGGCAACTCCTTCCAATGCCCTAATGAATAACTGTGTCAGGATAGCATCATCATGGGGCAGATGGTCGGTAGTGACCTCGAAGTAAGTGATGTACCGACTTGCTGAGGTCTTGCCATCATAGGGGTTGATATTGAACGGCTTATATCTTGGTGGGAATGGAACATCCCTCCATTCAGCAGGATATGGTTGCCGTATTCTGAAGTCTTGAGAGTTTTCTCTGGCGTGGAACATGGCTCGGAGCTCTTGAACTTCTCTCCTTACTTCTCGGGTCTCATCTGTCGCAGTCGGAGCCGTTACTTCGGGAGGATTATTGCCCGGGTTCGGTGCCGCCGAATTTGAATCTACGTTGATTGGGGGACCCGTGCTTGTCTGGCCAGGTGTCACCCCCTGCAGATTAGGAAGCGCTGCTTTGATCTCGTCTACAGATTTGACCAAGGCGTGCAATATGGCCTCCAAAGTATCGATGCACTGGCGATCACCGGAACCGCCTTGATTGCTGTCTGTCATGAACACCGTCTTCACATGAGGAGTGACGGAAGGAGTGGTGGAGGATGTACCCTCCGAGTCGTACCCGTGCACCGAGAAATTATCAGGATATGTGGGGATGTTCTCTTCAGGTTCAGACTCGGAAGGAACACTACCCCCGGCTTCGGAGCTTGCTTCGTCTAGGATGTCCTTGGGGACGTCGGTATCTGTTGTATCCGTCGGAGGATTTGCTTCCTCCAGTCCATATTCCTGGAATATCAGATTGTCGTAGATATTTGGAGGAGTGCTACCCCCAGTTCCGACGACCCCCAATGTTGCAGACGACGATCTTCCTACTGCAGCAGTTTTCGTCTTCGAACGGGTGTGTTGAAATACTCCAGTGGAGGATATCCCTTTAGACGACGGTTTCTTAGCTGTAGTAGTTGACACCTTTGGGCTGGAGATACTCGTTTTCTTCCCTCTTCCCTTGGCGAGAACTTTCTGCGCGGATTTGCAGGAGACAACAGGAGGTGTCTCGTCTTTTGAGCTCGGGTGATGTAGTCTTTGGAAGACGGATGGCCGGTCTTCCGTCACCGCCGCGTTGCTGCAGCAGCAGTTGACGATGATCTGGGTACATTGATGCCCGTGTGAGGGCTCTTTACACCCCGAAGCTCTTTCTCTTTCCTTGCGTTTGTGGAGGATAACCTCACGCAGGTCAGAGGAACCACTTTGTCTGTTTGTCGCCGGGGGCTGGACTTGAGTGGTCTTATACAACTTTCCATCAGAGGCCCGTGTGATAATCAGCGGGACGCCCCGATAGTCAGAGGTTGGGGCAGTCGTCTGGACTTGATGAGCCCGCGCTGCCCTAGACTTCCTCCTTTTAGCACTTGTGGGTGCGTAATAGGAGGAGTCTAAGTCGAATACCACAGAGTCTGGATTATCATCCAGATAATGATCAGAGTCAGGACCGCATGAGAGCCGATCGAAGACTGATCGAGAGAAGCGTGGGATGGATGCTATACGGCTAGCATTGGGTACCGTGCAGGCTGTCTGCATGCGGCTGTCTTTTGTTGTAGGATGAGTCTTTATGCGGTTAGGAGTCACGACCGTGCAGGCTGACCGTATGCAGTTGGCATCTGTGGCCGCATGGGTTTTCTGCAAGCGATTGACTTTAGTAGCCGCATGAGTCTCATCCGTGCGGTTGGCAACTGTAGCCGCATAAGTTATGCGGCTGACAGATGTGGCCGCATGAGTTTTCTTTATGCGGTCGACGGTTGTAGCCGCATGGGCTTTCTCCCTGCGGCTAATACTCTTCTGCGGCTCGGACCGCGTAGAGTTCCTCTTTGCCCCTGCAAGTCAAGCATCATAGTGTTTTCTTCTGCCGGACTTGGGGACAGCAGAGTTGTCTACGGTCTGAAGTGGGGCCGCAGGGGAGTCTTTCTCGCCATCTTGAGCAATAGAGAGCACCCCATCAAGGGCTTGCGGGGGAGCAAATGATTTTGGCCTCCACTCTTTGCGAGCCTTTATGGTGCGGGTGCGCTTCTGGACCGGGCCAGTGCCACCTTCAGAGAGCATCTCTTCGAACGCCTGTTGGTCGAAGCGTACGACCATCTTCTGTTGTGTAGAGCCAAGTTTGGCTACGTCCGATTGCGTCACCAACTCCTTAGCCGTGGAGAAGTTAGTCCCCAGCAGAGTCGCCATCGTGTTTGCCATTGATTGTAAAAGTACAGAACAATTATCGGAGGACTGAACTTAGACTCACAATAAAAACTCGCTCGTACAAAGAAAGCCTAGGGACAAAAACCTAGGTACAGCAGTCTAAGTACGATTATTTATTTTAGATTCTGGGGGTGACGATAGAGGCTCGGGAAAGCGACGGCCGCTCTGCCTTACTCCTTGGACGATCGGTACGCAGCCTTGACTCGGGGAAGATCTGTTTGGTCGTTGACGAAGAAACGCCTTCTTGCTCTCTCTCTGATTGCTCTCCTGGCTTCTCTCTCTTTGTGTATATTCTCTCCCTGACTATGGGGGAAGTCTCTCTGTGTATACGTATTCTTCTCTGGTTTCTTTTTGTATATCTCTCTATCTCTATGCTACAAGGGAATGGCACCTTGCTATTTATAATAGTGGGATAGGATCGCTAGGGTTGCCAATGATTAGCTCTTGGGGATGGCGGCGGCTTGGGGATTGATCAATTCAGGCCGTTCGTTTCGGATTGTGACGAATCAGAACCATTAAGGGTAGATTACACCAAATCCCTATTAGCAATCAATGCTGATTGGCATAAATCTTCCTTATAATGATTCTATCATATCTGCGAATAAATCAAATTTATTCTCCTGCCACGTGCCCCAGATCATTGGGATTCGACCCGATCTTGGATTGCCATAAATCTGGGAGACTGATCAGCTGAGGACACGTGTCCTGAGAGCCAATGGTGAGGCTGGAACCGCATGCAGATTGGGCCGCATGAGATTTGGGCCGCATGAATTTTGGACCGCATAAGACTTGGGACACGTGTCAAGACTGTCTGGGCAGTGGCCCCCTCCTTCAGGCTTCTGAACCATATGATGAGCCGCATGAACCGTATAATGGTGTGTCTACTTGAGCCGCATGGGCATGATCTTCTTGAGCCGCATAGGGATGATTCCATTCGAGCCGCATGGGATAGCTTCACTCTGAACCGCATGGGAAGTCTTCACTTCGAGCCACATAAGCGCACCCACGTGGCAGGGCCACGTGGCATTTTGTTGTTCTCGGGGGATTGTGTCAGAGATTTCTTTCTCTTCCCTAGAGATTCGTCATCATGACAGAGTCATAATTACCTGCTTTGGTGTCAGGTCTGTCAACTTTCAGAGGGGTCAGCCGTCAAAGCAGTTAATGCAGCATGGATCGGAGGGGAGCACTATCACGCCACGTGTCTTCTGAGCCGCATGGAATACCTCCGGCCGCATAGCTCCTTATGCCGCATGACTCCCTGAACCGCATGCGTTTTCTGAGCCGCATGGGTCTTTCTTGGCCGCATAAGTCAATTTCTTTAGTATTTTCCATGCTTCTATATTGCCTTTCCTTTTTCCCTGCAGTTGCGGGAGCTTAAGCGAAAGACGAGACGAGCGCTTCCAGCGGCTCGAGTGCTTCTAGGCCCGAGCAGTCCGTCAACCCAACGGAAATGACGCCTACCGTAGCCGGACCTTCCGGCGACCCGATGCAACGTATGCTGCAGATGCTTGAAATGCAGCAACGTCAAAACGAGCTCCATCGTCAGCAAGCGGAGGCTCGTTAGACTCAATTTGAGAATCGGTTCGAGGCTCAATTCAAGCTGCAACAGCAGCAGCTGAATACCCTCCAGCAAATCGTACAGTCGGTCGTGGGCAACAACCACAATTCAATGATGACGCCTACCGTGACCCAGCCTGCGGTTCGATCTAACAAAGCTGAACCGGAGACGCCCGTGCTCTCACCTGCGGCACCGAGAAGTTCCAACTTCGACGTGTCAAAATTCACAAAAAGCTGTCGCACTTCCTTCAACGGCACAGAAGATCCTTCGGTGGCGATCGACTGGTTGGAGGAGCTGGAAGACAAGTTCGAGCTTCTGGGTGTCGAGGACTCGAAGAAAGTCGCGTGTGCTCAACTTCTACTTCGAATGAACGCGCACGATTGGTGGGCTGTGCAGAAGCGGGCTATTCGACGTGAAGACAAGACGACGGTGATCTCATGGGCGACATTCAGAAATGCGTTCGAGACTGAATATCTTTCTGCAGCCGTGCGACAGGAAAAAGAAAACGAGTTTATGCAGTTGACGCAAGGGAATATGACTGTACGACAATATGCGGCCAAATTCAACAAACTGGCCAAGTTTGCTGGAGACTATCTACCTACCACTGCAAGTCGAGCAAAACGATTCGTAGTGGGCATGCGTTCCACTATCCGTGCTCATGTCTCGGTGCCCGAATACAAAACCATGGGCGAGGCACTCAACCATGCCCTCCGTCTGGAGCCCGAGTATCCTCCTACTACTACCGGCGCTGTTCACCCTAATAACAAACGTCATAGTAATGCGGGAGGCAACAACGCGCACAAGCGTCAATATCACGGCAACCAGACGAAGGATCGGATGGTCTGCAATTTCTGCCACAAGAATGGGCACCTGGACACTGAGTGCCGCTTTAAGCACAAAACATGTTTCGCGTGCGGCAAACCAGATCACTTCGCGAAGGATTGCCCGGAAGCTACGCCGAACCAACGCCCCCCCACAACATCAACAAAATCGAGGCCAAGCATCTCGGGCTCCACCGACCGCACAACAGAATGGCCAAGACCGTCGCCCCAATGCTCAGGGTCGCGTCTATGCCATGACTCGAGACGAGGCGTTTGCATATGATACAGTCGTGACAGGTATACTGTAATTCAATAATAAACCTGCTCGTATATTATTTGATTCAGGTGCCACACATAGTTTTATATCGGCGGACTTTGCCGTCGAGCACAAATTTTCCTTGACACCACTGGGCCTCGATCTTACTGTTAACGTACCGTCGGGTATGCCACTACTTGCAAATTTAGTCTGCGGTGATGGAATCATCTGTATAGGTGGTCAAAAGGTCAGTCTCGATGCGATAGTTCTAAATATTAAGGACTACGATATCATTCTGGGGATGGATTGGCTCGGTCCGTGCAACGCAACTGTAGACTGCGCTGAAAAGAGGGTCACGTTCCGCATACCTGGAGTGCCTGAATTCTGCTACTCGTGTGGTGAGGCGTCGCCGACCTGAATGGTGATCTCTGCAATATCTGCTCGACGGATGCTGCATTCCGGGTACGAAGGCTATCTAGCTTCCGTTCGAGACATGCGACAGGATGGTGCAAACGCGGGTCAGATCGACGTTGTGGCAGAATTCTTCGATGTATTCCCGAACGAGCTGCCCGGCATGCCGCCCGATCGAGAGATTGAGTTCACTATCGATACATTCCCCGATACTCGACCGATCTCGAAAGCCCCGTACAGAATGGCCCCTGCAGAGCTTAAAGAACTCAAGGTGCAGTTACAAGAGCTGCTCGACAAGGGATTCATCCGACCCAGCATCTCGTCCTGGGGAGCGCCCGTGCTGTTTGTCAAGAAGAAGGATGACTCTATGCGTCTTTGTATCGACTACCGCGAGCTGAATAAAGCCACCGTCCGGAACAAATACCCCCTGTCCTGCATAGACTATCTGTTTGATCAGCTTCAAGGAGCCACGGTGTTCTCTAAAATTGATCTGCGTTCGGGTTACCATCAACTCAAGATCAAGTCGATGTGCCAAAGTCTGCCTTTCGCACTCGATACGGCCATTACGAGTTCCTGGTAATGCCGTTCGGCCTAACGAACGCCCCTGCTGCTTTCATGGATTTAATGAATCGGGTGTTCCGACCATTCCTCGACAAGTTCGTAGTAGTCTTCATCGACGACATACTCGTCTACTCGAAGAACAAGCAGCAACACACTGAGCATTTACGGACCGTGCTTCAGATCCTTCGAGAAAATCAGTTGTACGCGAAGCGAAGCAAATGTGAATTTTGGCTGAGTAGCATCGCATTCCTCGGATAAATTATTTCAGCTGAAGGCATTGCGGTCGACCCAAAGAAAGTTGAAGCCGTCGTCGATTGGAAGCGGCCAACGTCCATCAGCGAGATTCGAAGTTTCCTTGGCTTAGCGGGATACTATCAACGCTTCGTGAAAGACTTCGCGAAGATCGCATCGCCTCTGACTCGCCTCACCCAGAAAGGAGTCGTATTCGAATGGTCAGACGATTGTGAAGCTTCATTCCAAGAATTAAAGCAACGGCTCGTCTCGGCCCCGATACTCGCACTTCCAGAAGGGTCTGAGGGTTTTCAGATATTCAGCGACGCGTCCGGTTAGGGCTTAGGGTGTGTGCTGATGCAACGGAACAAGGTGATATTTTTTGCTTTCCGACAGCTAAAGTCGCACGAGAAGAATTATCCCACGCACGACCTGGAGTTAGCGGCGATTGTATTTGCATTGAAATTGTGGCGTCACTACCTCTATGGCGTGGCATGCACGATCTACACCGATCACAAGAGCCTCAAGTATCTATTCACGCAGAGGGAACTGAACTTGCGGCAGAGGCACTGGCTTGAACTGATCAAGGATTACGACTTGACTATCGACTATACGCCGGGAAATAGAAATATTGTGGCGGACGCTCTGAGTCGGAAGTACATAGCCTCGCTATCTATTGACCGCAGACTGCTACGCGACCTAGAAGAGATGGGCATCGAACTCCGAGTCCAATTCTGGAATGTACAGTTGGCAAAGTTGCAGTTAGAGCCGAGCTTGCTTGAAAGGATCAAGACCGCTCAGAAGGACGATCCGTACCTGAAGAAAATACGAGATCTAATCTCGACGGGCAGGACGACCGACTTTGCGGAAGACGAGACCGGCATGCTTCGATTGAGGGGTAGTTTATGTGTTCCGGATGATTCAGAACTTAGAAAGGAGATATTGTCGGAGGCGCATTACGCGAAGTACACCTTCCATCCCGGCAGTACGAAGATGTACAAGGACCTCCGCACAAACTTCTGGTGGCACGGAATGAAAAAAGATGTGGCACTTTTCGTGTCGTAATGCATGGCCTGTCAGCAGGTAAAAGCTGAGCACCATAGACCAGGCGGGGAGATGCAAAATCTGGCAATTCTGAAATGGAAGTGGCAGCACGTGTGCATGGATTTTATTGTTGGTCTGACAAAGACGCCGCGGGGAAATGATGCCATCTGGGTCATCGTCGATCGATTAACCAAGTCAGCGCACTTTATTGCCATCAAAGTTACTTGGAGCGTTGATCGCCTGGCGCAGATTTATCTTGATGAGATAGTACGACTGCACGGAGTTCCAGTATCCATCATCTCCGATCGGGATTCACGGTTCATGTCGCAATTCTGGAGTAGCCTTCAGTCGGCACTGGGTACCAAGTTGCAGTTCAGCTCAGCTTACCATCCTCAGACCGACGGCCAAACGGAGCGCGTCAATCAGATTCTCGAAGACATGCTACGACTCTGCGCAATTGACTTCAAATCAAGATGGGATAATCATCTACCTCTGGCCGAATTCGCATACAATAATAGCTATCATTCCAGCATTCAAATGGCGCCATATGAAGCCTTGTACGGACGCAAGTGCCGATCACCCATTTGCTGGGACGAAGTCGGAGAGCGGCAGATCCTCGGCCCAGAACTGGTGGAACAGACCGTACAGAAAATTTGGCTCATTCGGGAAAGACTAAAGACTGCACAGAGTCGTCAGAAAAGCTATGCGGACGTCCATCGTCGACCCCTCGAGTTTCAAGAAGGCGATCACGTATTTCTCAAAGTATCGCCCATGCGCGGAGTTACACGGTTCGGCACAAAGGGGAAGTTGAGTCCGAGATTCGTTAGGCCGTTCGAAATACTTGAACGGGTCGCCCCAGTGGCCTATAAAATTGCCTTACCGTCGACGCTTGAAGGTGTACACAATGTCTTCCATGTCTCTCAACTGCGAAAGTATGTGCACGACCCGAGCCACGTGGTAGATTTTGGCCAACTGGAGCTAAAGTCCGACTTATCCTACGTTGAAGAGCCAGTTCAAATCATAGAACGTGTCACGCCCCAGAACCAGAATACTGGAGAGCGGGGGGAGACATAGCCAGCTACGTATATTGAAATAGAATACATCTCAATTATACGGTCACGGCTGTGTAGATATGAGGGTTTACTACAAGCCAGCAGTCTTTTAAGGTCAAGCCTATTGTCTCAATCTCAAGCAATTAACAGAGTTACAAGATATTAGAGCATCAAATATATATATATAAGGCGTCCCAAATATTACATATTGGATGATCATGAAGCTAGTCGTACAAAATGATAGGACTAGCAAGAGTTCAGTCATACATGATCAACCCTAGGATTTGTTAATCATGTTTACAGCCCGTAGGCAGACAGTAAGTAAATGTGCATCGAGCTAACAGGTGCTCGTCGGCAAACGCCTCAAAAGAATAAATTTACATATAAGTGGGTGAATCAAAAAGGGAAAACCCACTCGTAGCCCAGGTTCCGTCTAGTGTTCACCATTGGGCTGGAAGCTTGGTAGATCCTCGGGAGCTGCTCCGAAATCTGGCCACACAAAACCAGCTGGGTTAAACCCCAGAAAGAGCAAGTGCCACAAGGAGGCCACAAATAAGAACAAAAGCCAGCATATCAGAACATAAAGAATAAAAGGAAAGTACAAGAGCGATAAACGACTAGGGACGTGGAACCATTTCGGGAGCCAGGTTACAATCCTTAAACCAGACAAGGACCGGGGTTGTAACCCTTCGCCTGAATAGCTCATTGTCTCTACTCATTTATCGTTAAGATAAGGAAAACAAACATGCTCAGGAGATAGCAGGTACTGGAGCTAGACAAGACTTATACAAGGCTGGACATCATGCATTCACAAGCGGCCAAGCAATTACTACGGCTTACTACTTTAACTAACTAGGGTTATCACAAGCCTTAATTACTAACAAGATGCAAGTGAGAAACTCCCAGTCTCAAGCCCTGCAGACTATCCAGTTATCCTTCCGCGGGTTGAGAGTTATAGGTGGGTACATTGCCCAGGAGACAAATGTACCCTTAGGTGACTTAGAGGGTGCAACACATGACAGTGTGCTGAAAATGTGCTCTACTCGTCGGCAAGCTACAAGTCCATTAAAGCATCCAAATAACGAGATTGCCTGTGACTGGGAATTCTCCATGTTCTAGTTTGATCTAATCATTAGCCTAATCCAATTTAGCGCGAGTCCCTGGCCGTGGTACCCAGGAAGTCACGTCCTAGACATGATGCAAGACAAGACAAGTGGATTGTACAAGCAAGCAAGCAGGAACACCCACGGTGTCAAGTTGATTATACGAGTCAAGTTACAAGTTACAAGTCAAGTCAAGTCAGGAGTGCGCCGCCACGGGCCACTATCAAGTTATCAAGATAAATCATGTCAGGTTGGTCATGTCAGGAGTGCACCACTACGGGTCACTGTCGTGTTATGCTAGTTCCTTGTCATACCATGCCATGTACAATAGTCATTCCAAACGTATTAAGTAAAAATCAGTTCGTGACAAAAGGCGTAAGGATATAAAATGGACGTAAAATATCTAATAAAATACCAATATATATAGGACTATAGAAGAGCCAAGCTTAAAGAAATAAATATTCATCATAGACAAGTAGGTTGTGCAAGGGGGTCAGGGGTTGGGCTGCGCAGGGTATGTACTGCGCATGGAAGAGCTACGCAAGAGTTGCCTTGCGCAAGGGTTACCTTGCGCAAGGGTAGACTGCACAGGGGGTCAAGGGGCACAGGGTTAAAGGGGCACAGGGGATGCCTTGCGCATCAATTGGATTGCGCAAGAGAGGATTGCGCAAGGGTAGACTGCGCAGAGTTTGGACTGCACAATGGTCGAGTGCGCAGGGATTACTTTGCGCATGGATGGCTTGCGCATGGCTTGCTTACGCCAGCGCAATCCAGCGCAGCGCAAAGCACTGGCTGAGCCTATGCGCAATCGGCCATGCGCTAAAGAGCACAGGCCGGGGTGCGCAAACGGTCAAGTGCTAAAGAGCACTGGCCGAGAGCCTTCACCAAGGCTGAGATGAACTCCTCAAGAACACCAAAAACTTCAAATCTTCATAACTTAGCCAAATCAAAACCAAATCTAGATTTTCAAAGTTCTAACTTGAGTAAAATCGAATTCTCTTCCACATGGAAGCATCAAAACATGCAAAAATCGAAGTTTAATGGATCAAAACCAGGGATTTTCAAAAATGGTTAAAACCTAGATCTAGAAAAATGAAAGCTCCAAATCACAAATTGTCAAGTTCTAAAGTTGTTCTCCATGGCCTAATCTAGTTAATGGACAAATAAAAAGTGGTGCTTATTTGATCTCAAGGTGCACTTGCCTATGGGTTGGGGAGTTGTGTGGAAGAAGGAAGAAGAAGAAGTTGTAAGAAATTAATGGAGTTATGGAGGAGAGAGAAAAGGTTGGTAGGTTTTAATGAGGGTGGTTGTGATGGAATGGAGGTGGAGAATAGGCTAAGGTGTTTCACTTCTGATGAACCAAACCAAACCAAACCAACTCCACAAAATAAAACCAAGCAATGGTCCAAACCCATTTACGAGAAACCAAAATCCGCAAGTCGAGAAAATAAAATACGTGCCAAAAATCAAATTACGAGTACAAATACGAAATACAGGAAATGGGGGTGACAACTCTACCCACCTTCAAAGAATTTTGTCCTCGGAATTTAATCAAGGAGCTAGAGATTGCCACGACAAGCTATACTAAGCACAGACAAGCTACACTAAGCAGTTCAATCATACAATCATATAATGCAAGCAAGAAAGGAAAAGCGTAAGACACAAGGAAGATATTATACCTTACGAGTCAAACAGGTAGGGGTATCGCGATCGGATGTCGTCCTCACGCTCCCATGTTGACTCACCTAGAGAGTGATGACCCCAAGCAATACGGACTAAGTTAATAGTCTTGTTCTTGAGCGTCTTTTCCCTCCGGTCCAAAATAGACACGGGCCTCTCCTCATACGAAAGGTTGGTACCAACAACCAATTTCGAATGATCTAGGATATGGCTCGGGTCCGGGATGTACCGTCTTAATTGGGATACATGGAATATATCATGTACCTCACTTAGCGACGGTGGAAGAGCGAGACGATAGGACACATCGCCTACTCGCTCAAGAATATCGAACGGCCCTATATACCTAGGACTAAGCTTTCTCCGCACGCCAAAACGAATGACGCCGCGGGTAGGCAAGATCCTAAGGAATACATGGTCGCCGACGGCAAATTCTAAGGGACGCCGATGAGCATCGGCCCAATGGCGCTGGCAATCCTGAGCAACTCGGAGGTGATCTCTGACTTTCCTGACCACTTCAACCGTCTGAGAAAACAGTTCTGGACCGAGCATCTGCCTCTCTCCGACATCGTCCCATGCTAACGGGGATCTGCACTTCCTACCATACAGAGCCTCGAAGGGTGCCATCTGGATACTGGCCTGGAAACTATTATTGTACGAGAATTCCACCAGGTACAGGTGATCCTCCCACGAACCACCGAAGTCAAGGGTACACGACCGCAACATATCTTCGAGAGTTTGTATAGTACGCTCTGACTGCCCATCTGCCTGCGGATGATACGCTGAGCTAAACTTGAGACGAGTCCCCAAACTTTGATGAAGACTGCGCCAGAAGTGCGATGTGAATCTCGTATCCCTGTCTGATACTATGCTGACTGGCACTCCGTGAAGTCGGACGATCTGCCTGAGATACATCTCTGCTAGCTGCGCCGTCGACTGTCCAACTCTAAATGGAAGAAAGTGTGCCACCTTGGTAAGCCTGTCTACAATGACCCAAATAGCATCTCTGCCTGCCGGAGATCTGGGTAACCCAGTCACGAAATCCATGGTTATGTGTTCCCATTTCTATTCCGGGATCGGCAAGGGTTGAAGAAGTCCAGCTGGCCTTTGATGTTCAGCCTTGACCTGTTGGCAAACCAAACATCGAGAGACATACCGGGCTATCTTTCTCTTCATACCATTCCACCAAAAGTGTTGACGAATATCTCGGTACATCTTCGTGCTGCCTGGGTGGATGGAATACTGCGAACTGTGAGCCTCTGCCATGACTTCCTGTCTGATATCTCCACTGGGTACACAAAGACGTGTGCTGTGTCGAAGCATACCATCCTCATAAATACATAACTCTGGCCTTCTCCCTGCCTCGCACTCTGCTCTGAGCCGCTGAATCTTAGAATCTGTAAACTGTGCTGTCCGGATCCTCTCAACTATGGTGGACTGAATCTGTAGGCTGGCCATCAAGGCCACATTGGAAGGAAGGACAACTTCTATACCCATCTTCTGAAGATCTGCCAATAGCTCTGGTTGCGCCGTCAGGAAATAAACTCCGGCTCTCCGGCTCAACGCATCTGCTACAACGTTGGCCTTCCCTGGATGATACTATAAATCCACATCGTAGTCCACCAGTAGTTCGAGCCATCTTCTCTGCCGCATATTAAGATCCTTCTGGGTGAAAACATACTTCAGGCTCTTATAATTAGTAAATATCTCCACTCTGTCTCCGTACAAGTAGTGCCTCCACAACTTAAGTGCAAACACTACTGCTGCTAGCTTCAAGTCATGGGTCGGGTAATTCTTCTCATGATCACGGAGTTGACGCGATGCATAAGCAATTATCTTCCCATGCTGCATCAAAACACATCCCAATCCTCTGCCTGAAGCGTCGTAATAAACTGTGAATCCTCCGGTCCCATCTGGAAGGGTGAGAATGGGAGCCGTTATCAAACCTCGCTTCAACTTCTCAAATGATTCCTGACATTCTGCTGTCCAAACGAACGGCACATCCTTGCGGGTCAACTGGGTCATCGGTGCTGAAATCCTTGTAAAATCAGAGACGAACCGCCGGTAGTAGCCGTCCAATCCAAGAAAGCTGCGAACTTCTGCCACTGAGCTGGGTACTGGCCATGCCTCGATAGCCACAATCTTCTGGGGATCCACTTCCACTCCTCCTCTGGTAATGATGTGACCCAAGTAAGGAATGCGATCGAGCCAGAACTCGTATTTACTGAACTTGGCGTACAACTGGTGATCTCTGAGAATCTGGAGGACAACTCTGAGATGCTGCTCGTGCTCTGCTTCACTCTTGCTGTAGACCAGGATGTCATCAAGGAACACTATCACAAACTGATCCAAGTAAGGCATGAAAATACGGTTCATGAGGTCCATGAACACTGCCGGCGCATTGGTCGCTCCAAAGGGCATAACTAGAAACTCCCAATGCCCGTACCTAGATCTGAATGCCGTCTTCGGGATGTCCTGCTCTCTGACTCTGATCTGGTGGTATCCTGACCGCAAGTCTATTTTCGAGAAAACTGAAGCCCCCTTGAGTTGATCAAACAAGTCATCTATCCTCAGGAGAGGGTATATGTTCTTGATTGTTACTGAGTTCAAGGTACGATAATCAATACATAGCCTGGACGTACCATCCTTCTTTTTCACAAGAAGCATCGGGGCTCCCCAAGGCGATCCACTAGCACGAATGAATCCCTTGGTTCTAAGTTCTTCAATCATCTTGTACAAAATCTCCAACTCTGAAGGCGCTATTCTGTAGACTCGCTCTGATACTGGTGCTGTCCCGGGAATCAAGTCAATGGTGAACTCGATCTTCCGCTCTGGTGGCATCCCTGGAAGTTCCTCTGGAAAGACATCTGGAAACTCTTCAACTATCCGGGGCAACTGTACTGCTGCTACTGCCATCCGCAATACTGGAGGAGATGGCTCTACTGTGCCTCTGGAAAATAAAAACTCTGGCTCTCTGGGAATACTAAAGACAACTCTGCCAACATGGCAGTCTATCCTAGCATAATGGTTCCTCAACCAATCCATGCCTAGGACTACATCATAGTCTGCCATAGGGAACTCTATGAGCCTAGCGGGGAACTCTCTACCGCTAACTACGATCCGACACGAGGAAAACACTCGATCTACTCCCACAAGATCATTACCAGTAAGTATATTGAGCCTCACTGATAATGATTCGGGCTCCAATCCTATCCGTGTCGCGAATCGTGCAGACATGAATGAATGCGATGCACCAGAATCAAATAATACAGATGCTGGAAAGGTGTTGACGAGAATAGTACCTGCCACTACCTCACCTGGTGCAACTTCTTCTTTCATGGTCATCATCATAGCCTGACCTCTAGCTGCGGGTCCTCTCTGCTGGGAACCCCTCTGCCGACTCTGTGCTGGAGCCTGGGTGAACTGCTGCTGGAAGGCCTGGGCCTGGGGCGCCAATGGCCTCGGGTACTGCTGTTGCTGCTGCTGCTGGACTGGAACTGGGGATGGTCCTCTCACCGAAGAACTAGAAAGGTTGGATGATGATGGACCTCCCCTATTCGGGCAGGTCCCTATCTTATGATCTGCTCCTCCGCAAGCCAGGCACAATCCCTGTGCCCTACGACACTCCGCCACTACATGGCCCGACTTCCCGTAATACGAACATCCCACCGCGGAAGACTGCTTCTGCTTCTGCTGCTGCGGATACGTCGGGATTGAATGCTGAACCGACGTCACTGAGGCCGCCCGCCTCGGAGTTCCAATGGTCAATCTCCTAGCTGCCGGGACTGAAGCTGATGATTGGTGCATCTGACTGTGGGACCGCTTCCTGCCTCCGGTCCTATCCACGATCCTCTTGGAGGTGTACTCATGCCTCCTAGCTGCCCTCAATACTGTATCGAACGTCTGGTGCTCGAACTGTTTAACAGCCAACAAGATCTCCAAATGCAGCTCCTGCTGGAATCGCTGGGCCCTATCAAACTCGGTCGCCACCAAGGTGGGGACAAACCTACTGAGTCTAAAAAACTCAGATGCATAACTGTCGACTGTTCTGCCTCCTTGCTTCAAGTTGGTGAACGGGGTCTGCAGGTCGTACCGTGCCACCGCATCAAAGTACTTTGTCTAGAATCTCTCTCTAAACGTCGCCCAAGTAACTGGTGCCGCTAACCCCATGGCCTGAGCTGCCCACCAATCGCGAGCCAAGTCTAGTAACTGTAGCCGTACCACCACCACCTTCTCATTCTCAGGTGTCCTAGCTGCTTTCAGGACCACCTCGGTATCCTGAAGCCAAGCGTCCGCGGCAATCGCATCTTCACTGCCGTCAAAGAAGGGAGGGTTCAAGCGCTTGAAACTGTTGGCCGCCTGATTCCATTGGGGACCTCCTCGATTTAGTGCATCATGAACTTCCTGGTGCAAGACGTCGCCTCGACGATCTTGGGATGCAAGCAGTTCTCTGATAAGCCCTACCAAAGGTCCCTCATCCTGTCTAGCTGGTTGAACAGGCGGAGCTGCCTGAACTGGAGGTTCCGAGCCTCCGGGAAGCATAACTCGGGAGGCTACTCTAGAGTGCTGAGCTTGATCTTCCTGGCGCTGGGGTGCTTGCTGAGCTTCTTCTGGCTGGTTGGCAGGTCCGGGAGCAATGCCGCTGAAGAAGACGACATAGGGAAATAATAAGGAAGGACCAGGACGGATCAATGATACAAGCATGTAATCAGGTCGAGATTCTCAGGGATTTGAAGATACGAGCAGAGATCAAGGACGAATATTGATTGAGACATCTATTCGGTAAACCCTCACATTTTTTGAATGCCAAGACCTGCATGGGCCACCACTTAAACCATATCACGCCCCAGAACCAGAATACTGGAGAGCGGGGGGCAGACATAGCCAGCTACGTATATTGAAATAGAATACATCTCAACTATACGGTCACGGCTGTCTAGATATGAGGGTTTACTACAAGCCAGCAGTCTCTTAAGGTCAAGCCTATTGTCTCAATCTCAAGCAATTAACAGAGTTACAAGATATTAGAGCATCAAATATATATATATATAAGGCGTCCCAAATATTACATATTGGATGATCATGAAGCTAGTCGTACAAAATGATAGGACTAGCAAGAGTTCAGTCATACATGATCAACCCTAGGATTTGTTAATCATGTCTACAGCCCGTAGGCAGACAGTAAGTAAATGTGCATCGAGCTAACAGGTGCTCGTCGGCAAACGCCTCAAAAGAATAAATTTACATATAAGTGGGTGAATCAAAAAGGGAAAACCCACTCGTAGTCCGGGTTCCGTCTAGTGTTCACCATTGGGCTGGAAGCTTGGTAGATCCTCGGGAGCTGCTCCGAAATCTGGCCACACAAAACCAGCTGGGTCAAACCCCAGAAAGAGCAAGTGCACAAGGAGGCCACAAATAAGAACAAAAGCCAGCATATCAGAACATAAAGAATAAAAGGAAAGTACAAGAGCGATAAACGACTAGGGACGTGGAACCATTCCGGAAGCCAGGTTACAATCCTTAAACCAGACAAGGACCGGGGTTGTAACCCTTCGCCTGAATAGCTCATTGTCTCTACTCATTTATCGTTAAGATAAGGAAAACAAACATGCTCAGGAGATAGCAGGTACTGGAGCTAGACAAGACTTAGACAAGGCTGGACATCATGCATTCACAAGCGGCCAAGCAATTACTACGGCTTACTACTTTAACTAACTAGGGTTATCACAAGCCTTAATTACTAACAAGATGCAAGTGAGAAACTCCCAGTCCCAAGTCCTGCAGACTATCCAGTTATCCTTCCGCGGGTTGAGAGTTATAGGTGGGTACATTGCCCGGGAGACAAATATACCCTTAGGTGACTTAGAAGGTGCAACACATGACAGTGTGCTGTAAATGTGCTCTACTCGTCGGCAAACTATAAGTCCATTAAAGCGCCCAGATAACGAGATTGCCTGTGACTGGGAATTTTCCATGTTCTAGTTTGATCTAATCATTAGCCTAATCCAATTTAGCGCGAGTCCCTGGCCGTGGTACCCAGGAAGTCACGTCCTAGACATGATGCAAGACAAGACAAGTGGATTGTACAAGCAAGCAAGCAGGAACACCCACGGTGTCAAGTTGATTATACGAGTCAAGTTACAAGTTACAAGTCAAGTCAAGTCAGGAGTGCACCGCCACGGGCCACTATCAAGTTATCAAGATAAATCATGTCAGGTTGGTCATGTTAGGAGTGCACCACTACGGATCACTGTCGTGTTATGCTAGTTCCTTGTCATACCATGCCATGTACAATAGTCATTCCAAACATATTAAGTAAAAATCAGTTCGTGACAAAAGGCGTAAGGATATAAAATGGACGTAAAATATCTAATAAAATACCAATATATATAGGACTATAGAAGAGCCAAGCTTAAAGAAACAACAATTCATCATAGACAAGTAGGTTATGCAAGGGGGTCAGGGGTTGGGCTGCGCAGGGTATGTACTGCGCATGGAAGAGCTGCACAAGAGTTGTCTTGCGCAAAGGTAGACTGCGTAGGGGGTCAAGGGGCACAGGGTTAAAGGGGCATAGGGGATGCCTTGCGCATCAATTGGATTGCGCAAGGAAGGATTGCGCAAGGGTAGACTGCGCAGAGTTTGGACTGCGCAATGGTCGAGTGCGCAGGGGTTACTTTGCGCATGGATGGCTTGCGCATGGCTAGCTTGCGCCAGCGCAATCCAGCGCAGCACAAAGCACTGGCTGAGCCTATACGCAATCGGCCATGCGCTAAAGAGCACAGGCCGGGGTGTGCAAACGGTCAAGTGCTAAAGAGCACTGGCCGAGAGCCTTCACCAAGGCTGAGATGAACTCCTCAAGAACACCAAAAACTTCAAATCTTCATAACTTAGCCAAATCAAAACCAAATCTAGATTTTCAAAGTTCTAACTTGAGTAAAATCGAATTCTCTTCCACATGGAAGCATCAAAACATGCAAAAATTGAAGTTTAATGGATCAAAACCAAGGATTTTCAAAAATGGTTAAAACCTAGATCTAGAAAAATGAAAGCTCCAAATCACAAAATATCAAGTTCTAAAGTTGTTCTCCATGGCCTAATCTAGTTAATGGACAAATAAAAAGTGGTGCTTATTTGATGGCAAGGTGCACTTGCCTATGGGTTGGGGAGTTGTATGGAAGAATGAAGAAGAAGAAGTTGTAAGAAATTAATGGAGTTATGGAGGAGAGAGAAAAGGTTGGTAGGTTTTAATGAGGGTGGTTGTGATGGAATGGAGGTGGAGAATCGGCTAAGGTGTTCCACTCCTGATGAACCAAACCAAACCAAACCAACTCCACAAAATAAAACCAAGCCATGGTCCAAACCCATTTACGAGAAACCAAAATCTGCAAGTCGAGAAAATAAAATACGTGCCAAAAATCAAATTACGAGTACAAATACGAAATACAGAAAATGAGGGTGACAGAATGCAAGGATAAGCTGCTGCACAATCGAGCGATCCCTCTCGTCCGCGTCCTTTGGAGGAACCATTCGGTCGAAGAGTCGACGTGGGAGCTTGAATCAAAATGAAGGAGAAATTTCCTTCATTGTTCTCGTAGAGGTAGGTTCTATCTTAAGTTTCGAGGACGAAACTTTTTATTAGTTGGTTATGGTGTAGTGCCCCGTCCCTACATCGTGCCCCGTTTCCGTCCACGGGGTGCGCAAGAAAGGAACACTGTCGCTATCGATTCGGTCGGGACCGATAGGTCGGAATCGACCGAGTCGATCGAACGGGAACGGTTGAATCAAGATCCATTCCACGTTATGGAATGGCTTCTTCGGAACCAAGTCCCATATTCAGCGGGTTGCGCCTCGAGGATTGGCTCTGCGGCTGAGTCGGGAGAGACCTCCCGTTGCTCTGGTTTTCATGCCGCACTTGATTTGGCTTTGGCTTTGGTTTTCGTGAATGCGTTTTTCGTGAATATTTTCAATGGGTTTTCGTGCTTGCGTTTTCGAGCTTCGCATTCATATCGAAATTTCTTGAATTATACAGTGTTCTAATCAGTTACTTATGCGATTGCAGGTGATCGCGTAGGCGACGTCAGCGCAGCCAACCGGTCGCTCGCTTGAAGCAAGGCTAAGGCGAGTGGCTGACCTCCTTCACCTCGTCCCTCTACTTCAAAACTCGATATGTGAAGTAAAATAAATGCTTGTCATAATAGTGTAGAATCAAAGAAATTATAGCATGATTCTTCACGAAACACTTGTTATCAACTGCTGGTATTGGAAATAGAAAACATGTTCCTTATGCAAATCCACTTAGCCTATGCAAAGCAATGAATGAATCGATTAACGTTTATCGCAACGATATGGCTAAGAAAGCAAATCGACTATAAGTTTAAAAGAAAATGGTCATTGGACAACTTGTCGACAAGGTGAAGTTTTCTCGAACGGCTGCCTAGGCCAAGGGACCGATTCGGCCCGGGAGGAACGAGTGTAACAGCGCCAACCCTTCATCGACACGAGTTATACAGGCACTTTCGTACAGGGCTCGCTACCCGACGCGAAGGGGGCGTCGTCTAACCAATGCTATAGTCCGCGATGGCTAGACATTGCCAGTGGCCTTCACACCCCTTTCACTGCTTAACAAGTGCACGGGACACGGGATGAATATGATAGTTGCTTAATGATATACAGTTTCATATGCTTGCCTCAAAACATGTTAACATGCAAATCGAGCAGGATGGTTAGAAATATCATTAAAGTAGCTAGCTAACATGTTTACGAAACTTCTTGAATCAAATACAGAGCTTGAATTTAATTAGCCATTCGCCAGTACATGTGTTCGTGCTGATCCTCGCACTTTGCAGGTCCCGCGAACCAGGAAGGACGCGCCAGCTAGCTCGGCGGCGTTCGTGATTTTGAAGCTTCGGCCGTGCGTCGAAGACTTTCTCCGCGACTCCACTTTTGAAGGCTCTCGACAGTCCAAGGAAGATGACTCAGCGTCCCTCCCATCCAGGTCACTGGAGTACTTTGTTGTATATTGAGGGATGTGTGCAATGTATGGAACGGCTATCTCATCGGCACTCTTTTGTAATCGAGTCATGTTGTAGCCCGTGCGGCAATGAGTCTTGTATCGGAGTCTGTAAAAGATGTTCATTATCAATAAAGATCAAGTTTCCTTTACTTATTGTGTGAATCAATTTGTCTGCGTACTCTTTTAGATCTCGTGTCTCGGATTACCTTATGACTATGCCTTGTGTGATCGCAAATTAGGTTCGCACGGCATCACGCCCGGGGGACGACTATCGATTCGACGGAATCGGGGCGTGACAGCGGAGGTGGGGAGGGGGGGAGCGGGGACTGGAAGGGGGGAGCGGCCTCCGGCGACAGCAGCAACGACGGCGGGAGGGGCAGTGGTCGTAGGAGGAGAGTGGGTTAGAGGAAAGAGGAAAGGCAAGTGACATTTTGGTTCAAAAAATATTTTTTTGACGGTTTCCGTCCAAAATGGGGGGTACTATACATTTTTGCAAAATTGTGGGGTAGACCTTGAATTAGGGTAATTCAAGTGGAGGGTAAGTCAAAATTTCTCTTTTTTTGACGGATTCCGTCCAAAGTGGGGGTACTGTACATTTTTTGCAAAACTGTAGGGTGCACCTTGAATTTGGGTAAATCAAGTAGGAGAAAAGTCAAAATTTCTCTTTATTTTGTTACTATATTTTAGTTCGGAGCAATTTAGGGCTATAAAGGAGCCACCTTTATTATTATTTTGTGTTCGAAAAATGATGTTTTGTCCGTAGTTTGTGACCGCGGGCGTGACCGTAGGCCTCCTCTGCCATCACCGGGCCCCACCTCCTTAAAACCTGGACCAGGGGCCAATGGGAGGCTACCACGTGGCCTACGGTCGTACCCGTGGGCAAAATAGTAGTGTTCCTGTTCACCGACCCTTCTCCCATCATAATGGGTTGGCTTGTAAAAGAATTGGCAAAATTTTTGTGACTGTTTGTTGACCCAATGTCAACCCTCTATTTGGTGCCAAGTTACCTAGATGTCTAGTTGGTGGGTTTGTTTGATCTCATGAAAACAAGGAGCACCTTCTGAATTTCCCTAGATTATAGTTGTACTGTGAAATTTGTTGTTGGTAGATTATACGCATATGTTGTGAGAGGTATTGATGGGAAGCATGGACAGTCCAAAAACTGGTGTGTGATTCATATTAAACATGACACATACACTCCAAAATATACTAGGACACGCCAAAATTGGTGCTATTTCTATGTTGTCGTATCTGTATCGTACTATCGTGTCGTATTTGTGTCCATGCAACATAGCCTATGAATAATTGTGCAATATACATGTTTATTGATTGATTTTGAGTCAGAGTTCAAGTGGTACATCATAAATTATGGGTTTTTCTAAGGGCACCACACTTTTTACTTGGGGCTAGCCCAAAATATGTTTTTAAAAAATTACAAGTTTGCCATCCATTTTTTTACTTGGGGCTAGTCTAATTTTTTCCAGCAAATAGGACTGCCAACAAGTTGGTAGTCCTCGGAGAAGAAGAAGAAGAAGAAGAAGAAGCAGAAGCAGCAGCTCAAGTTGGAGAGCCGCCCCGCCGTCGAGGGCCTCGTTGTGAAACCCAGAATTTTAAATTTATGAATTGTTGAATTGTAGTATAATCTTAGTTTATTATTATTATTATTATTATTATTATTATTATTATTTATTAGTCAAAATTAGGAAAATATTATTTTTAAATTTATTGTTGATTTTTGTTTGTGGCCCTATCCCGATCCTGTGACCGGAGTCTGACCCGAGTTCGAACCCGGTTCCCGAAACCCAAATCCCAGTTCCGAACCCATCCTTTTCCCCCCTTTTTAAAATTCTGATTATAGATATATATTAAAAAAATAAAAATAAAGCCAACCTAACTGGCTTGGTCTCCCACGACCAAGCCAGCACCCTATTCTCCTGCTCCTCCCCAAACTCCCCCTTTATTTACTCACGAGAACACCCCACCAGCACCACTTATCCCATTTCCCATTTAAAACCCCCTCCACCACCTCAACCATTCACCACCAGCACCCTTCACTCTCATTCTTTATTTTTTTCCTCACCCCTTCACTCTCTCCTTCCCCACCCGCGACCAGAGATCGGCTCCACCCGCGCTACCCTCCGGCCGACTCCGTTCCCGTCCGTGGCGCCCGAGCCTCTCCCGCTTGCCCCGGTTTCCGTGGCCGCCCCCGACCAGCCGGCAGCGCCTCCCGCGCGCGCCCCTAGGCCGCGCCCCAGCCGGCCGTCCGTGTCCTCCGCCCGCGCGCCCTGCCCAGGCTGTCACCCCCGTTTTCCGTATTTCGTATTAATACTCGTAATTGGATTTTGGCATGCATTTTTTTATTTTTCTCGACTTATGGAATTTTGGGTTTTTCTCGTATTTTTGGGTTTCGGCTCGGTTTTAGTTGGCTTGGTTTTATTTTCGTGGAGAAGGATTGGTTTGGTTCAACATGCATTTGGAACACCTTAGCTAACCTCCACCCTCAACACAACATATCCTCCACCATTAAATCCCGCTAACTTTTCTCTCTCCTTCTTTATTTCCATTAATTTCTCTATCTTCTTCTTCCTCCTTCCTCCACCAATACCATAGGCAAGTGCACCTTGCCAACAAATAAGTACCATATTTTATTTGTCCATTAGCTAGATTAGGACATGGAGATCAACATTAGAACTTGACATTTTTGGATTTGGAGCTTCCATTTTCCTAGATCTAAGTTTTGACTATTTTTCGGATTTACATGGTTTTGATCTATTTAAGTTGAATTTTGTGGGTTTTGATGTTCCTATGTTGGAGAGAATCAAATTTCATCCAAGATAGAACTTTGAAATTCTAGATTTGGTTGTGATTTGGCCAAGTTGTGGTGTTTTAAAGATTTGTAGCCATGGGTGTTCTTCCTCTCAAGCTTGAGGAAGAAGAAGACCCCTCCCCAGCGTGCGCTCTTTAGCGTGCTGCTGACCCGCGTGCTTCGCTGCCTTGGCCCCGTACGCTTGGCTGCTTTGCGCTGCCCTTCCCCCGCGCGTGCTCTTTAGCGCTGGTCGCTGACCGCGCAGCCCTGGCCGTTGCCCGATTGCGCGTACGCCCTGCGCGCCTGGCCGTGGCACTGTCGGCGCACGCGCTCTTTAGCGTGCTGCTACCCCCGGTCCCCTGCGCCGTTTCGCCCCTGCGCACTTGGACCCCCGGTCCCCTGCGTCGTTCGTCCCCTGCGCACTTGGACCCCCGGTCCCCTGCGTCGTTCGTCCCTGCGCACTTGGACCTCCGGTCCCCTGTGCCGTTTGCCCCTGCGCACTTGGACCCCGGTCCCCTGCGCCGTACTCCCATGCGCACTTGGACCCCCGGTCCCCTGCGCCATCTGCCCTGTGCACTTAGCCGTGCCCCATGCGCCCTTGCGCACTTAGCCCCGTGTGCCCTTCCGTACTTGGCTCCCCGTGTCTCTTGGCACCGCTTGCCCGAGTCCCGTGCCTGGCACACCCTGTGCCATGGCTTCCCCTCCTGACCCTTGGTGCTTCTTCTGGTTTCTTGGTTTTTCTCTTGATGATTTCGTTTTCTGGGAGCTTAATGCCACAGGCACGACTTGACTTAACCCGACACGCCTTGACTACGATTCTTTGTGTTTAATTTATGGCTAGCATTCTCTGATTTTGGCAGTAACTTGTTGGGTGCTTGTAACGTATGGCTTTAACTTGTAACCTGCAACCTGTAAGTAATCCCCTGTAACTTGATATCTTGATAGTGGCCCGCCGTGGCGCACTCCTGACTTGACTTAACTTGACTTGCCCTGACACCAGTGGGTGTTCTTTCTTGTTGCTTGTGCAAATCTACTTGTCTCGTCTTGCATCATGTCTAGGATGTGACTTCCTGGGTACCACGGCCAGGGAACTCATACTAATTGGATTAGGCTAATGATTAGATCAAACTAGAACATGGAGAATTCCCAGTCACAGGCGATCTCGTTATCTGGGTGTCCCTAATTGGACTTGTAGCTTGCCGACGAGTAGAGCATATTTCCAGCACACTGTCATGTGTTGCACCTCTAAGTCACCTAAGGGTATATCGTTTCTTGGGCGATGTACCCAACCATACTCTCAACCCGCGGAAGGATAACTAGATAGTCTGCAGGGCTTGGGACTGGGAATTTCTCATTTGCATCCTATTAGTAATTAGGCTTGTGATAACCCTAGTTAGTTAAGTAGTTAGCCGTAGTATTTGCTTGGCCGCTTGTGAATGGATGGTGTCCAGCATTGTCTAAGTCTCATCTAGTCCCCAGTACCTGGTCCTCCTGAACATGATTGTTTTACTTATCTTTAACAATAAATGGGTAGAGATAAGGTGTTATTCAGGCGAAGGATTACTACTCCGGTCCTTGTTTGGTTTACGGGTTATAACCTGGCTCCCGGAGTAGTCCCATGTCCCTAGTCGTTTATTGTCCTGCTGTGCTTTTATTACTTGTACTTTTCTTTTATTTTCTTATGATTCTGATATGCTGGTTTTGTTCTTATTTCGTGGCCTCCCTTGTGGTACTTGCTCTTTCTGGGGTTTGACCCAGCTGGTTTTGTGTGGCAAGATTTCGGAAGCAGCACCCGAGGATCTACCGAACCTCCAGCCCGATGGTGGCGACTAAAAGGAACCCGGTCTACGAGTAGATTTTCTATTTTGTTTCGCTCACTCTACTGTAAATTTATTCTTTTGAGGCGTTAGCCGACGAGCACCTGTTAGCTCGATGCATATTTACTTACTGTCTGTCTACGGGCTGTAAACATGATTAACAAATCCTAGGGTTGATCATGTATGACGAAACTCTTGCTAGTCCTCGCATTTTGTACGACTAGCTTCATGATCAACTGAATATGTAATATTTGGGACGCCTTTTATTGTATATTTGGTGGTCAAACATCTTGTAACTATATTTCTTGCTTGAGATTGAGACAATAGGCTTGACCTTAAGAGACCATTGGCTTGTAGTAAACCCTCATATCTAGACAGCCGTGACCGTATAGCGAGGTGGATTCCATTTCAATATACGTAGCTGGCTATGTTCGCCCCCGCTCTCCAGTATTCTGGTTCTGGGGCGTGACATGGTTTAAGTGGTGGCCCATGCAGGTTTTGACATTCAAGAAATGTGAGGGTTTACCGGATAGATGTCTCAATCAGTACTCGCCCTTGATCTCCATTCATATCCTCTGAATCTCTGGAATCTTGACCTGATCACACGCTTGTATCGTTGATCTGTCCTGGTCCTTCCTTATTGTTTTTCCCTGTGTCGTCTTCTTCAGCGGCACTGTACCTGACCCTGCCGATCAGCAAGGTGGAGCACCTCCCGTGGACCAGCAACCTGGAGATCAAGCCCAGCATTCTGGAGTTGCCTCCCGAGTTATACCTCCTGGAGGAGAACCCCCAGTTCAGCCCGTTCAGCCTGCCGAGCCGGATGATGGCACCTTAGTATGTCTCATCAGGACCCTTGATAGCTTCTCAGGATTGCAGAGGAGACGTCTTGCACCAGGCAGTGGCAGATGCTTTGACCAGAGACGGTCATCCAAGGAACAGCACGGCCAACAGCTTCAAGCGCTTGAACCCTCCCTTCTTCGACGGTAGTGAAGATGCGATTGCCGTGGACGCTTGGCTTCAGGATACCGAGGTGATTCTGGAAGCAGCTAGAACACCTGAGAATGAGAAGGTGGCCGTGGTACGGCTACAGTTGCTGGACTTAGCTCGCAGTTGGTGGGCATCGCAGGCCATGGGATTAGTGGCACCCATTGCTTGGGCAGTGTTTAGAAAGAGATTCTAGACGAAGTATTTTGATGCTGTAGCTCGGTACGACCTACAGACGATATTTACCAACTTGAAGCAAGGAGGCAGAACGGTCGACAGTTATGCATCTGAGTTTTCTAGACTCAGTAGGTTTGCCCCCACCCTGGTGGCAACCGAGTTTGATAGGGCCCAGCGGTTCCAGCAGGGACTACATTTGGAGATCTTGTTGGCAGTTGAGCAGTTTGAGCACCAGACATTCGATGCAGTTTTAAGAGCAGCTAGGAGGCATGAGTACACCTCCCAGAGGATAGTGGATAGGACCGGAGGTAGGAAGCGGTCCCACAGTCAGATGCACCAATCATCAGCTCCAGCCCTGGCAGCTAGAAGTTTGTCTATTGGAACTCCGAGGCGGGCGGCCTCAGTAACGTCGGTTCAGCATTCGACCCCGACGTACCCGCAGCAGCAGCAGAAGCAGAAGCAGACTTCCGCGATGGGATGTTCTCATTGTGGAAAGCCAGGCCATGTAGTGGCAGATTGTCGTAGGGCGCAAGGATTATGCCTGGCTTGTGGAGCGGCAGATCACAAGATAGGAGCCTGCCCGAATAGGGGTAGTTCTTCCTCTTCCAACCTAACCTGTCCATCAGTTAGGGGACCAGCACCTATGCAGCAGCAGCAGTACCCGAGGCATTGTTGCCTCAGGCCCAGGCATTTCATCAGCAGAACCAGCAGCAGTACACCCAAGCCCAAGTGCAGAGCAGGCAGAGAGGTTTCCAGCAGAGGTGACCCGCAGCTAGAGGACAAGGTCAGGCCATGATGATGACTATGGAAGAAGAAGTTGCACCAGGTGAGGTAGTGGCAGGTACTATTCTCGTCAACTCCTCTCCAACATTGGTATTATTTGATTCTGGTGCATCGCATTCATTCATGTCTGCACGATTCGCGACACGGATAGGATTGGAGCCCGAGTCCTTAGCAGTGAGGCTTAATATACTTACTGGTAATAGTCTTGTGGGAGTAGATCGAGCATTTCCTCGTGTCGAATCGTAATTAGCGGTAGAGAGTTTCCCGCTAGATTTATAGAATTTTCTATGGCAGACTATGATGTAGTCTTAGGCATGGATTGGTTGAGGAACCAGTATGCTAGGATAGACTGCCATGTTGGCAGGGTTATTTTCAGCATTCCAGGAGAGCCAGAGTTCTCATTTTCCAGAGGCGCAGTGGAGCCATCTTCCCCAGTGTTGTGGATGGCAGTAGCAGCAGAGCAGTTGCCCAGGATAGTTGA
The DNA here is from genome assembly GCA_029216955.1 of Iris pallida. Lineage (NCBI taxonomy): Eukaryota > Viridiplantae > Streptophyta > Magnoliopsida > Asparagales > Iridaceae > Iris > Iris pallida. Next base: position 21,295,063 of record JANAVB010009398.1, on the reverse strand, counting down.
AGAGTTTTCAGATGTCTTCCCAGATGAACTTCCAGGAATGCCGCCAGAGCGGGAGATCGAGTTCACTATAGACTTAATCCCCAGAACAGCACCAGTATCAGAGCGAGTCTACAGAATGGCACCTTCAGAGTTGGAGATTTTGTACAAGATGATTGAAAAACTCAGGACTAAGGGATTCATTCGTACAAGTGGATCGCCTTGGGGAGCCCCGATGCTTCTTGTGAAAAAGAAGGATGGTACGTCCAGGTTATGTGTAGATTATTGTACCTTGAACTCAGTGACAATCAAGAACAGATACCCTCTCCCGAGGATAGATGACTTGTTTGATCAACTCAAAGGGGCTTCAGTATTCTCGAAGATAGACTTGCGGTCATGATACCACCAGATCAGAGTTAGAGAGCAGGACATCCTGAAGACAGCTTTCTGATCTAGGTATGGACATTGGAAGTTCCTTGTTATGCCCTTTGGAGCGACCAATGCGCCAGCCGTATTCATAGACCTCATGAATCGCATTTTTATGCCTTACTTGGATCAGTTCGTAATCGTGTTCCTAGATGATATCCTGGTCTACAGCAAGAGCGAAGCAGAGCATGAGCAGAATCTCAGAATCGTCCTTCAGACGCTTAGAGAGCATCAGTTGTACGCTAAGTTCAGCAAATGCGAGTTCTGGCTCGATCGCATTCGTACTTGGGTCACATCATTACTCGAGGAGGAGTAGAAGTGGATCCCCAGAAGATTGTGGCTATCGAGTCATGGCCAGTACCTAGCTCAGTGGCAGAGGTTCCCAGCTTCCTTGGATTGGCCGGCTACTACCGGCGATTCGTTTCAGATTTTGCAAGGATTTCAGTGCCGATGACCCAGTTGACCCGCAAGAATGTGCAGTTCGCTTGGACAGCAGAGTATCAGGAATCATTTGAGAAGTTGAAACGAGATTTGATAACGGCTCCCATTCTCACACTTCCAGATAGGACCGGAGGATTCACAGTTTATTGCGACGCTTCAGGCAGAGGATTGGGGTGTGTCTTGATGCAGCATGGGAAGGTAATATCTTATGCATCATGTCAACTTCGTGATCATGAGAGAAATTACCCGACCCACGACTTGGAGCTGGCAGCAGCAGTGTTTGCACTTAAGTTGTGGAGGCACTACTTGTATGGAGATAGAGTGGAGATATTTACTGATCACAAGAGCCTGAAGTATGTTTTCACCCAGAAGGACCTTAATATGCGGCAGAGAAGATGGCTTGAGCTATTGGTAGACTACGATGTGGATTTGCAATATCACCCAGGGAAAGCCAACATTGTAGCAGATGCGTTGAGCCGGAGAGCCGGAGTTTATCTCCTAACAGCGTAACCAGAGTTATTGGCAGATTTTTAGAAGATGGGAATTGAGGTGGTTCTTCCTACCAGTATGGCATTGATGGCCAGTCTATAGGTTCAGTCCAGCATAGTTGAGAGAATCCGGATGGCGCAATCTGCAGATTCCAAGACTCAGCGGCTCAGAGCAGAGTGTGAGGCAGGAAGAAGACCAGAGTTGTGCATTCATGAAGATGGTACACTTCGACATGGCACTCGTTTTTGTATACCCAGTAGAGATATCAGACAAGAGGTCATGGCAGAAGCTCACAGTTCACAGTATTCTATTCATCCTGGTGGTACGAAGATGTACCGAGATATTCGTCAGCATTTCTGGTGGAATGGCATGAAGAGGGAGATAGCCCGGTTTGTCTCTCGGTGTTTGGTTTGCCAGCAGGTTAAAGCTGAACATCAGAGGCCCGCTGGACTTCTTCAGCCCTTGCCGATTCCAGAATGGAAGTGGGAGCATGTGACCATAGATTTTGTGACTGGATTGCCTAGATCCCCAGCTGGTCGAGATGCCATTTAGGTTATAGTTGACCGGCTCACGAAGGTGGCTCATTTTCTTCCATTCAGAGTTGGACAGTCTACAGCTCAGCTAGCAGAGATGTACCTCAGACAGATTGTCAGGCTTCATGGGGTGCCGGTCAGTATTACCTCAGACAGGGATTCAAGATTCATGTTACACTTTTGGCGTAGCCTGTAAGAGAGTTTGGGGACTCATCTCCAGTTCAGTTCAGCATATCATCCGCAGACAGATGTCCAGTCAGAGCGCACAATTCAGACCCTTGAAGACATGTTGAGATCTTGTACACTTGATTTCGGTGGTACATGGGAAGATCACCTGCACCTGGTGGAGTTCTCGTACAACAATAGTTACCAGGCCAGTATTCAGATGGCTCCGTTCGAAGCTCTGTATGGCAGAAAGTGCAGATCCCCGCTAGTATGAGATGATGTTGGAGAGAGGCAGATGCTCGGTCCAGAAATGATTGCCCAGACAGTTGAAGTAGCCAAAAAAGTCAGGGATCATCTTCGAATTGCCCAAGACTGCCAGCGACATTGGGCCGATGCCCATCGACGTCCCTTAGAGTTTGCTATCGGCGACCATGTATTCCTTAGGATCTCGCCTAACCGCAACGTCATTCGTTTTGGTATACGGAGAAAGCTTAGTCCTAGGTATATAGGGCCGTTCGATATCCTGGAGCGAGTAGGAGATGTATCCTATCGTCTTGCTCTTCCGCCGTCGCTAAGTGAGGTGCATGATGTATTCCATGTGTCCCAATTACGACGGTATATCCCGGACCCGAGCCATATCCTAGATCATTCGGAACTGGTTGTTGGTACCAACCTTTTGTATGAGGAGAGGCCCGTGTCGATATTAGACCGGAGAGAGAAGATACTCAAGAACAAGACTGTTAGTTTAGTCCGTGTTGCTTGGGGTCATCACTATCTAGGTGAGTCAACGTGGGAGCGTGAGGACGACATCCGATCGCGATATCCCGACTTGTTTGACTCGTAAGGTATAATGTCTTCCTTATGCCTTATGCTTTCCATCCCTTGCTTGCATGTATGATTGTATGATTGAACTGTTTAGTGTAGTTGTTGGTGCTTAGCGTAACTTGCCGTGGCAGTCTCTAGCTCCTTGATTAAATTTCGAGGACATAATTCTTTTAAGGTGGGTAGAGTTGTCACCCCCGTTTCCCCTATTTCGTATTAATACTCGTAATTGGATTTTGGCATGCATTTTTTTACTTTTCTCGACTTGTGGAATTTTGGGTTTTTCTCGTATTTTTGGGTTTCGGCTCGATTTTAGTTGGCTTGGTTTTATTTCGTGGAGAAGGATTGGTTTGGTTTGGTTCAACATGCATTTAGAACACCTTAGCTAACCTCCACCCTCAACACAACATATCTTCCACCATTAAATCCTACCTAACTTTTTTCTCTCCTCTTTATTTCCATTAATTTCTCCATCTTCTTCTTCCTCCTTCCTCCACCAACACCATAGGCAAGTGCACCTTGCCAACAAATAAGCACCATATTTTATTTGTCCAGTAGCTAGATTAGGATATGGAGATCAACATTAGAACTTGACATTTTTGGATTTGGAGCTTCTATTTTCCTAGATCTAAGTTTTGACTATTTTCGGATTTACATGGTTTTGATCTATTTAAGTTGAATTTTTGTGGGTTTTGATGTTCCTATGTTGGAGAGAATCAAATTTCACCCAAGATAGAACTTTAAAATTCTGGATTTGGTTGTGATTTGGCCAAGTTGTGGTGTTTTAAAGATTTGTAGCCATGGGTGTTCTTCCTCTCAAGCTTGAGGAAGAAGAAGACCCCTCCCCAGCGTGCGCTCTTTAGTGTGCTGCTGACCCGCGCGCTTCGCTGCCTTGCGCCCCGTGCGCTTGGCTTCTTTGCGCTGCCCTTCCCCTGCGCCGCGCTCTTTAGCGCTGGTCGCTGACCGCGCAGCCCTAGCTGTTGCCCGATTGCGCGCGTGCCCTGCGAGCCTGGCCGCGGCACTGTCGGCGCACGCGCTCTTTAGCGTGCTGCTACCCCCGGTCCCCTGCGCCGTTCGCCCCTGCGCACTTGGACCCCCGGTCCCCTGCGCCGTTCGCCCCTGCGCACTTGGACCCCCGGTCCCCTGCGCCATCTGTCCTGCGCACTTGGCCGTGCCCCGTGCGCCCTTCCGTACTTGGCTCCCCGTGTCTCTTGGCACCGCTTGCCCGAGTCCCTTGCCTGGCACACCCTGTGCCATGGCTTCCCCTCCTGACCCTTGGTGCTTCTCCTGGTTTCTTGGTTTTCTCTTGATGATTTCGTTTTCTTGGAGCTTAATGCCACAACACGACTTGACTTGACCCGACATGCCTTGACACGATTCTCTGTATTTAATTTATGGCTAGCATTCTCTGATTTTGGCAGTAACTTGTTGGGTGCTTGTAACGTATGGCTTTAACTTGTAACCTGCAACCTGTAAGTAATCCCCTGTAACTTGATATCTTGATAGTGGCCCACCGTGGCGCACTCCTGACTTGACTTAACTTGACTTGCCCTGACACCGTGGGTGTTCTTTCTTGTTGCTTGTGCAAATCTACTTGTCTCGTCTTGTATCATGTCTAGGATGTGACTCCCTGGGTACCACGGCCAGGGAACTCATACTAATTGGATTAGGCTAATGATCAGATCAAACTAGAACATGGAGAATTCCCAGTCACAGGCGATCTCGTTATCTGGGCGCCCTAATTGGACTTGTAGCTTGCCGACGAGTAGAGCACATTTTCAGCACACTGTCATGTGTTGCACCTCTAAGTCACCTAAGGGTATATCGTTTCTTGGGCGATGTACCCAACCATACTCTCAACCCGCGGAAGGATAACTAGATAGTCTGCAGGGCTTGGGACTGGGAATTTCTCATTTGCATCTTGTTAGTAATTAGGCTTGTGATAACCCTAGTTAGTTAAGTAGTAAGCCGTAGTATTTGCTTGGCCGCTTGTGAATGGATGGTGTCCAGCATTGTCTAAGTCTCGTCTAGTCTCCAGTACCTGGTCCTCCTGAACATGATTGTTTTACTTATCTTTAACAATAAATGGGTAGAGATAAGGTGTTATTCAGGCGAAGGATTACTACCCCAGTCCTTGTTTGGTTTACGGGTTGTAACCTGGCTCCCGGAGTAGTCCTATGTCCCTAGTCGTTTATTGTCCTGCTGTACTTTTATTACTTGTACTTTTCTTTCATTTTCTTATGATTCTGATATGCTGGTTTGTTCTTATTTCGTGGCCTCCCTTGTGGCACTTACTCTTTCTGGGGTTTGACCCAGCTGGTTTTGTGTGGCCAGATTTCGGAGCAGCACCCGAGGATCTACTGAACCTCCAGCCCGATGGTGGCGACTAGAAGGAACCCGGACTACGAGTGGGTTTTCTATTTTGTTTCGCTCACTCTACTGTAAATTTATTCTTTTGAGGCGTTTAGCCGACGAGCACCTGTTAGCTCGATGCATATTTACTTACTGTCTGCCTACGGGCTGTAAACATGATTAACAAATCCTAGGGTTGATCATGTATGACTAAACTCTTGCTAGTCCTCGCATTTTGTACGACTAGCTTCATGATCAACTGAATATGTAATATTTGGGACGCCTTTTATTGTATATTTGGTGGTCAAACATCTTGTAACTATATTTCTTGCTTGAGATTGAGACAATAGGCTTGACCTTAAGAGACCATTGGCTTGTAGTAAACCCTCATATCTAGACAGCCGTGACCGTATAGCGAGGTGGATTCCATTTCAATATACGTAGCTGGCTATATTCGCCCCCGCTCTCCAGTATTCTGGTTCTGGGGCGTGACACAGGCCGCCCCTCCGGCTAGGACTCCGCCCCTTCAGCGTCGACCCCGCGAGCCCTGTGCGCTGCCTCCCAGCGCCGGCGTCCCCGCCACCGATTCCGGCGACTCCCGCACCCTTTCGGCCGTTCCCCGCCGTGCCCTAGCCCCAGTAACTGTCATTTTTCTCCGACAATTTTGGCCAGACCCCGCTGTCCACGCCCGGCTCAGCCCGCGTGTGTCCCGCTGTTCAACAGCGTTGTTCCAGTGCTTTTCCGCTGCTGTCCGCAAGTTGGGACTTTCCCGAGTCCGCAGGAACGTGGCTTTATATCTCTATTATTGCATCTGAGAGCTCTAGCCGAGCACCCGAGGTATAATTCCGTTTTTCCCGTGTCCCGTTATCGTGTCAATGATGATCTTGGTCCCCGATCCCGTTGCGGGATTCGGTTTAGACGATTTTGACTTCAAAAATTTCCGAAGTTCGTTTCGGTAGTACTTTTGTGCGGTGATTGGTTTTGGTTTTAAGCTTTGGGACTTCTCGGAAATTTTGAGTTAGTTCGGCAATGCTCTGTGACTTTCGGATTTAGTTCTGTGATTTGGGTTATATATTTATTTTGTGGTGGAAATAAATTCATGGATTATTTCCCTGGTTTGGGATATTATTTGTGTGGTTGGCACAATTTTCCAGTATTGGGTTATTCCAGATATATAGGAAATGCTGCCCAATTTTCGTAAAACTATATATATATGATTTTCAAAACTGGTTTTTTCCAAAAGGTTATTAAAAGAATTTTTGGGCGACGACCGTACCGGTCAATGGGCCCTAGCGAAATGCAAACGAAACCAGTCATTCTGGACGTTGAGGCATTAGCTAAGAATGATTATTGGACCAATCTGAGACTTTTTAATATAATATTTATATATTTTAATTATTTTCAGAACGGGTACTGCTGTTAGTATTTTTGGTGCAGGGCTTCGGCCTGCTGAATGGACCGCTTCTCGGCGTTCAGGATTCACCTGAGTTTTATTATTATTCTTAAAAATTCATTTATGTAAATAACTGTAAGGGCATAAGCCCAGTTTTCTATTTTCTTTGCTGCGACCCTGTATTTTGTAGAATAGATTTTATTTATTTTCTGGTTTGTTGGTTTGTCGATAGACTCGTAAAATATTAAAAAGACATTATTTTGGATATAGAAAATTAATATCATTTTCTCACAATAAATAATTAGGAAAATTACAAGTTTGTTATTTAAACAAATTCATGTTCTTCTCATTTAAAGAAAAATACTAGTTTTATATATAATATTACAAAATACAAAGTTTTGCCAAATTAACCGGTAATTGCCATTTTTCCAATTAATCGATAACCGGCTTATTTTAATTAAATAACAAACGAACGTAGATTGCGACGTTAGACGATTTCCGGTAGATTAATTAATAAACTTAAAACCTGACTAGGGTTTACTTCTAGAGATTGTAACTAGCACACCTAGAATGGTTTCATTATGGTTCTAAGCCAAGGTTCTCAACTGTAGGATCTCGGAGACGAACCTGACATCCTCTTCGGTACCGACTTTCCCGATCCAGTCAATTACCAGAGGCAAGTTACGGTTATGTTTTCTTGTATTTTATTTAGTAATTGTCTAGCTGCATGTTTAAACCACATTGCTATACGGGACCCTCTTCTAGGGTTTAGATATTGATTGATATTGATTGTGGGGATTGGGGGAATAGTGTAACGTTTATGGCCAAAATCCCTTATATTGCAGGATTGTGCGAGCTTACCCCTCTTACACACGGGGATAAGCCGTATCGCGTCGCTAGGACGCTATTATATAACCCAAGCCGGTCATAAACGATTACACATTCAAATCACATTATTTTTAATCGTAGAACTACTGAAAAATATTGTTTCAACTGTTTAGCTTGCACTTTTCCATTATTACTTGAAACATGGGATACATATTCGTACTTGCTCCCTCCTGACCGGAGACAACAATTTTAGGTGACATTAAGGATGCTGAGCTATTGTACAATAGCTACTATGACCCGGTTTTGTACCCTGTGGTGTTGCCGGAGTCCCCCTTGGAGGACGCAGGACCTGAGGCCGACGAGCCGACCGCTTAGCTAGTCATTTCCAGTTTTTTAGTTTTGTTGTTTTGGAGTTTTGTTAATTTTGAATTCAGCAGTTTATTTCAGTTCTTTCATTTCCAGTTGTACTTTTCAATGGTTGAATAAAAGTTTTAAAATTTTTGTATATTGAGTTGTGACAAATGTATAGATGTTGTTGTGAATACCTGCATATAGAACAGCTTACTGCCGCTGTCTCACAACGGTGCAGGCTGGGCATGATCCGGTTCGACCCAATAATTTGGGATCGGGTCGTGACACTCGTCGTCGTCGCGTCCCTCGTCGTCGTCGCGTCCCTCGTCGATGCCGCGTCCCTCGTCGGCACCACCCTCGTCACCCTCCTCTTCGGCGTCGCCTCCGAACTATACGGTCGCCGCCCGCTCCTCGTCCTCTCCTCTGTCACGTTCCGAGTCGGCAACGTTCGTCCCCGATGTTAATTTTGCCGATTCGATCGTCCTCGCTAAGGCGTGATGCCGTACGAGTCTGGAGTTGCACTCGTACAAGGCAAGAACGTTACGTTGAATTGCATATTAATACGCCAAATTGAAACTTCATAAATCACATCAGAATATAAGACGCAGTATAGGAAGATAGAAATACTTTTCATTCATAGCTTGCAACGAAGTGCAAGTCGTAATTACATTGGATGCCGTTGCAGCTACATTGATTAAAAACAGAAAGAAATACACTCGACAAGTTGCTTGAACTACGCTTGCCGTCCCATACATTCGCCCCTTTATACATAAGTCGTCGACTTGAATTGGCTTCAAAATACTTCAGCATAGGAAGAGCTTCAAAATGTCTCTCCGCATTTCAGCTTCAGTTTAGGTTGGAGCGCCCGCCGCACCTGGGGAAATTGGGGGAAGGAATTAGCATACTTGCTAAGTGGACGAGACGAACCAACTCGTCTAAACCGACTCTGATTTTTAGGATAGGCATGCTTTAGAGTTTTCTTTCTATTAGAACTAAATGAATTCAGTTCATATTCGATAGCCATCTTTGAGTAATAAAGCATACAGTATAACATCGCAGTTTATCATATTTCTTACCACGGCCGTGCTCGTCCCTGCATGAAAACAGAGATAATATTTACACCTGTATAAGACAATAGGTGAGCATGCAACTATCTTATATGCGGTCATTGGTGCTATGCACCACTAGGGACTTAATCGAAGTTGGCATGCGATGCTACCCTTTCAGCCTAGGTTGCAAGCCTTACTGAAGGTCCCGCATGCCTCGCGCCGAAGCACGATAAATTATTCCCCCTAGGACGAATCGGTTCCGATGCCCCGGATACCGTTTCGAGGAAAATGAACTTGTGCACAAGTTGTCCATGACCATGCCTATGTGCAAACAGTTTCATATATGCAAACAGTTTTGTATGGCGCGGATAGTATCGAACGACATTATCATTTCTCGTAACTCATGCAACGATTCATTTTCCCCAAAGCCGTACACCGATTTAGCGTCCCGTGGGCACCAAATTGTCCGAGATATCATAACCCATGAGCAACGTTTCACATTATTTTGCAGTACGTGAAATAGTCTATCTTTTTATTAGAACCTTAAACTTTTCCGTTTATGTGAGAAACTTGTATTTTTCAGAGTAGATTACTCAAAATCGATACATTTTTTCCGAGTTTGACCTTAGTGGATTAGCATGCAATTAACTTGGCATCGTTCGATTTGAATGAATTCGAGGCAATGAATAAGTTTGCGGGACAGAGTAGAAGGAAAGTCCGAATCATCCACCGTTTACTTTGCTCGTGCCGATCGTCGAAGCGCTTCGCAACGTCAAGCTTTAGTTACGCGAGCTCCTACAATGGCACCAATACTTTGTTAGAATTCCTTCTCTTTCCCTTGCTTCGAAATTTGTAATTGCATCCTTGAAAACGACGCGAAATCACTTCATCAAGCCTAGCGGCAAAGCTCCAAGAAAACCATACAGCGGTCCGGTCCCGTCGAAGGGACTCTTATAGAGAGCTCACTCGCCGAGACGCAACCCGCTGCATCTAGGACTTATTCCAACAGAAGTCGTTCCATTAGTTGGATCGATTCTCGTAACTTCCGTCCAAATCGATTTGAATCGATGCCGCAAGGCATTATCGTTTACCAAGCTTAGCGATCGAGTCAGATGGCCATCTAAGTTCCCGGCCGATCTGACTCGGCGCAAGCATATTATTAAGTTCCGTCGCCTATCGAAAGCGGGGCGCTACATCCTTCGTCCTCTACTTCCTCTCCGGGCTCCTCATGCTCTGGTTGCCCAACGTCTGCGTGCTCCTCCTCGCACGGCTGGAGTACCCACACCGCACCCACATCCGCTGGAGGAAGGAGGAGGAGGAGAAGAGAGGAGAGAGGAAAACCCTAATATTGGGCTGCCCCCAAGTAATTTTTGGGCTGTCCCCAGTAAAAGTTTCTCAAAACTTGGACTGTCCCCTAATAAGTGATAGCCCCAAGTAAAATGGGGTGTGCCCTTAGAAAAACCCTAAATTATTGGAGTGTCTTTGAAGGTTGTCCATCATGCACTGTAAATTAGTACCTGAGGCATTTTTTAATGTAAAATGCTAGTTTACTACAGTGTTCGAGATATTGATATCCTGTTCATATCTGTTTTGGTTTTGACTTTTTGAGAGAGCTGATGTTGGATATCGAAATATTTTGAAATATCGGATATAAAGAAATATATAATATATCATTTATACCAAATGTCCTATCAAATTTTAAATATCTAGACGTATTAAATGTTTTCGATGTCATCAAAGGCTAAAACTAAGTAACTAAATAACTAACAAAAATATTTATCATAACCTCATATCACGATAACAAACTAACAATTATAAAATTAGAAGTACAAATAAAAAACTAGTAATACTAATATTACCGTATCAATATAAAAACTTACTAACCCGACTCAGAAGAAACACTTATTCACCTTTAGCATCCACTATTTCCATATATCTGGAGATATCGATCTATATCATATTGGTCGATATATCAGCCGTTTTTTCTTCAAAAATGATATATATGGCCAATATATGTCAGTTTAGGCATCGAGATATCAGCTGATATCTATAACACTGGTTTACTGTCATACCACATTTTCACCCTATTTTGCCTGATTTTCCGTCTATATGTGTATATTATATGTAGCAGTTATTCTCCTGATTTTTCCGATTATATGCCTATGTTATATAGTAGTTAAGTCAAATTTGTAATCTCCAGTCTCAATGCACATAACATGTTTAATGCCAATAAAACAACAGCAATAACATACCCTTTATCCCAAATTTTGTATAGCCCTACTTCTCTACCAGCTTCTTTACTAAATCCTATCACTTACAATTGATACATCAATTAGTTCATGTTGCACATGTCCAAATCATCTCAATCAATCTTCTCTTTACACACATATCCTTAATTGACAACACCTTAAACTATCCTTAGCTTGCCAAGAAAGTTCAACCATAATTAACTCCAAATTCCTAAAAGGTGCATATTTTTTTTATCATTGATGTACCCCTATTGTGATTAAAATGGACTTGAATCTCCAGTTGACAACTCCTAAAAGGAGCATGTTTTTTATCATTGATGTACCCCTACTAATTGTCAGCCAAGATTAGAATACTGTAGTGGTGTTTTGGAGGACATTTCCTATGCCAACCATATAACACTATGATCCTATCTTTTAACCTGAATGCACTTGGTTCTAGGTTAAAATTCACTACACGTGTTGATTGTCTGGTTCAAACGGTAAACTGAAGGGGAAGTCCAACTTACTCGACAGGGTACTGCCCAGGTCATTGGCATGGCAGCTGTAAATTCATTACTCTCCGGATATGGGAAAGCAGAAGTAATGATGGTTGATGGTTTGGGGCTTCCTGGGATCTATATTGCATTTGCAATCTCTCTCAAATGTTCGGTTTAATTTTTAGTACTTCTTTCAATTTCAGTCGGCTTTTTTTTAGATATGCCTAAATCTTATAGGTCTATGAAATCGGGGAACACTAAAACCTAATGCCATGTCTATCGGACATGAATTCAATACAGATGCCGTAATATAATACACAATCGTGGCTATGTCCGTGCCATATAGTACAACCAAATTCATGTCCGTGTATCTGTTTCTTAGGGTCCAATCCAATTGGTAAGGTCCAGACTCCAGCTTTTTGGATCCACTTTACTTTTCCTTGATAATCCACAACCTTCGTCTGATTTCCTTGTTAATTGCCCAAAACCGAGTTATTCTTCTAGATTCACCTTCCCTCAACTCTACTTTTCCATATTGGCCACCTGTTGTCCATGGATTTTCTTGATTGGTATTAAAGCTTCACTAATTTATCATCAAATAATATGAGAGCTTAGTCTTGTTCTATCCTCGTGATCAACCTTCTAGCTAGCTCGGCTTTGTAGACACTTTGATACTCTCAAGTGTCAATAAAAAAGATGCTGCTTATTTCAAGTAGCTACTACCAACCATGATTTTGTAATATAATTAATGTAAAATCTAAATCCTAAATAAGTATCAATAATTAAGTCGTATCAGAATGTATGTTCTTGACTTCTGTGTACAAGAGTACTGTGTCTTGTGGTCTCGCCCCCATGAGAATATAGTCACTCTAGGTTATAATATGAAATATGACAGTTTTGTTGTTAGCTATTATCTTAGTTTATAGTGGATAATCATTCAGCACCATCTTGTAGTAGATAATGGCTCCACACTTCACACTTGTTGATGATCCTCCACAAATAAAAGCAATTGCATATATATGCATGCAGGATAGTTTTTCCTGATTCGAAGAACATGCATGCCAGTACTTAAGAAACACTGAAACTCTCTTCACGTTGATGAAGTCTTTCACATCTAGTAACTATTGCACACCCGTATGTGCGATTTTGACGATAGCTTTGCCAATTTGTGTTAGGAAAGGCACGTGCCATACGCATTTCTGGCAGCCTCCATATTGAACACCATCGTTTAATACTAGCACTAAAAGCTGTTACTCTGTTGTTCTTGAGCTTGCACTTGGACATGTCTTTCACTTTTCAATCTACCCCAAAGCTAACCTAGGCCCGGGAAAAGAAGAGTGTCAAACAACAGGGTTTGATGTATTGCACCCTTTTTCCCATAGCTCAGGTGATTTGGTGCATGTGTGGTCTCCAGGAGTTCTTGGGGAAAATTCTTACATGAAATGAGCTGAGCAGATTCTACTCGAACTGTGTTCAAATATATGCAAACCAAACTAAATTAGATGCTTTACTTTGAATTGAAAACAACTTAGTCCAAGCTCCCTAGCCCAAGTGGTTAGGGAGGGCGGTTCACTTGGGGGAGGTCCCAAGTTCGAGCCCCCCCGTGGACATGGGATGGCTGGGTGGTCGCGGGACGGCCACCGTCCCAAGCTAGCAGCCTCAAGAAATGGACACACACAAAAAAAAAAATAAAAAAAAAATAAAAAAAATAAAATAAAATTTGAAAACAACTAGTTTAGTAACCACGCCCTCAGCAGCTTGGTCCCTTGAGAACAGCGAATCTTTGATACAGTGAAATGTGAAGCACTAAGGCTTTGTTTGGTTCTCGGAAGGGAAATCAATTCCCTTGTCTTGTCTAAATTAGAACTCATGTCGGGTTTTCTTTCTTGTCTTTGGTAAAATAAGGAAAAGCATTCAAGAAAGACCATTTGATTTCCCTCCCAGTGTTTGGTTGGTACATGAAAGGAAAAAAAAAAAAAAAAAATCAATGTTCCGATAATATCGTTGCATTTTAAAATAAAAACATCATTGAAATCCAAAAGTAATGGGTAAAATAGACAATAACACATTTGAGTATGGCTATTGTCGTCCTAAATTTTCGTAATAAATGTTGGGAAAGGAGAAGGGAAAATCATTCCCATGGGCTCCGAGCCATCTTATCCCCTATTTTTTGCTTTGTCAGGAAAACAGTTTCCAAGTTTGTGGCTACCAAACAAAGGAAAGGAACAACTTTCTTTTCCCGATTCCTTATTCCGTGAACCAAACATGACCTAAAAGCTCTGTTCTAAAAGACGGCCGCCTAGGCCGTGCCTAGAGGCGCCGAGTGCCCGTCTGATGCCTGCTTAGGTGTCCGCCTAGTCCTCCTGACGTCCGACTATGCATGGGATTTTATGAATTTTTTCTACAATTTTTGGTAGATTTTTTTGGATTGTTTTTATTTTTTTGAACCGCCTAGATCTAGGAAGCCGCCTAGGCGGACTAGGCGCTAGGCCGAAGGTGCCCGTCCGACTAGCGTCTAGCGCTTTTCACAACCTTGCCTAAAAAAGAAACTCTTTTCCTGGCATTCTTGTCCTCTGTTTCTACTTTCTGTTGGCCGGCAATGGCGATTCTTGTTATAGACTTATAGTTTTATCGTTTGCTATACTGATTATTCTGCTACATGCCGTAAAGTGTTCCTTTTCTTTTGATTACAGGAACGAGTGAGGCTGCAAAGTTTTTACGTGCAAATGGAATCACACTTTTCAAAGTGCGAGAAGAAACTATCAATTTACTTGGAAAGTCGGAGATGTATTTTTCTTAGTCCTGAACATCCACCATTGACAGAACCAAGCACAAAGGGCACTTGACTGGGCTGTTGACGAGAAAATGAAATCAGGTATTTCTGAAACAATAGGCCTGAGCTGTTCAGTTTCTGTCATCTATACATTAAAAATTAACAAGCAGGGGATTTCATAAACGATCAGTTCAAAAACACCCCAAAACCGGAGAAAAAATCATTACCAAGCAGACCCTTTAAGTACGATAGAAGTGCACCATATGCAGTATATATATATTTTGAGAAAATATAAATTAGTATTTGAAAATTGTAAAGATGATACTAGATGAATTGACCACACTACATATAGCTTTGGATGTATGTACGAGAATCAAATAGATGGTGAATATAGTGGAGGATTGGAACTCAATAAAATGAACCAAATATTGTTAGGGCATGACAAAGGACTTATTTGAACAGTCTAATATGACTGACATGGTTGTAAGGAAATTTGCAGTTTTATGCTCCATTTAACAACTTTATCTTGAATGAAAAAGAGAGGAAAATATGCAATTAGCTAAGTATCAAACTAGTGTTGTAGACTGATTAAGTTGCATTGTGGCATGATCTAAGCAAGAAAATGTGGGCCTACAAGAATACTGAGTGGTACTAATTTCTTTCTGCTGTTGGATGAAGGCTCAACACATGAGCTTTATAAACCAATTAGGCACTTGTATCATTATCAAGGTACTGAAAATAGGATGTCAGTTTCAAAAAGTTGAGATTAGAAAGCTACAGTTGTAAAATGTTAAGGCATAAGACTCCGTACCCTACCAAAATAGTTTAGTATATCCGGCTTATTCAATGTGATCTCCAACCTAACGTGGTTGTTGGATATTTCGAGAAGTATTGTGATCAAAGTTACCTCGATTCTCCATCACGATTGGTATACCGAAACTAGTTTTAGTACTGAAACTCCTAAAAGTTCTTTTGGATTTAGTTGAAATGAGTGAAATTTTTCAGATAATTTTATTGATGGGCTCCTGCTATTACTTATAGAGAGTACACCTCCTCTTCACAATACAACTTCCGATGTGGGACTAAAGTCCCTTATTAGTTCTCAACACTCCCTCTCAAGATGGACGATAGATATTAATCATTCCCATCTTGTTACATAGCTTTGACATACTCAATGAACTAAGACCCTTAGTCAGGCAGTCTGCAACTTGTTCTTCTGAGCGAACATGGTCAATCTTCAGTATCCCTTGTTCCAGCTTCTCCTTGATGAAAAATTGATTGATCTCGATGTGCTTCGTTCTGTCGTGCTGAACTGGATTGTTAGCTATACTTATTGCAGCTTGACTATCGCTCAGAAGACGTAATGGTGCTTCCTTGTCCAGCTTCAACTCTATCAGCAGTGCTCTTACCCACAACAAGTCCGACACTCCCAGAGATATTATGCCTGTATTCTGTTTCAGCTGTCGACCGTTCTTGGATCATGCATGTAGCGGCTCACTACACTCACTGCAAATGAGATATCCGGGCGAGTGTGCCCCAGATAAATCAATCTTCCTACAAGTCTTTGATACCTTTCACGATCAACAGGCTCTCCTGCTTCTGCTCCCTGCTTGCACTTCTGGTCAATTGGAGTTACTGCTGCTTTGCATCCCAGCATCCTTGTCTTATTTTTCTCTAGTGCCCCAAGTTCTTCCATCATTGCAGCTTTCCACCTTAGATTTTTCTTTGCTTCCTGCCAACACTTGGGCAAAGAAGTAGAGTTTAACGATGCAATGAAGGCTCGATAATTTGGAAAAATGTTAGAATAAGACAAGAAGTTGGCAATGTCATGTTCATAATCATCATAACGACGAGGAGCCTTACCCGCATTGATGCGAGAAGATCTCCTTAAAGGAGCAATAAGTGGTGGAGAGGACATACCATCAGAGTCAGAGAGATCCGCATCGGAATCAAAGTGATTCAGTGCGGGGGCAACATCTTCAAGAGCCGGGGCAGGAGTAGACGAGGGACTTGGTATGGTAGGCACTGGACTTGGTACAGTAGGCACTGACACTGGGCACGGCTTCTCCCCCTGCGAAACATATGTATCGTCTTTTTCATCGGAGTCACTGCTATCTCCCCTTTCGTCCAGTTCTCCATGACCAGACACGGGACCGATCCGACTACTACATTTGGACTTATTCTCTCCCCCTCACGTCTAACACCCTCCGTGTTAGGTGTGTCACCAAACGCTGAACCTTCATCTAAACTATAGTATGGTTCCAGTTCTCGGAATGTAACGTCCATGCTTACAAACAGTTTCCGCTCAACCGGGCTCCAACATGCATATCCCTTCTGAGTCGCCGTGTACCCAACAAAGACACATTTAACCGCTCTAGGATCCAGTTTACCAACTCCCGACCTATTATCTTGGACAGAACACACACACCCAAATACTTTCGGTGGAACTGTGTAAGTGGTTACACCAGTAAGTATTTCCAACGGTGTCTTCCAGTCCAATACCTGAGATGGCATTCTGTTGATGAGATAAGAGGCCGTCAAGACAGCTTGTCCCCATAAGTATTTTGGGACATTTATAGCCAGCATCATCGTCCGTGTGACCTCCAGCAGGTGTCTGTTCTTCCGTTCGGCCACACCATTTTGTGCCGGTGTATAGGCACATAAAGTTTGGTGTAGTATTTCATGAGTGGATAAATACTCAGCAACCTTCATATTAGTTACTCTGTCCCATTGTCAGACCGTAAGCACTTAATTTTTAGTGCCATATCGTGTTTCAACCCGGCAATGAAAATCTCGAAATGCCTTAAGGACGTCACTTTTATTCTTCATAAGGTAGAACCAAGTCACGCGAGTATAACAATCAATAAAAGTGACGAACCATCGAAAACCGTTAATACCGGTTGTAGGACAAGGGCCCCATACGTCCGAATGTATCATGTCAAAGGCATCTGAACTTCTATTCCCGGAGCTCACATATGAGCTTCGAATCTGGTATGTTTTTCCAACTCACAAGCATTACAAAATAACTTCTCTTTATTAGCCCTTTGATATAAGGACGGATACATTCGACTAATAACTTTAAAGGAAGAATGCCCGACACGCTGGTGATGGAGGAGCAATTCGTATTCTACACTGCTACGTGAAGCGTCCGATTGTGCGTCTGCTATTAGAGATGCCAATGCTTTGTCCTGTCCGATCTTGTCCAAGTACCATAGCCCCTTATGCCATGTACCAGTCCCTAGTCGCTGTCATGTCCCCTTCTCCTGAAAAGTTACCTTAAGAATGTCAAAAGAAACAATACATTTTAGATCAAGGATAATGGCACTAATAGATATAAGCTTGACATGAAAAGAAGGAGCATGTAAGACATTGTTGAGAGTAAGGGAAGCGGTGCATGCGACAATGCCTTTACCCATTACAGGTCTGGATGTACCATCAGCAGTCTGAATGCTCTCCGACAACGGTAGGTGAGTATAGTCCTGAAACTCACCACGGAACCCCGTGACATGGCGAGATGCCCAGAGTCCACAATCCAACATGGCTGATGGACAGATACAAGAGCACGTGCAGATATACCTATGCTGGGTTGGGCAAAGCAAGTGATGTGATCCACCAAGGTAGATGACGCCCCAGGAGTGACATGACTGTCAGCCGAACCCAGTTTTGTGCCTCGCAACTTCGTAAGGAACTCCCGTTCAAGCGGGGATATTTCTTTCAGTTGATTGTCTCTCCCTTCCTCCGCCAGATGTGCTTTGTGTCCTTCAAAATAATCTCCCCTTCTACCAACATATCCTCCTCTACCACCACGACGTCCTCCACGTCCCCGTCTGCGATCACTAGACTGACTTTGCAGGGGTTTTGGACAAAATTTGATGTAATGTCCGGAGTCACCACAGTTGTAACACACACCACTCACAGATGGAGGCTGAGTGAAGGCAGCAAGGGCAAACTTTTCAACCGTGGCTTGGTCCCCCTGGAAGGAGCCCTTGTTGGACATCAACTTTAATTGAGATTCTTCCTGTGTCATGACAGCTATAGCTTCCTCCAAGGCTGGAAGTGTGGGTTGGGACATGAGAATATTCCTTCTCTACTCAAACACAGGGTTGAGCCCCTTCAGGAAATTCATCATTCGTTGTCGCGAAATATAAGCCAGGAACGTCTGAAAATACTTCGCAAATGCCGGTTCGATTTGTGCATCTTCCATCCCAAGAGGATCATAGTAATCCAGATCAGATCAGTACTTCTTCAACAGGGCCGCGTACTCAGAGATGGTACGGTCATCTTGGGATACCCTATCAAGTACATCCTGAAGTTGGAAGACCCGCATAGGGTTTCCCGAGCCTGAGTACATATCCTTCAAAGTCCGCCATATATCAGCGGCAGCCTCCATCGCCTCGACATTGCCCGACACCTGGTCGCACAGCGGAAGCTTGGTCGGCCCATAACCCACAGCGCCCCGGACCTGACCTCCCTCCCGGACGCCAGCCCCCCCCGATCCACTATTCCAGCTCCTTTTCCCCCCTCCCGGACCTGCTGTACAGCGCCCCGGACCACCCCTCCCTCCCTGACGCCAGCCCCCCACCCCTCGATCTACTATTCCAGTACGCCCCCAACCCGAACCTGCCCCCCCCCGGACATGCTGTGTAGCGTCTCGGACCTGCCCTTCCCCCGGACCTGCTGTGCAGCTCCCCCGGACCTGCTGTGCAGCTCCACCGGACCTGCTGTGCAGCTCCCCCGGACCTGCTGTGCAGCTCCCCCGGACCTGCCCCCCTCCCGGAATTGCTGTGCAGCGCCCCAGTTTTTTGCACCTTCTTTGGAAGTGCTTACAAAAGTTCATTATTTTTGCACAGCTCCTACTCAGAGTTCTGGAAATATCGATCATGAACGAAGTCACGGTCCAACTGGTTATGCTTGCACTATCTACCCTCGTCATCATGACGCGGTTCTAATTGCTCGTATGCCTGAAGAATTTTTGTGAGGAGGCCACTTGTTGTTCTCCCTTGGTCTCTATAGTTGATGACATAGACACCCAAGATCAGGCCACCCAGCAGTTAACAGACAACGACGAAGACGACGACTAGGGATACAACAAGACCTCCCTACTCACAGTTGAAGACGCCATGGATTCTATCAGTGGTAAACTGACGGCAGAAGAGATGAAGGCCCTGGTTGATAAGATCTTATCAAAGAGATTAACCGAGGCAACCCCACGGGTGACCCATACTGATGTGGATTCGTCACCCTACAAAATAGGAAAGTTGGAAAAGCTGGAGACAAAGTTGGAAGGAACGTCCAACTACTTGAAATGGTCGAGGCAGACGATACGGATGCTGAAGGGACGTGGCTTGGTTGGCTATGTCAATGGACAAATGAAGACGCCATCCGATCCCTCCTCAAAGGAGTTTGCTATCTGGAAGATTATCAACAACGTCGTAGCTGGGTGGTTGACAACCTCCTTGACCGACCAGGTGTCGAGAAATATCGAGGCGATGGAGGCTGCCGTTGATATATGGCAGACTTTGAAGGATATGTACTCAGGCTCGGGCAACCCTATGCGGGTCTTCCAACTTCAGGATGAACTTGATAGGGTGGCCCAAGACGACCATACCATCTCTGAGTACGCAGCCCTGTTGAAGAAGTACTAGTCTGATCTGGATCACTATAATCCTCTTTGGATGGAAGATGCACAAGTTGAACCGACATTTGTGAAGTATTTTCAGACATTCCTGGCTTATATTTTGCAACAGCGAATGATGAAGTTCCTGAAGGGGCTCAACCCTGTGTTTGAGCAGAGAAGAAATATTCTCTTGTCCCAACCCACGCTTCCAGCCTTGGAGGAAGCTATAGCTGTCATGACACAGGAAGAAGCTCAATTGAAGTTGATGCCCAATAAGGGCTCCTTCTAGGGGGACCAAGCCACGATTGAAAAGTCTGCCCTTGCTGCCTTCACTCAGCCTCCATCTGTGAGTGGTGTGTGCCACAACTGTGGTGACTCCAGACATTACATCATATTTTGTCTAAAACCCTTGCGAAGTCAGTATAGTGATCGCAGACGGGGACGTGGAGGACGTCGTGGTGGTAGAGGAGGATATGCTGGTAGAAGGGGAGATTATTTTGGAGGACACAAAGCACAACTGGCGGAGGAAGGGGAGACAATCAACTGGCAGAAATAACCCCGCTTGAGCGGGAGTTCCTTGCGAAATTGCGAGGCACAAAGCTGGGTTCGGCCGACAGTCATGTCACTCCTGGGGCGTAATCTACCTCGGGGGATCACAACACTTGCTTTGCCCAACCTAGCACAGGTATACCTGCACG
The DNA here is from genome assembly GCA_029216955.1 of Iris pallida. Taxonomy (NCBI): domain Eukaryota; kingdom Viridiplantae; phylum Streptophyta; class Magnoliopsida; order Asparagales; family Iridaceae; genus Iris; species Iris pallida. The sequence goes on along the minus strand of JANAVB010009398.1, from coordinate 21,274,425 downwards.
TGCTCTTGCATCTGTCCATCAGCCAGGTTGGATTATGGACTCTGGGCATCTCGCCATGTCACGGGGTCCGTGGTGAGTTTCAGGACTATACTCACCTACCATTGCCGGAGAGTATTCAGACTGCTGATGGTACCTCCAGACCTGTAATGGGTAAAGGCACTGTCGCGTGCACACTGTCACTCCCCGTTCCCAGAATACATATTTTAATATATGTACTGCTTGAATGTATTTATTTAATATTTATCATGTATTTGTTATGTATTTAATTCCTTTAATTTCTCGCTAAACATTTTTTTGTATTTTATTTTCTGCTTTAATTTTGCTCTTGGGTTCGGCTTGGGTTGGTTTGTTTTGGGTTAGGGTGGTTCATAATGAACCCAACCCCTACCATCATTTCCATTTAAAGCCCAACCACTTTCTCTCTCTTCACTTATTTTTTATTTACTCTCATTCTTCTTCCTCATAACTCTCTCCACCTACCAAGAGCTTAGGCAAGTACATCTTGCTTTTACATGAGAACCCATTTTTATGGTTCATTTATCTTTATCTCGTGATTCTTAGATAGTTTAGAACTTGACATTTTGCATTTTGAAAGTTTTATTTTTGTAGATCTAGAAATTTGCCATTTTTGGATTTAGTGGATTTGATCTACCAAACTTTTTTATTTTCAAGTTTTGATCGTCCAGGTTGTTGAAATTTGTGTTATACCCCATTTTTGATCTATGGAAGTCCCATTTCCAGCTTGGATTGAAGGTTTCATGGAAATTAGAGTTCTAGAGGTTCTCTACGCCCACGTTTTTATGTACCCGCGTAGTACCGAGCTCTACGCCCACGATCATTCGTGTCAGCGTAAATCTGGATTACGCAAGTCTACTCTGGCTTGGCGTAATTCCGTTACACGTATTTATTCACACGTAACATTATTCTCTTATGCGTATTCATTCATGCGTAAACTTTAACTCTTTGCGCGTACAAGTTTTACGCGTAACAGTTTTCCTTTACGCGTATTCATTCATGCTTAAACTTTAACTCTTTGCGCGTACAAATTTTATGCGTAACAGTTTTCCTTTACGCGTATTCATTCATGTGTAAATTTTAACTCTTGCGCGTACAAGTTTACGCGTAACGTTACTCCTTTACGCGTACTTTCTTTATGCGTGTATTTCCCTTGGCGTACTCCTTGGGTGCATGGCACCCCTTATTATATCCTTACGCCTTTTTGATATGAACTCGATATAATCATGATTTGTTAATATTTTAATACATATTGTTGTGTGGAGTGTGCCCTGTGTCTCGATTGGTTTATGGATACCCAGTATGACTGGAACCTAACACTGAGAGTTTTAGACTCGACCATACTAAATACTAGTTTGACTTTCATGCCTTATCATTAATTGACATTGATTATTACCTCAACTAATGATTGATCATGCGTTCCTAGTTGGAACTAAGAGACTGGCTAGTCGTCTTATTGAAATTGAATGAGACACATTCTTATATTAACCATGAACCATTTCAATCGACTAGCCAATCCAAAACATTGGCATATGGATACGTGGAGACTGTAATGACCCGCTCCGCCCTAGCGGAACGCCGATTCAAACGACAAGTGCAACGACTCAAATGAGCCGTCGACTCGAAGAGTTGTGTCGACCCGATGAAGAATCGATGCAAGGCTTACATTGGCCCGTCAAAGAGGAATCCAGACTCAGACTTTCAAAGGCGCACTCGGAGTATCGCCCGGCCGATGCAAACATAGCTAAGGTGGGTGGCTCCGATGAACCCGTCTTTGCTTAGCCTAGACACATAACAATACGGACACTATTGCTAGAATCGCTAGGCGATAACACCGCGCATGCTAATAAATGACTCAACGCACCTAGCTAAGGGAATAATCCCATCTTGTATGCTTGTATAGAATATGGAAAAGAACATAGAAAATGTGAGAACTCTCGCAACGTGCTCCACGCTCGTGCTAAGGCATAAGCTTACGTTCAAGTTTCCTATGCATTCAACAATAAAATAATGAATGGTTTACAACAATGAAACGAAAGACTATCGACATAGTCGTTCCGAGTAGAGTATAGCAACATTGGAAGACTATGGGACCGATGGGTCGCCAAGGCGACTCCCGCACGGGGAGTTACATAATGTATGAACGAATGAATAAGTGAACGAATAAGTGAATGAATGAATATGTGAATGAATCAATGAATGAACGGACAAGTGAAAGAAAGAAAGGAAAGAATGAATAAAAGATAAGAAAGAAAGGAATGGTTAGCGACAGGTATGACAGAAATGTGCATCGGGGCTCGCTACCCGCGCTGCACGGATGCTGCCGCTAACCTGGTCGATAACGTATTAAGGCTAAGGGTTAGCCTACGGCTCAGAGACAGCCGTTAAATTAAAATGACAAACAAAATGAAATGGTCGTGGACAGTCCCATCGTATACGGGAGGTGGGAGAAATAAGGGATTCCAGCGGCATGATCAAAGGGAGGATCGTGGCCGGCCTAGACGGAATCAAAATGGCTTACTGTCCAGGCTGGGTGTGGGCTTGGCCACCCAGGAGACGTAAGTGCGGGATATTTTAAAAGACTATCAGGGTGTTCCAGCCGCACGCTATGATAGGTGAGAAATTACCAAGGAAAAAAGGGTCCAAAATGGCTTGTGGTGCCAGCGACCGGTGCATATAGATTAAGTGGACTTTGCTGGTGACAATCCACGTGCAAGTCCTTGCATTGAAACAAAGTAGTCTAAGTTAACTAAATGAAGTGCCTTATGAACAGGCTTGAAATGTAACACACCAAAGGATAAAGAGTACTTCGTGAAATTGAGTTAGAAAACACGGCTACGTAGCGCTAGGACCTGAGGCAGGGACACACCCTTGGCATTGAAAGTTTATATGAATTGTTGACTAACTTGGTTTACTTTGGACAGGGAAGGCCGGACGGTAAGTATGGGTAAAGTCGTGCATGTATTTCCATACGACACTTGAATTCGGCAACACGAGATATGCTATGAAATATGCCATGAAACTGACCCTAAGGCAAGATTAGAAAGATAATTAATGATAGATGGTGCACAAAAGTAAATAGAACGTGTTGGTAATGATAGCATTGTGGGCGAGCTAGCCTCCCCACCAGTGCATAACAATGTACTGGTAACCCTACAGTTTGCTTGCAGGATGCAGAAGACGTCTTCGGGTGCGGAGCTTCCCTCGAACGTGCTAAGGCACGGAGCCAACTCTGGAGCCTTGGAGCGTTGGAAGGAGCTGAAGCACCCTATACAGGACATAACGTATCGGAACATCGCCATGAATCATTACACCATGTAAGCCACTTGGCACGCCTTTTATGTTTCAGAGAGAGAGAACTTGAGCGACTTGTAAACTCGGCCTAGCGTCGCTTGTAAACTTCTTAAAAATGAATAAAGAGTTTGAATTCGCTTCAACTTGTGTTCATTTACTTTCCGCTGCAAATGGGGACACTCTGTGCGACTCTGTGGCCTAGCTCAAATCGGCCGTTTCTGGAGATTAGCCTTGTACGGGCGCAATCTAGGCCTGTGCGGCATCACACCTTAGCGAGGACGATCGCTCCTGCGGGAGCGGGGCATGACAGAGACTTCAACTTATTTTCTACAAAAAGCAGCATGTGTACCTTACAGTCAAGGCATGATTATTTCGTGGGTCGGTTTGATTGTTGCATTACGCTATGTAAGACCTACAACCTAACCGCACGGGCATCGTTGTAGAGTTATGCATGTCGTACTCTGTATGAAAGTACTCATTCTGAATGACCGTGATCCACGGCATGAGATTTAAATTAAACATAGGGACTATTAAGTTAAATAAAATAATGATTGCATGGAGAGAATGGATTCTCGAGTTCTTATATGGCAGCCATCTCAGACAATTAGTGCCCTGACATGCCGGCTAGTTCCCACAGATACTACAAACCTGCCACACGGGCAGAGAGTGGTATCTGTTTTTATTTTGTATATATTGATGACGGGTATCCCGCTGGGATACGTCTAATTCATGATTGACGCAATTGATTATTGGGTATACTAGTCTTGCGTGTACATTGTAAGAACTGAAGAATACCTTATTGCATATTTCCAGGACAACTTGGAACTTACAGTTAGGAAGCCGTAATAGTTGTATTGTCGTTTAAATTGATTTGTTTGTGTACTGTACTTACTCCGTTAACTACTGAGATGATCAGAATGTCAGGACATGACGGGTCAACTTCTGTCCTTGTTTGGTTGGGAAGTTGGCTTGGAGTGTCATGATGTTGTGTGAACCCCAGTAGCAAGCAGAGAACTATGTATCATATTATTAACCCTTATCACTGGTTTTAATTCTTCATGTCGTGCTTCCTTGTGGTACTTGCTATTAGAGGTCTAACCTCTCTGGTTTTGCATGGCCAGATTTAGAGCCAGCTCCTGAGGACTCAGCTTACTTCTACCTCCACGATGGTCAATACTAGAGGGATGATCGCGGAGGACACGAATGGGTTCCTTGCTTCCCTGCTTGTTTTACTACTTACTTTACTTTTGCCGCTTGGCACCGACATGTTGGTCGGACTATCTTGCACCTACTTTTACATAATTATAACTAAGTCAGGCTGCAGCTGATAACGATTGTGTATACCTTGTCATATCATTTGGCTATGTTTTGTAAAGCCATATCTCAAGAACATTTTAACTGAGCGTTTGGGACGCCTTACTGCTTTAACTTACATGTTCTCTATTACTGCTTCTTATAATTTGAATGATTGAGACAATAGATGTTGAATAACCCTAGTGAGACTTTCATGTAGTATGCATCCCCTCGTCTTTTAGACAACATTGATCGTATTATACGGTATTCATCTACCCGTAATACGTAGCTGGCTGAGTTATTCTCTCGCTCTCCGGTATTCTGGTTCTGGGGCATGACAAGGTTTTAGTGGTAGCCCATGCAGGTCTAATTTTAGACTTGTGGGGTGTTTTAATTTATAGAATGTCTCAATCACACATGTTCTCCCTTGATCTCATGATTCATTACTCTCGACCCTAGCTTGACATTCCGATATCCTTTGACTTCATTGATCTTTCTGTCCAATCGTTTGATTGTTCTCTTGTCCCTTTTCTTAGGGGTACCTCGTCCGTATCGGTCAGAGCTGGACAACAACAACAAGGGCAACACGAACAACCTGACCATGTTGATCAGCAATAATGGCCAGTACTACCTCAAGAGACCATCCAAGAAGAGGTGATAGTGGAACCAGCAGCTGGACCGCAGTATCCGAAGGTTCCAACACCACCAACAGTTCCACCTACCCGCGTGGAAGTAGACACACCAGCCCTTCTGGAGATCATAAGAGGGATGATGGCTACTTAGCAACATCAGATGTTGGCCCAGCAACACATGCACACTCAGCTGCAAGAGCAGAATGTGTTGCTCAACCAAGGATTGCAAACGGCTTTGGAAAGAGGAGTGAGGACAGATTCATGAGCATCAACCAGGTTCTGCAAGTACAATCCTCGTCGTTTCGAGGGCACGGAAGATGTCATTTCAGCAGATGCATGGCTTAAGGATACCGAGGCTATTCTGACAGCAGCTAAGGTACCGACGGACGAACGTGTGGATCAAGTGAAGCTGTTACTTCAGGACCTCGTACGGGATTGGTGGGAATCGGAAGAAGTGGGCATCAGACGTCCTATAGCTTGGGATAATTTTACTACAAGGTTCAAGATGAAGTACTATGGAGTTGTGGCACAGTTCGAGCTACAGCAGAAGTTTATCAACCTCAAGTAGGCCGACAAGATAGTGGATGCTTATGCAGCAGTGTTCTACAGACTGAGTAGGTTTGCCCCAGAGATGGTAGCAACAGAGAGCCAGAGGGCTATGAGATTTCAGCAAGGATTCCATCTTGAACTCTTGTAATTGATAGAGGGGCACAACTACCAGACTTTCGATGAGGTATTGACGGCAACCCAGAGGCATGAGATCACAATCCAGACGATCACATCAAGGACTGAAGGTCAGAAGAGATCTCACAATCAGATTGAAAGAGGAGGGGGAGTAGCGCCCCAGATAAAAACACCATCTTCTTGCGTTTGTATTTACGATGTGGCGATGCGAGGGCCAGCACCACCAACAAGGCAGCAGCAGCAGCAGAGGAAGAACCAGCAACCCCCAGTGGGCTGTAACTATTGTGGGAAGGCAGGGCACACTAGAGGTGTGTGTTGGGCATTGAACGGACAATGTTTGATATGTGGAATTCCAGATCATCAGGTTTCCACCTGTCCTATGAATTCGAGGTCAGGAGGACTAGTACAACAATTTCCTGCTCTACCAGCACCTGGGGCAGGCCAGTATCAAGGACCAGCGGTAACAGTGAGACCGCTGGCACAACGCCCGTTGATGTCACAGGCTCAGATGTTTCGGCAGCAGGGACCGCCGATGCAGCAACAACAACAAAGACCACCCCAGCATCACCAAGGCAGGAGCCAACAACAATACCAGGCTAGGCCGCAGTATGGGAACCAACAAGAAGGCCGAGGGCAGGCATTCAATCTGTCCTTGGAAGAAGCATTGGCATCGGAAGATGTTGTGGTAGGTAACATTCTCGTCGTCTCATATCCTGCAGTAGCATTATTTGATTCGGGAGCATCGCACTCATTTATATCTGCACAATTTGCGACACGACTAGGAATGGAATTCGAGATATTGCCAGGAAGGTTGAATATACTCACTGGTAATGGGCTCGCAGGAGTTAGTAGAGTTATTCTAGCGTGTAGAGTTGTAGTGTGCGGGCGTCCCTTACCCGCCAGGTTGATAGAATTTCCTATAAGAAATTTCGATGTTATCTTAGGCATGGACTGGCTGAAAGACAGTTGTGCCATAATAGATTGTCGTAGAGGGAGTGTATCTTTTAATATCCCAGGCATGGAGCGGTTCACCTTAGTCAGATCAGGGGCAACTCAACAAGAAGAAGGAAAAGTAGCGACAATGGAAGAAGTTCAAGTCCCGAAGGTAGTTGAAGAGTTCATTGAAGTGTTTCTCGAAGAACTTCCAGGTCTACCACCGGTTAGGGATATTGAGTTCAGTATAGAATTGGCACTTGGAACTAAACCGATATCAGATCGAGCTTACAGAATGGCAAATTTAGAGCAGGCTAAGGTGTATCAGCACATAAAGGAACTGAAGGCAAAAAAGTTCATTCGAATTAGCGAATCACCATGGGCAGAGTCACGCCCCGCTCCCATAGGAGCGATCGTCCTCGCTAAGGTGTAATGCCGCACGAGCCTAGATTGCGCTCGTGCAAGGCAGGTTCCATAATAGCCGATTACAGCGGCTGCGACGGGGTCGTCGCACAGAAGTCCCAAGTAGAGACAATAAATACGCAGCAAAAATTTAGAACAAAACACAAGTTACTCAAAAGATGATCTTTATTGATATCGAAACAATGGTTATATTGGGGGCGCAAGGCCAAGTTTACAATCACTCAAGCTCACTCTTTTCACTTTATAAGTCACTCTGCTCTCTCTCATCTATCGGTACAATACTTGAATCCAGCGGAAGCTTCGGAAGGCGATGTCCATACATTATGTCCCGTATAAGTCTTCAATTCCATGCGGCCGCACGCTTCGAATCGCCAAGGAACTCCATGCCTCGACGCATCCAAGCGAGCTCCGCGCCACGAGCTTCTACCTGTGCCTGCACATAGAAATTGTGTGGGTGTCAGTACTCAACTGTACTGGTGGAGTGAGCTTCTCGCCCACCCATACAAAACCAACACGCTTTATTTACATTGTGCAATACAAGCCCCTTTACGATTGTCTTTCTAGTCTTGCCTTAGGATCGATTTTAGGACCGACGCCTTGGTCTATTTTGCGTCTCTAGACCGCCACCGTGCCTTGCACTAATAATGTACTCATACTTTACCGCTAGACTTTCTCGTTCCAATAACGTTAACTTATCGTCTCGTGCTTGCCTTTCGTGCCATACTCAGGGACGTAACGACTAGGTTGTGTCAAATACTTGCCCGTGCCTCAAACATCGAGGTCGTGCCTCGCAGCATAACCTGACTTATCCAAACTCACCTTACAGCCCTTCTCGACTTAACGTGCAACGACTAACCAAACTTGTGGAACCGGTATTGAGAACTCAAGTACGACGCCATATCTCGTGCCGAAGCACGTGTCTTTACGTATAGCCGAATCGTAGGCTTTATAATACCTTGGGTGCAACCGAGCACACATTTCACTATTCAACGCATACCGTGCTTACATTTTTCTTTGTTACAACCGACACCGTGCATGCGGATTTGCCGCTTAGCATGCCAATTATCTATATGAAAGGCCACTGGCATGACAAGCCATCGCGGACATAGCTCGGGTAGGCGGCGGGTCCTTCAGCGCAGGTAGCGAGTCCCGTTGAAAGCCCCCGACTACCCACGCAATAAAAGCATGCACTGCTATAACGTCTACCTCCTAGGACGACTGGGCCCGGTGCCCCGACGTATAACCAGTCTAGGCAGAAATCATTGTCGACAAGGTGTCCAATGACCACGCACCTACGGGACATCTAGACTCACATAAATGCATGGCCTACTTGTTGGTACGACCGGAACTATACTTAGCAACTCGTGTTTGAATCACACTTGGCATAACGTGCCTCGGGACCGCGAGACTCCCAACCGAGGGACCGCCTCGAACTTTTTAACGTGGATAGGAACGCGAGACTCCAAACCAAGGGACCGCCTCGAATACTTAACGGGGATAGGAACGCGAGACTCCCAACCGAGGGACTGTCTCGAATACTCAATGTGGATAGGAACACGAGACTCCCAACTGAGGGATTGCCTCGAATACTTAACGTGGATAGGAACGCGAGACTCCCAACCGAGGGACCGCCTCGAAATACCTTAACGTGGACAAGACGCGAGGCTCCCAACCGAGGGACCGCCTCAAACTTCTTTGAACTCGAGGGAACGACTACAATGTAGTCTTCCAACTTGACTTGAACAAAACGTGTTCCTTAAGTGCCATAGGCCGTGGCTAACTTTACATCATGCCAACAGTGGCTCGTGCCTTTAACTGACTTACGTCCTATGCAACGCTATCACCCGAGTCATATGTTATATGACGGCACTCGAGATCGTGGGACTATTTAACTTGACAACCGCAGAAAGAGCGGGACGGCACTTGGAATGACTTAGGTCGATCGGCATAAGTTGCCTAACTTGCTCAAGCCTATAACATAACTCAAGGGACGAGCCAAGGCTATGCCAAGCCTTGCGCAGTGGAAACGTACATACTTTAACGAGCATTTACGCGGCGACGCCTATGACTTAGGCTAAATCATCGTTTGTGTCGAATACCAACTTTTTCCTCTCTCAAGCCACGGGACGAAGGATCGAGTGTCGTTTTCAAAGCATACCGTGTACCAACTCTGATCCGACTGTAGGATATTTTCCATGTTCTAAACTTGATTCGATCCGTCGGGATAATTCCCTTTAGCTATGTGGGTTCGTCTCTTTTATTATTAAGCCTACTTGTGCAAGTTAAAAACACACGAATTATTAAGTGAAGGCTGAGATGAGGCAAGTTCACCGAAACTATCCCACCTGAGCGATGTCTTCGAGTCGACGTTGTAAGGCCAAGTCCGAACGCCGTCGGCGTTTTGATTCCTCCGATTGACTTTGCGGGACGGGGCACTACAACATACACCACTCAGAACAAATCTCGTCCTTGAGACTTTCCTGAAGACAAACCATCCTACCATTTCCATGGCCAAGACTTAATCGTATACACTCCGCCTACGCGTTTCTTCGATTCCGAGCCACACTCGCACTTATCGCTAACTTAGTTGTAAGGCACACCAACCGATCAACCAATATTCGAATTCGTCTCAATTCAATGATCGCGTTACCGTCAACATTTCTTCGAAACTTATGATTTCAAAATCCACAACACTTTTCCGTTCCTCAAGTCTCACTTGATTCAACGTATCACTTAGTTGGATCGTGCACATATTCTAGGCGTCCCCAAAATACATGCATTTCAGCCAAGCCTCGTGATAGAGAATCCGCCATCACCACTCGAGTCGGATCGTGCACATATTCGGGCGTCCCTGATATACGTACATGTCATCCGAGACTCGCGAGTGGTGCCTCCGTAACTACTATCGCTTCGCGCTCGAACGTCTGTCTAACCGCTAGGCTATGTCTTTTCGTCAGTACTGGAATCATAGTTCCCAAACAACGATATCAACACTGACCCCATCCTAAGGTCAAACCAAATCGATGGTACGGGATTTTCTACCCAAGCTCGTATCACTCCGATTTCTAAACATCGAGCATCGATTTCCTACACACATCCTAATGTTTGCCGCATGGGGTCCGAGTCGTTTAGTAAAACCGTCCTACGACGACTTACATTTCAACCAATTCCACGTCGTATCAATATCGTTCATTTATCAAACCGTTTTGCATAGTCTATCTCTTCGAACACGTTCGACATAATTCGCCTATCAATCTTTCCAAGTCAAGCACGCTACGACACGATTCATCGCAAAACTATAATTCATATTTAATACTTCCAAAATCATCTATTCCAATTCACGTAATCGATCACAAGGTCGTCCGACTTAACAATATGCCACGCTCCGATCTCACGCGAGTCCGATTATCCACGGTGGGCACGAATCACCATGCACGCTCCCGCGAGATAATTATTCTCATCGGGACGTAACTCTTGTTTGTGTCTAGACTAGTTCATTTTTGATGCGCGGATTGGACCTACTCAATCCTCAAGTTTTATTCAATCACCAATCATAAGTTCTAACATTCTCGAGTTCTCCTTCGCATCAAGCCAACAAGTCGAGACAATCAAAGTTATCGCGTCCTGATTTTTCGAGTTTGATCATTCCCGCGACATGAATCACCATGTCAGCGCTCACGCGGAACGATCGCCCCAAATTCGACGCAACGCATGTGCGAGGCTAGAGTTGCGCTCGCACAAGACAAGAATATCGACGCTGTGGTTATCCGCGTAATCATCAAGATACGATCACTTTCATCCAACATTCGCCTCAACCAAAGTCCTAAGTATTGCATCCATTTGGAACGATAACACTTGCACGATCGTCATTTACCGTGTCAGATTACCCCCGAGTTATCACATATCGTCTTTGATACGCCTCAATGCCATCGACGATACGCGTAACCTGACGATCTTTTTTTACAACGAACTTCGAGTCGTACGAATGATGCTATCGTCCGACTGGATAATCTCCTCGAATCGTTCACCACATCAATTTCTTCAACCCAAATTCACGTATCGTTTATCCGTCTATCTTAAGTCATCGACTAACGTATTTCCTCAATTCGCATCATTCCTTGCTAACTCAAACCATCGAGCACATCGATTTCAATCCTCAGAGTCATTTACGTAACTTCAAGTTTCAACTTTTCATGCACGCTATCTACCTGCCGTGCTAACTTTTCGTATACGATCCGTATCAATTTCTTCAATTCGATTCGAACTCAATCGTTTTCGTATTTCATACTCGTGCAATCCTCAATCTTTCGCTCTAATGATTTCCAAGACGGACCATACACCACTCGGGATTCGAGTCATCCAATCTTAGTCCAAATCACGTTCGCGTTATTCGCTAAGACATGTTTCGAATTCGTTCGACGAATCTCTAGCGTAATCGTTCACGTCGCATCGACGCACTAAGTCATTCGTACTATTCCTCAAAATCCAAAACAATTTTTTGTGTACGTCTAAGCGTTAGTCCAATAGCGCTTCTATCGATGTACACTCTACGTGTATCCCCATTCTCGATCGAGCGATACTTAATATCGGTTGTGACTCGTTTGCACCAAAAGGTCGAGGTGTGCGATACACGGCACAACTTAGCCAAAAGGTCGTGCGCATGGCCATCCCGTATGGACTATACTCCGAATCTGTGTGGTCATTTGCTCATGTAGGACTCGTTAGGCACGCATGCGACTTTCTAACTTTAGCATGCATTTTTCTATCAACTCAAGGTCGGCACCGTTCGGCCCAAAGGCCTACCAACGTATCCGGCGATGGCCTACCGATACGTTCGATGGAACGCTTGTACGAGCTTTTGAAAATATTAGACTTATTGTATGGACATCTCGTGGGACAATCGAGAGAGAGCGCACCAACGATATCAACTTTGCAGAAGCGACATTCAGAGTTCGCGAAAACATCAGAGTTAAAGAATTCAATCGATAGTCCAAGGACATAAAGCCGTGCTCTGATATCATTAAGTCACGCCCCGCTCCAGTAGGAGCGATCGTCCTCGCTAAGGCGTGATGCCGCACGAGCCTAGATTGCGCTCATGCAAGGCGGGTTCCATAACGGCCTATTACAGCGGCTGCGACGGGGTCGTCGCACAGAAGTCCCAAGTAGAGACAATAAATACGCAGCAGAAATTTAGAACAAAATACAAGTTACTCAAAAGATGATCTTTATTGATATCGAAACAACGGTTACATTAGGGGAGCAAGGCCAAGATTACAATCACTCAAGCTCACTCTTCTCACTTTATAAGTCACTCTGCTCTCTCTCATCTCTCGGTACAATACTTGAATCCAGCGGAAGCTTCGGAAGGCGATGTCCATACATTATGTCCCGTATAAGTCTTCAATTCCATGCGGCCATACGCTTCGAATCGCCAAGGAACTCCGTGCCTCGACGCATCCAAGCGAGCTCCGCACCACAAGCTTCTACATGTGCCTGCACATAGAAACTGTGTGGGTGTCAGTACTCAACTGTACTGGCGGAGTGAGCTTCTCGTCCACCCATACAAAACCAACACGCTTTATTTACTTTGTGCAATACAAGCCCCTTTACGATTGTCTTTCTAGTCTTGCCTTAGGATCGATTTTAGGACCGACGCCTTGGTCTATTTTGTGTCTCTAGACCGCCACCGTGCCTTGTACTAATAATGTACTCATACTTTACTGCTAGACTTTCTCGTTCCAATAACGTTAACTTAAGTCTCGTGCTTGTCTTTCTTGCCATACTCAGGGACGTAACGACTAGGTCGTGTCAAATACTTGCCCGTGCCTCAAACATCGAGGCCGTGCCTCGCAGCATAACCTGACTTATCCAAACTCACCTTACGGCCCTTCTTGACTTAACGCGCAACGACTAACCAAACTTGTGGAACCGGTGTTGAGAACTCAAGTACGACGCCATATCTCGTGCCGAAGCACGTGTCTTTACGTATAGCCGAATCGTAGGCTTTATAATACCTTGGGTGCAACCGAGCACACATTTCACTATTCAACGCATACCGTGCTTACATTTTTCTTTGTTACGACCGACACCGTGCATGCGGATTCACCGCTTAGCATGCCAATTATCTATATGAAAGGCCACTGGCATGACAAGCCATCACGGACATAGCTCGGGTAGGCGGCGGGTCCTTCAGTGCAGGTAGCGAGCCCCGTTGAAAGCCCCCGACTACCCACGCAATAAAAGCATGCACTGCTATAACGTCTACCTCCTAGGACGACTGGGCCCGGTGCCCCGGCGTATAACCAGTCTAGGCAGAAATCCTTGTCGACAAGGTGTCCAATGACCACGCACCTATGAGACATCTAGACTCACGTAAATGCATGGCCTACTTGTTGGTACGACCGGAACTATACTTAGCAACTCGTGCTTGAATCACACTTGGCATAACGTGCCTCGGATCGCGAGACTCCCAACCGAGGGACCGCCTCGAACTTCTTAACGTGGATAGGAACGCGAGACTGCCAACCGAGGGACCGCCTCGAATACTTAACGGGGATAGGAACGCGAGACTCCCAACCGAGGGACCGCCTCGAATACTCAATGTGGATAGGAAAGCGAGACTCCCAACCGAGGGACCGTCTCGAATACTTAACATGGATAGGAACGCGGGACTCCCAACCGAGGGACCGCCTCGAAATACCTTAACATGGACAGGACGCTAGGCTCCCAACCGAGGGACCGCCTCAAACTTCTTTGAACTCGAAGGAACGACTACAACGTAGCCTTCCAACTTGACTTGAACAAAACGTGTTCCTTAAGTGCCATGGGCCGTGGCTAACTTTACATCGTGCCAACCGTGGCTCGTGCCTTTAACTGACTTACGTCCTACGCGTCGCTATCACCCAAGTCCTATGTTATATGACGGCACTCGAGGTCGTGGGACTATTTAACTTGACAACCGCAGAAAGAGCGGGACGGCACTTGGAGTGACTTAGGTCGATCGGCATAACTTTCCTAACTTACTCAAGCCTATAACATAACTCAAGGGACGAGCCAAGGCTATGCCAAGCCTTGCGCAGTGGAAACGTGCATGCTTTAACGAGCATTTACGCGGCGACGCCTATGACTTAGGCTAACTCATCGTTTGTGTCGAATACCAACTTTTCCCTCTCCCAAGCCGCGGGACGAAAGATCGAGTGTCGTTTTCAAAGCACACCGTGCACCAACTCTAATACGACCGTGGGACATTTTCTATGTTCTAAACTTGATTCGATCCATCGGGATAATTCCCTTTAGCTATGTGGGTTCGTCTCTTTTATTATTAAGCCTACTTGTGCAAGTTAAAAACACACAAATTTTTAAGTGAAGGCTGAGATGAGACAAGTTCACCGAAACTACCCCACCTGAGCGATATCTTCGAGTCGTCGTTGTAAGGCCAAGTCCGAACGTCGTCGGTGTTTCGATTCCTCCGATTGACTTTGCGGGACGGGGCACTACAGGCAGCACCAGTGGTACTTGTAGGGAAGAAGGATGGGTCATCAAGATTGTGCATTGACTACAGAAAGCTCAACGTAGCAACAGTAAGGAACAAGTACCCACTACCAAGGATCGATGACTTGTTTGATCAGTTGAGTAAAGCAAGGGTTTTCTCCAAGATAGATCTTCGATCAGGGTATCATCAAGTCAGAGTTCGGAAAGAGGATATTCCCATGACGGCATTCAGGTTAAAGTACAGACATTACGAATTCTTAGTAATGCCGTTTGGTTTGACCAATACTTCAGCAATATTTATGGATTTGATGAACCGTATCTTTATGCCATACTTAGATCAATTTATCATTGTGTTCCTCGACGACATTCTCGTATACTCAGCTAGTGATGAGGAGCATGAAGGTCACCTCAGGAAGGTGTTACAGGTTCTGAGAGAGAACCAGTTGTACGCCAAGCTCAGCAAGTGTGAGTTTTGGACGGATCATATTTCATTCTTGGGGCACATCATATCAGGGGCTGGAGTAGCAGTGGATCCCAAGAAAGTAGAAGCATTAGAGAGTTGGCCAATACCTAAGACCGTAGCAGATGTACGAAGTTTCTTGGGATTGGCAGAATATTACAGAAGGTTCGTATCAGACTTTGCAAGACTCTCAGCACCCATGACCCGCTTGATACGAAAGGATGTTCCATTTATTTGGTCGGCAGAGTGCCAGACATTATTTGAGAATTTGAAGCAGAAGTTGATCACGACACCTATTCTTACATTACCGGTTGGATCCGGAGGTTTTACTGTATATTATGATACGTCAGGAAAGGGACTTGGGTGTGTCCTAATGCAACATAGGAAGGTGATAGCGTATGCATCTAGACAACTTTGAGACCACGAGAAGAATTAGCCGACTCATAACTTGGAGTTGACAACAGTAGTATTTGCTTTGAAGCTATGGAGGCATTACTTGTACGACGATCGAGTAGACATGTACACAGACCACAAGAGTTTGAAGTACATCTTTACTCAGAAGGAACTGAACATGCGACAGAGAAGATGGTTAGAGTTGATCAAGGATTACGACGTAGAGCTTCAGTATCATCCAGGCAAGGCTAATGTGGTAGCAGACGCTCATAGCAGGAGAGGCTGTGCATTTATGTTAACATCACAAAAACATATCTTAGAAGATCTTCAAGAGATGGTGTAATGACCATGGTTCGTATTACGTATTTTGGTATACGTGTACGTATTTTGACTCGTATTACATGTCTCATCGCATGATTTATTTGGTATTTTATTGCTTGATTCGGTTCGGCTTGTTTGGCTTGGTTCGGTTTGTGAACCAAACCCCTATCTACCACCACCATTATTATTTATTAATCCAATACTCTTTCTCTCTCCTCATTCACTCTTCTTCTTCCTCACCATTACTCTCCACCTACCAGGAAGGTTTAGACAAGTGTATCTTGCTTCATGGAGGAATTCCATTTTTATTGTTCCACTGTCTTTCTCATGTGTTTCTAACCCACTTTAGTACTTAGCATTTTTCATTTTCGTGGTTAATTTCTTGTAAATCTAGCGTTGTGGTATTTTCGGTTTTCATGAGTTTTGATCTATCAAACCTGCATATTTTTGCTATTTGATGGTTCCATGTTGTAGAAAATTCCATTTTACCCAAATTTGACCTACGGGAGTCTGGATTTGGGTTCCTATTGTTGTTTGGTGGAGCATGGAGGCTATGGTATTTTTTATGGACATGTTCTCTGTGGAAGCTATTAATTGCACTTTTGGCCGTATGCAATATTGTGTTGCTTAGCCGCAGTTGCATTTTGCTAGCTGTTAATTAGCAAATATATTTCTGGCCGCATGGCCGTTAATATATTGTTGGCCGCATGCAAATGCTTATTTGCTGGCCACATGCAAGTGTTTATTTGCTTGGCCGCATGAGTATTTATTTGCATGGCCATTTTGCTTGCTTGGCCGCATGCAAATATGCATTTGCTTGCATGGTTTTAATTTGCTTGCATTTACTTGCATGGTTTTAATTTGCTTGTACTTGCTAGCATGGCCGCATGGATTTGCTAGCTTTGGCCGCATGGATTTGCTTGCATGGCCGCATGTATTTGCTTGCATGCCTTGCTTGCATGCATTTGCTTGCATGCCTTGCTAGCATGATCGCATGGATTTGCTAGCTTTGGCCGCATGGATTTTCTTGCATGGCCGCATGCATTTGCTGGCATGCCTTGCTTGCATGGCCGCATGGATTTACTTGCATGGTCGCATGGATTTGCTTGCATGAATTTGCTTTGGCCGCATGGCCATTAGCGTTATTGCATGGTTTTAATTTGTGGCCGCATGCACATTTATATGGTTGGCCGCATGGCCCTTGTTTGCTGGTTGCTGCATGGCAATTATTTGTGTGGCCGCATATTGTATAGTGACAACATTTATGGGCTGGCCGTATGGCAATTTCATGCGGTAAGTTTTTCATGAGCCGCATGAGTCCTGATTTCTTCTGTCGTACCTGAGCCGCATGATTCCTCCGCAGCCCTTGCCCCTGCTAATATTTAATTACTATATGTATGCTTGTGCCATATTAATTTTAAATATGTTCTCTGACACGATGGTGACCCGTTGTGATACACTTTTGACAAATGACATGACATGATAGTGGCCCGTCGTGGCACACTCTTGACAGTGAACATGACATGATATATATATCTCGATTGATGTTTCGACGGCTAACATGTCATGACAAGATTGAATGGCCTGGACACCGCGGGTGATTATGTTTGTACAAATGAACCGGTAATGTTTTGCATCATGTCTAGGACAGGGACCCCTAAGTACCACGGCCAGGGACACCCACTGAAAATAACTAAGGCTAATAACTAGAATAATCCAGTAGTCATGAGAGATTTCCCCAGTTACAGACGATCTCGTTATCCTGGCCACCATTGTTGGACTTGCAGCCTGTCGACGAGTAGGACACAAGTCTAGATTTACTGATATATAGAAAATAATGAGGCATTGCTTAAATAAATCCAAGTCGCCTGGATAACCTGGATTAGCTGCAGGGCTTGTGGCTGGAGGAACATCTCACTGCACATTGCTAGTAACTAAGCTTGTGATAACCCTAGTTAGTTAATGTAGAAAATCGTAGTCACTGATTGGCCGTGAGCGATTGTATGGTGTAGATTCAGTGCACGAATATTTTAAGCATGATCGCATGATTGTCACCTTTAATAATAAAGATCAGGGGCTAAGTTCTGTTCAGGCGAAGGGTTACAACCCCGGTCCTTGTTTGGTTTAAAGGTTGTAACCTGGCTCCCGGAGCAGTTCTGTGTCCTCTCTTCGTTTATTGTATTATTGCACCCTACGTCATGCCCATCATGTTTTACTTTACCAACAAGATTTAGAGACGGAGTTATATTCAGGTGAAGGGTTACAACCCCGGTCCTTGTTTGGTTTAAGGGTTATGACCTGGCTACTTGAATGGTTCCCTCGTACTCTAATATGACTGTTGTTGTTTCTTTTATTATCAGGCTCTTTCATAATTACTGTAATATTTATTTATTTATGATATGCTGGTTTTAGTTCTTAAGTGAAGCCTCCTTTGTGGCACTTGCTCTTTCTGGGGTCTGACCCAGCTGGTTTTGTATGGCCAGATTTCGGAGCAGCTCCAAAGGATCTACCGACTTTCCAGCCCAATGGTGACCACCAGGCGTAACCAGGGCAACGAGTGGGTTTATTTATGGCTCTCTCACTCTATTGTAAAAATTTTATTTTGAGGCGTTTAGCCGGTGAGCACCTGTTAGCTCGTATTGCATACCTTATTACTGTCTGCCTACGGGCTGTAACATGATTGAAAGATCCTAGGGTTGATCATATATGACTAAACTCTTGCTATTCATCACATTTTGTAACGACTAGCTTCATGATCAGCTGGATATATAATATTTGGGATGCCTTACTATTGTATATTTGGTGATCTTACATCTTGTAACTTTACTTGCTTACTTGAGATTGAGACATTTAGGCTTGTTATTGACCATAGGAGACTGATAGATTATAGTTAAACCCTCATATATCTAGACAGTCGTGACCGTATAGTGAGGTGGATTCCATTTCATTATACGTAGCTGGCTATGTATGCCCTCTCTCTCCGGTATTCTGGTTCTGGCGCGTTACAGATGGGTATCGAGGTTATACTTCCTAGTGATATAGGAATTCTGGCAAGTCTACGAGTTCAATCCGACTTGGTAGACAGGATCAAGGCAGCTCAGGCACGGGACCCAAGGATTCAGAAGCTTAGGACAGAATGTGAGTCAGGACTCAGAAAGGAGATAAAAATTCACGAAGATGGTACACTTAGATTTGGATCACGTCTATGTGTGCCTAGTGGTGATATCAGACAGGAGGTTATGGAAGAAGCCCACAGTTCTCAGTATTCTATACACCCTGGAGGGACCAAAATATACCAAGGTATCAAGCAGCACTTCTGGTGGAACGGAATGAAGAGGGAGATAGCTAGATTCGTTTCTCGTTGCTTAATATGTCAACAAGTGAAGGCAGAACAACAAAGGCCAGCTGGACTGTTACAACCGCTTCCTATCCCGAAATGGAAGTGGGAACATATCACAATGGACGTTGTGACCGGTTTACCGAGATCACCAAGTGGTAAGGATGATATTTGGGTGATAGTGGATCGGCTTACAAAGGTGGCACATTTTCTTCCTTTTAGAGTAGGGCAATCTTCAGAGAAGTTGGCAGAGTTGTATATGCAGCAGATAGTTAGGCAGCATGGGGTCCCTGTCAGCATTGTATCAGATAGAGATACATGTTTTACATCACATTTTTGGAAAAATCTACATCATAGCCTGGGTACCAAGTTAAGATTTAGTACGACCTACCATCCACAGACAGACGGGCAATCAGAAAGAACAATTCAGACTTTAGAATATATGTTACGAGCTTGCACCCTAGATTTTGGAGGGCCTTGGGAGAGCCACCTGCACTTAGTCGAATTCTCGTACAACAACAGTTATCAAGCCAGTATCCAGATGGCGCCATTCGAAGCACTATATGGTAAGAAGTACAGGTCGCCACTGGCATGAGATGATATTGGGGAGAGGAAGATGTTAGGCCCAGAAATGATTGTTCAGATGATTGAGGTGGTTAAGGGGATTAGAGAGCGACTTCGAGTTGCACAAGATCGGCATCGTCATTGGGCAGACTAACATCGTAGGCCGCTAGAATTTTCTGTTGGGGACCACGTGTTCTTATGGATCTCACCTACCCGTGGGATCATTAGATTTGGCGTTCGCGGAAAGTTGAGTCCGCGATACGTAGGCCCATTTGCTATCCTCGATAGGGTAGGCGATGTTGCTTATCGTTTGTCCCTTCCACCTTCGTTACGAGAGGTACATGATGTATTTCATGTATCTCAGTTGCGTAGGTATGTATCAGACCCAAGCCATATCCTCGATCATTCTGAACTGGTTGTTGGTACCAACCTGTCTTACGAGGAACAGCCTGTATCCATTTTGGACCGAAGGGAGAAGACACTCAAGAACCGAACAATTAGCCTTGTCCGTGTTGCTTGGGGTCATCACTCCTTCGGAGAGTCAACGTGGGAACGTGAGGATGATATCCGATCACGGTAACCGCACATATTTGACTCACAAGGTATATTTCTTTCCGTGTACCTTGATTGTCTTGGTTCCTCATGCTTATCCCCCTATGAGTAGAATTGCTTAATATCGTAGATTGATATATACATATATATTACTTGCTATTGCTATTGTAGAATGACTGCTTGCTCACTAGAATTGCTTGTACTTAGATTAGTTTAGCTCTGATGTTTCTATCCTGCTTGGAATTGAAATTCCGAGGACGAAATTTTTCTAAGGGTAGAGATGTCACTCCCCGTTCCCAGAATACGTATTTTAATACATGTACTGCTTGAATATATTTATTTAATATTTATCATGCATTTGTTCTGCATTTAATTCCATTAATTTCTCGCTAAATATTTTTCTGTATTTTATTTTCTGATTTAGTTTTGCTCTTGGGTTCGTCTTGGATTGGTTTGTTTTGGGTTAGGGTGGTTCATAATGAACCCAACCCCTACCATCATTTCTATTTAAAGCCCAACCACTTTCTCTCTCTTCACTTATTTTTTATTTACTCTCCTTCTTCTTCCTCATAACTCTCTCCACCTACCAAGAGCTTAGGCAAGTACATCTTGCTTCTACATGAGAACCCATTTTTATGGTTTATTTATCTTTTTCTCGTGATTCTAAGATAGTTTAGAACTTGACATTTTGTATTTTGAAAGTTTTATTTTTGTAGATCTAGAAATTTGCCATTTTTGGATTTAGTGGTTTTGATCTACCAAACCTCCTTATTTTCAAGTTTTGATCGTCCAGGTTGTTGAGATTTGTGTTATACCCCATTTTTGATCTATGGAAGTCCTATTTCTAGCTTGGATTGAAGGTTTCATAGAAATTAGAGTTCTGGAGGTTCTTTACGACCACGTTTTTACGTGCCCGCGTAGTACCGAGCTCTACGTCCACGATCATTCGTGTCAGCGTGAATCTGGATTACGCAAGTCTACTCTGGCTTGGCGTAATTCCGTTACGCGTATTTATTCATGCGTAACATTATTCTCTTACGCCTATTCATTCATGCGTAAACTTTAACTCTTTGCGCGTACAAGTTTTACGCGTAACAGTTTTCCTTTACGCGTATTCATTCATGCGTAAACTTTAACTCTTTGTGCGTACAAGTTTTACGCATAACAGTTTTTCTTTACGCGTATTCATTCATGCGTAAACTTTAACTCTTGCGCGTACAAGTTTACGCGTAACATTACTCCTTTACGCGTACTTTCCTTATGCGCGTATTTTCTTTGGCGTACTCCTTGGGTGCATGGCACCCCTTATTATATCCTTACGCCTTTTTGACATAAACTCGATATAATCATGATATATTAATATTTTAATACATATTGTTGTGTGGAGTATGTCCTGTGTCTCGATTGATTTATGGATACCCAGTATGACTGGAACCCAACCCTGAGAGTTATAGACTCGACCATACTAAATACTAGTTTGACTTTCGTGCCTTATCACGAATTGACATTGATTATTACCTCGACTAATGATTGATCATGCGTTCCTAGTTGGAACTAAGAGACTGGCTAGTCGTCTTATTAAAATTGAATGAGACACGTTCTTATATTAACCATGAACCATTTCAATCGACTAGCCGATCCCAAACATTAGGATATGGATACGTGCAGACTTTAACTTATTTTCTACAAAAAGCAGCATGTGTACCTTACAGTCAAGGCATGATTATTCCGTGGCTAGGTTTGATTGTTACATTACGCTATGTAAGACCTACAACCTAACCGTACGGGCATCGTTGTAGAGTTATGCATATCGTACTATGTACGAAAGTACTCATTCTGAATGACCATGATCCACGGTATGAGATTTAAATTAAACATAATTAAACATAGGGACTATTAATTTAAATAAAATAATGATTGCATGAAGAGAATGGATTCTGAGTTCTTACATGGCAGCCATCTCGAGACAATTAGTGCCCCGACATGCCGGCTGGTTCCCACAGATACTGCAAACCTGCCATACGGGTAGGGAGTGGTATCAGTTTTTATTTTATATATATTGATGACGGGTATCCCGCTGGGACACGTCTAATTCATGATTGGCGCAATTGATTATTGGATAGACTAGTCTTGCGTGTACATTACAAGAACTGAGGAATCCCTTATTGCGTATTTCCAGGACAACTTGGAACTTTCAGTTAGCAAGCCGTAGTAGTTGTATTGCCGTTTAAATTGATTTATTTGTGTACTGTACTTACTCCGTTAACTACTGAGATGATCAGAATGTCAGGACATGACGGGTCAACTTCTGTCCTTATTTGGTTGGGAAGTTGGCTTGGAGTGTCGTGATGTTGTGTGAACCCCAGTAGCAAGCAGAGACCTATGTATCATATTCTTAACCCTTATTACTGATTTTAATTTTTCATGTCATGCTTCCTTGTGGTACTTGCTATTAGAGGTCTAACCTCTCTGGTTTTGCATGGCCAGATTTAGACCCAGCTACTGAGGACTCAGCTTACTTCCACCTCCACGATGGTCAATACTAGAGAGATGATCGCAGGAGGACACGAGTGGGTTCCTTGCTTCCCTGCTCGTTTTACTACTTACTTTACTTTTGCCGTTTGGCACCGACATGTTGGTCGGACTGTCTTGCACCTACTTTTATATAATTGTAACTAAGTAAGACTACAGCTGATAACGATTATGTATACCTTGTCATATCATTTGGCTATGTTTTGTAAAGTCAGATCTCAAGAACATTTTGACTGAGCGTTTGGGACGCCTTACTGCTTTAACTTACATGTTCTCTATTACTGCTTCTTGTTTGAATGATTGAGACAATAGATGTTGAGTAACCCTAGTGAGACTTTCATGTAGTATGCACCCCCTCGTCTTTTAGACAGCATTGATCGTATTATACGGTATTCATCTACCCGTAATACGTAGCTGGCTGAGTCATTCCCCCGCTCTCCGGTATTCTGGTTATGGGGCGTGACACACCCCTTCCCTTACTCTCAATAATGTCTTACATGCTCCTTCTTTTCCTGTCAATCTTATATCTATTAGTGCCATTATCTTTGATCTAAACTGTATTGTTTCCTTTGACATTCCTAAGGTAACTTTTCAGGAGAAGGGGACAGGACGGCGACTAGGGACTGACACATGGCATAAGGGGCTATGGTACTTGGACAGGACCGGACTGGACAAAGCATTGGCATCTCTAGTAGCAGACGCACAACCGGACGCTTCACGTAGCAGTGTAGAAGACGAATTGCTCCTCCATCACCAGCGTGTCGGGCATTCTTCCTTTAAAGTTATTAGTCGAATGTATCCGTCCTTATATCAAAGGGCTAATAAAGAGAAGTTATTTTGTAATGCTTGTGAGTTGGGAAAATATACCAGATTCGAAGCTCGTATGTGAGCTCCGGGAATAGAAGTTCAACTGCCATTGACATGATACATTCGGATATATGAGGCCCTTGTCCTACAACCGGTATTAACGGTTTTCGATGGTTCGTCACTTTTATTGATTGTTATACTCGCGTGACTTGGGTCTACCTTATGAAGAATAAAAGTGACGTCTTTGAGGCATTTCGAGATTTTCATCGCCGGGTTGTAACACAATATGGCACTAAAATTAAGTGCTTACGGTCTGACAATGGGACGGAGTATACTAATATGAAGGTTGCTGAGTATTTATCCACTCATGGAATACTACACCAAACTTCATGTGCCTATACACCGGCACAAAATGGTGTGGCCGAACGGAAGAACAGACACCTGCTGGAGGTTGCACGGACGATGATGCTGGCTATGAATGTCCCAAAACACTTATGGGGACAAGCTGTCTTGACGGCCTCTTATCTCATCATCAGAATGCCATCTCAGGTATTGCACTGGAAGACACCGTTGGAAATGCTTACTGGTGTAACCACTTACACAGTTCCACCGAAAGTATTTGGGTGTGTGTGTTTTGTCCAAGATAATAGGCCGGGAGTTAGTAAACTGGATCCTAGAGCGGTTAAATGTGTCTTTGTCGGGTACACGGCGACTCAGAAGGGATATGCATGTTGGAGCCTGGTTGAGCAGAAACTGTTTGTAAGCATGGACGTTACATTTCGAGAACTGGAACCATACTATGGTTCAGATGAAGGTTCAGCGTTTGGTGACACACCTAACACGGAGGATGTTAGACGTGAGGGGGAGAGAAAAAGTCCAAACGTGGTAGTCGGATCGGTCCCATGCCCGGTCGTGGAGAACTGGACAAAAGGGGAAGATAGCAGTGACTCTGATGAAGAAGACAATACATATATTACGTAGGGAGAGAAGCCGTGCCTAGTGTCAGTGCCTACTGTACCAAGTCCAGTGCCTACCATACCAAGTCCCTCGTCTACTCCTGCCCCGGCTCTTGAAGATGTTGCCCCCGCACTGAATCACTCTGATTCCGATGCGAATCTCTCTGACTCTGATGGTATGTCCTTTCCACCACTTATTGCTCCTTTAAGGAGATCTTCTCGCATCAATGCGGGTAAGGCTCCCCGTCGTTATGATAATTATGAACATGACATTGCCAACTTCTTGTCTCATTCTTGTCACGTTCCGAGTCGACAAACCGTTCGTCCCCGGTGTTATTTTGCCGAATCGATCGTCCTCGCTAAGGCGTGATGTCGTACGAGTCTGGAATTGCACTCGTACAAGGCAAGAATGTTACGTTGAGTCTTTATATTGAAACACCAAGTTGAAACTTCATAA
This sequence comes from Iris pallida, assembly GCA_029216955.1. NCBI lineage: Eukaryota > Viridiplantae > Streptophyta > Magnoliopsida > Asparagales > Iridaceae > Iris > Iris pallida. Next base: position 21,249,281 of record JANAVB010009398.1, on the reverse strand, counting down.
TTCACATCAGAATATAAGACGCAGTATAGGAAGATAGAAATTTGCTTTTCATTCATAGCTTGCAACGAAGTGCAAGTCGTAATTACATTGGATGCCGTTGCGGCTACATTGATTGAAAACAGAAAGAAATACATTCGACAAGCTGTCTAAACTAACACTTGCCATTCCATACATTCGCCCCCATTATACATAAGTCGTCGATTGAATTGGCTTCAAAATATTTCAGCATAGGAAGAGCTTCAAAATGCCTCTTTGCACTTCAGCCCCAGTTTAGTTTCGAGCGCCCGTCGCACCTGGGGAAATTGGGGGAGGGGATTAGCACACTTGCTAAGTGGATGAGACGAACCCACTCGTCTAAACCGACTCTGATTGTTAGGGTAGACATGCTTTAGAGTTGTCTTTCTATTTGAACTAAATGAATTCAGTTCATATTCAATAGCCATCTTTGAGTAATAAAGCGTATAGTGAAACATAGCAGTTTTTCGTATTTCTTACCACGGCCGTGCTCGTCCCTGCATGAAAATAGAGATAATATTTACACCTACATAAGACAATAGGTGAGCATGCAACTATCTTATATGTGCGGTCATTGATGCTATGCATCACGAGGGACTTTATATGGCATTACGACGTGCCTGTCAGCGTGGGTTGCAAGCCCTGCTGCAGGTCTCGTAATGCCTCGTGCCGAAGCATGACTTTATCTTTTTCCCTAGGTCGATTCGGTTTCGATGCCCCGGATACCGCATCGAGGAAAGTTCAACTTATGCACAAGCTGTCCATGACCATGCCAATGCGTAAACTTGTTTAATATGTGCGGGCAGATTTGTATAGCACGGACAGTATTGAATGACATTATCATTTTCCCCCAACTCATACAACAATTCATTTTTCCCGAAACTGTACTCTCGATTTAGCGTCCCGCAGGCACCAAATTGTCCGAGGCATCATAACCCATAATCAACGTTTCATAATATTTTGCAGCACTTGAAATAGTCTATCTTTTTTCGAAAACCTTAAACTTTCTGAGTTATGTGATAAACTTGTATTTTTCAGAGTAGATAACTCTAAAATGATACATTTTTCTCGAGTTCTTGACTTAGTGGATTGGCATACAATTAACTTGGCATCGTTCGATTTGAAGGAATTCGAGGCAAAGAATTAGTTTGCGGGACAGAATAGAAAAGAAGGCCGAATCACCCACCGATTACTTTGCTTTGTGCCAGTCGTCGAAGCGCTACGCAACGTCAATCCTTAGTTACGCGAGCTCCTGTAATGGCACCAACGCTTTGTTAGAATTTCTTCTTTTCTCCTTGCATCGAAATTTGTAATTGCATCCATGAAAATGACGCGAAAGCACTTCATCAAGCCCAGCGGCAAAGCTCCAAAAAACCATACAGCGTTTCGGTCCCGTCGAAGGGACTCTTATAGAGAGCTCACTTGCCGAGACGCAGCCCGCTGCATCTAGGACTTATTTCAACAGAAGTCGTTCTATTAGTTGGATCGATTCTCGTAACTTCCGTCCAAATCTATTTGAATCGATGCCGCAAGGCGTTATCGTTTACCAAGCTTAGCGATCGAATCAGATGGCCATCTAAGTTCCCGGTCGATCTGACTCGGCGTAAGCATATTATGAAGTTCCGTCGCCTATCGAAAGTGGGACGCTACATAATATGCCACTAAGAAAAAGTTTTATCCCAAAACTTAAGAACAAGGGTCTAACCTTAATTTAGACAAACAACGCAGGGTACTTCTCTTTCATCTCCGCCTCCATCTCCCACGTCGACTCCTCGACTGAATGGTTCTGCCAAAGCACGCGGACCAAGGACATCGACCGATTGCGTAGCACCTTCTCCTTGCGGTCCAAAATTTGAATAGGCTCCTCCGAGTAAGACAAGTCAGTATGTAGCTCCAACTGATCGAAGCTAACCACATGACTTGGATCGTGCACATATTTTCGAAGTTGTGAAACGTGAAAAACATCGTGCACATCAGTTAAGGCAGGAGGTAGTGCGATCCGATAAGCAACCGTCGCAACTCGCTCAATGATCTCGAAGGGGCCTACAAATCTCGGGCTCAACTTGCCTTTAACGCCGAACCGCATCACACCGTGCATGGGCGTTACTTTCAGAAACACATGGTCCCCGACCAAGAACTCTAGCGGTCGTCGACGAAGATCTGCGTAGCTCTTTTGTCGACTTTGCGCGATGCGGAGTCTATCTCGAATCAAGCGGACTTTTTCGACGGCCTGCTTCACCAGTTCCGGTCCAAGCACTTGTCGCTCTCCGACTTCAACCCAGCATATCGGCGAACGACACTTCCTTCCGTAGAGCGCTTTGTATGGAGCCATCTGAATGCTCGACTGATAACTGTTGTTATACTCAAACTTCGCAAGCAGTAAATGCATATCCCAACTAGTCTTTTGGTCGATCGCACACAGACGCAGCATGTCTTCTAGGATTTGATTTACCCTCTCCGTCTGACCGTCTGTTTGGGGATGGTACGCCAAACTAAAGTTCAATTTGGTCCCAATCGCCGCTTGGAGGCTCGTCCAGAAATGCGATAGGAATCGCCCGTCTCTGTTCGAAATTATTGAGGTCGGTACCCCGTGCAGTCGAACAATCTCATCGACGTAGATTTGCGCTAACCGATCGACGCTAGATCCTACTTTAATTGCGATGAAGTGAGCCGATTGGTCAATCTATCAACAATGACCCAAATCGCATCATTTCCCCACGACGTCTTCGGAAATCCCACAATGAAATCCATCGAGATGTTGTCCCACTTCCACTCGGGAATGGCGATGTTCTGCAGCTCTCCGCCTGGCCTTTGGTGTTCCGCCTTCACCTGCTGACATGTCATGCATTGCGATACGAACGTAGCCACGTCTTTCTTCATGCCGTGCCACCAAAAGTTTGTGCGCAAGTCCTTGTACATCTTGGTGCTTCCAGGATGTAACGAGTACTTCGCATAATGCGTCTCCGTCAGAATTTCTTTTCTGATTTCGACAGTTTCAGGAATGCAGAGCCTTCCCTTTAATCGCATCGTCCCGTCTCCGTCTTCCGTAAAGTCAGTCGCCCTTCCCGTTGAAATCAGCTCGCGCATTTTCTTCAGGAATGAGTCGTCCTCCTGTGCGGTCTTTATCTTGCTAAGCAGGCTCGATCCTAACTTCAGCTGAGCTAGGTGCAGGTGTCGATACTCAATTCCGAGTTTGATACCCATCGCTTCAAGGTCTCGCCGTATCTCCTTGTTTATGGCCAGTGTTCCCATAAACATTCTGCAAAGTCCGTCGGCCACTACGTTTCCCTTGCCCGGTGTCAGCCCCTATTTTTCAAAATTAATTAAATTAGAATTAATTAGTTGCTAATTACATGTTTAGCATTAAAATAATTTATTATGATTTTTAGAAATTTTTTTGGAATTTTTAAATGATTTTTTAATAGTTTTTAAATCAAAATATATCAATTTGCAAATAGTATTATCATTATGTAATTTATTAATTTATTAATATAGCAGTTTGCAAATTATAAATTGTTATATTTCTGTTATGCAAATTCATTATTACATTTACCTAGGGGAGGGACCTACTTGTAAATACCTAGAACCTAAGGACCTAACTGCTAAACCGACCGTCAACCCTCCCCCCCCCCCACGTTCTCACCCACCCCCGACGACCGACGACCGGCCAGCAGACCCGCGTTTCTCGGCCGACTTCGACCCCCTAGCCGACCTAAAACCAATATAAGAACCCCCCCTCCCCCCGTCCTAAACCCAAACCCTAGCACAACCCCACAACCGCCATGACCCCCTTTCTTCCCCGACAAGCCTAGACCTAACCCTAACTCCGGCGAACCCCGACGCCACCTCCCCAGCGATTGACATCCCCATCCACCACCACCATTCAATGCGCCCCGCCGAGGCGAACGCGTCGCCACCTGAGCGCCACCGCCCCGACGCTCCTGGCCGCCGACAGCTCACTCGAAACCCCCCTCCGAAGTCGAACACACAGGTAACAGACCCTAAACTGTGTCGTGTGTGTCTCGTGCACGGGGATACGACTCGCCGTATCCTGACGAGCATGCGGGTAAGACTGGACACGCGAGACTAGACCCGTACGTGTCATGCTTAGCACGGACACGCGACTCTTGTGTCCCTAACTGTCAGGACACAGAGTTTGATTTATCAGGTTTTTAATAAATTAACTAAAAACCTAAATAAATCTAATCAAAACCCTATCCCTAACACCCAGAGCGGGCTGACCCCCTGGCCAGCCCGACCAAACCCGAGAACACGACCCTGTGGGCCGAGTTCGAACCCCCCCCCCCCCCCCCCCGCTGTGTTCTTTTACTTTTCTTTTTTCTTTTCTGTTTTCTTTTTATTTTTGTTTTATATATATATATATATATATATATATATATATATATATATATATATATATATATATATATATATATCCTCCTTAGGCGCACGCGCCTAAGCTCTAGTAAAAAGGACACCCAAAAAATATATATATATATATATATATATATATATATATATTCCTGTGGGCCGAGTTCGAACCCTTCCCCCCCCCCCCCCCCCCCCCCCCCCCCCCCCCGCTGTGTTCTTTTACTTTTCTTTTTCTTTTCTGTTTTCTTTTTATTTTTGTTTTATATGTATATATATATATATATATATATATATATATATATATATATATATATATATATAGATATATATATATATATTTAAAGCTGGTTAAAACCTTCATTGAAACGTAAAACGATATTTGGAACCGGGAGATAGCCCGAGTTCCTACAAAAGGTTAGGGTAGCCCTAACAAAGGTCGTAGCTAAAAACATCATTAGCTACTAACAGATTTTAAGAGTTTTTTTTTTTTTGGCAGGGAAAAAAATCGAATTCTAAATTCAAAACGATAACGTTGGGCCCGAGAAGGCTAACGGCGTTGGGCCGAGGTGCCGGGGCACTGCTCGAGAGAGGAGGCGCGGCCCGAGGTGGCAGCAGCCCGGGAAGGGCACGCGGCCCAGGGAGGAGATCCGAGGCCTCCGACGAGGGAGGCCGGAGGCGGGGGGGGGCCTCTGAGCCGGCGGGGAGGGGCCTACACCGGGAGCTCCGAGACAGGCCCGTCGCCGAGGGAGGGAGGGGCAGGGGCGGAGGCGGACACCAGGGGGGAAGGAGGGGGAGGCGATGGAGGGGATCGAGAACG
>JANAVB010009398.1:20973724-21238894 GCA_029216955.1 Iris pallida | reverse complement strand
GTTGGGGCAGTGTTTAGCTTGTGGGTCTGCCACCCATCAGCTTCGAGACTACCTAGTAGCGAGACTAGAGGGCCGCTTCCGACTCAGCAGCAAAGGTTTGGTACATCTGCAGCAGCAGAAGGGACCCAGGGGAAGGCTTATATCTAGTCCTTGAACCGAAGTCGGAGATATATCGGAGTCAGATTATTGGCTGACGTCATCACAGGTCATATTTTTTGCATACTTTTCTAGCTCTATGCTTATTTGATTCTGGTGCTCTCATAGCTTCCTGTCATTAGAGTTTTTTGCCTAAACACCACTTAGTAGCTACACATACCGGGATCAGTAGAGTAAGACGGGAGGAGGACCAGTGCCTATTAGAGCTATCTATAGATGCTCTATTTTTATAGCCGGGAGAGAGTTCAGGGGCGATTCTTTGTGATGCCACTCCCCGGTTATAATATCATATTGGGGATGGTGCTTATAGCTATGCCCATGCAGCTGTAGACTATCATGAGTAGTATTCTGTTCAGTCCTCCAGGCATAGCACCATTCAGTTCAGGAGGACAGGCCGAAGATCAGCCTAGAGTCGAACTATTGTGCGACAGTTGGGGACGTAGCACCGCCACACCCTATCTTAGGGAGTTTATGGATGTATTCCTAGAGGATCTTCCAGGACTTTCGCCTGACAGAGATGTGGAGTTCACCATAGATTTAGTACCGGGTTCATCACCAGTATCCCGGGCTTGCTAGAGTGAATCCCAAGGAGGTCGTAGAGATGAAAAGCAGATTGATGACCTGTTGAAAATGTTTCATTCGATCTAGTGCTTCTCCATGGGAGCGCTAGTGCTCTTTGTGCCTAAGAAGGATGGTACAGTTCGGTTGTGTATTGACTACCTGGCCTTGAATGCCATCACCATCAAGAAAAAATATCCTCTGCCCAGGATAGATGATTTGTTCGACCAGTTGAGTGGGGCGAAAGTATTTTCCAGGATAGACTTGAGATCCGGGTACCACAGGTGAATGGTCAGGGCAGCAGACATCCAGAAGACGGCGTTCAACACGAAGTACGGGCAGTACGAGTTTCTGGTGATACCATTTGGTCTCACAAATATGCCAGCCTGTCTTTATAAATTGATGAATAAGACATTTCAACAGTATCTGGATAAGTTCATCGTATGTACATCGACGACATCCTGATATACCGAAGACGCCGGAGGAGCATGCAGAGCACTTACGGACAGTTTTGGAGATTCTGAGACAGGAGAGATTGTTGCCAAATTCGAAGTGCGAGTTCTTTTTAGACCGAGTGGAGTTTCTCGGCCATATAGTTACTGGAGAGGGAATCTCGTGGATCCCAGGAAGATGCTGCAGTTGAGACATGGAAGGCTCCGACGTCGGTTTCAGATATTCGGAGCTTTCTGGGTTTAGCAGGCTATTATAGAAATTTCGTCAAGACTTTGCTAGGATATCTGAACCCATGACGAAGCTGACACGGAAGGACGCAGAGTACATTTGGTCAGAGGACTGCCAGGCAGCATTTGGAGCTGAAGAGGAGGCTGCGACAGCTCCGATTTTGACATTACCTTCAGGATCTGGAGGTTTCACCATATACAGCGATGCTTCAGAAAAGGAGCTAGGATGTGTCCTACAGCAGCATGGGAAAGTGATTGCTTATGCATCTAGGCAATTGCGGACTCATGAGCAGAATTATCCTACCCATGACCTAGAGTTAGCTGCGGTGATCTTTGCACTCCAAGTTGGAAATTTACTTATACGGAGAGCGTATGAAATCTTTACTGACCACAAGAGCTTGAATTATGTGTTTCACACAGAAAGAGCTGAACATGAGGCAAAGACGATCGTTGGAGTTGATGACGGACTTCGACATCGATTTACAGTATCACCCGGGGAAGGAAATGTGGTGGCGGATGCGCTGAGCAAGCATTCGATGGCATGGTATCTGATGATAGATCGGCAATTGCGGGAAGATCGGAGAAGCTCGGTATCGAGATAGTTCAGCCAGGATCAGTGATACAGATGATGGCGCTTGAAATTCTGTCAGTTTTATGGAGCAGATCAGGGAGGCACAGTCTACAGATAGAGCCTTCGCAGACTTCGAGCCCAGGCTTTAGCTGGATTGCTGGATGACTTCACTATAGCAGAGGATGGATCCTTGAGCATGTAGCCGATTATGCGTGCCGAAGGAGAGCTGGTAGAGGCAGTCTTGCAGGGGGAGCACCGATCGAGATATTCTATTCACCCTGGTGCTAACAAGATGTACCGTGCTTGCAGAAACATCTTTGTGGCACGGATGAAGAGGGATGTTCATGTTTTTTTCGAGATGCCTAGTTTGCCAGCAGTCAGGCAGAGCACCAGAGGCCAGCTGTCTGTTACAGCCGTTACCTATTCCCGAGTGGAAGTGGGAACACATTACGATGACTTCGTCTCAGGGCTTCCTCGTTCCCAAGAGGAAGGATGCCATTTGGGTCATCGTGGACAGGCTGACGAAGTGTGCGCACTTCATACCCTTCAAGGTGGGGCTTTCCACCGAGAAGTTGGCAGAGCTATACATGCAGCAGATAGTTCGCTTGCACGGAGTACCCGTGAGCATCGTGTCCGACAGAGACAGCAGATTCACGTCCCCTATTAGAGAGCTTGTAGGAGAAGTTGGGCAGTCGGCTCAAGTTCAGTACGGCATACCACCCGCAGACAGATGGGCAGTCCGAGAGGACGATACAACACTGGAGGATATGCTGAGACCGCGTATTGGACTTTGGAGGATCATGGGAGAGCCATCTGTACTTGGTAGAGTTTTCATACAACAACGCTACCAAGCCAGCATCGATATGTCTCATTTCGAGGCGCTATATGGACGACGATGCCGTACAACCGCTTTTTTGGGACGATGTCGGAGAGAGAGTTATGCTTGGGCCAGAGATGATCACGATGCGCAGAAAAGGTCGGGATGATCAGAGACAGGCTCAGAGTAGCTTAGGACAGACAGAAACATTGGGCTGATGCTAGTCGCAGACCGATGGAGTTTGCAGACGGTGATATGGTACTAGTGAAGATATCACCTACTAGAGGAACGATCCGGTTCGGACGAGGAGGGAAGCTGAGCCCCAGATACATCAGGCCGTTTCGAGATACTTGGCAGGATCGGAGAGGTAGCTTACAGGTTGTACTTCCACCCAACCTAGCAGGAGTTCACGATATCTTTCACGTATCCCAGCTGAGGAGATAGTTCCGGACCCCAGCCATGTGCTAGATCATTCAGAGTTGGAGATCGGCCGAGCCTTGCAGTTACTGAGCAGCCAGTGGAGATATTACAGGAGAGAAAAGAGGCTGAGAAACAAGGTTTATACCCTTAGTACGAGTAGCTTGGAGCCGTCACTCTCCGGATGAATTACTTGGGAGAGGAAGTCGCATGAGGGAGAGAATACCCTTACTTGTTCGATCCAACCGCTACGAGGGAACCACCCGTTCCCGCTTGATACCTTAGAGGTTAGTTTCGATCGTAGCCTTAGTCATTTGTTGCATTGCTTGCTAGTTAGAAATTGTAGGGTCTTCAATCCTTGTGAATTTCGAGGACAAATTTTCAAGGAGGGAAGACTTGTCAGCCCCTATTTTTCAAAATTAATTAAATTAGAATTAATTAGTTGCTAATGACCTGTTTAGCATTAAAATAATTTATTATAATTTTTAGGAAATTTTCTAGAATTTTTAAATGATTTTTTAAATTAAAATTATTAATTTGCAATTAATTAAAATATTTTAATATCTTTTTGTAATATTTAGAATTGTTTTAATATCATTATGCAATTTTTAATTTTTAATATAGCAGTTTGCAAATTATAAATTGTTATATTTCTGTTATGCAAATTTATTATTACATTTACCTAGGGGAGGGACCTACTTGTAAATACCTAGAACCTAAGGACCTAACTGTTAAACCACCGTCACCCCCCCCCCCCCCCCCCCACGTTCTCACCCACCCCCGAAGATCGACGACCGGCCAGCTAACCGCGTTTCCCGGCCGACTTCGATCCCTAGTCGACCTAAAACCATTATAAGAAACCCCCCCCCCCCCCCCCCCTCCTAAACCCTAACCCTAGCACAACCCCACGACCCGCCATGACCCCCTTTCTTCCGCGACAAGCCTAGACCTAACCCTAACTCCGACGAACCCCGACGCCACCTCCCCAGCGACTGACAGTCCCATCCACCCCACCATCAACGCGTCCCGCCGAGGCGAACACGTCGCCACCTGAGCGCCACCGCCCCGCGCTCCTGGCCGCCGACTCTCACTCGAACCCCCCCCCGAAGTGACACACAGTAACAGACCCTAAACAGTGTCGTGCGTCTCGTGCACGTGGATACGACTCGCCGTGTCCTGACGAGCATGAGGGTAAGACTGGACACGCGAGACTAGACCCGTACGTGTCGTGCTTAGCACGGACACGCAACTCTTGTGTCCCTAACTGTCAGGACACAGAGTTTGATTATCGGGTTTTTAATAAATAACTAAAAACCTAAATAAATCTAATCAAAACCCTATCCCTAAACACCCAGAGCTGACCCCCTGCCAGCCCGACCAAACCCGAGAACCCGACCCTGTGGGCCAAGTTCGAAACCCCCCCCCCCCCACCCCCCCCCCCCCCCCCCCCCGCTGTTTTTTACTTTTCTGTTTTCTTTTTATTTTTGTTATAGATATATATATATATATATATATATATATATATATATATATATATATGTTTATGTGTATATACATAATTGTATATATTATATATATTATAATTAGTATATTATTATATATATGTGTTATGTAATATAGGTATATATTTACATATATTATATATGTATATCTTTATTTATATATATTATTATATATATATTTTTATATATATACTATTTTATATAATATATGTATACTATTTGTGTGTATACATATTTTATTCTATTATATCTTATATATATATATAGATATATATATAGTATATATATATATATAGATATATATATTATTATAATATATATATATATATATATATATATATATATATATATATGATATTTATTATATTTATATATATATCCATATATATATATATATATATAAATAAAATATTTAATGTATATATATAACATGTTGTGTTATTATTTATATATATATTTCACTCTACCTAGTGTAAATTATTATTATGTAAATTTCACAAGTTATTTTTATTTCATATTTTGTGACTTGTGTATTTTACCACTTTAAAAATATATTAATTATTTAAAATCCTGTATTTTATTACTGCAACCATTTGGTGTCCAAGCCTAGCATGGGTTTTTGGGCTCCAATGTGTTTTCACACATTCAAGACCTGTACAGGTCATATTGGACTTGATTCATGGCCTTGGGGCCTGTATTTGAACTCTGGTTCAAATTATGTACATGGACAAAATACGCAGATAATTAATTATTTAATTTTAGATTGTGTACCATGCTGTTTTTGAATTTCTAAAAATACTTTAATTACTGTTAAAATTTTGGAAAAATAGTATTTAGATACTATGTTAATTTAGCTAATTTATCATAATTTTTATAGTATTATTTTATAGTTTTGCCACTGTTTTGGCATATGAAACCAGAACTCACTTTCTGTGTACTTATGAAAACTGATTTTTATAAAATACATGTACTGGTTAATAAATTCCAGAAAAATTATAATAATTTTCTATAATTAACAAGGATCATTTTGGTACTTTATTTTATGTAAAATTAAGCTTTTTGTCTATCTCCAAAATTATTGGAACACAATATACAGTTGATTTATTTATTGAATAATTACGACTTGCAACTTTTGTGTTGTTTTGTGTTTTAGTCGTATTGGACCTCACCCCACACTAGTGTAAACACCCTAGAAAGTTAGTTATAGTATTGAGTCACCCCACATTGGTCTCCTATGCTAAAGTCATCATTTTGGCTAGGTGCCCAGTCACAAGTCGTGTTGCACCACTAGTGTCTTAGTGTTTAACTTAGTGTAAAAACTAAGTTTATATATTTATTCTATAGTGATGAGTTACCAGGCATCTATAGCATTCTTATCACTGCTTTGCTTTGCTAGAGGCAAGTACTTTCTATGAACTTTACATACTGCTATAACAATAAACTGCGATTTACCAACCATGTTAAATGCTGATCCTTGGGGTAGCAAGTTAAAACTTTACATGTTGTATTACTTTCAGTCTCTACCATGTTTAGGACAGTATCTCATATCTTTCACATGTTTAAATAACGGGTTAAGGGGAAACTGTTAGTAGTGTACGTGATCATGACCCCCTTCTCCGTATGTATTTACCGCGCTCGGTGACATTCTATATGTGACCTTGTCGTATGTTCTGATAGCGCGTTTGTGTATGGATATACATCGATGTCGTTCGTGCACGTATATGCATGCCAGAAAACTTGATATGTACCGCTGTACATCCTATTCACCTATTGACCGATTCACGTACATACTACGGTTTTAAACTTTTAAACTATATGTTGTCATTTCTAAAAAGAACCAATTAAACTATGATATACCATGATTCCAGTTTATTACATTCTTGTTCATGCTTCGTATATTTAGTTTGCTAGAATCAGTACTTGCTCCCGTCCTGACAGGATAATGTTGTAGGTATCCTTACTGAGGAGGAGTTACTCTGCGACTCATATTATGGAGATACTGCCGAGGACCAGGCTTTGTCTTATGAGGATGTACCTGCGGAGAAACTCGCCTAGTTTGCGTAGTTGCTTGGGATATTTAGTGTAGTCATGTATTAGACTATGTATTTTATAACTGGACATGTATTCAGTTTTATATTTCAGACTTGTACTTGGACTTATTACTATATGAGACGACTTTTGTGTTTGGAGCATTTATGACCTTTTTTTTAACTTATAGAACTGTTAGCACATTTAGTCTTATCTTGTTGTCTTTAGAACAGCTCACTACGCTTTATCTCAAGCATAGGCTGCACATGACTCGGTCCGGCCCAATAATTTGGGTAACGGGTCGCGACACCCGACGTATACTCGATCGTTTGCTCGTAATCTTTTATGAGTTCGAGCCAACGTCGCTATCGTAGGTTGAGTTCCCGTTGCGTAAATAAGTATTTCAGGCTTTTGTGATCTGTGTAGATTCTGCATGCCACACCATAGAGATAGTGCCGACATAACTTCAACGCAAAGACGATCGCCGCCAATTCTAGGTCGTGCGTCGGGTAGTTTTTCTCGTGCTGCTTCAACTACCGTAAAGCGTAGGAGATGACTTTGTCTCTCTGCATGAGTACGCACCCGAGGCCAGTTTCCGACGCGTCGCTGAATATCTAAAAGCCTTCTGGACCGTCTGGAAGTGCAAGGATTGGAGCTGAGACGAGCCGTTGCTTCAACTCTTGAAAGCTGGATTCACAGTCGTTACTCTATTCAAATACTACTCCCTTCTGGGTGAGGCGACTCAGAGGCGACGCTAGTTTTGAAAAGCTTCGCACGAACCTACGGTAGTAGCCCGCTAAGCCTAGAAAACTCTGAATGTCGCTAGCCGAGGCAGGTCGTTTCCAATCCACCATCGTATCAATCTTCTTTGGGTCCACCGCGACACCTTCGGCAGAGATTACGTGCCCGAGGAATGTCACGCTACTCATCCAGAACTCGTACTTACTCTGCTTGGCATATAATTTATTTTCACACATAATCTGCAGTACCGTCTTCAAGTGTTCTGCGTGCTCTTCTCGATTCTTTGAGTAGATAAGGATATCGTCGATGAACACGACTACAAATTTATCGATTTGAGGTCGGAAGACTCGGTTCATCAAATCCATGAACGCGGCTGGGGAATTCGTCAAACCGAACGGCATGACGAAGAATTCGTAATGACCATATCGAGTGCGGAAGGCAGACTTCGATACGTCGTCGGACTTGATCTTCAATTGATGATAGCCTGAGTGAAGATCGATTTTTGAAAATACTGACGCGCCTTGCAGTTGGTCAAACAAGTCGTCAATTCGCGGCAAAGGATACTTGTTCCGCACGGTCGCCTTGTTGAGTTCTCGATAGTCGATGCATAGCCGCATCGACCCATCCTTCTTCTTCACGAACAATACGGGAGCTCCCCACGGAGAGACGCTAGGGCGAATAAATCCGCGGTCTAACAATTCTTGTAATTGCACCTTCAGCTCCTTCAGTTCTGCTGGAGCCATTCGGTACGACACCTTTGATATCGGCCGTGTATCCGGAAAGGTGTCGATGCTGAATTCTATTTCTCGATCCGGCGGTATCCCGGGTATCTCGTCAGAAAAAATGTCAGGAAAATCTGCCACAACATCAGTCTGTATTGTGTTTGTATTATCCTTCCGCGTGTCTCGAACTGATGCCAAGTATCCCGCGCAGCCGGAACACAGCATACGCCTTGCCGAGATTGCCGATACCATCATTGCCGTCTTCGAGACCGTACCGCACGAATATGAGAACTCTGCCTCGCCAGGAAGACGAAACACCACTCTCTTCTCCGCGCACTCGATCGTTGCATGACAAGCGTCCAACCAATCCATGCCCAGGATTATGCCGTACTCTTTGATGTCTAGTACGACGGCATCCAAAGATAGATATCTTCTCCCGATGCAAATGTGGCCATCCCTACAAATAAAGTTCGCAGGCATATCAACTCCCGACGGAGTGCTAACGCTAATATTCATATCTAGTGATTGCATGGTGATTTTATTTTCTTTTGCATAATCAGTAGATATAAAGCTATGCGTCGCACCCGAATCGAATAGTACTCGAGCAGGTATATTTTTGTAGAGTAATATACCTGTTACAATGGTATCGGATGCGAACGCCTCGTCCCGAGTTAATGCATAAACTCGACCTTGAGCCCCATGGCGTTGATTTTATTGATTGACGGGCACCGCATTTGCGCCTTGCAGCATCGGCGCTTTGTGCGGATTCGGAACGTTCTTTGGTGGGTTTTATTGGTCCGGAATATTTTTCGGACATTGCGACTTTGAATGGCCCTTCTCGCCACACCCATAACATGTCCTGTGGTAACAATCGCTCGGACGATGCCCATGCCTGCCACAGGTACTGCAGTGTAATCCTGGATACGAACGCCGATTCTCAGACGTGTTTGGGCGCTTTTGTACTTCTGATCCTCCAGCATCATTAGGACGCTTGTTGAAATTGCTATGAACGACAGGCACGACCTTTTGTGACATGCGGCCAAAGATCCGTTCACTATCAAGTGTGGCTTCGTAGGATTCACGATAAGTTCGACATCGTTGGTTCATGACGTCCCTTCGCAGTTCGTCGTTCAGGCCTTGTTGGAAGCGTTCGTACCATGCTTCCTTGTTAGACAGAAAGGCGCCGGCAAACTTCGCCAGCTTTGAGAAGCTCGAGTCGTAATCTTCGACAGGCATATTTCCCTGTCGCAGCATCATGAACTCGTCTTCTTTTTGACGACGGACGGCACGAGGAACGTACTGTTCGAGAAAAGCTTCCTTGAATATTTTCCAGGATATCGTAGCGTCTGTATCGGCTTCATAGATTTCTTGCTTTTTAGCTGCCCACCAGTCATACGTCCTCAGTTGCAGCTGTAACGCCGCACAAGTTACCCTCTGGGACCCTTCAATGCTAAGCAGATTAAACAGGTCCTCCATCTCCGCGAGCCATCCTACGATCACATCAAGCTCTGCTCGGCCGTTGAACTTTGGTGGATTCATCTTGCGGAACTCCTTTGTCTTGAACAAGGAAGAAGAATTTATCATTTGCTGTTGAGCTTCTTCTTCCTCGTTTTCTTCTTGATCGCCTTGCTTCTCCTCGGGTCCTTCGTCCGTCGTCTTGGTATTGCCCGCCATTCTGCTCACTATCTGAGTCAGGGCGTTCATCTGTTTCTGCTGCGCATTAAATTGCGCTTTGAATTGTATCTGAAGTTGCTGCTGCTGCAGTTCCATCAACCGTAGCATCTTCTCCATAGTCGTCTCGCTAGGCCCAGTACTTTTTGTGCTCGACGTACTATCTACAGTTTGGGTTGTTGTGCCGGGATTATTTCTTTTTTTAGTTATTCCTACAAAACAGAGTAAACCCGTTAGTATTTTTCAAAAATATCTACGGGCTTACCTGTATGAAACTTTTATTTCACGCAGCATATCGACAAGCAATTCAATCGAGCCATCGCAACGGACATTCCAACAATGAAACATCTTTCAAAAATTTGAGGAAACATAACTGTGCTCTGATACCAATTTGTCACGCCCCGAGTCGACAAACCGTTCGTCCCCGGTGTTATTTTGCCGAATCGATCGTCCTCGCTAAGGCGTGATGTCGTACGAGTCTAGAATTGCACTCGTACAAGGCAAGAACGTTACGTTGAGTCTTTATATTAAAACGCCAAGTTGAAACTTCACAATTCACATCAGAATATAAGACGCAGTATAGGAAGATAGAAATTTGCTTTTCATTCATAGCTTGCAACGAAGTGCAAGTTGTAATTACATTGGATGCCGTTGCGGCTACATTGATTGAAAACAGAAAAAAATACATTCGACAAGCTGCCTAAACTAACACTTGCCATTCCATACATTTGCCCCCTTTATACATAAGCCGTCGATTGAATTGGCTTCAAAATACTTCAGTATAGGAAGAGCTTCAAAACGCCTCTCCGTACTTCAGCTCCAGTTTAGTTTCGAGCGCCCGTCGCACCTGGAGAAATTGGAGGAGGGGATTAGCACACTTGCTAAGTGGACGAGACGAACCCACTCGTCTAAACCGACTCTGATTGTTAGGGTAGGCATGCTTTAGAGTTGTCTTTCTATTAGAACTAAATGAATTCAGTTCATATTTAATAGCCATCTTTGAGTAATAAAGCATACAGTGAAACATAGCAGTTTTTCATATTTCTTACCATGGCCGTGCTTGTCCCTGCATGAAAACAGAGATAATATTTACACCTGCATAAGACAATAGGTGATCATGCAACTATCTTATATGTGCGGTCATTGATGCTATGCATCACGAGGGACTTTATATGGCATTACGACGTGCCTGTCAGCGTGGGTTACAAATCCTGCTGCAGGTCTCATAATGCCTCGCACCGAAGCACGCTTTATCTTTTCCCCCTAGGTCGATTCGGTTCCGATGCCCCGGATACCGCATCGAGGAAAGTTCAACTTGTGCACAAGCTGTCCATGACCATGCCAATGCGTGAACTTGTTTAATATGTGCGGGCAGATTTGTATAGCGCGGACAGTATTGAATGACATTATCATTTTCCCCCAACTCATGCAACAATTCATTTTCTCCGAAACCGTACTCTCGATTTAGCGTTCCGTAGGCACCAAATTGTCCGAGGCATCATAACCCATAATCAACGTTTCATAATATTTTGCAGCACTTGAAATAGTCTATCTTTTTCCGAAAACCTTAAACTTTCTGAGTTATGTGATAAACTTGTATTTTTCAGAGTATATTACTCTAAAATGATACGTTTTTCCTGAGTTCTTGACTTAGTGGATTGACATGCAATTAACTTGGCATCGTTCGATTTGAAGGAATTCGAGGCAAGGAATTAGTTTGCGGGACAGAATAGAAAAGAAGGTCGAATCACCCACTAATTACTTTGCTTTGTGCCGGTCGTCGAAGCGCTATGCAACGTCAATCCTTAGTTACGCGAGCTCCTGCAATGGCACCAACGCTTTGTTAGAATTCCTTCTTTTCCCCTTGCATCAAAATTTGTAATTGCATCCATGAAAACGACGCAAAAGCACTTCATCAAGCCCAGCGGCAAAGCTCCAAGAAAACCATACAGCGGTTCGGTCCCGTCGAAGGGACTCTTATAGAGACCTCACTCGCCGAGATGCAGCCCGCTGCATCTAGGACTTATTCCAACAGAAGTCGTTCCATTAGTTGGATCGATTCTCGTAACTTTCATCCAAATCGATTTGAATCGATGCCGCAAGGCGTTATCGTTTACCAAGCTTAGCGATCGAGTCAGATGGCCATCTAAGTTCCCGGTCGATCTGACTCGGCGCAAGCATATTATGAAGTTCTGTCGCCTATCGAAAGCGGGGCACTACAATTCTAACATTTCTTCAAATTATCGAGCCTTCATTGCATCATTAGACTCTACTTATTTGCCCAAGTGTTGGCAGGAAGCAAAGAAAAATCCAAGGTGGAAAGCTGCAATGATGGAAGAACTTGGGACACTAGAGAAAAATAAGACATGGGAGCTGATTCCATTACCCAAAGGAAGAAAGCTGTGGGATGCAAATAGGTGTACACAGTAAAGGAGACGCCACAAGAAAAAGTAGAACGATACAAGACGAGGTTGGTTGCAAAAGGATACATATGGCATTGACTATGATGAGACGTTTGTCCCAGTAGCAAAAATGAGCACGGTAAGAACTCTGGTCTCCATTGCAGCAAACTATGAGTGGAAGCAATACCAGTTAGATGTAAAAAATGCCTTTTTCCATGGGGACCTGCAAGAAGAAGTATACATGGAACCTCCGCCAGGGTGCTATGTGACAGAATCAGACGGAGGGACGTCACATGGTAAAGTGTGTAAACTAAAGAAGTCACTATACGGACTCAAGCAATCTCCTCGAGCCTGGTTTGACAGATTCAGAAAGGCTGTTACAGACATGGGGTACCATCAAACAAATGCAGATCATACGGTCTTTCTCCAGCATACAAGAGGCCACATTACTATACTTGCTGTATATGTGGATGATATAATAATCACTGGTGATGATGAAGTCGAGATTACTAAGCTGAAGTCAAAACTCGCGAAGGAGTTTGAGGTAAAGGATTTAGGAGCGATGTGATATTTTCTGGGTATCGAGGTGTGTGACGACGAACAGGAAATTATTCTCTCACAGAGAAAATACGCACTAGATCTGCTAAAGGAGACAGGGATGCTGGGATGCAAAGCAGCAGTAACTCCGATTGACCAGAAGTGCAAGCTGGGAGCAGAAGCAGGAGAGCCTGTTGGTCGTGAAAGGTATCAAAAACTTGTAGGAAGATTGATTTATCTGGGGCACACTCGTCCGGATATCTCATTTGCGGTGTGTGTAGTGAGCCGCTGCATGCATGATCCAAGAACGGGTCATATGGAAGCAGTGTTTCAGATCTTGAGATACCTGAAAGGGATGCCGGAAAAAGAACTATGGTTCAAGAAGAATGGACACATAGAAGTTGAGGGATACTGCGATGCAGACTGGGCAAGCTGCATAGACGACAGAAGGTCTACCACGGGTTACTGTATTTTTGTAGGAAAAAACCTAATCTCATGGAGAAGCAAGAAACAGCCAGTGGTAACACGGTCGACAGCTGAAGCAGAATACTTTCGATGTGGGACTAAAGTCCCTTATTAGTTCTCAACAGATTTTCTCGTCAAAGAATTCTAAAGGGCATCTAGTGCCATGAGCTTCACACTAATGCATGTTCTAAGGAGAGGCAGAGAATGATCCTATTCCAAATAAACCCCCAAATCTTAAACCAATTGCCAGATAGTTCACTACATTCTCCATTTAACTTCTTTTCCAACTATACTAAATTCATCAGTCATTTGAAGATCCATTTACGCTTCACTGTTTGACAACTAAAGGACAATGAAAAGTATATAAAATGACATAGGTTTACTTGGGTAAATAAAATTGCCTGTCATATATATATTTACACATGTACAATGAGTTTTTTTTCCTTCCACGTGTGTGTGTATATATATATATATATATATATATATATATATATATATATATATATATATATATATATATATATATATATATATATATATATATTAAGGAAGAAAGACTACAGACAACAGTTCTCTAGGAAAGAGAAAATTGCTTGGATATTTAATAAAAAGTTAAAAAAAAATATTTTATTTAATATAGGTTTTATATGGGTTTAGTTTTTCAAAAAAAAAAAAAAAATTCTAGTTGTGGGGGTTTAAACTAATAGCTTAATTTTTTGAGGAAAAAAAAATTGTAAAGGTGGTCAAAGCTTCTAAAGTTAAGGAGGGAGATAAACATAATGAAAACATGAGTGCACTTAATAACACCCTTCTTGAAAGATTGTGTTCCCTACTTCCTATGACTGTAATGCCAACTGGTGTTGGCTTTTTATGTTACTAGCATATGTGCAGGTGCCTTGCACGTATTTTAAGTTTTTAACATTTTTTTAATTAATTTAGGAAAAATATTTAGGAAGACCAAAAGGTAGTCTTCGTAATTACTAAGATGTTCTTATTAAAATTAATGAACTATTTTTTATTAGTATAGATATACAAGAATATTTTTGGAAGAAAAAATTCACGATAAAGTTCAACTTTTGGCATTATATAGTAGAATAGATATAATAATTAATTTCTCACATAACTATTTGACCTCGACATACAGGTGAGGGTGAGGAGGTAACCGTGTCCCGACTCCCGTATGCTTCTGGGCGTATGGTCCGAGAAGGATTCAGCTGGACATAAGATGATGGCCTCCCTCGGCTTTGACGACAATAAAGCCAGTGAGCTGGCAAAGAATGTAGTTTCTACTCTTGCTTTTCTCTTGGATAAATTAAATTTCTCACTCACGATTATCACGCGATTTATCCTTTTTCAGGCAAACGTAGATGCTGCCATGAACTACAGGTAGACTGCCAAGGAGAAATTCGTCTACCAACTTGGTGCTTAGCAGTGAAGGAGCTTTCATATTTAACATTTTTGGGCACATTTCAGTTTCTTGGGGCCGATATTGTGTCCTGCATTTGCGTGACATGGTGATGCAAAGTGATCGGGACCTCTCTGCCCCCATCTTCGGATTTATTTAATTCAACGGCTTTGGTTGTCGATCACTTGATAATGCCATAATGGAGAATCCTAGAGCTGTGATACTGCTCTCTGTAGAATCCACTCTGATTGTAGTGAAGATGTTCTATAAGAGCATCTTCAACCCTATTGTGACTTTGGAAAAAAGTTGTTGCCACATAGGAATGACAAAATTTTATTCAAAAGTTCTTCTTCAATGCAATTGTCAAGTCAATTGTGAAGCTTATGTGGCAAAAATTGAAGAAGACATTGTGAAGTTGATTGTCTTGTTCTAGACAATGCACTTGACAATGTCTTCTCTTCCATGTCATCAATTATGAATAAAAAATATTAGAAAAAAGAAACAAGATGAGTAGTTGTCTTAAAAGTTGCCTTGGAAGTTGAAAAAAATACTTTTTATTGTCTTCTCAATACTTTTGCATTGGAGAGAGTTTTTTTATCTCATTGTCTTTTGAGATATAATTTTGCCACATAAACAAGACAATGTCTTGTTGCTCATGCCACATAGGAGCCATCTAAGACTCACAACACTTAACAAGACAATAGGGTTGGAGATGCTCTAAACATGAAGTTTCAATTTTGACAGTGTGTTGGTTGACCTTCTGATTTTTTTTGAAAATTGTGTATGTTCTTTATATACCTGCTAAACTGTTTGTGGTGCTGGAGTAATTATTCAGACTCACCACGTAACAGTGGTGGTGAATAGTGAGAATACATGATAATATCTTATTATTTTTGGTAATTATATTTGATAATTGTTTGATTAGGTTTTTTTTTGACATTAAATATTATGTGTCATTATATTATGGGATGGGACGGGCTCACTCTCATTTCTCGTGGTTGGCTATAGAAAAGCCGAGGAACTATGATTAAAAAGCTCTAACAAAATAAATTGCTAGTGACCATTATAACTCACGATGATTCCTAGTCTTTTATTTTTACTTCTTTCTGTTGAGAGTATTAATGACTTTTAGTTCCACATCGGGTAGAATAATAGGGAGAGATGTTAGCCTCTCATATATAAGTGTTGTTCCATCTTAATAATAAACAAGTCAAATATTCTACTAAATTTTTTTTGGTATCAGAGCCACTACCTCTCTCTTCAACAAACCCTAGCCGCCATCCCACTCCATAAAATCATAATTCTATTCCACAAAATTCTAACCCTACCCTACAAAACCGTAGCCGCCACCCCCAACCCCTTCCCACCTTCTATGTCCTCACCGCCACGCCTCGGCCCGCCTCCCCTCCTTCGCCGCCAGCACCCCCCCCCCCCCCACCGGCCCTTCTTCTCCTTCTCGTCCGGCCATGCGACCTCCAGTCGCAATCCGACATGGGACATGATGAGCGGCTCTCAGAGACGCCGCTACCGCTGAAGGAGGAACAGTAAACGTGGAGAGGACGGTGACCAAAGATGCAGACGGTCTCGATCTATCTTGTTGATGAAAGAGGAGAAAACGAAGATGATGGAGACGATCTACGGCAAGCTGACAGCCAAAGAGATGAAGGTTTTGGTGGACGATCTCTTCTCCAGGAGGCTGACCGAGACTAGTTTCCGTCATGCACACACAGATGTGGATCCTTCACCATACAAAATGGCAAAGTTGGAAAAACTGAAAGTAAAGTTGGAGGGTTCTTCTAATTATTTGAAGTGGTCGCGTCAAGCGATGCGGACTCTGAAGGCAAGAGGCTTGGTGGGCTATGTGAATGGCCAAACCAAGGCACCTGAAGATCACTCCTCACGGGAGGTTGCTGTGTGGGAGATCGTCAACAATGTTGTAGTAGGATGGTTGACAGCCTCCTTGACCGACCAAGTGTCGGACAACGTGGAGGCAATGGAGGGAGCCGGTGATATTTGGATGACGCTGAAGGACATGTACTCGGGGACGGACAACCCTATGAGAGTCTTCCAACTGCAGGATGAACTTGATAAGGTGGTCCAAGAAGATCACACCATCTCCGAGTATGCGGTTGTGCTGAAGAAGTATTGGTCAGATCTCGACCACTATGATCCCATTGGTGTGGAAGATGAGCAAGTGGAACCAACATTTGTGAAGCATTACCAGAAGTTCATGGAGTATATCTCACGACAGAGGATGATGAAGTTCCTGAAGGGGCTCAACCCAGCATTCGAGCAAACGAGGAATGTGCTACTCGTACAACCCGGACTGCCATCACTAGAGGAGGCCATTGCTGCTATGGCACAAGAAAAAGTACGATTGAAGCTGATGCCCAGCCCCACTAACACTCCGGAAGAGAAATCAGCTCTAGCAGTTTTTAACCCAAACCCTTCAGGAGGGGGAGGGTGCTACAACTGTGGAGACCAAGGACACTTCATCAGATTCTGTACGAAGCCTATGAGAGGCCAGTCCAGCGATCGTGGACGCGGCCCTGGAGGACGTCGAGGTGGCAGAGGAGGCTATGTCGGTGGCAGAGGACATTATTCTGGAGGGCATAAGGCAAACTTAGCAGAATGGGGAGATAAAAATCAGTCATCCGATGTGACCCCTAGTAAGAGAGAGATGTTGAAAATATGGAGGACATGAAGCTTGGAACCAGCGACAGTCGCGCCAACACTGCTGGGACATCGACTACAACCACCTCTGAGGATAACATCACATACTATGCCAGTACAAGCATAAGTATACCTGCTCATGCCCTTGCATCTACCCACAAACCAGGAAGTGTAAATTGGATAATTGACTCTGGGGCATCCTGCCATGTTACGGGTGCCCGTGATGAGTTCCAAGATTATACTCACCTGATGACACCTGAAAGCATTCAGACTGCTGATAGTACTGCTAGGCCTATTGTGGGTAAAGGGACAGTTGAATGCACCCCTTCGATGTGTCTTGCTGATGTCTTGCATGCTCCATCCTTTTTTGTTAATCTATTGTCCATAAGTGCCATTGTTCTTTAACTTAATTGTGTTTTTTTTTGACATTTCGAAGGTTATTTTTCAGGAGAAAGGAACGGGAAAACAGTTGGGGACTGGCACTTGGCATAAAGGATCATGGTACTTGGATAGGGGTGGGCTGGATACAGCACTGGTGGATGAAGCACAACCGGAGGAGCCACAAAGTACCGTAGAAGAAGAATTATTACTCCAACATCAGCGAATGGGACACTCTTCATTTAGTCTACTCAGTCGAATGTTTCCATCTATGTATCAAAAAGCTAATAAGCAAAAGTTGGTTTGTGATGCTTGTGTACTTGGAAAACACACCAGAAGCTCTTATGTGAGTTCTGAAAATAGATGTTTAGCTGCTTTTGATATGATACATTCTGATGTGTGGGGACATTGTCCTACAACTGCTGTTAATGGTTTTAAGTGGTTTGTCACCTTTATTGACTGCCATACTCGTGTCACCTGGGTATACCTAATGAAGAGTAAGAGTGATATTTTTGCATATTTTCAAGACTTCCATCGTAGGGTTTCAACACAGTACGGTGCCAAAGTAAAGATTTTGAGGTCTGACAATGGGACAGAATATACCAACAAAGCCATTGAGGAGTACTTATCAGCCAATGGAATACATCATCGGACTTCATGTGCCTATACACCAGCATAAAATGGCGTGGCGGAACGGAAGAACATGCACCAGTTGGAAGTGGCAAGGTCGATGATGTTTGCTATGAATGTTTCGAAACACTTGTGGGGACATGCCGTGTTGACTGCTGCATACCTTATCAACATGATGTCCTCTCAGATGTTAGGATAGAAGACACAGTTTGAGATGCTTACAGGTGAGAACAAGTACATTGTTCCTCCAAAAGTATTTGGTTGTGTATGCTTTGTGAAGGATAGACCTGTAGTATAGAAATTGGACCCTCGGGCAGTGAAGTGTGTCTTTGTTGGCTACTCAGGGACTCAGAAGGGATATTCTTGCTGGAGTCCAGTAGAGCGAAAACTCTTTGTGAGCATGGATGTTACATTCAGAGAGATGGAACCATACTATCACAATAGTTCAGGTGAAGGTTCCGTATTTGGTGACACTCCTAACACATGAGGTGTTAGGAGTGTGGGGGAGATAGTCTCAAGCGTGGTTGTTGGGTCAGTTCCATGCCCAATGATGGAAGTTAGTCCAAAAAAAGCAGGGGGAGATAGCGAGAGTGAGGAAAGTGATGATGATGATGCATACAATCAGGAGGAAGGAAGTGATGCTCCAGTGTAGGGGGAGACTACATTACAGGGGAAAGAACGAACTACAAAGCTCCAAGTCTACAGAAGAAGGAATCAACAGTCCACTACTGTGCCTATTGCCCCTACTGTGCCAACTGTGCCATGTCTCTCGCTTAACCCTGCTATAACTCCTGAAGACGCGCCTTCCGTACTGGATCCCTCTAATTCGGATGGTATGATCTCTCCTCCACTATCTCATATTCCCTTAAGAAGATCTTCTCGTAGTAATGCAGGAAAATCTCTTATTCGTTATGGTTATGAACATGATATTGCTCATTTTCTATCATACTCTAATCTATCTCCTTGTAACACCCAGTTTTCTGAAATTGAGATATTTTGAAATTTTATTATTTTTATTATTAAATAATGGTGATTTAGTCATGTTATGAATTTTGGTGATTTTTAGATAGTTTAAAACTATTTTCTAAAGTCATGGCTTATGACTTTGGTTAACTACTAGTGTAACCCTAGTGTAAACCCTAGAGATTTCATAACCTAGAGACTAGCCATGACCATGTAAGCCTAACCATGTGATTAGGATATCAAATTACCACTTTTTAGTCAAAAGAGTATTTTGGTAATTTATTAGAATTTATTTGGATTTATGTAATTTATTATTATTTAATTAGTTGTTAAGTGTCATGTTGGCTCCTAACCTAGTTTAGCACTAATCTAGAGGTTAGCAACTAACCTAGAAGACTAAGTAGAGGATGTTAGCTTATGTGTAACTATCTAGTTAGATAATATCTAGATATGTTACTTTTTAGATATTTTAGAAAACTAGAAATATCTATCCCCTTAGTCAAAACTTAAGGGCTAAGTTTGCTAGGTGGAAAGGAACCCTAATATCTACCTATACCCTTCCCATGGAAGCCCAACCCTACCCCTTCTATATAATCACACCCCCCTTCATTCAAGCCTCTTTTACATACACCTTAAAATCTAGTTTTTTCCTACAACTTCACACCCTCACCATTTAATCATTTTGACTCCAAATTGAGCCTACTTTCTTACATTGGACTCCCCTACACTAGAGGATACCAGTTATAGCTTGCTAGCAAGGAAATTATGGAGCTTTGAACATTGGGAGTTGAAGGAGGTTTTCATTCAAATAGGCCTATTATTGAGGATTTTGCACTCATAGGTAAATACCCCCAAACCTTGTTAATATTGTGTTTTATCTTCATGGTTGCATGCATATAGGTATACCCTAGCTGTGGGTCAAGTTTTGTAGGATATGGATTGGGTTTGGTGTCCGTATCGGACACGTATCGGTGTATTTAATTAAGTGTTTGGTGAAATGTCACTATGGTTTGAAAGTTGTTATTTTCCAAAACAAATTACACATTTGGGTAGCCCTTGGCATGCTGATCACGAGACACTAGGACTGAGCACGAATCCGAGTCGTGTCCGTATCCAAAATGGACACGAACTCACTGCACGATGCACATACACTGTGCCCTGCTACCCGACACGGATTTCTTCGTGTCTACGCCACGTGGACACGTGCCACTTGGCACAGAGGTGGGGGCACCCTCTGACAAGCCCCCCCTCGAGTTTTGTGACACCTCGTGTCGTGTCGAGTGAGAAATCTGACACACACTGACCACACACTACACTGTACACAGTGTTAAACACGCACTGACACGGCCTTCGTGTCGTGTCTAGACACGATGTGGACACAAAGTGTCAGGCCTAAACCCTAGCCCTAGACCAAGGCTACACCCTGACACAAGCACGACACGTATCGATGCGTGTGTCGTGTCCACGAGGCTATGTCCTCGCTGCACGAGACCGCACCATGCCCGCGTTCAGTCCCCTGCTGTTCGGGGCTCACGCAGGACACGACACGACACGTGGAGGGGTGACACTTGGTGGACACGAGAGGGCAATGTCTGCGAACATGCCCCCCAAGTTTCGTGTCTTCTAGTGTTGTGTCGGACACGAATTCGTGTGTGCATCGAATTTGTACTGACAGCGCACACGAGGAATTTGGGCTCTGATACGGGCTTGGACACGACACTGTACGACACTTGGACACGTTTCAGGCTGTGGGACACCTAGACCAACTCTAGGCGAACCTAGGGACACGACCACGAGACACATGGACACGTGTGTCGTATCCTACACGCGTGTGCATCTCTGCACGACGCTGTGACACTGCAGTGTCTGGAATTTACCCGATTGGGATTTTTCACTCTTGGACACGTTGTGTCGTGTCGTGGTGGAAACCTATGGATACCTACGACACGTACACACATGGGTGCACGTTTACCAACCACTGCACTCGAGTCTTAGTTAGGTTTTTGTGTCGATTTTGGGTTTACCTTTATGTTCAGTAATGAACAGTGATCCCTGGTTAATTTCAGTATTTATTTGAGATTCAAATTGATTTGTATGTATATATATACGTATATTTGTGTGTATATATACTGTATATATATGTATATAAGTATATGTGTGTGTATGTATGTGTGTGAGTGTGTATATGTATGTATATATGTAGATATGTGTGTGTATATAAATAGGTATAAGTATATGTGTGTGTGTGTGTGTTGTGTGCCCCATTTCTCAGAATTTCTGAGATTAACTCCCCCCTTGCTGTCAGGACACCCCATCACCCTAAACCTCACACTTTCACTCTCTTTCCACTCTCTCTCTATATATATATGTTTTATATAATGGGATATATATATATATTATGTATATGTATAAATATTGTATATATATATATATATATATATATATATATATATATATATATATATATATATAAACATATATATATATATATATATATATATATATATATATATATATATATATATATATATATATATATATATATGTATAGATATGGGTAGGTTTATATTTTATATAGATATGGATACCTATATGAGATACCTATACATGGTATCTAGTTACACTAGCCTATAGCCTATGGTTAGTGAGTTTGGAATTGACCAATAGGCTTAGTAGACCTAGGTTGACTAGCAAGTTGACCCTTGTTGACCATTGTTGACCAAAGTCAACTATAGGTCAAACCTTGACCTAATTGACCTAGAAATGACTTGGATGAACATAGAAGGACTATTTGACTAAGGTTTGACTAAACCCTAACTAGATGATTAGGTTAACCATATGGATTATGAGGGTAGTCCTAAGTAGATTAAGATATGTATGGGGTTAAGTGAGATACTTAGAGTTGAGTCATGACTTGAGTTGGAGTATGGGATTAGCTTGATTATAGGATTAAGGTTGGTATTATATACATGTATTTATGTGTGATATACTTTGTATAGATAATTGGTTATGCCTTAGCTTTGTGGTATAGAATCTTAGGTATCCTAAGACATGATAGCCTATGATTGGTTTGAGTTAGCCTTAAAGAGTTGACCATTGACCTAATTACCTTATTGACTAGTCTATGATTAACCAAAACCTTAGTTAGTCTAAGATTGACCTAGACTTTGACCTAGTTTGACCATATTGACTAGTCTGACCATTATTGACTAAACCCTAGATAACTTGACTAGTTTGGCTAGAATGTTTGACCAAGAGTTGACTTTAACCTAGATTAGACTTGTTTAACCTTGTTTGACCTTGTATGACTTAGTTTAACTTCTTGTGACCTAGTATGACTTAATTTGACTTAGTTTGACTGAAGAGTTGACCAAGTTTGACTTTGACCTAGATTGGCTTAGAATTCATATAGATTGCATTGTAGATTTTATTTACCTTCATTTTGGACATGTCATAACTATATTACTCTATTTTAGGACATTGTGACCCTGGTACAGACATCTGATATTACACTACTCTTTTCAGAGTATCAGGCGAGTACATTCTCTGATAGTTCTCTCATTTATTTATTACTTACTGTATTTCAGTTCTAGTTAGTTCTATGTGATTCTCTGTATCAACACTTATGGATATTTCTGGATTCATGTATTCGACACATACCTTACTTGTTGGCCTCTATTACTGGAGTCATTGGAATCATTCCGGAATCATTTCTGGAATCATCATATATTGGCCGGACTCATCTCGATTCTTTTGTCGATTTTGGATTCACTTGCTGGGCGAGGAAATATTGAGTAAGACATGTAGACATACCCCAAATCCGAAATCTCCAACTGGAATCTACCGGAAGCATAGCCATCTCTTGCCCGATCAGTGAGAGATGTGCCTGATACCTACAGCCGTTTACATGTCGACCTCGGTATTTTAAAACACACTGTTAGATCATAGTTGGACTCACCCTGGATTCATTGATCACTGTTGGACTCATCTTGTACCGAAAATCATCTGGTATCGGATTATATGGACTGGACTCACACTGGGATTACATTAGACTTATATCGTACTGTCTGGACTCATACATGTTATTCTAGTTCAGTTAGCTTTTATTACAGTCTTCATTGCCATGATTCTTCTCTTGTTTTAGTTACCTTTCTTTTCTTGCATCTTACTGTTTCTCTATGCCATTATTACCTGTATAAAACTGCCATGCTTGTCAATAAAACTGTCTATAACTGCTTTATAGTTCTTTGTCATTTACTTGGGTTTTTCTAGATGAGTTGTACTCGTTCCTGTCCTGATTGGACCTGTTGAAAATATTACAGATGATAATCCTGAGGACACATACCCTACTTACCATGGACCTGGCGAGGGATTAGCTACCTTTGGTTTCGACTCTCAGGAGTGATTCAGGAGATTAGCTAGTAGACTACTTTAGCTTTCATGTTTTGACTTGTTGTATTAAAGTTAAGTTATTGAGTTTGTATTAAGTTGGTTTGAGACATTGTTGTATTATTTTAGTAGTTAGTTGTTGTTGTCTTTAATTCCTTAGGTATAACTTCTGTGTTATCTTATCGTGTTTTAGACTGTGATTGAGTATATCCTATCCTTTACTTGTCCTCCATTCGAAGCTGACATCTGGACAAGTACATTATATACACTGCATGAGATTAGTTAGCAACCTAGGACAGCTTACTACCGCCGACACTGCGACGTAGGCTGGACGTATCCACTTCTCGTGCCCCTATACAGGGTGCGGGTCGTGACACTCCTACTTATGGAGCATTCATTGCATCGTTAGACACCACCTATTTGCCTAAGTGTTGGAAAGAAGCGAAGGAAGATCCAAGGTGGAAAGCTGTAATGTTGGAGGAACTTGGGGCACTGGAAAGAAATGGGACATGGGAACTTGTTCCATTACCTGAAGGAAAAATAGCAGTCGGGTGTAAATGGGTCTTCACAGTGAAGGAGATGTCAGAAAGAAAGGTGGAGCGATACAAGGCAAGATTGGTTGCAAAAGGATTCACTCAGTCCTATGGCATCGACTATGATGATAATTTTGTTCCTGTAGCGAATATGAGCACTGTAAGAACCTTGGTCTCTCTTGCAGCCAACGATGGGTGGCAACTTCATCAATTAGATGTGAAGAATGCCTTTCTTCATGGAGATCTACAGGAGGAAGTATACATGGAGACTCCCCTTGGATTTTGCACGAGGCAGTCAGCAGAAAAGTATGCAAGCTGAAGAAATCACTGTATGGACTCAAGCAATCTCCACGGGCATGGTTTGAGAGATTCAGAAAAGCTGTCACGGACATGGGGTACAGCCAGACTAATGCAAATCACACAGTCTTCTTCCGACATACGAGAGGCCACGTTACCATACTTGCGATATGCGTGGATGATATAGTGATCACAAGTGATGAGGAAGAGGAGATTACCCAGCTGAAGAAGAAACTTGCCAAAGAATTTGAAGTAAAGGACTTGGGAATGATGATGTATTTTCTTGGGATCGAAATAGCTCGAGGAAAAGATGGGATCGTCCTCTCTCAGGGGAAGTATGTACTAGACTTGCTCACAGAAACTAGTATGCTGGGATGTTGTCACGACCCGCACCCTAGAGTAAGGGCACGAGACGTGGGTACGTCCAGCCTACGCCGCAGTGTCGGCGGTAGAACGCTGTCCTAGGTCACAACATCTAACATATAAGGGTAATAAACAGTTATACTCCCCGAATGGGGGTGACATAACAGAATATATCTCAATCACTTCTAAGGTAGAACATGAAAGGAAAGATAGATAAATATCCAGAAATGAAACACAGAGATACGATCCAGAATTCTAAGTGTCTAAATAAGTACATATCCAAATAAGTTCTCAGAAACTCAATACAGAATCCAGAAAGATAAAGACATCCTAATCTAGGGAAGTATCATCAACTGCTAGTAGGTCCAAGCCACTAGTGATGCCTAATGCTGCACCAAGAGGGGTAGACACCAGAGCCTCATCATTCACTGTAAAATTTTCAACAAGTCCAGTCAGGACGGGAGCGAGCACGTATCTCTCAAAACAGTTCATAGCAGGTTAGGAGTATGAAATCATGCAATAGAGTAAAATACAGAAAGTGCTGAAAAGAAAGTACGAGTAAACAGGAGATATTTTGTAACTGAAAATAAATACATGATAGTAAAGACTGTAAGTGGCTACGTGATTTAGAGTACAATATGGTTATGTAACCGGCTTAGGGGCACATGAATACAACTAAGAGGCACATTTATACAGCTACTGGGGATAATGATCACATAACCAGTTCTACTCACCCCGTCCCAATCAATACACAAGGATCCATTCAAGTTACGTTATAAGCACATGAATACAGCTAAAGATACGTGACTCATGTAATGAGTAGTATATGAGGCACATGAAAGCACATGAGAACATGTAAAAATATGAACTAGTACGAGTACAAGGAGTATCTGATGCACATGATAAAGTATATGAACATAAAATACCCGATGCACCCGTAGAGGGATAACATCTCAGAAAGGGATCCATATAGTAATAATCCGTAAAGATACGTGTCAGCATCAAGTAGAGTAATCTAGAGCAAGAATATAATCTAGGTAAGTATGAAAAGATCAGAGAATGTACTCGCCTGCTAACTGAATGTCCAAAACGAAAGTACTATCCGAGGAGTGGTGTCTGGCTCCTATTAGAACAGCACAAGTCACAACAAGTCCAGAATAGTAATAAGATGCACTACAATGCATACTACATGAATCTAGGTCAATCTAGGTCAAAGACAACTCTTGGTCAACTCTGGTCAACCCTAGAAGTCAAACTAGGTCAACCAAGTCAAACTAGAGACGGTCGAAAACTGATCGAGAGGAGCATGGAGAATCATCAGGGTTCGGACCGTATGAGAGACGGTCGAAAACCGATCGAGAGGAGCATAGAGCGGATGCTATACAGCTGGGATTGGAAACCGTACAGGCTGTCTGCATGCGGTCGTCTTCTGTCGTCGGCTGAGTTCTTATACGGCTAGGAGTCACGACCGTACAGGCTGGCCGCATGCGGTTGGCATCTGTGGCCGCATGGGTTTTCTGCAAGTTATTGACTCTAATAGCCGCATGAGTTTCATCCATGCGGTTGGCAGCTGTAGCCGCATAAGTTATGCGGCTGACAGATGTGGCCGCATGAGTTTTTTTCATGCGGTTGGCGGATGTAGTCGCATGGGCTTTCTCCCTGCGGCTAATACCCTTCTGCGACTCGGATCGCGTAGAGTTCCTCTTTGCCCCTGCAAGTCCAGCATCATAATGTTTTCTTCTGCCGGACTTGGGGACAGCAGAGTTGTCTACGGTCTGAAGTGGGGCCGCAGAAGAGTCCTTCTTGCCGTTTTGAGCAACAGAGGGTATCTCATCGAAGACTTGAGGAGGAGCAAATGATTTTGGCCTCCACTCTTTGCGAGCCTTCGTGGTGCGGGTGCGCTTCTGGATCGGGCCAGCGCTGCCCTCAGAGAGCATCTCTTCGAACGCCTGTTGGTCGAAGCGGACGACCATCTTCTGTTGTGTGGAGCCAAGTTTGGCTGCATCCGATTGCGTCACCAACTCCTCAGCCGTGGAGAAGTTAGTCCCCAGCAGAGTCGTCATCGTGTTTGCCATTGATTGTAAAAGTACAGAACAGTTTTATGGGAGGACTGAACTTAGACTCACAATACAAACTCGCTTGTACGAAGAAAGCCTAGGGACGAAAACCTAGGTACAGCAGTCTAAGTACAATTGTTTATTTTAGATTCTGGGGGGTGACGATAGAGGCTCGAGAAAGCGACGGCCGCCCTGCCTTACTCCTTCGACGATCGGTATGCAGTCTTGGCTCGGAGAAGATCTGCTTGGCGTGGACGAATGAATGCTCTTCTTGCTCTCCTCGTGTTGCTCTCCTGGCTTCTCTCTCTCTGTGGTTATCGAAAAGAGGGAAACTCTCTCTGTATATCTGTCTCTTTTTTTTATTCTTTTGTTGCCCTTGGTTGTTGCAAGGGAATGATGCTGGCTATTTATAGGAGTGGGGTATGATTATTAGGGTTTGCTAATGATCATTTGTTTGGAATGTCAGCGCTCCTTCAATCTATCTGAACCCTTGATCCTGATTATAATAAATCTAGGCCATTAATGCGGATGGCACCGTATCTTGTGAGCAATTAATGCTAACTGCTTTAAATCTTCATGATTGATTACGCCAATGTCTGATTGCTCGCCACGTGTCCCATTAGCTTGATAATAAATGATATGCCCTGATCTTAGTAATTATGACGATGATGTCAAATATACTTGTTGGGATTCGGTTAAATCCTTGATTGATCCGATGCCACGTGTTTTGATTGTGGGTCCTGGCAGAGCCGCATAGGATGGGCAACACTTGAACCGCAGGGAGATACTTTTCGTGAGCCGCATAGGACGATGCTTCATCGAGCCGCAGGGAACGAACTCTCAATGAGCCGCATATGCATAGTCTTTGCGAGCCGTATGAGCTAGCGTTGTATTGAGCCGCAGGGGCTGAGCTCTCAGTGGGCCGCATATGGCTGATTTCTGCTAGTCATATAGGGTGACTTCTCAGTGAGCCGCATGAAGCTGTTCTCTATTTAAGCCGCATGAGATTTGCCACGTGGCAACCTAGAATTTCTGACGGATCGGGTCAGAGATCTTCTTCTTTTCCCGAAGTGTCTGTCATTATGGCAGAGCCATTATGACACTTTATGCCAGAGCCGCGACAGTCGTCAAATCGTGTCAGAGCATTAAATGAGGCCACTATTCAAAGGGCCAGCTGTAGGGAAGGATCGATCGAGCCGTATATTCTTGCTGAACCGCATACACTCTCGAGCCGCATGAGACTGAGAGTCTTCTTTGAATCGCATAAGGCAGCTCCTGTATGAGCCGCATGGGCTTCTTCCCAGAGCCGCATGGACCATTACATTGATATTTTCCATGCTTCTACAGGACCCCCTTCAAAGTTTTCAATTTGCAAAATTGAAACACTTTGAATAAGAAGCATGGCCCCGTTCATGTCGCATAGGTATCTCAGCCGCATAGACTCATCTGGCCGCATAAGCTGTTTGCCACGTGTCCTGACTACGTGTGTAAATCTTTATTAAATGCTCTTGATTCGTTTTGAATTAACGCCGTCTTTTGGGGGAGGATCCCAAGTGAAGTAGTACGTTGAATTTTGAATAAATGAGCATGTTTCAACTCATCATCTCTTTCTTGTACTTGTGGCGTCTGTGAAATTGGACTTGCTGGGGGATTATTTGTGGACCTGTTATCCTAGGCATACCTTGGTTTTAGGTACGGATAACAAGTTTGGACAGGATGTCCGGAACAACCGTGGCGAAGTGGTCATGGATGTTCTCGGTGCTAGGAAAAAAGAATGCCGTAGAGCAGCTGGGCTCCCGGGGCATGGTGGGGTGGTGGATTTATGCTAAGAAGCTTAGAAAAGGAATATTTATGGACCTATTATCCTTGGCGTACCCTGGTTCGGGATACAGATAATAGGGCGAAAGAAAAACCAACATATTTGCTCAGAGGTTATGAGGACATGGCAAGCATGAGGGTTTTACCGTAGAATCTTTCTGCTCAGAGGTAATGAAGACATGGCAGGGGAGGTTTCACGGAAGATATTCGTGGTCAACAGCGGACATTTGTGGACCTATTATCCTTGTCGTACTCCGGTTGTGGGTACAATTAATAGATCGAAAGGAGACCGACATACTTGCTCAGAGGTAATGTGGACATGGCAAGCATGAAGGTTTCTTCGACGGAGCCTTCCCACTCAGAGGTAATGATGACATGGCAAGAGTGGGCTCAATGAAGTGGGGGTACATAGAACGACTCAGAGGTAGGAGAACGTGGAAGTTCTATGTGAGGGGGCGGTTTATTTTTGGTGGAAGTGAAAACGACTCAGAGGTAATGAGGACATGGTCGTTTCGGAAATTGGTGGATCGACTACCCTTTTTTGTGCACTGGGAGTGTAGGTAGTGGATCATGAGGGAGGATCTCTTCCAGGAAGAAAGTTCAGAGGTATAATCGTACGTGACTTACTATCTGAAAGAGTGACCGGAATGTGAGTTCAGAGGCACCATCGGGTACATAACTCGATAATCTGAAGGGAATGTGGGGGTGAGTTCAGGGGCACCAGCCGGTACATGACTCGATAATCTGAAATGTTGTGGGCGTGAGTTCAGTGGTACCAGCCGGCACATGACTCGATAATCTGAAATATTGAGGGTGTGAGCTCAGTGGTACTAAAGGGTACATGACTCGATGATTTGGAGAATGATGTTTAAACATAGTATTTCTTCAGGAACTTGCCGTTGACGGGCAATATGAGCATGTCTCCGTTCTGCTTGGCGAGGCGGTAAGCACCGTTGGAGAACACGGCCTCGATGACAAATGGACCTTCCTATTTTGGCTGGAACTTGCCGGCGGTCTTGTGAGTCATGACCATTGGCCTCCGGACTGCCAGCACAAGATCGCCCACTTGGAATGTTCTAATTTTAACCTTCTTGTTGAAGGCTCCTGAGATGCGTGCTTGGTATAGCTCGATCCTTTGCTGAGCTAGGAGCCGTTTTTCATCTAAGGCCTCCAACTCTTGTAGTCGACGTCGGTAGTTATCATCCGTTGTTAATTGATAGGTGAGGGCGACGCGGAGTGAGGGGATTTGAGTCTCCAATGGGAGGACTGCCTCACTCCCGTACACCAGGGAGAATGGTGTATTCCCGGTGGCTGTTCGAACTGTGGTGCGATAAGCCCATAAGCATTCGCCGAGCTTTTCGTTCCAGTCATATTTGTTGGAGGAGACAAACTTCTTGAGGAGTTTGATGATCGTTTTGTTGAATGCCTCTGCTAACCCGTTTGCTGCCGGGTTGTACGGTGTCAAAGCGACATTCTGAATGCGGTGCTTATCGCAGAACCGATAGAATACGTGGCTTGCAAACTGCGGACCATTGTCATGGATGATCCTTCGGGGTAATCCAAAGAGGTAGATGACGTGATGCTTAAGGAAGCTGATCACGTTTGGAGTCTTAACTTCTGCGAATGGGACAGCTTCCGCCCATTTGGAGAAGTAATCAGTGATAGCAAGTATGAAGCGATGTCCTCGGGAGGAAGGTGGGGTGATTGGGCCAATGATATCCATTCCCCATGCTTCGAATGGCCAGGATGCCACTGTCGGATATAGAAACTCCGATGGTTGGTGGATGAAGTCTGCGTGGACTTGGCAAGCTTTGCATTTTCTGGCATAGTCTATCGCATCTGCCACCATCGTGGGCCAGTAGTAGCCCATTCGGCGAAGGCGATCTTGTAGTTTTGGGCCGGGCTGATGGGCCCCGCAGACACCGTCATAAGCTTCTCGTACGGCTTCTTTGGCTTCTGCGTTCGACAGGTACCGGACTAATAATCCGTCATAGGAGCGGCGATACAGCATCTTCGTCTCCGTATCGTAGAAGAACCTGAGAGAACGCCGTCTGACAGAAGTAGCTTCCTTTGGGTTCTCAGGGAGGATGTCGTAGACGACGAAGTCGATGAATGGTTGTCTCCAGTCTGGGGCATCATCGATCGTCTGGGCGGAATAACTTGCCACGAATTGCACATTATTCTTGGGATAGACCAGTTCGTGGCCTATCACATCCACTGATTGACGATCATAGTTTGGAACTGCTAGGGAAGCGGCAAGACCAGCTAGGGCATCAGCTTCGATGTTTCGGAGTCTGGGGACATGTTCGATGAAGAACCCCTCAAATGACGAGATGATGTCAATCGCTATTTGGTGATAAGGGATCATGTCTTCGTGGCGGACTTCGTACGAGCCCCGGATCTGATTGACGATTAGTTGAGAATCGCCGTATGCTTCAAGGTATTCTACCTCCAGTTCTTTTGCGAGTTGGAGGCCAATGACCAGAGCGTTATACTCGGCCACATTGTTGGAGCAGGGTTCTGTGAGGGAATAGGCGCGATTGATCACCAGCCCAGTAGGAGAAATCAATACCACCCTGACCCCAATGACAATGTTTCTCTTGGGTCCGGTTCTTGAAGCGCCATCGAAGAACATCCGCCATATGTTATCGTGGGTGGCTGTATTCGAATCGGCGACCTCATCTGGGATCTCTTCATATATTCTGGATGACTCCGATCCTGGGTGGGCTGCCAAGAAGTCTGCCAGGGCTTGACCCTTGACAGCCTTCTGCGGGACGAAGATTATATGATAGGGGGACAACAATATTGCCCATGTAGCGAGGCGAGAACTGAGTGCCCCTGGTTCAGTCATGAGGACTCTGAGAGGGTTGACTCGGGAGATCACATGTATGGTTTGCCCTGTGACGTAGTGTCGCGTCTTTTGAATGGCGAACACCAGGGCGAGGCATTCCTTCTCCACACCGGTGTATCGGTGTTCCGGCCCAATCATCATTCGGCTGAGGTAATATATGGCCTGTTCGTGGCCTGCGTCGTTGTTTTGTGCCAGCAGGGCACCAAAGGAGTGTTCCATTGCTCGTACGTAGAGCAGGAATGGTTTTCCAGGGACCGGGGCCACCAAAACTGGAGGATTTGATAAGTATTCCTTGATGCTGTCAAAAGCACGCTGGCATTCCTCGTCCCATACGAATGAGACTCCTTTCTTCATGAGACGTGTGAATGGTCGGCAGCGCCCGGAGAGGTTAGAAATGAACCTCCTGATGTAAGCTAGCCTTTCTTGGAGGCCTCTAAGTTCGCGGAGATTTTTCGGGGGAGCCATCTCCATGATCGCCTTTGTTTTCTCGGGGTCTACATGGATACCCTGTGCAGTGATGATGAAGCCCAAGAACTTCCCGCTGGATACGCCCAAGAACGATTTCGTAGGGTTCATCTTCAGATTGTGGGCTCGCATCAGGTCGAATACCGTCCTCAGGTCCTGAAGATGGTGTGAGCACCCTGAATTTCGGGTTGATTTTTTTTCATTTTATTTTATTTTCTGATTTATTGGTTTCATTAAATAATTTATTGAATTATTTTTCCTTAAGTGTACTTTTCCGTGCCATTGATATTTGGAGTATCAGGGATGTTCAATTCTGGAAATCCTCTTCACGAGTTTTGGAGTGGACACGATTACCTTCATGACGGTATATAGTGTCCCATCCAAACTTGTTCTCTTGTGCTCTTTCTGCTTCGCTGAACTTCGGTCGGCTTAGACCATTTGATTGATATTTATTTTTCCCACTATTTTCCTTGATCATTTTTCAGCGCGTTACCATAACATTTAAATTGGGAGCGCCAGACCAGTCAGTTTCTTGAAACCAACTCCTCATTGATGATCTACTCGAGACCCTCGTCACTCATGACCTTTGTGTCCCACTCAGACACGTCGTCTTGGGCTCCATTTGATTCGCACAACTTTTCCGACACGTGACCCGATTTTATTTCAGGCCACGGCGTCACATTCATTTTCCAACTTAATTTGTGGGTCCCCTGTCGACCAAAACCTGTCCGCCCCAACTATGGACATGGCCCACTTTGAGCCTACTATCCGTCCGCCACTTGTGTCCCATTATTTGGAATCCCCATGTGCTACTTATTTGCCCATGATCATCGTTTCCTAATTTTAATTCGATTTTGCTCAATGTCCGATTTTCGTCCAATCCGGCTCCACCGAGCCCAGTCCAGCTCCATGTTGCCCTCCATCGGGACACCCTCATTCTTCCGTGTCCAAAATAATATTTAATACCCTATTATCTATATTAATTTTTTATTGGAATTTTTCACGTATTCAATTTCTCGTAGGAATGACTTTTTCCTACATTTAAATTCTAGCCTTAGATCTCCCTACCTTAAATCTCATCCATCAATTTTTCCCCAACACCCTACTGACTAGTGGCCGACCCTAACAATTGTAGAGAGAACTTTTTCTTTCCCTCTCTCTCATTCATTAATGCTTATCCATTCTTCTCTCTCTCTTATCCTTTCTTTCTCTCTCTCACTTTCTAAATTTTTTCCAACATCACCAACTCACAGCCCTTGTTAGCAATTCGGCAAACGGAAAAAATTCGAGACGGCAAAAGTACGAGTATAAATCGGCTCAATGTAAATAAAATACGTTAAAAAATTCGGTCAAATATTCAAAAAACAGAAATATTGAGGTTAGAAACTTCACATTTTTAAATATGTTATCAAATTTGGTTAATTAAACAGGTTTCTAGCATGTTTTTTGTGCCAAATTGTTCAATAATTTATGCAGAACACGTTTAAAACTTCGCATGCTTAAAAGTTACGTACTGATTTGGATCTGTCAAAAGTACGCAAGTATTATACGTTTATGAAAGATACGGAAAAATTCGCGTATAATACGAGTTTTATTCGGGTGATTGCTAACAAGGCTCACAGCAGCTCCTAATCCGACCTCTCCCATGCACACCTCAGCCGACCCCTCCCTGGACGAGCCCCCTGGCCGGACTACCCTGCCCCGACCTCCTCTCCATGGCCGGATCACCTTCCTCCTCCCTCTCCTCTTCCTCCTCCTCCTCCTCCTCCAATGCACAGCCCGACCACCTACACCATCACTCCTTTTCAACTCAACCGACCACCCCATCTCGCCGTGGCCGCACGCATGGCCGTGCGCCACCACCATCTTCCACCTCCCCTCGCCGTGGTCGGCGTCGCACAGCCGCCAGCGCGCGCTGCAGCGCTGCCAGCACCGGACAGCAGTAGCAGCAGCGCGCTCCCATCGCGCGCGTGCACGCGCGGTTGAGCGCCACCGCCGGCGACGAGCTCACCGTGGCTGTGCCCCCCTGTGGTGGGCGACCTCCAACGAACCCCCGTGGGCCACCGCCATCCTCCCCGGCGCGACGCATAGCCTATTCGTGCGTTTTGCACGACGTCCCGTCGTGACGCGCGCGAAATGAGATTCGTTTTGGCGTCCCGTTGCAGCAACTTCGCGTGCGTTTTTCCGGAGATCCGACCGTTGGATCGGCGATTTCTTCGCTCCGTCGCAATCTCGGTATATCCACCTTCATCCCTGTCAATTTTCGTCCGTTAATTTTATCGTTTGATACATCAAAACCGGCCACCAAGTTGACCGTTTAAATTGTATTAAATTTGGACAGTTTCGCGGGGCCAACTTCGTCAGCTTGTATCTCCTCCACCGCATCTCCGTTTGGCGTGCTACCAGTTCCGGTGCGAAGCTGGTATAACCCTCTTCCTGCCCCCTTTAGATTTCATTTCAGTTTGAGCTTGTTTGATTGGTTGAATTCGACGCCAAAGTTGGCCGTCCGAATTCGTAATTTCCAACTTGTAAAATTCCATTTTTGAACACGGGACTCCAGATTTCATTTCTGACACCACCATTACATTCGTGGCGTCGTTCTGGCATATTTTCATATAAAATTTGTTAGATTTGGAGAACGTGGGCCCGGGCACGTTTTTCGGTGCAAAGCGGGTCCCACTTTCTGGGTCAACGGGACTTTTTGACGCCGGCTCATCGGAATCCATTTCCGGATATACCGATGAGTTCGTATCGTCATTTTGGACTCGTTGACATATAATTTGCTAGGTTTTGAGAACTTTGGCTCCGGCACGCATTTCCGTGCAAACCGGAATTCCAAGTTCTGGTCAACGGGCCAAATTGAGATCGGGTCAACGGAATCCAATTCTGGAGATACCGTTGGGTTCGTATCGACATTCTGGTTGCGTGGACATATAATTTGTTATATTTTATAGACTTGTTTTCTTGCACGTTTTTCGGTGCAAAACGGCTCCGACACGGACACCGTTTTGACCCGAAATTACCTTTTTGCCCTTGTGTCCAAATTAGACCGTTGGGTAGGCTATCCTAGCTAATTTGACCATTCTGGACACGTTGGCGATGTTTATTTCATCGTCCGACAATGTTTGTTGATAGTTTCTCTGAGTTTAGCCTTGTAATAATTAATTAATGATTAATTCATAATGTTCGTATTTCGGGATTAGTACAACGAAACTGAGCTCAGTCAATTCCAGTGATCTCACATCGCTGAAATTGACAAGATGGGCACGTGGATCACTGTAATAAGATTATCAACCTTACCATTGATATTCTTATCTCGATTTACGTGTCGTAAGTTTCGACGTACAAATAACGAAGTACATTTTATATTAGACTAGAATTGATCATGTTTGACCAGAGTTGACCAGTTGACCCAAAGTCAACTGTAAGTCAACACTTGACCTAGTTTGACTAGGTTGTTGACCGGAGTCGACCTAGAGATGTTTTGACTTAGAAGAACCTAGAATAATATAGATGGCTAGTATAGTTTTATTTATTTCAACTTGAACACCTTGTAACATGTGTTGCTTTAAATAGGACTCTGTGGCTTCAGTTGGACCCTCTATACTTATCAGCTCAGGATCACAGGCGAGTACATTCACTGATAGTTTTCATTGTCTTGATATCTGCTATATCCGATTCAGTTGTAGTGTTATACTCGATTTCCAGTCACGGCAGTACACGGACTAGTATATGTTGGATCATGACATGGGATGTTGTTCCTAGAGTTTCATGGTATATTGATACATGTTCTGTCTTGTTTCAGTGTATTGGTATAGACACCGATTTTAAAAGGGGACTTGCTACCCTCTTATGGAATCCCGTGTCATAACGTGTCATGTCCAGATCCATTGTACTATTCGGGGATGGGGGAGTTATTAGTGGTTGTGTGATCAATTCCCACATGGTTCTATGGTACTCATGGTTCATAGCTATACCCTCACCTCACGACGGGTAAAGCCTTACCCCACGGTTCATAGCTTTCCATGGTGACCGGCCTTATCGTTTCTATTGTATTCATGGTTCATAGCCGGTCAGATGGAAAGCCTGATCATTTTCCCAAGCCGATCACATGACGCACTAATAATTCAAGGCACCTTTTATATTTATTATCTTAGGGTGACTAAGTTCTGTTCGGGAGAAGGGTTACAACCCCGGTCCTTGTTTGGTTTAAGGGTTGTAACTCGGCTTCCGAATAGTTCCCAAGTCATCCTATATATACATATACATTATCGTCCTTTACTGTACTCACATCATGATATATATTCCCAGTTGATTTTGTCTTGTATTTCATTATACTGTCTCTTATAGCTTTTGTCAATTCACATGGAACTGCTGTTGGTGTTTGTACTTGCTCATTTTCCTGACAGGATACGTTGACAAAATTTTACAGATAGTTTGGAGGTGCCTGCTAGCCTAGAGGAGACATATTAGAGGTTGTTTAGTTAGCTATTCTCAGTTGTCTGGAGTTGTATTTATTTTGTGGATTACTGTATTTGAGTTTGAGATGTATTTCTGAGTTTGTATCTTAGACACTTAGATTTCTCTCTGTTGTACCTCTTTTGGATTTTATGTTTTATCTATCTTCCTTTATGCTCTACCTTAGATGTGATTGAGTTTACATTCTGCCATGTCACCCCCATTCGGGGAGTATAAACTGTTAGTCTTATACTATTAGATGCATTGAGACCTAGGACAGCGTTCTACCGCCGACACTGCGGCGTAGGCTGGGCGTTGTTACGTTCTCGTGCCCTAACTCTAGGGTGCGGGTCGTGACAGATGGTCTTCCTTATGGCGACTCTTGACGACGATATCGTCGACATTGCATTCCACCGTCTTACGCAAATGTTCTCTAAAAATGATACTCATGGCTCGCTGATATGTAGCGCCTGCATTCTTTAGACCGAATGACATGACTGTGTAGCAGTACGTGCCAATCGATGTTCGGAATGATGTGTGCTTTTCGTCATCGGGAGACATCTTGATTTGATTATACCC
This sequence comes from Iris pallida, assembly GCA_029216955.1. Classification (NCBI taxonomy): domain Eukaryota; kingdom Viridiplantae; phylum Streptophyta; class Magnoliopsida; order Asparagales; family Iridaceae; genus Iris; species Iris pallida. Next base: position 21,201,768 of record JANAVB010009398.1, on the reverse strand, counting down.
CGAGAATCCATCCATGAATGAAATACGTTCAAAGCCGCATGTGTTATCGATCATGATGTCTGTGATGGGGAGGGGGAATTCATCTTTGGGGCACGCCTCATTCAGGTTGCGGAAGTCGATGCAGATTCGAATCTTTCCATTCTTCTTGAGGATGGGTACTATGTTGGTGACCCAGTCTGGATGTTGCTCTTCACGAATGAAGCCGCTGGCTATCAGTTTGTTGACCTCGGCTTCGATCGCGTCCATGATGCCCGGGCGGAAGCGTCGCTGTTGCTGCTTGACTGGCTTTGCATCCGGCCGTATATTGAGTTTGTGGAGAGCGATGTCAGGATTTAACCCCGGTATGTCTTCATAGCTCCAGGCGAACACATCAATGTACTCTCTGACAAGTTCTAGCAGCGACTCCCGTTCTTCGTCAGTTAGGCTCTTACTAATGAAAATCGATTTTGGAGAAGATTTGCTGCCGAGATCCACTTGTACGACCTCATCTTCAGTAGGAGGTTCTCTCAGTTCGAACCGCTTTTCCTATTGTACGTCCAATTGTTGGGCCCGTGGCTCAAGCTCGAGGATTTCGCGAATGTCTTCGTCTTCCTCGTAAGCGTCGGTGAATGCCATGTTGACTGACATGACTTGTCTGAATACATCTCCGATGCTGGTATCCGAGTCAGAAGTTGGTGATCCGGTTGAATGTGACTGCCAGTCGCATTCTTCGTCTGAGCTTTCAGGGGTCGTAGTAGGCATTACATACCCTAAACCGCATCGAGTTTTGTTATAGTAGTTCCGTGGTTTGCCCGCCGGGGCTGGCGATTTCAAAGGTAATCGTCGCCCAGTGCCGTAGTTCAATCCTGGCGTCGTCTCTAGATCATACCCCTGTTTCTGCATGAGATATTTGGATTGAGGGCTATAGAGATACAGAGGCAGTCTTCCAGCATCTGACCCGAGGTCGACTTCTTCTATGGCGAGGGGATGCGGGTTGTTTGTCCGGCCGAAGATGATTGGGTGGTCCCCTCCCTCGATTATTCGGTAAGCGTCTTCTACTGGAGTAAGGTATCTTTTCTAGAGGGATTACATCATCTGCGGAGGGAACATCAGTGTGGGAAGCCACATACTTGGCTAGCTCTGGTTCCTCTTCGGCTACCACCTGTATGAATGAAGATTGAGAGGGCGTCCTAGTCAGCTTGATCTTCAAAGGTTCAACTGACGGAGCGGAGCGTGGGGTTGTCGGTAGACTAGCAACCCCCAGTCTGGCACTCGATGTGGAGCGAGGAGTGGCTGGTTTGCTAGAAGTGTCAGACCTTGTATCGGGATGATGACCTTTCTTGGGAAGGCGTATTGTCAGTGGCCTATCGGAGGGATTGAGTTTCTCCGTTTGGGGTTGAACGACTTTTGGCAGTCTGATGGTAAGTGGCCCCGTTGTGGGTCTCGGTACCTGGCCGGACCTTGGCAGCCGGATTCTCAACTGCTCTTCCTGTGCCGAGAGGCTGATTGCGTCCTTACGCAGAGTGGCCGTGAGGGGTGCGAAATTGCCTGGTTTGCGAGCCTGGAGGTGGATCGTCAGAGGTTCTTCTGATCCTGTGACCGTCTTGGTATGAGCTTGCACATCTTCTTCGACCAGGTGCTTCTTCAATTTTTTGTACAGACAGGAGTCTGAGTAATAAGATTCGACCCCCTTGAAGGGATCGATATCAGCAAATTCCGTCCTCACGAAGCCATGCTTATCGACATATTTGAAACATTGGTGCAGCGTGGAAGGCACGATCATGTAATCGTGTATCCAAGGCCGCCCTAAAAGGATGTTGTAAGAAGTGTTGGCGTCTATGACGTAGCAGGTGACTTCTGATTGGAGATCGCCATTCTGGCATTTCAGGCGGATCTTCCCGATTGGGTAGCTCCTGTCCGAATTGAAACCGCTAATGGCGGTGCTTGTAGGCGTCAGGCGATGCATCGGAATGCGAAGATGATGTAGCAGACCCTTCAGAATGATGCTTATGGAAGACCCAGGATCAATATGCATTCGGTCCACCTTTACGTCGCCAATGTATCCAGTGTAGTATAACGGGCGATCGTGCAGGTTAGTTTTGATGAGCATATCCTGCGAAGAGAAGACGATATTGGGCATCGCTCCCGTACACGCACTATCTTGGAGATCTGCAGGTTGGTTATCTCCCGTGAGGTTGACCTGAGCCAAGTACGCGTCGGCGTTTTGGAGTGCATCACTCAAAGCTGTGCGGACATCCTGTATAAGGACAATTTGGCCGGTGTATTGGCCAATTGTGCCAAGATGTCGAAGTTGTAGGGCCTCTCCAGCCCCTGAGGTGTCTCCTTTCGGAGGGATTTATCGAAGCGAGTCTCCTTCGGCTTAGGCTTGTCGGTCGTCGAAGGCTGAGCCGGTCCCGGAGTATCGGTAGAAGTAGGCGGATGATCATCAGTCGGATTCTCAGCCACGGGCTGAGATTGTGCTCCAGATCGAGTAACAACGGCCGTGACTTCTTCTTCATTTGTCGAGACGGTACGGCGGGATCTGACTTTTCTGCTTCTCTTCTTCGTTGTGGGCTGAGTCACCTCGTGGACCAAGTCCGGATGGACCCACATAATTTCTCCTCGCGATGTAGTGAGAGGTACAAGATTAGCAGCCTGATCTCGAGCAGGCGGAAGATTAGCAATTTCCATCGTTGCCAGAGGGATGGGTATAATACCGTCTTGAGTCTCTGTTGGCGGGAAGCTGTCGAATTGTACGGATACCATGTTGGCTGCTACGGTTACCTCCTCGAAATCGATGGCTAGAGCGTTCGAATCGATGAGGTTTTGGATGTACCGTTTCAGTTGGTAGCAGTCGTGTGTAGCATGGTGGACGTAACGGTGGTAATGGCAGAATTTTGGGTTCTCCAAGTCAGCCGGCCGAGGCTCCCGTCTTGGCGGAGGGAGCTGAATTCTATCTCCTTGTATGAGCATGTCCAAGATAGGCTTGACGTGGCCGTCTTCAAAAGAGTAAGTGATTTGAGGCCATTGTTTGTCTGTTGGTTGTGACTCGGGCTTCTGGGCCGTGTCGGCCACCATAGCCTGCTTGTCTCTGTTGTTCCGATTGTTGGAGGGGCTACCCCCATTGTCGATGTTGGTGCTGGGACGCTTGCCCTTGTTCTCTCCCTCTGAGATATGCAACCCCAGCTGGCGGGCCTTCTTTAATCGTTCTTCGGCACTTGTAGCATTGATGATAAAAGCCTTCCAGTCCTTGAATTGACTTTCGCCCATCCAGAGACTAATTGCTGGGAGTAGTCTCTTTTGGCAAATTTCAATCAGGGAAGAATCCGGATTGCCAGACGGTAACTTCATTACGGTTTGACGAAACTGCTCAATGTAATTCCTCGTCAGCTCTTTCTCTCCTTGGATGACGTCCATGAGGGTAGACATTGTGACGTCCTGCCCTACCTCGTAGAACCTCTCCAAGAACAAGCGTTTGAAGCCAGCGAAGGAGTGGATGAAATTGTCCGGCAGGTTGCGGTACCAGTCGAAGGCGACTCCTTCCAATGCCCCGATGAATAACCGCGTGAGGATAGCATCATCATGGGGCAGATGGTCGGTGGTGACCTCGAAGTAAGTGATATACCGACTTGCTGAGGTCTTGCCATCATAGGGGTTGATATTGAACGGCTTATATCTTGGTGGGAATGGAACATCCCTCCATTCAGCAGGATATGGTTGCGGTATTCTGAAGTCTTGAGAGTTTTCTCGGGCGTGGAACATGGCTCGGAGCTCTTGAACTTCTCTCCTTACTTCTCGGGTCTCATCTGTCGCAGTCGGAGCCGTTACTTCGGGAGGATTATTGCCCGGGTTCGGTGCCGCCGAATTTGAATCTACGTTGATTGGAGGACCCGCACTTGTCTGGCCAGGTGTCACTCCCTGCAGAGTAGGAAGCGCCGCTTTGATCTCGTCTACAGACTTGACCAAGGCGTGCAGTATGGCCTCCAAAGTGTCGATGCGTTGGCGATCATTGGAGCCACCTTGATTGTTGTCTGTCATGAATACCGTCCTTACGTGAGGAGTGACGGAAGGGACGGTGGAGGGTGCGCTCTCCGAGTCGTACCCATGCATTGAGAAATCATCGGGGTAGGTGAGAATATTCTCTTCGGGTTCGGATTCAGAAGGAACAGTACCCCCAGCTTCGGAGCTTGCTTCATCTTGAAAGTCACGGATGTCCTCGGGGACATCAGCATCTGTTGTACCTGATGGGAGAGTTGTTTCTCCGGGCTCGTCTCCTTGAAACATCGGATTGTTGTGGATGTTCGGAGGAGTGCTACCCCCAGCTCCCTCGACCCTCATCGGTGCGGACGATGAATCTCCCATTGCAGTAGATTTTGTCTTCGAACGGGTGTGTTGGTATACTCCGGTGGAGGGCAACCGTTTAGCCGACAATTTCTTAGCTGTAGTGGTTGATATTTTTGGGCTGGAGATGCTTGTCTTCTTCCCTTTTCCCTCGGCGGGGACTTTCTGCGCGAAATTGCAGGAGGCAATAGGAGGTGCTTCGTCCTCCGAGCTCGGATACTGTAATCTTTGGAAGACGGACGGCCGATCTTCCGTCACTGCCGTGTTGTTGCAGCAGCAGTTGACGATGATCTGGGTGCAGTGACGTCCATGTGAGGACTCTTTGCACGCCGAAGCCCCTTCTCTTTCCTTACGTTTGTGGAGGACAGCCTCACGCAGGTCAGAGGAACCACTTTGTCCGTTTGCCGCTGGGGACTGGACTTGAACGGTTCTATACAACTTCCCATCAGAGGCCCGCGTGATAATCAGCGGGACGCCCCGATAGTCAGAGGTTGGGGCAGCTGTCTGGGCTTGATGAGCCCGCGCTGCCCTGGACTTCTTCTTCTTAGCACCTGCGGGTGCATAATAAGAAGAGTCCAAGTTGAATACCACAGAGTCTGGAGAATCATCAGGGTTCGGACCGTATGAGAGACGATCGAAAACCGATCGAGAGGAGCATGGAGCGGATGCTATGCAGCTGGGATTGGAAACCGTACAGGCTGTCTGCATGCGGTCGTCTTCTGTTGTCGGCTGAGTTCTTATGCGGCTAGGAGTCACGACCATGCAGGCTGGCCGCATGCGGTTGGCATCTGTGGCCGCATGGGTTTTCTGCAAGCGATTGACTCTAATAGCCGTATGAGTTTCATCCATGCGGTTGGCAACTGTAGCCGCATAAGTTATGCGGCTGACAGATGTGGCCGCATGAGTTTTCTTCATGCGGTTGGCGGATGTAGTCGCATGGGCTTTTTCCCTGCGGCTAATACCCTTCTGCGACTCGGATCGCGTAGAGTTCCTCTTTGCCCCTGCAAGTCCAGTATCATAATATTTTCTTCTGCCGGACTTGGGGACAACAGAGTTGTCTACGGTCTGAAGTGGGGCCGCAGGAGAGTCCTTCTCGCCGTTTTGAGCAACAGAGGGTATCTCATCGAAGACTTGAGGAGGAGCAAATGATTTTGGCCTCCACTCTTTGCGAGCCTTCGTGGTGCGGGTGCGCTTCTGGATCGGGCCAGCGCTGCCCTCAGAGAGCATCTCTTCGAACGCCTGTTGGTCGAAGCGGACGACCATCTTCTGTTGTGTGGAGCCAAGTTTGGCTGCATCCGATTGCGTCACCAACTCCTCAGCCGTAGAGAAGTTAGTCCCCAGCAGAGTTGCCATCGTGTTTGCCATTGATTGTAAAAGTACAGAACAGTTTATGGGAGGACTGAACTTAGACTCACAATACAAACTCGCTTGTACGAAGAAAGCCTAGGGACGAAAACCTAGGTACAGCAGTCTAAGTACAATTATTTATTTTAGATTCTGGGGGGTGACGATAGAGGCTCGGGAAAGCGACGGTCGCCCTGCCTTACTCCTTGGACGATCGGTATGCAGTCTTGGCTCGGAGAAGATCTGCTTGGCGTGGACGAAGGAATGCTCTTCTTGCTCTCCTCGTGTTGCTCTCCTGGCTTCTCTCTCTCTGTGGTTATCGAAAAGAGGGGAACTCTCTCTGTATATCTGTCTCTTTTTTTTATTCTTTTGTTGCCCGTGGTTGTTGCAAGGGAATGATGCTGGCTATTTGTAGGAGTGGGGTGTGATCATTAGGGTTTGCTAATGATCATTTGTTTGGAATGTCGGTGCTCCTTCAATCTATCTGAACCCTTGATCCTGATTACAATAAATCTAGGCCATTAATGCGGATAGCACCGTATCTTGTGAGCAATTAATGCTAACTGCTTTAAATCTTCATGATTGATTACGCCAATGTCTGATTGCTCGCCACGTGTCCCATTAGCTTGATAATAAATGATATGCCCTGATCTTAGTAATTATGATGATGATGTCAAATATACTTGTTGGGATTCGGTTAAATCCTTGATTGATCCGATGCCACGTGTTTTGATTGTGGGTCCTGGCAGAGCCGCATAGGATAGGCAACACTTGAACCGCAGGGAGATACTTTTCGTGAGCCGCATAGGACGATGCTTCATCGAGCCGCAGGAAACGAACTCTCAATGAGCCGCATATGCATAGTCTTTGCGAGCCGCATGAGCTAGCGTTGTATTGAGCCGCAGGGGCTGAGCTCTCAGTGGGCCGCATATGGCTGATTTCTGCTAGTCATATAAGGTGACTTCTCGGTGAGCCGCATGAAGCTGTTCTCTATTTAAGCCGCATGAGATTTGCCACGTGGCAACCTAGGATTTCTGACGGATCGGGTCAGAGATCTTCTTCTTTTCTCGAAGAGTCTGTCATTATGGCAGAGCCATTATGACACTTTATGCCAGAGCCGCCACTGTCGTCAAATCGTGTCAAAGCATTAAATAAGGCCACTATTCAAAGGGCCAGCTGTAGGGAAGGATCGATCGATCCGCATATTCCTGCTGAACCGCATACACTCTCGAGCCGTATGAGACTGAGAGTCTTCTTTGAATCGCATAAGGTAGCTCCTGTATGAGCCACATGGGCTTCTTCCCAGAGCCGCATGGACCATTACATTGATATTTTCCATGCTTCTACATGGTCATGTCCAAGTTTCGACCAAGTGTAGGGCTAGGGCTAGGACACCCTGCCGCGTGTCCACGATACGCGTACGTGCGATACGATACGCGTATCAGTGCTCAAAAAGGACAGCCGCCCGTACAGTGCATTTTCAGTGCACGCGTTCGTGCGTGTCCGACACAACACGTGGGGCTCTGAAACTTGGGGAGCCCCATGTCAGTGTCAGCCCCGTGCCACACGTCGAGTTTCACGTGTCGACATGTCGTATCCAGGGTGCTGTGTCCCCCGAAATGCAGGGCATGCACAGTGCCTGTGCACGCACGCGCACGACCGTGTGTACACGTGTCTGTGCAGACTCGACACGACACGAAAATCACACAAGGACTCAAGAATCATGTAAGCGACACCTAAACCTAATTTCCTATTCAAACACTTTCCTAAAAATCACACGAAATGCCCATTGGGGCATTTCATCAAACACATGCCATGTGACACTGATACGTGTACAAATAGGACACGAAATGGACACGAATTTTAGGGCTTCCTATTCCTACAGTTAGGTTAGGCCTAGGGCTCCCTAGACATGCAATAAAATCAGGATTCTATGGTGTGGAATGGAAGTTGCCTATATGTATCAAATCCTCAAAAAGCTCCACAAAGAGGTGTTCTTCTTGATAGCCAACTCCTCCTATTTGCTCCCAAGCTGAGATTACTTGATACCAACAGCAAGTAGAGAAAAATTAGAACCCATTGCAATTAGTTTGGGTGAAAAAGGAATTAAAATGGATTTTATAGGATTTAATGAAGATGGAGACTTACCTCTTTCTAAAACTTGCCAAAAATCCTAATGGAGGCTAGCCCTAACTTTGAGAAGCATTAAATAGAGGGGGGGATCAATATGACCAGCCATGGGCTGATTAGGGTTAGGGTTTGGCTACATGGTGTGGGCCTATGGGCTTTAAGGCTCAAGTCATTAGTCATGACTTATGAAGTCACAAGCCATTCTAGCCTAATCAATTCCTAATCTCTCCAAACAAGTTCCAATGAGTTAAACCTCACTAACTTAGGTCAAGCTAAGGTTGCTTAACCTAACCAAGTGGTCATGACCTAGGTTAGTGTCACGACCCGTACCCGCTTTTCGGACGCGAGAGCGTGAGCAAGCCAGCTACGCATCAAGCGGACTCCAGCCCGACTCGAATACGTAAACGCTGTCACGGCTATGGCAATGGGCCTATCAAGGCAAGGCAAAACTATATCTCAATCCACAATAAGAATAATAATCAAGAATGAACAAGTATGGGTCGTGGTCTGCAGCCCACTAGCATATATGTCCGATAAGACTCTGATAAAGTAACAAGAGTCTAAACTGAATCAGGAAACAGGATATCTCTTGATAAGGTATGAAAGCACGAGCTGATAATAAATGTAATACGATACCTGAATCCCACAAGCGTATCATCCTATCCATCATCCAGAACTAATAGCTATCTCCATGCACTCACTAAACCTGAAGAGATCATCAGGTCCTCAGGGGACATAGCAAGATACATAAAAACATGTCTATCTAGCAGTTTATCATAAAATAAAAAAATACAGGAAATAAACGGAAAAAGACCAATCAACACGAAACATGACTATACACGACTGGAAGAACAACTACGCATAATCGAACTGCTAGAGAAGAACAAGAGAACACGATATCACGATGTCAACGGATAACCAATCGAATATTCAAACCCTCGTCCCTAGTGTGGACTCGTAGGTTTGGACAACTACTAGCCCTCGTCCCTAGTGTGGACTCGCAGGTGTGAACCATATACTACTAACCCTCGTCCCTAGTGTGGACTCGCAGGCTAGCATCACCCTCGTTCCTAGTATGGACTCGCAGGTATGGACATATAACTACTAATCCTCGCCCCTAATGTGGACTCGCAGATTAGCTTACTAACTCTCGCCCCTGTTGTGGGCTCGCAAGTTAGCTTAACTGCTAACCCTCGCCCCTAATGTGGACTCGCAGGTTAGCATCTAGATTTCAAGACAAGGAGGTAAAGCAGTTTCGATATGACTTATTCATCCTATGATACGATACGACTCACGATACGATACAAGAGGAAACCAATCTGATAGAACCACGACATCCAGTCAAGCATGATAACAATAAAAGAACACGACTAATAAACCAGTAAACACTGTCTAAAGTAAAGCATGTAAATCAAAAGAACTGTAATAACTAACTGATAACATATAAAGATGTAGGGATTAAATAAACATGTAAATCATGAACAACTAGAGAACTATATATATACTAGTATGCACGATGTACAAATCCTATGTCAATAATCAACTAGTAAAACTGTATAATAATAATAGAAATATGTATGTAAATAAACTGTAGAGGGAGGCAAGGTATCTTGCCTGGAGGTTGCACGCAGATCCAACAAATATATAGTCAACTGATAAACCACGAAGTCCAAGTCATCACAACTGTCTCCGAATGCTGAAATAGACAATGCCAACAGTCTCAGAATAGTCAAATTAGCTAGGATTGCTTGTCCTTAAGTCCAATTCTGGACACCGGAGCAAAACGGTAATTTCGGGCAAAAACGGTGTCCGCCGTTGGACCCACTTTGCACCGAAAAGCGTGCCAGAGTCAATAGTCTCTAAAGTCATCAAACTATATGTCTACGGATCCGGTTTTCCGATACGAACCCAACCGTATGTCCATAGTTGGATTCCGGCGGGCCGTGCACAAAATCATCCGTCGAGTCGGACCGTGGGGCCCGCAAAACGACGATTTTATCAACGGTCTCAGAATCGAACCAAACTTGGCATACAGGACCAGAAAAATGATACGGTCCTGCTGGCGCAAGTTTTGTCTTGATCTGACGAGCGTGCGCAAAGTAATTGGGGAATTTGCACAGAGGTGGATACGACAAATTTTGACGGATACGCATCAAATTCGTCGTACACACGCGACCAATTTGAATTCCGTCAAAGCCCACACGACCACGAAGCCGTTACGCACCTTTCGATGCTCTCGGTTCGCGACCACGTCGCCCGGTTTGGCGGGACGCACGTCGTATCGAACAATTTTCTAAATTTCTAAACTGTTATCGCCAAGTTTTTCTTGATTTTCAAGCTGATTTATCTTGATATCTAATTAACCATAATTAAAAATAATAACAGGGTTTTAATCCTGTTTATGTTTTCCTTAACTCTCTTTAAAGGAATTTCCTAAATTCTAGGTGGATTGGCAGAAATCTGCCTTCCAAATAGGGTGTGGGGACTGTTCTACGAACTGTTAAAAAAATAGTTTTCGTCGAAGTTCGACTCAATTTCTCGACAAATACATTACGCATCTTCGTAAAGTAATTTATGGATCGGAAAGAGGGTTATATTGAGTGTGAACCTGCGAAGACGGGTCTGGATTTGATCAATCGAGGAAGCGGGAATCCCGTCGCGAAGACTGCACATTGCTGTGCTGTCGCTGCACTACTCTGTTCTGCTCTGTTCTTGCGCGCACGGATTTGGCCGTGGTTTGGTCGGCCTGTGGCCGCACGCGGCGGCGCAACGGGTGGGGGAGGGTCGCCCAGCATCCTGGGGTGTGGTGGCGCGCATTGGAATTAGGGTTTGCGGTTGATCTCGTCAACCTATATCAAGTATATATATACTCTGTGTATATGGATGCTGTGCGGGTCGACTTCAGTTCGGGTTGAGGGAAATTCATGCGTGGGTCACTGTTGTTTGGTTTTAAACATGGGCCTGTGGGCCACTGGCCCGAGGCTGGGCTTGGATGGCCGGCTAGCTGGAATTTGCTAGGCTGGGCTAGCTATTTATTCTACTCTTAATTCGAACCAACAGTTACTTGTTCATTTCTGCAGATATTACAATATTATCTAGCTATTGAGTACTTTTGCTAGTAATATGTAACATCAAAATATGATTAGGCTGGCTGGGCCTGGGGGTCCGCTTTGTTGGGCTGGACTGGAAATATCCTTTTGATTTTTTTTCCTTCTTTTTATTTATTTCTTTCTATATAATATATATATATATATATATATATATATATATATATATATATATATATATATATATATATATACCTTTACATGTACAAGTATAGGCATGCATACATATAAGTTTACGTATTGTATTCATCTATGTATATATACTCACATACCTAATACATGTATACGTAAACTGTATTTAGAACCTTTCCTGTATATACCTTCATATATAAATTATACATATTTATATATATAAAACATATTAACACATATATATTTATATATCTATATATATATGTATATATCTATATATACACCTATAAATCTCCAAAAATTCAAAATCAAACTTAACATTAGCTATCTATATATATATTGTATCTAAATACTTATACATATACGTAAGTTCAATTGACAATAAAAGGACAACCAATAAATATATTTATTTAATCACCACAAAATAATAAAGTAATAATAAAATTATTAACTCGTGGTTTGGGTGAATCCATATTACTCACCCTTATCCGGGTCTAAAAAATTGTACAAATATTGTAAAGCAATAATTAATAATAAATACCAATTTTTGTACAAATATTCAAATAGTTAAAATGTACACTAATACCTAAAATAATTTAAAAAATATTTGTACACACATAGAATATGCCTACATGGTCGTCTTTGGTCTCACTACATACCTACAAGGCTTGGTTTCGGTTCGAGCCCAGTTCGGGCTAAGTTGGTACAACCGAGTCTTCTAAAATCAATAATCTAAATATTAAATAATTAAAACGTCTTTAGAGGTTAAGTCGCAACTTGGCCTGGTTTTCCTAGTTAGAATAATCCTATGACTCGGCCTCCCCCTACCATGGCTAAACACTAGTCAAAGCACGCTACTGTACTATCCATGCCATGATTCTTAGTCGTCTGATACTTCAAAACTCAAACATGACTAAAATCATGTACCGTAATAATTAACTAAATAATTATTTACAAAACCTAAAAATCCCCATTTAAATCGAATAAAAAATAAATATTTTTAAAAAAAATCCAGGAAGGGGAGCTACAGTTAGTCTCTAGGTTAGTCTCCTAGTCAACACTAGTCAAAGTCAACTATAGGACCAAAGTCAATCATACTAAAAATCACTAAAAATCACATTAATTCTAATAAATCTAATAATACTAATTATCACTAACCATGGTTAGCTAAGACTAGCTATGACTAATCTAGGTTAGGTCCAAACCAAGTTAGGCTAATCACAAAACATGACAATCAATTAAATAATATTAAAATCACACCATTCTTAATAATACATTAAATTCCAAATAATATATATTAAATTCAATTAAATTCAAAATGACAAAAGTACCCTCAAACTGGAAATGATAAATAAAATACCCTAATCACATGGCTAGGCTCCAGGTTAGGCTGTCTCTAGTGTTACACTATCAAAACACCAAAATCATAAGTCATGATTTAAAATAGTTTTAAAATAATTTAAAATTACCAAAAATTATATCATGATTTAAATATCACTATTAAAAGATTAAAATCACAAAATTTCAAAATTACCCTCATTTGAAAAACTGGGTGTTACAATCCTACCCACCTTAGAAAAATTTCGTCCTCGAAATTAAGATGATCGTACCCCTTCTAGGTCAAACCCAAACAATCAAGGTCAAAAGAGAACTTATCTAAATCATGCAATTGGAAGGACAACATATAGGGTTTGGTAAGTGGTATCAGTCTGAGGTCTCATCTAGCCATTCTAGTCATATTAGATCAAGAGCAATCATAAGGTATCAAAACATACAACAATATGGTAGGGTGCATCAATTTCAAAGACTGGCTAAGATATAGGTCAAAGACTCACCTACAACTAGGTCTGGTGGCTGGGATAAGTGCAGCAGGACAGTCTCGCAGCCTGTGTGCAGCCGACCCACACAACAGGCACACCCCTCTTCTCTTCCTACAGTTGTCCCACACATGTCCAGGCTTCTTACAGAAGGTGCAGGTAGGCACTCTCTCAGCTGGCCTCTGCTGAACAGGAGTCTGGACTGGGTAGGCTGGTCTAGGCTGATAGTCTGGGTGCTCACGGGGCTCTGGGTATACACTGCACCTCGGCCTCTTAGAACTAGGATCTCCCCCTGAATGTAACAAATCCCACAGCAGTTGGATCCTGTAATACATGTGGTTCGTATTACGTATTTTTGGAATACATGTACGTATTTTATCTTGTATTGCATAATTTCTTGCTTAGCTTTCTTCTTGGCTTGGTTTATTTTATGGGTTGGTTCGGCTTGGCTTGGTTTTGCCTTGGTTCATTATGAACCAAGGGTGAACCCCTACCTACCACCACCTTTAGTATTTATTAACCATTCTTCCTTCTCTCTCTTGATTACTCTCTTCTTTCCTCCATTACTTCTTCACCTACCAGAGAGAGGGAGAGAGGGGTCTAGGCAAGTGCAACTTACTTCATGGAAGAACTCCAATTTTATTACTTCATTCTCTTCCTTATATTATTTTAACTTACTTTAGTACTTGGAATTTTTACTTTCCATGGCCAGATTCTTGTAGATCTAAGTTTATATTATTTTCGAAAATTTGGGGTTTTGATCTACTTAATCTTGTTATTGTCAAGTTTTGATGGTAGAGTCAATTGCCAATTGCGCCAGAGTCATAGGAGTCTTGTGTTTTGACAAGGCAGCATATGAAGTAGCCTGTACAACAGTTGCAACAGATTGCGCAGCATTGACTGCAACAGATTGTGCAGCAGTTGTTGAGATAGACTGTGCAGGAGTTGACACAGTAGATTGTGCAACAGTTGGCACAGCAGATTGTGCAGCAGTCTTGCTAGCAGATTGTGCAACAGAGTGTGCATCATCCTTAGTGGCAAAAATGCCAGATTGTGTAGCAGTCTTGGAGATCCATACTGAACGCACTTTGCTCTTGGCAGAAGTGGCTGCAGTACGGGGAGTGGTTTTGGAGTTGAGCATTGCCTCGTAGGCTGTCTGGTTGACCTTAACAACCAGTGTCTTCTGCGTCTTCCCGATAGACGCTACGTCACATTGAGTTGCTACTTCCTCGTCGGAGGAGAAAGTTGTCCCCAGCAGAGTCGCCATTTTGTTTGCAAAAAATAAAAGTTGAAGAACTTTATTGATACAAACTGTGTAATAAAGATTACAAGAATTCTGGGAAAATTACAACTATAGGAATCCAATCTAGATGACGATTGCTTTATCCCTTGGACGATGTGAACTTTGAAGACGGAGCCTTTGAAGTTGAAAACAACTCTGGAAACTGAAGGCAAAAACCTCGGAAGTTGAATTGAAGGCAAAAGCCTCGGAAGAATGCAGCAGCACTTGAGCAAGAACTCCTGGACTCTCTGATCTCTGAATATTTGATCTCTGATCTCTCTTGAATGAAGACTTGAAACTCTATTTATAGAGTTCTAAAAATAACTAACTTTCAGTTATTCTGGACTGCGCAGGATGATTTGCGCAGCAATTGGTTTGCGCAGTATTGGATTGCGCAAGCAGTTGCTGGATCGTGGTCCAACTATCATGGACACATGGCATCATTTGATTGAAATGCGCATGATCGTGCATAAACAGTTGCCACGTAATGAGCAATTGATGGCATGAATGCCACGTATACTTTATCAGTTATGTTGATAGAATGCGCAGACTAAACTGCGCAGCCTTGGTTTGCGCAGACTCAGAATGCGCAGGAATGGATTGCGCTGCCAGCTGTCAGCTGCCCTCGAGCACTGTGCGGCACAATAAACGAACAGTCTCCTCGTTCTCCGTGCTGTCAGTTGTCAGAAAGATTTGATTTGATTCAGGTAATGATGACTTCTGCCACGTCAGCCTGCACAGTTGGAAGTGTGCGCAAACCAGTATGTGCAATCGGATTGCTGCGCAATCTGTCGCCTGCGCAATTCATCAAAATGATGTATATCTTGATTCTTTGACATTGTTGATTGATGCAACTTGATTTTTTAGGACCTACAAGACCCCCTTCAAAGTTTTTGAAAGTTAATTTTATTCAAAATTTCGAAATACTTTGAATTTTTGAATGTTGAATCACATTGCGCATGATGCTGAGCTGTCTGCGCAAAGCGAAGAGCCCCCAATTTTAGGCGCAATCCGAGGCAGCCGTTTCATATTTCGAAAGCTATAAATAGCTATCTTTTCATTTTCAATTCTTTACTTTACAATCTTTCGAGTTCTTTGAGTGAAATCCCTCCAAACCCTTACTGTCCTCCTCCGACGACGACTGTCATGGCACCCCGACGATCCAATGCTGCCGCCGCCGCCACCGCGAAGGGAAAAGCTCCGGCCGAGTCATCTGATAGAGTTGCACGGCGAGCATCTCGACACGAATCTGCGCACCCCGCTCTGGGAGGTAGTTGAACCGATCGAAAACCCCTTTTTAGGATGATTCGACTTTCTTTGATCTTCGAAACTCATCTCTTTTTAGAGATGAGTTCAAATTGCGCCACCCTTTTTAGGGTTTTGGTTGCATCAACTGTCAGTCCTCATTTTTATGAAGGCTGTTTTCTCGCGTAATTTGTTGAATTGTGCTGACAAGAAGTCAGCGCAATCGATGATTTGTACAGGATGTCAGCGCAAACTATTGCTTTGCACATCCTATTATGATGCGCAAACTGATGTTGCGCAAACCATGTCAGCACAATCTGAGAAGTTGCGCACTCTAATGTTTTGTGTTCAAAAATAGAGACTTTGACTTGTACTAATTTTTATCTGTTTGTTGATGCAGTTGAAGTCAATGAAGATCCAGATTATGAACATTTTGTAGGAACCCTCTCAGAGTCTGAATATAAAGAAGATCTGTCTCATGTTCATTATCCTCAGTACGATCTGCCAGTCTCCCGTTAGGCTATACTGATCTCCCAGGATAATGAGACTTTAATGTGTTTGATGAATGGACAGCCCCTAGAGTCAGCTGATGCTGTAATTCATAAGAAACCCTTGTTCCTGTTCGGTGACGCCTTTGAGAAAGTTTCTCAGCCTAGGCCGAGAATGGAGGATAGAATAGTTCACCAGAAAGGTAGATCATTCTTCATACCAGATATTGCTCGCTGCCTCCATTTGTCGCGGTACGCTCATACGAGCTACCCAAGGAAGATGGAGTGGAACATCACTCTGTTTCAGGATGCCCGTGCAGGAAAAATCTTCGTAAAGAAAGGGCCAAACAAGAGGGATATGTTTTATAGCTCCTCTGATAGATATAGCTGCTTGTTGAGAGGCTTGAGACCTGGCTGCATTCCACCAGAGAACTCCTCTATGCTGATGCCTGTTAGAACACCAATATTCGCAAATGAATTTGCGAAGGCTGAAGGAAAATATCCCGAACAAGACATCAGAATGACTGGATTGGTGAATCCAGACTACTAGCGATGGAGCTATATTGCGAATTGGATTCTGACAACATTCCAAGACAGACTCCAACAGATCAACCTGTATCAAGCAGTGCACGCCACTGTATACGGCTTTGCTCCCAACCCACATATGTTTTTAGCCTTGGCGGAGAGGTACAACTATAGGACAGGGACCTTCATGACTCCGGGTGGAGAGATGGGGTTTGCACTCCACGAGATGAAGTATATCTCGTACCTTCCCATGGCAGATGCTCCGTATGAGGAGTTTGTACCGACAAATGATGAGCTGAACAAGCTTAGAAAAGAGAATGCAGCGATGGTGACAGTGTTCGAAGAACTATTATGCCATTACAAAATCTGCTCTCTATTTTATAAGAGTGCCACCGGCAACACTTGTTACTCTTCAAAGTGGTTACCATATCTGTTTCTCAATCATATAGAAGAGAAGAAGACCAAGGAGAATGACAAATGCTACCCTACCTTCTTCAAACCTTTGAGCAGTGCAGAGGTTATAAAACTGATGGAACAAAGTGGTCACTTTGATAAAAAAAAGTGAAAGATGATCATGAGTATCCTCCTTTGAAGAGAGGGGACAATTTGGAGAGTTATTTAAGAATAGGCTATAGACCCATGTCCGAAGAAGCACAACTGGCAGGATTCCTAACATACTGGCTTCGGAGGTTTGTGGTTCCCGGATCCAGTACCGTGGATCGTTTTCACCGCGGTGTTCTGTTTGCTGCTGTCAAGTTAGTCTTTGGTTATAAGATGGACTTGTTATCAGCAATGACCTGCAAGCTAAACGCCAGTCTTCGTTTATACGTCGACTTGATGCTGAAAGCGAAGGGAGAGAAAGAGTTTCCTCGCTTGGAATTGCCATATATATATTTATTTGGATGGTTGCTTCTTCACTATCCAACCTTAATGGACCCCGGCATGGGACCAGTTAATGGCAGTTTTCTCCGAAGATATTCTGAAGGAAAATGGAAATACACTTCTTTGAGTGAGTGTAGATTCGTTTTGAATCTGAATAGAGGATGGAACTTCTGTTGTGCTCCTTTTCCTGCTGGGTACGATCAGATGCCCACAAATATGGTAGATTCGAAGATGCAGCCTCTGACCCGTACAGCCATTGAATGGTTGAAGACGATTCGACCATCTCATCTGGTTTATCGGTTCGAAGAAGAATGCTATCTAGAACCATATCTTTCCAGCCGATTTGCTCGGCAATTTGGGTATGATCAGTTCCATGTAGGAAATGCAATTACTTGCCTCCAAGGCAAAGGTTATTTGATAGACGGGGCCAGAGCTTGGGCTTATTACAATGCCCGTGATACGAAAGCCACCTTTTCAATGCCAGCAAAGAATACTCCCCAGGGTCCTCGGATGCTCTTCACATATTCAGTGTTTTATACATCCGCAAATACTTTTGCAGAGAATTTTAATCTCGCAGATAGTTTCGCTACTGCAACAAGATTGAGGAGAGGGAGAATTGCTCCATCGATCGCAGTAAATGAGGAGGTGCACGAGCCGGTCGATGCTCCTTTGGAAGTTTCGAGGGATATGATGTTCCCTCAAGAAGTAAACGCAGCAATGCGTATTTCTCTGAGAGTGGGTAGATCTCCAGCGAAGAAAATGAGAAGAGAGGAGCCTCCTGCTCCAGCAGCAATGAAGAAATTGATTCTAGATCTTTCTTCCGAAAAGGTCACTACAAGATCCCAATCTCGACAATTGGCCGAGACACATCAAGAAGCTGCCACTACACCAACTTCTGTGCAGAAACAAGCAGAGCCAGTAAATGTAGAGAGTTCTGTCAGACCTCTACACAGAAAGAAGAGAGTAGTCACCAGAAGAGTTTTGAAAGAATCTTCTTCTAGACAAATCCTGACTTCAGTAGATGCTGCAGCAGGAATTCTAATGTCATCTCTCATACCTATTTCTGAATCTGGGAGCAAAACTCTTGAAGAATCTGAACAGAGGGGAGATCTTGTCCCAAGAACTGAGGTTGAAAAGCTTGGAGAAAATGTCTTAGAGGAAGAACAAAATGTTGCACGACCCCATTCACCTGTCGCGGAGACTACTCAACCTCCTCTTACTCCCAGGACTCTTCGTGAAGAAGAAGACCGTGAAATGATCACAGCTTTGGAGGATTGCAGTTATAGTCTGCAGGAGGATCAGACTGCCACTAACAGTGGGAATGTAGTAGTAGAAGAAAAAGAAGAAGACGAGGAGGGCTCTTCCTCCGAAAATGTTGATAAATATATACAAGATCCCGAAAGGGATAATGAAGAACATATATCTCTTGATACAGCCGATGATACTTCAGATCCTAAGAAGGATATTGAAGTAGAGGCGTCTGCAGAAAAAGTTGTCGATACTTTAAATCTTGATGAAAATGTTGAGATAGAAATATCTCCTGAAGAAACAGCCGATGAAGGTGTTCTAAAAGAAAATCCCACCATCGACCCTCAAGGTATAAAACGAGATCTAGCAATCTTCTCTTTTAAAATGAACTGATAACTAATATCTTCATTCTTGCAGATCTTGAGATTCTGCCAACACCTCCAACGGACCTGGCTATGGTGCCTATACCAACGGTGGTTGTTAGTAGTAGCCATCACTTATCTTGCGGTTCTGAAGCGGGCAGCAGCCAGGCTGTCGTAGCTGAAGCTACTTCTGTTCAACGGGAATCCATTCCAGCAGGGAATGCACTTGTTGTTAGATCAAACCAAGGTAAGATTGCTTTTATTTGATCTTCTTGTTCATCAGCAAACAATTAGTAAAATAATAATTTTACTATTGCAGAGGATCAAACAGGAGGAGCGACCAGTTCTACTCTAGCTCCTTTATTTAAAGAACCTGTTGTCCAGCCAGAAAGAGTCGAGCAACCTGCTACCTCATCCTCAACAGGAGTAGCAGCAACTCCTGGAACTCTGGCCATCAATCAACAAGTTGTTCAGTAGTTTGCTAGATGCTTCTTCGAATCGCTAGGATCTCTTGTTCATAAAATGATAGAGAAAGAAGGAGCTGATTTCATTATGGTTAGGAAGCCAACTTCTTTCTTAATAAGAGCCATAAGAGATCAAGGAGACGAAGCTCAGGCCACTCTTCTTGAACACATATTGAATGAATTAGAAGTATCCATCAAGAAATATAAGGAGCTCAAGAAGAAGGATGTAGACTCCTTAGTTCAGGCTGAATTTGAACGACTGGCTCAAGCTGCTGATATGGAAAGGATAAACCTTCAAAATCTTTTAAAAGCTCATTCTGCAAAATCAGCAGAATACAACTCTAAGATAGAATCAGTTACTTTAGTGGCTGAAAGCAGAGGACGGAGACTTGCTGAGCTGAAAGCAGAAATTACTCGCCTCCAGCAAGAGTTTGAAGAGGAAACTATTAATCACCAACTGGTGATTGAACAATTCAATGCTCTAATTCAAGAGAGGACTGAGTACGAGACAACCCATGGTGCAGAAATCACCCGACGGACAGTGGACATGCCCATTTTTGATGAAGAAAGCGGGATGGAAGAAGCGAGAAGGATAGTAGCATCAACTCATGAAGAAGAGCTGCAGACACTGAAGCAGCAAATTGACAATCTGATTATCCCACCTTCTTGATTAGGACTTTTTGTATTTTTGTGTTTGTCACTATTGATGTGTTTTCTGTAATGCCTCATATTTGGATAAATAAAAGACATTTTGTTGTGGCTCCATTATTTATTGCATATCTTATTCAGATATAAATAATAGAGATAGAAAATATATTCAGAGGTGCAAGACATGATATATTTCTTGTAGAAAATAATTATATTCATTATATCTGCTCAGAGGTAATATGGACGTGGCAGAATATATTGAATACTATTATTTCGATTTGACAACTTAGTCGAAAATGACGAGTTGCTGATGTGGATAATGAACGATGATGAATCGTCAATGAATGAACGGGAAGACCGTCAAGTGATGATGAATGAACGGATGAACCGTCAAATAATGGTGAACGAACGGGTGAACCGTCTAGTGGTGAATGAACGAACGGGTGAACCATCAGGATGAATGTAATAAATGAACGGATGAACCGTCAGGAGTTAATGAACGGATGGACCGTCGAATGAATGTAAATAAATGAATGGATGAATCGTCAGGAGTTAATGAACGGATGAACCGTCGGATGAATGTGTCGCTTCGTTAGTTAAGGAACTTCTGCCTATAAATATAGCAGAAATCTGACAGGAACGAACACTTCTGCTCTTTTAACATAAAAATGTCGTCCGAAGAAGCATCTAAGAAGGCTGAGATCGCCTCGATGGTTGAAAAGGGCACTGAAGAACGCCCTGCTGATCCAGTTCAGCCGAAAGAGACAGAAGCAGGCGAAGGTCCGTCTGCACCCCAGCCACCACGGGACATTCTGGACTTCCTACTCGAACCGGGAAGGACTGAAGAAGAAGAAGACATGAGGATGGCCGCCTGCAAGTTCCTCATGGGTTCCAGCAAGGAGGTTCTCGGTTCTTTTGCTGATCACGTTTTCGAGAAGGATAGCAGTGGCCCGCGTCCCAATGTAGAAAAAGATGGTAGTGACCTTTAATATCATGTACTATCATATAATGAAATAAAATTTGAATTTTATTTATGAACTTGATTATGTCTGATGATTTACAAGCATTTACATTTATACATAATACTTCTTAAGGAACTTGCCATTGATAGGCATCATAGCAACTCGACCATCAAGTTTTGAGAGCTGATAGGCTCCATTTGAGAAGACTTTGCTTATAACATAGGGACCTTCCCATTTAGCATCGAATTTCCCTTTGCTCATATGAGTCATAGTCATAGGACGTCTGACCGCTAGAACAAGTTCTCCTTGCTGAAACGTTCTGACTTTAACTTTGCGGTTGAAAGTCTTCGAGATACGGGCTTGGTATAACTCAACATATTGTTGAGCCATTAATCGCTTCTCATCAAGTGCTTCCAACTCTTGAAGTCGAAGAAGATCGTTGTTTTCTGTAGTAAGTTCGTTAGCAATGGCAATCCTTAAAGAAGGAATTTGCAGTTCCAAAGGAAGAACAGCTTCACAGCCATACACCAAAGAGAAGGGTGTAAAGCCCGTAGGATTGCGGACCGTAATTCGATAGGCCCAAAGACATTAGCCAAGTTTCTCGCTCCAATTCCGTTTGTTAGTGGATACAAACTTCTTGAGGAGTTTAATGATGGTTTTATTAAAAGCTTCAGCTAAACCATTAGCAGCAGGATTGTATGCTGTCGAAGCGACATTATCAATCCGATGATCATCGCAGAATCTGGTGAACTTCTGGCTGATGAATTGAGGTCCTTTGCCATGGATAATTCTTTGAGGTACACCAAATCTATAGATGATGTGGTGTTTAACGAAGTTGATGACACTGCTAGTCTTGACTTCAGCCAGAGGTATAGCTTCAGCCTACTTGGAGAAGTAGTCGGTTATCGCTAATATAAACCGATGTCCTCTAGAAGAAGGAGGGTTGATAGGACCTATGATGTCCATACCCCAAGCCTCGAAAGGCCAGGAAGCAGCAGTCGGGTGTAGGAATTCTGATGGTTGATGAATGAAGTCTGCATGGATTTGACAAGCACGACATTTCCTTGCATACTCAATGGCATCCGACACCATAGAGGGCCAGTAATAACCCATGCGTCTAATGCGGTCCTGTAGTTTAGGACCAGGTTGATGTGCTCCACAAACACCATCGTGAGCTTCACGCAAAACTTGTTTGGCTTCATCACCAGCGAGACAACGTAGGAGAAGACCGTCATAAGTTCGTCGATAGAGGGTCTTGGTAGTTTGATTATAGTAGAATCGGAGAGATCGTCGACGAACACTCGTAGCCTCCTTAGGATCTTCAGGGAGTATGTTATGAACCACGAAGTCGATGAAAGGAGTTCTCCAGTCGTCATCGATAACATTAACTTCAGCAAAATTGCTGAATTCAATATTACGATTATTTTTGATACAGAACAGTTTTCGATTGGAGATAACCACCACCTGCTGTCTTTTGATAGGGATAGCTAAGACAGCTGCAAGATTGGCCAAAGCATCTGCTTTGGTATTGCAAGCTCGTCGAACATAGTCGATGAAGAAAGCTTTGAATAATATAGCTATATTGATTGCTGCTTCATGATAAGGCACTAGATCTTGATGACGGACTTCATAGGTTCCTCTAACCTGATTAACAACCAGCTTAGAATCACCGTAGACTTCGAGATATTCAACATTCAATTGTTTGGCTAGCTGAAGGCCGATGAGTAGAGCATTGTACTCTGCTACATTGTTGGAGCAAGATTCATCAAGAGAGTAGGCTCTTTGGATAGTTGATCCGTCTGGAGAAACGAGGACCACTCCAACTCCTGCTACAATAGCACCATTTGGTCCAATTTTCGATGCACCATCAAAGAATAAACGCCATGTTGGAAATTCTTCAGAGATCATGTTGGCTTCCAATGTCTCGTCTGGAATTTCGTCATAGAGCTTAGATGTCTCAGGCACAGGATGAGCTGCTAAGAAATCTGCCAACGCTTGACCTTTGACAGACTTTTGTGGAACATACACCATGTCATACTGAGCTAGCAGGATTGCCCACGTAGCCAGCCGAGAATTGAGTGTACTGGGCTTCTTCATGAGTACCCGAAGAGGATTAACTCGGGATATGACATGAATAGTTTGGCCAATGATGTAATGCCTTGTCTTCTACACAGCAAACATGAGAGCCAGGCATTCTTTTTCGACCGGACTATAACGGTGTTCAGCACCAATCATAGTACGGCTAAGATAATAGATGGCCTGTTCATGACCTTCTTTATTCTTTTGGACAAGTAAAGCACCCAATGAATGGTCCATAGCACGGACGTACATCAAGAATGGAATGCCAGAGATAGGTGGCACCAGAACTGGTGGGTTCATGAGATATCGCTTGATATCATCGAATGCTCGTTGACACTCTTCAGTCCAAACGAAAGATACACCTTTCTTCATTAGTTGAGTAAATGGTCTGCAGCGTCCAGACAAGTTCAAAATGAATCTCCTGATGTACGCAAGTCGACCTTGGAATCCTCGTAGCTCTTTTAGGTTGCGTGGAGGACGCATCTCTTGAATGGCTTTGATCTTCTCGGGATCCACGTGTATACCCTTAGAGGTAATGACGAAACCGAGAAACTTGCCACTAGAGACACCCAAGAATGACTTGGTGGGATTCATCTTAAGTTGATGTTGGCGCATGAGATTGAAGATTGTTCTCAAATCTTGGATGTGATCTTCTTTTAGACGACTTTTGACAGCAATATCGTCAACATAGCATTCCACAGTCTTGCGAAGATGATCTTTGAAGATGGTACTCATAGCTCGTTGGTAAGTTGCACCAGCGTTCTTGAGACCAAATGGCATCACCGTGTAGCAATAGACACCACGAGGAGTACGGAAAGAGGTATGCTTTTCATCTTCAGGATTCATCTTGATCTGATTATATCCAGAGAATCCATCCATGAAGGATATTCGCTCAAACCCACAGGTATTGTCGATCATGACATCCGTGATAGGTAGAGGAAATTCATCTTTAGGACATGCTTCGTTAAGATCCCGGAAGTCGATGCAGACTCGAACTTTGCCGATTTTCTTTAGAACTGGAACGATATTGGCCACCCAGTTAGGATGTTGTTCTTCTCGAATAAAACCACAAGCAATGAGCTTCTTGACTTCATCATCGATTGCGTCCATCATTTCTGGTTTAAAACGTCGTTGTTGCTGCTTAACTGATTTTGCATTAGGAAAAATGTTCAGTTTATGTGTAGCAATCTTGGGATCTAAACCTGGCATGTCTTCATAACTCCAGGCAAAGACGTCGATGTATTCTTTAATAAGAAGAATTAACTCCTGTTTGTCTGTTTCTGGAAGATTCTTGCTGATGAAGATTGGACGAGGCAACTCACTTTCCCCTACATCAACTTGAACTAATTGATCTTCAGTAGAAGGTTCACGTTGTTCAAAGCGAAGTACCCATTGGTTATCCATATGTTGAACCCAAGGATCTGTTTCAGGATTTTCTTCAACGTCTTTATCATAGCCTTCTGGTAGTTCAGCGGAGACCATGTTAGTTGATACGATCAGCCTGTGAACTTCACCAATGCTAGTATCAGAATCCCAAGATCTAGAATCAGATAAATTAGAGCATTCTTCACTGTCTGAGTCAGAGACTGCTGGAGATAACAGTGGAGGAGAAGTATATCTGAGACCTTTCTTAGTCCTACTGTAGTACATTTTCGACTTTCCTTCCGGAACAGTCGTGCGAATAGGAGTTCGTCTATCTTTACCGTAATTGAGGCCACTTTTGAAGTCATAGCCCATTTTCCGGATGATGTCTTTTGATTGTTGACTATAACGATGGAATTGAAGACGTCCCGTATCGTTAAGTTTGCTATCATCCGTATAGCTGAATTGTTTTTCTGGTCCTTTACTAAAAAGTTTTGGACTTTCACCTTTCTTTAAAGAAGGGTGAATACGGTAAGAATCATCTGGATCTTCAAGTGAGACTTCTGTCTGAAGAGATTGTACAACTCCCATTGTAATTGATTGGAAGCTATCCAACATATCCAAATAGCATTTAGTATAATAAATAACATCAGTATACTGGAAAGTAGGTACTTTTTTATTGATTTGTACATCAGTATTTACAACAGGACCTTTAGCCTTAGCAGGCTTGGTCAGATTAATTACAAGAGGGGGAGAAGAAGAACGTGGAAGAGGCTTGTTACGACGGAGGTCGATAACAAGTGGCTCAGAGGAGGTGAGCTCCCTTTTTTCCTTGTTGCGAGTGAGATCAACAACAAGTGGCTCAGCAGGAGTGAGCTGCTTTTTGTCCTTGTTACGACGTAGGTCGATAACAAGTGGCTCAGAAGAGGTGAGCTTCTTTTTGTCCTTGTTACGACGTAGGTCGATAACAAGTGGCTCAGAAGAGGTGAGCTCCCTTTGATCTTGATCAGCATCAATTGATTTCTTTTGAATTGGCAAGTGAATAGCCAGTTGTTTAGAAGACTGAGGATGTGAAACTCGCCCTTTGACAGGTATGATAAGAGTGTCTTTAGGCATTACTTCTTGTTCTTCTTCAGTGTCTAAGGCTAACACAATCTTCATGAATTCATCCTTGTACATCCGAGCGTCGTTGCAGTATACTTCAACGCCTTTGAAGGGATAAAGATTCGCAACTTCCTTATGGAACTCTCCCTTATCATCGACATATTTGAAACATTGATGAAGGGTTGATAGAACAATATTATGCTCATGTAAGAATGGTCTCCCCAATAGAGCATTATAAGAACAACCATGATTGTCAATGATATAGAAGGTAACTTTTGTGCGAAGATTGCCTATTTGGAGTTTTAAGCGAATCTTGTCCAAAGGTTCACTCCTTCCCTGATTGAATCCAAGGATGGTGGTGATTGTGGTGGAGAGACTATGTACAGGAATTTTCAGAGCATCGAGTATTGTTTTCGGCATGATGCTGAGAGCAGATCCTGGATCTATCAGGATACGATCGACTTTCATCGAATCAACATATCCTGTATAGTAGAGAGGACGATCATGCCTATTGTCCTCCATCAACATGTCATCTTGTGTGAAAGTAATGTTCGGAATAAACTCCATAACACTATGACAATGTAGACAAGAGACTGGTTCAGCTTCTGGCTTCTTGAGAAAGGCTAAACAAGTCTCAGCTTGCATAAGAGCTTCACTTAAAGTTTCTCGCGTTTCTCTGGAAAGACGCAAGAGCTCAAAGATAGATAGCTTTGCTGGGGTATTAGCTAGTTGAGCCAATATATCAAAGTTGTAAGGCTTCTCAAGCCCTGTAGGGGATGATTTTTTCAAGGGTTTATCAAAGCGGACTTGTTGTTTGCCTTTATCAGCAGCCACTGGTTTGGGAGGAATAGGAACCACAACTGGTGAAGATGTAGAAGGAATTTCTTCAATAGCAACAGGTTGTGCTGGGACAGGTTCAGAAGAAGAGGCAGGATTCTCTTGAGATTCAGAGTAATCTTTCAGATAAGTTTTCCCTGATCTGGTGTCCAACAGAATTTCTTCATCAACTATGGGGTCAAAAGACACCATGTTGCAAATCTTTATCTTGCCTTTAGAGCGACCTTTCTTCTTGGAAGAAGAAGAATCCTCGAACTCTGAAGTAAGATCGGGATGGATCCACATAACCTCGCCATTGTCAAGAGACAAAGGAACGAGACCTTCGTTTGGTGGATAAGGAAGATTTTCAATCTCGAGAGTAGCCTTCGGAATAGGAATGACACCATGCTGTATCATCTGCGGAGAAAAGTCGCCAAACTGGACTGAAACCATATTGGCAGTAACTATCTTTTCATCTTGCTGCAGAGTAACAACTCCATCATTGACGAGCTCTTGAATCTTACCCTTGAGCACATAACATGCTCGAGTAGGATGTCCAATGAATCGGTGGTAGACACAATACTTAGGATGATCGGTCTTACCGACTTCATCAGGCTTCTTTGGGTCCGGAAGCTGGATCTTATTGCTTTTGAGTAAACACTCAAAGATGCTTGCTGTGTCATTTTCATCAAACGAATACTCTACCTTAGGGCGAGGTTCCCTCGGTTGAGGTACAGCAGGAGTAAAAGTAGATGTAGGCGGAGCTACATTGACAGCCAAGGACTCTTTGCTTTTCAGGTTAATGTTCAGAGTTTCCTTGTTCTTGCGGTTGTTCTGACGATTACCACCACCTGATGATTGATGTTCATCCCGATCAGGGTTAGACATCTGTACCCCCAGCTGCTTGAATTTCTCAGCACTCACTTCAGCTGCTTTGGCGTTGACAATAAAGGATGGCCAGTCTTGGAACTGAGTTGAGCCTGTCCACATACTGATGATAGGCAAAAGATTTGCCTTGCAAGTGTCTATGGTAACAGCAGCAGGAGTCCCTGGAGGCATCTTCAAGGCTTCTCGACGGAAACGTTCGATGAAACTCTCAGCAGTTTCATTATATTTCTGTTTAATTTTATTGAGGGCAGACATAGTCATGTCATTGAATCCCTCATAGATTCTTTCCAGAAAGATCTGCTTAAGTCCTGAAAAAGAAGTAATACAACCATCGGGCAGACTTCTGTATCAGTCGTATGCTACGTCGGCTAAACAACCGACGAACACCCTGGTAAGAAGAGCGTCGTTTGGTTGGAGTTGAACAGTCATTACCTCGAAGTGATTGATGAACTGGCTTGGTGAGGTACTGCCGTCGAAAAGAGAGATTGTTAGAATCTTGTATTTGGGAGAAAATGGAACTTCCTTCCATTCAACTGGGTATGGCTGCTTGATTCCCAACCTTTGCAAATTATCCTTCTCTTTGAAGGCTTCGAACTGAGTTCGTAAGAGTTTAACAGCTTCATTGGTGTCTTCAGATGATGAAGAAGGAGCCGGTGGAGTCAGAGTAGTAGGAAGAGGAACAACATTGTAAGCACTACCCCCAGCGGACTGACTATGTGTAGTTTGAACTTGCACTTGTACAGGAGGCATTTGAGAAGGCATTACTCCCAACCCAGCATTGACAGGTACTGAAGATGCTATGATCTCCGGATCTTGCGGTAGGTATAGTTGGTGGTGTGGCATATTGGGCCACAATGATAGAATGCATGCTAGCGACCATTTCAGCCATGGTCTTTAGCTTGTCTTCAAGTGCAGCGATTCGCTGTTCTTGATTTGCAGACGTTGAAGCATCTTGATCATCAGTGACAACATAAGATGTCACTTCTCTTGGTACAGTGGAAGATACTGTCTGTTCAGAACTTTCGCTGTATGCATCATAGTCGGAGAAAGAGTCATCTCCTGACTGAGAAAGAGGGAAATGACCAGAAGGATCTTGAGGAAGATTTCTTTGACCGATTGTATCTCGGCTTCGGGAACGGGTATGTTGGAATACTCCCTCAGAAGATTCTTGAAGTAGATCCAGATACCGTTGACTTGGTTTGCGAGGTTTGCCGTGCTTAGAGCATCTTCTACCCCCAGTGTCTCGAGAAGTCATGTTAACAGAAGCATATAGGACTTCATCTTCATCCTCTGACATTGGTTCAGTTTTAGCAAAAGTCAAACGATCGAAGACAGATCGTTTTGTTGTTTGACAACAACATTGGATGATGACTTTATGATTGCAATGATGATCAGATGATTGAACTGAAGGAGTTGAAGCACTATCTCGTTTCTGTTTGAGATGTTCTCGGAGATCAGAAACCATGCCAGGATGAGAAAAGGTTCGAGGAATATGTTCTTTAACAACATTCGGAACATGGTTCCGATTCTTCAAATATTTTGTCCCATGTGTGTACAAAGAAGTGCTCACCTCATTGGCATAGGAATCAGGATTTTTGTTCCTGGAGGTTTGTCTTTGAGGCTTGACCTTCGGCATAGGTTGTTTACGTTTTGCCGAAGTTGGCCTGTTAAGATATGTTCTTAGATCTGCAAATTCACCCTCAGGGGTTTCTGTTTGAGACACCAACAGTTTTCCCTGTTTGGAACGAGATATCTTGAATGTCGAAAGGTCTTGGAATTCTGCTACTGGGTAGGCAGAATACCTCTTTGATCAGTACAAGTTCCCTTGTCATGAAGGAAAAAAGAATCCTTGTTTGTAGGAGTTCTTGTACTGACAGGTGCCGAAACACGTTCAATTTGATCTTCTTCGGTAAAGACCGAGGAAGACTGAGAAAAGACCAAAGGGTCTTTTTCTTTATTTTGAGGAGAAGGGTTAGCTAAAGAGCGTTTTTCTCTGTTGTCTTCCAAGTCATGAGACAAGGAAGTCTGAGAAAAGACCAACGGGCCTTTTCCTTTATTTTGAGGAGGAGGAGGAATAGCCAAAAGACTACCCCCAGTAGATTGTGCAAGAACAGCAGAGTGTTTAAGGGAAGGAACAGAGGTTTCCCTTTTGTTATTAGAAGAGGAGAGTTTAGCCAAAGGGCTGTTACTCTTGGATTGCGCATGCTTGGTTTGCGCATGAATGGATTGCGCACTGGCCACTTGTGCATTAGAAGCTTTGACAGAAAGTGCATTGGTTCTAACCACAGAAGCTATGGTTTGCGCATCAGAAGTCCTTGCTTTAGAGTGCTTGGAATGTACTTTGCTGGCTGGAGTGTTGGTTTGCGCAGGAAAAGCCACTGCCAATTACGCCAGAGTCATAGGAGTCTTGTGTTTTGACAAGGCAGCATATGAAGTAGCCTGTGCAACAGTTGCAACAGATTGCGCAGCATTGACTGCAATAGATTGTGCAGCAGTTGTTGAGATAGACTGTGCAGGAGTTGACACAGTAGATTGTGCAACAGTTGGCACAGCAGATTGTGCAGCAGTCTGGCTAGCAGATTGTGCAACAGAGTGTGCATCATCCTTAGTGGCAAAAATGCCAGATTGTGCAGCAGTCTTGGAGATCCATACTGAACGCACTTTGCTCTTAGCAGAAGTGGCTGCAGTACGGAGAGTGGTTTTGGAGTTGAGCATTACCTCGTAGGCTGTCTGGTTGACCTTAACAACCAGTGTCTTCTGCGTCTTCCCGATAGACGCTACGTCACATTGAGTTGCTACTTCCTCGTCGGAGGAGAAAGTTGTCCCCAGCAGAGTCGCCATTTTGTTTACAAAAAACAAAAGTTGAAGAACTTTATTGATACAAACTGTGTAATAAAGATTACAAGAATTCTGGAAAAATTACAACTATAGAAATCCAATCTAGATGACGATTGCTTTATCCCTTGGACGATATGAACTTTGAAGACGGAGCCTTTGAAGTTGAAAACAACTCTGGAAACTGAAGGCAAAAGCCTCGAAAGTTGAAGGCAAAAGCCTCGGAAGTTGAAGGCAAAAGCCTCGGAAGAATACAGCAGCACTTGAGCAAGAACTCCTGGACTCTCTGATCTCTGAATATTTGATCTCTGATCTCTCTTGAATGAAGACTTGAAACTCTATTTATAGAGTTCTGAAAATAACTAACTTTCAGTTATTCTGGACTGCGCATGATGATTTGCGCAGCAATTGGTTTGCGCAGCATTGGATTGCGCAAGCAGTTGCTGGATCGTGGGCCAACTATCATAGACACATGGCATCATTTGATTGAAATGTACATGATCGTGCATAAACAGTTACCACGTAATGAGCAATTGATGGCATGAATGCCACGTATACTTTATCAGTTATGTTGATAGAATGCGCACACTAAACTGCGCAGCCTTGGTTTGCGCAGACTCAGAATGCGCAGGAATGGATTGCGCTGACAGCTGTCAGCCGCCCTCGAGCACTGTGCGGCGCAATAAACGAACAGTCTCCTCGTTTTCCGTGCTGTCAGTTGTCAGAAAGATTTAATTTAATTCAGGTAATTATGACTTCTGCCACGTCAGCCTGCGCAGTTGGAAGTGTGCGCAAACCAGTATGCACAATCTGTCGCCTGCACAATTCATCAAAATGATGTATATCTTGATTCTTTGACATTGTTGATTAATGCAACTTGATTTTTTAGGACCTACAGTCTATATTGGACCGGAGAGAGAAGACACTCAAGAACAAGACTATCAAGTTAGTCTGAGTTGCTTGGGGTCATCACTCTTTGGGTGAGTCAACGTGGGAGCGTGAGGATGATATCCGATCGTGATATCCCGACTTGTTTGACTTATGAGGTATAATGTCTTCCATATGGCTCATGCCTTCAATTTCTTGCTTGAATGAGTGATTGCTTGCCTAGTTATAGCTTTTATGTTATTAATATGCTTGTCCTCGTCTCTCTAGCCTCTTAATTAAATTTCGAGGACGGAATTCTTTTAAGGTGGGTAGAGTTGTAATGCATGTGGTTCGTATTACGTATTTTTGGAATACGTGTACGTATTTTATCTTGTATTGCATAATTCCTTGCTTAGCTTCCTTCTTGGCTTGGTTTATTTCATGGGTTGGTTCGGCTTGGCTTGGTTTTGCCTTGGTTCATTATGAACCAAGGGTGAACCCCTACCTACCACCACCTTTAGTATTTATTAACCATTCTTCCTTCTCTCTCTTCATTACTCTCTTCTTTCCTCCATTACTTCTTCACCTACCAGAGAGAGGGAGAGAGGGGTCTAGACAAGTGCAACTTGCTTCATGGAGGAACTCCAATTTTATTGCTTCATTCTCTTCCTTATAGCATTTTAACTTACATTAGTACTTGGCATTTTTACTTTCCATGGCCAGATTCTTGTAGATCTAAGTTTATATTATTTTCGAAAATCTGGAGTTTTGATCTACTTAATCTTGTTATTGTCAAGTTTTGATGGTTCCATGTTGTAGAACATTTCATTCTGCCCCGTTTTGACCTATGGAAGTTCAGATTTGGACTCCGGATGAAGGTTTTATGCAGCTTGGAAGCCATGGCTTCATGGTGTACTTTTTCTCGAAAATTTGGAGAAGAAGCACAGTCCCGAGCCGCATGGTAGCACTTGACCGCATGACAAGTTCATGCGGCAAGTATTCCTTCCAGCCGCATGTAGTTCTTCTTACTTAACCGCATGACTGAGTTTCCCAGTCTAGCCGCATAAGAAGTTCATTCCCAGCCGCATAAAATTCCTTTAACCCCTAGCCGCATGGGGCTCGACTCGATTCAGCCGCATAGCCCTTTTCTCTGCGGGCCGCATGAACCCGAGTCCGTTCCAGCCGCATGAGAGCCCTTCTTTCTAGCCGCATGGAATGTTCTTGCTGGCCGCATATGACTGATACCCTTCAACCGCATAAGCCTTTTCCTTTTAGCCGCATGCGCCTGACCCTATTCAGCCGCATGGACTGTTCTCTTCCCAGCCGCATGAGCTGCTCATGTTCCGAGCCGTATGGGCTCTTAATTCTCCCGATCCGCATGGACTTGCTTCCCGTCAGCCGCATGAACCCGACTCCCTCCGCTGGCCGCATGAGACCCAACTTCTTGGGACCGCATGCGCCCTTGCCTATCTAGCCGCATGCCCCTGTCCTTACCCAGTTGTATGCGCTCTCCTTATTGGCCGCATGAGTTCTAGTAATCCTGAGCCGTAGAGCTCCTTCCTGTGCCTTGCCCTGCTATTTAATTATTGTTATTATTAATATTATTTCCCTATTATTATTTGATCTTTACTGATAACTTGTGCCTTGTAACCTCAGCATAACTTGGATCTCCTGATTGAATGCTTGTACTATGATGCCCTGCACATGTACCCTGAACACGACAGTGACCCGCAGTGG
Source organism: Iris pallida (assembly GCA_029216955.1). Lineage (NCBI taxonomy): Eukaryota > Viridiplantae > Streptophyta > Magnoliopsida > Asparagales > Iridaceae > Iris > Iris pallida. The sequence goes on along the minus strand of JANAVB010009398.1, from coordinate 21,169,124 downwards.
TGCACTCCTGACAAGTAAATATGACATGACCTGATAGTGGCCCGTCGTGGCGCACTCCTGACAAGTACTCTTGACCTGATAACCTGACATGATATATCTTGATAAGCTATTGCGACGGCTACCTGACATGACATGACCTGTATAATTAACCCGGACACCGTGGGCGATTGTGCTTGTACAAATAATCCAGTCCTGTCTTGCATCATGTCTAGGAGGGGACTCCTGAGTACCACGGTCAGGAGTACCTATTGAAATGGACTAAGGCTAATAACTAGATTAATACATTAGTCATAAAGAGATCTTCCAGCTACAGGTAATCCCGTTACCTGGGCGCGCCTGGGATCTGTAGCCTGCCGTCGAGTAGGGCACATTTCCAGCACACTGTCATGTGTTGCACCCTTCAAGCTACCTAAGGGTACATACGTTTCCTGGACGATGTACCCACCTGAATTCAACCCCTAATTTTCGACCTGGGTAACCTGGATGGTCTGCAGGGCTTGTGGCTGTGGAATAATCTCACTGCATCTTGCTAGTAACTAGGCCTGTGATAACCCTAGCTAGTTAAAGTATCAAGCCGTACTCATTGCTTGGCCGTGATTGATTGGATGGGGAATAATCCGTCTAGCCTTGATCCTGTATAGATTGTTATATTTTCTTACATTATCTTGCGAATAAATGGGAGGAACCAAGTTCGGTTCAGACGAAGGGTTACAATCCCGGTCTTTGTTTGGTTTAAGGATTGTAACCTGGTTATCTGAATGGTCCTATGGTTATCTTACCGTATATCCTCGTGATGTTATATTTCTCCTGTTTTACTATATTACTATTATCTTTTGTGCTAATTGCTGGTTTTAGTTCCTAAGTGAAGCTTCATTTGTGGCACTTGCTGTAGCTCCCCTTCCCGGAATTTTGAAATATTTTATTTAGTTAATTAATATTCAATGATATTGGTACAAAATGAGCCTTCGCGCATTTTGGATTTTTTGACTGCATATAACGGTACGTATACACACCATTATTATTTTATTGAATTTCGTTATTATATTATTATTATTATTATTGTGTCAATTATGGTAAGTTCAATTTTATAGATATGTAGATATAAATGGGATTTCTATATATAGATATTAAGAGTATTGATATTTATAATGTTTATTTGAAGTATTTTTGGTTTTGTGATTTTAAGGATAGATATATATAAATATATGTGGGATATATATATACACACATGTATTTGTATAATAGAAATAAGATATACATATAAATATATAGAAATATATAATAAATAGCATATAAGTATCCTATATATAGAAATACATAGAGGGATATATAATTATATATATTGTGTGTATGCGTATAAATAAATACGTATATGGAAAAGTGAATTTATGCATATATATAAATATTATATAGGTAATTGTATGGATATATATATAGGTGTATTTGCATATATATATAAACGTATTATATAAATGGGTGTTAATGTGTACGTATATATATACGTATATAAATAAATATGTGTATGTATATATGTATAAATATTATACATATATGTATATAAATGCATAGACATTTTGTGTGGATATATATATATATATATATATATATATATATATATATATATATATATATATATATATAATAGTTATATATAATGGTTATAGAAAAAAAAAAAAGAAAAAAAAAAGAAAGGATGAGAAGTAGTGGCAGCCCACACGGGCTTGGCCTAAGCCCATACCAGCGGACCCTCTCCAAACCAAACGAATAATAGGAACGAATAAAGAGAAGAGAATAGAAAAGGAATAAGAAAAAGAAGAATGATAAATAGGCAGAGCCCTTAACTAAACTTCCTATCCCGAGCACAGCAGTGCTAATCCCAGCCCGAGTGGAGCCCGCTTAATGCCAGGCCAAGCACACCAGTGCCAACCCAAATCGGATTCCCACGTGAGCAATAGCAAACAAACCGAGAACACCCGATCACAGCAACCATATATATGTATACCCGAGATTAGAAAGGAGATCGACGATTTCCCCTAAACCCTAACGCCGCAACCACACGTCCCGCCGACCCCCACTGGGCGCACCCTTGCGCGCGCGGGCACGCCGCCCCAGGCAGCTGCCGCGGACAGCAGACGCTCGGCCAGATCGTGCGAGCAACAGCGCGCGCACAACCAGCGACGCGTGCGCGAGAGGTAACCGCAGCGACAGCAGTCGGAAGGACCGACTTCGCGATGCGTTTTCGCAACGCATGGTTAATCGTTTTGCGATCCATCAACTAGGGTACGTTCCCAACCTATACAAGAGTATTTCCCTTCAAGTAGATCGATTTATATGCGGTATATTGGCCGAGAAATCGAACCAAAGTTGACAAAAAAAAATCTGTCCCAACCAGGACAGAAGAACCAGTCCAAATAGCCTACTTTACAGCCAGTTTTGTCCCTAACCATACACAATTTTGAAAATCCATCTGAAGGTAAATTTTGACAACATATACAAGATGGAAACCCTGTTTTTAGATTTATTTTTCATCAATTATATTGTTGTTAAATTAACTTCAAAGTTCGGGAAAAATCTGTTTTATAAATCACAAAATTGCTCCACACGACGTCCGTCCCGCCATTCCGGGCGACGTGGTCGCGCACCGAAGTCATCGAAAGCTGCGTAACGGCTTCGTGGTCGTGTGTGCTTTGACGGAATTCAAATTGGTCGCGTGTGCGCGACGAATTCGACGCGTATCCGTCGAAATCGTCCCGTATCCGTCCAATGCAAATTCAGTCATAACTTTGTGCACGCTCGTCAGATCGAGACGAAATTTGCGCCAACAGGACCGTATCGTTTTTCTGGTCCTGTATGCCAAGTTTGGTCCAATTCTGAGACAGTTGAAATTGACGTCGTTTTGCGGGCCCCACGGTCCCGCTCAACGGGCGATTTTGTGCACGGCCCGCCGGAATCCAACTCTGGACATACGGTTGGGTTCGTATCGGAAAACTGGATCCGTAGACATGTAGTTTGACGACTTTAGAGACCGTTGACTCTGGCACGCTTTTCGGTGCAAAGCGGGTCCAACGGCGGACATCGTTTGGTCCGAAATTACCGTTTTGCCCCTGTGTCCAGAATTGGACGTAAGGACAGGCAACCCTAACTAATTGGACTATTCTGAGATCATTGGTATTGTTTATTTCAGCTTTCGGGGACTGTTGTACGGGTTTTGACTATAGTGGCACATTGAGTAGTTCAGATTGTCGGTTTCACCAGCAAAGGACCACAGGCGAGTACAGTTTATTGTTTGCATTTCGATATTGATTTTTACTATATTTCATTGGTTGGTCATTGGTTATGTGATTATTTTCTATTATAAATTGTTGAGTCGGGAATGAGAAGTACCAAGGATGTGTGATCTGACCTTAGACCGTGTAGACCGTGTAGACCGTGTTGCATTTATTTCTTGTAGACAGTGTAGACATTGATTTATTTATTGCAAAGTAGACCGTGTAGACCGTGTTTATTATTGCAATTAAACTGTGTAGTTAGTGATTATTATTCTGTAGACAATGTTTCTATACTGCAATATTTTCTGTAGACCGTGTAACTGTAGACCGTGTAATTGTAGACCGTGTAACTGTAGACCGTGTAAAATTGTAGACCGTGTAACTGTAGACCGTGTAACTTTAGACCGTGTAGACCGTGTCGCATAATTGTCCCGAGACCGATCACATATCAAAGGTACTTCTAACAGTCGGGGAGAGTATTTTGTGTCTATTTACTTACTATTGGTTTTTATATTTCATGTTTATTTTCAAACCCATGATTGATGTCTAACCTTTGTTTATAGTCATCTTCTTTATTTGAAATTGCATTCAGTGAATTGTGCTCGTTCCATTCCTGACTGGAAACCAACATTTTCAGGTTAGCCGTGGATTCACTAGTGTGGGGAGTGACGGGAATACTCGCAGACAAAAGCCTAGAGACTAGTTAGATAGTTGAGTTGTAGTCATTCATTGAATTGTACAAGTTTATATTCTTCTACAAATGTAAACCTTGTGATCTTTGTAAATTAAATTAATTATGTGAATGAGCATTATTTGTGATTTTGATCTTCATGGCCGTGACAGCGTTCTACCGCCGACACTGCGGCGTAGGCTGGCTTGGACGCGTCTCGTATCCGTTTAAAAAAAAAACGGGTGCGGGTCGTGACAAGTTTTTGTGGTGGCCCATGCAGGTCTGTCTTCGCAAATCACGCGAACTCGTGATGGTACTTAAGTTAGTTGTACTATTGCGAGCCTGCGGTTAGGAAATGCTCATTCACGAATTAGAAATTAATTTAATTTAAGAGAATGACTAGGACTAGGAGTCCCTTATACAAGTTTGCCGATGGGTAGTCTAGGCCATGCAATTTAGGATGAGAGTTATTAACTTTGATAATTTGTCAAATCCTCATAGGTACACTATTACCTCTTGATTGGAAGATATGGTCCAATGTGGATAGATTATTCACTTGGAGAGGCAGAGTTTCCTGGAATTGGTGATCTCACCTAGATGAATTATTCAATTCCTTCTCGTTGTCTCTTTAGATATCATCCTCATATTTAGTCCAAATTGCCCATTTAGTTCGTATTTTTCCCTAAGAATTATTATTTTATATAATTCTGATTACGTTATCCCCATACGGACCTCGAGTTAGATTCGATTCAAGTTTATCCCTCAGAGGCTCGAATACACATGAAAGAGTTAGAATGTTTGTATTTCTTTTGTCCTCAGTTATTTCCCCCTGTGCAATCTTTTATTCCAAGGGTTGTGACTAATAGGACATATACTTACGCTTTATGGTTACCTTGTTTGAATCCCTAGAAGTCTATGAATTTTTGCTGAAATAGTTAAAGGAGTAGTAGTTAACTCATAAATGGCAGGACAGCAGCGCACTGTCGCCATTCATTTGAATTATGGAGACTATGGATTCACTGCAGCCAGCAGCGCACTGGTGAGGCATGACCCCTAGAGTCGAAAATTAGTAAAAAAAAAAAATATATAGGAGATGGGTTATTGCCAAAACTATAGCTAGTGGTCCTCTCTTGATCGTAGACACCCTTGAGCCAATATTAGATAGAGTTAAGAAGTGTTCGATTTTGTATCATGTTGAGTTCTGAAACCAAGGGTTACCACAGCCACAGTATACGGGCGAGGCATAATTCTCGGTAAAATGATTTCAGACGTGATTATAAGTTTAGGATACCATAGAGAGTAGGAAAATGCCCTGTGTGTACCGTAAGATCCAAAACCAAAATGGTGATGGTTCTGTAAGTTTGGTAGCCTGCCTTCCAACCTAGAATCCTGTGATCCTAGTGATCTATTAACAGGGTAACTGATTGACACTAATAGGTTTACCTAGAATAGAGAATTCAGAAGTCCATAAACCATTAGTCGACCAAGGTCTTAAGGATAAGATGATAGTGGGATGTCTATGGAAGCAAGAACACCAGGTGAAGTTTGATTCCCTCTAAACCCGAACTACTGGTGCCTTCTTTCAAAAATCTCGCATAATTGTAATCGACTATCTTGACCAACGCTGCTATTACAGTCTAGTTTTTGCAAGCTTACTCTTTTATCGAGCTTGATTCGAGGCATATGTTTAGTGGGGACGCCTGCTAACTTATTGTCTAATCAGAATCAGTGTATTATGGTCTGATCAACCATGATGCATTTGGTTCGCACTTTATTTAATTATCCTACGTGGATTGAGATATAGATTTCTCTAGGGTCTCATCCACGACTGCATTGACAATTCCTCTTGAATTATAAGTTTGCCTTTGAATCACGTGATTGTATTCAGTGACATCTTTCTTGAACTCTTTATTGTTGTCGTCTTTCACTGATTCGAAAAGACAGAAGCTCGTAATTTACCGCGTATCCCCATGGCTATGGTAGTTGTATACACAAGTGTAGTTACCGTTGGCCAGCCATGAGATTGAGTTATTCGTTCTCCTCCCGATCCTCAAATACTATTGGGACCTTCTACCCATCTGAATTTGAGAATGATTAGGGTTTTACCCTTAGTCAGAACGCCAACCTAGGAGACTATCTATTCTCAAGAACCAAATGTTGTGAGTCTCTAATTATTTGCTGGAAGCTTGCCTTAACTAGCAACCCTTAAAGCCTTGAACCAACCCTTCCTCGACCGAAGCCCACAGTTAGACGTGAGATGAGCGGACAATAGGGTAATCATTTACCGTGACACTCATCCCGAGATTGGTTCCAACCAATATTACTCTAGTTATGTAAATTTTATTATTAAGACCTAACTAGTGTTGGAATACCACAGTCACTAGCTTAGCCAATACCATAGCTTAAATACCCAATCAAATTGTGATATACCAGTGGTCAATAGCAATGCATGATCACTACAACCCTTGTGATCATAGTCTGGCAGGTTTGACACAAATATAATTTCTTGACTCAGTTGTTAGAAATCTCTTCTTATGTTGTACCTTGGAGTTGGTTACCCCATCGGAAACTCTCGTATACTGCGGACGAGTAGGTCATTCTATTTTATCAACCGTGTGTTATTGTACACGCTCGTTTTCCATTTATTGAGGAACGATCATTGACTTGACTTAGCTCTACCGTATTCCGTTACGCCATGCCTCATCCTTTATTAACAAGAGCCGAGGTACTATATCTGGACTTTGGAATTTTTCTGACCACATCATTCCTAAAACCATATCCTAGTTTCTAAGGTGGGTAGACTGTAAGCCTTCTAGAATTTTTGGGGTATGCAAGGATTACCGATTAACTAGAATGATTTCCTTTATGATGATAGTTAGTGTCTCATTGGACTCCCACTTTCTATTTAGATCATTTTGTGTCCCCGGCCGTGCCATTAACAATCGGAGCACAAGACCAGCTGTTACCTTCCAACAAATTTGATATGTAAGCTCTAGACGGGTCCACCTTCATCTAGGTATATCATGTCCCACTCAAATCCGTCCCCTTGTACTATATTTTTGAGGTACGACTTTCAGGACAAAAGGACTAGCTATAAACCTTACCATAGTACCGGTATACTTTCCGACTTCCATTAGAGCCTCAACCCCGACTCAATCCCTTTAACTCAAAATATGGTGGTGATCCACTCGAAACCCACTATGCACATGCCATTAGTGAGCCACCCAATTGAGGTCTCATGTGCTCCTTAAACACCAAAGTCACTGGAGGCACATATTGAGCTTTAGGGACCTAGCTAACCACCCTGACTAGCAACTAGCTCAATCCCTTGGGTAGAAGCCTATTCTAGGTTACCCTAACCTAGTAGACATAGTTTTATCTCGGGATCTTATTCAATCCATATAGATTGAAACACAATGTTCATCCAACCAACGAGTGAATCCAAATAGAGATTCCGTTAAGACCACAATCTTGATTTTCAAATTATGTTCTATTATGGAACCTTATTTAGAATCTCGGGAACGGAACTTCTATATTGTACGGACTGCGAGCCCCTCTAAGAAGCAAAGGGTTCTTGATTTAGCAAGAGACTGGACTAGAGTAGCCCAAATCTAGCAAATAAGTCCATGGTTCATAGACTCCCTCTATCTGCATCATTGGATACCCCCTACCACTTTGGGAACATATTTGTTTTCGAGTATTCTTTCTTATCATCACGTCCTTCCTATCTCGGAGCGAGAAGGGTCATGCTTATTAGAGTTTACCAATATTTCTTGGCTATTTGTGTGAATTTGTTGCTTGCTAGGGTTATTTGATAGATAGGAAGGGATTATAGATGCAATAAGCAGTAGATAGCTGTTGGTAGAAATTTTTGCATGTAGTTAGATTATTATCAAGTTTTAGTGACATGAGATTTGAGAAAGTAGTGTGACCAAAGGTGGGTAGAAGTCCTCAAGAAATTATAGTTTCAAATGACCATGAGAATAGATTGATAGCAAATGGAAACCGTCTTCCATCATAGCGGATGGACTCTTACCTTAAATTTCGAGGACGAAATTATTTTTAAGGTGGGTAATTTGTAGCTCCCCTTCCCGGAATTTTGAAATATTTTATTTAGTTAATTAATATTCAATGATATTGGTACAAAATGAGCCTTCGCGCATTTGGATTTTTTGACTGCATATAACGGTACGTATACACACCATTATTATTTTATTGAATTTCGTTATTATATTATTATTATTATTATTGTGTCAATTATGGTAAGTTCAATTTTATAGATATGTAGATATAAATGGGATTTTCTATATATAGATATTAAGAGTATTGATATTTATAATGTTTATTTGAAGTATTTTTGGTTTTGTGATTTTAAGGATAGATATATATAAATATATGTGGGATATATATATACACACATGTATTTGTATAATAGAAATAAGATATACATATAAATATATAGAAATATATAATAAATAGCATATAAGTATCCTATATATAGAAATACATAGAGGGATATATAATTATATATATTGTGTGTATGCGTATAAATAAATACGTATATGGAAAAGTGAATTTATGCATATATATAAATATTATATAGGTAATTGTATGGATATATATATAGGTGTATTTGCATATATATATAAACGTATTATATAAATGGGTGTTAATGTGTACGTATATATATACGTATATAAATAAATATGTGTATGTATATATGTATAAATATTATACATATATGTATATAAATGCATAGACATTTTGTGTGGATATATATATATATATATATATATATATATATATATATATATATATATATATATATATATATAATAGTTATATATAATGGTTATAGAAAAAAAAAAAAGAAAAAAAAAAGAAAGGATGAGAAGTAGTGGCAGCCCACACGGGGCTTGGCCTAAGCCCATACCAGCGGACCCTCTCCAAACCAAACGAATAATAGGAACGAATAAAGAGAAGAGAATAGAAAAGGAATAAGAAAAAGAAGAATGATAAATAGGCAGAGCCCTTAACTAAACTTCCTATCCCGAGCACAGCAGTGCTAATCCCAGCCCGAGTGGAGCCCGCTTAATGCCAGGCCAAGCACACCAGTGCCAACCCAAATCGGATTCCCACGTGAGCAATAGCAAACAAACCGAGAACACCCGATCACAGCAACCATATATATGTATACCCGAGATTAGAAAGGAGATCGACGATTTCCCCTAAACCCTAACGCCGCAACCACACGTCCCGCCGACCCCCACTGGGCGCACCCTTGCGCGCGCGGGCACGCCGCCCCAGGCAGCTGCCGCGGACAGCAGACGCTCGGCCAGATCGTGCGAGCAACAGCGCGCGCACAACCAGCGACGCGTGCGCGAGAGGTAACCGCAGCGACAGCAGTCGGAAGGACCGACTTCGCGATGCGTTTTCGCAACGCATGGTTAATCGTTTTGCGATCCATCAACTAGGGTACGTTCCCAACCTATACAAGAGTATTTCCCTTCAAGTAGATCGATTTTATATGCGGTATATTGGCCGAGAAATCGAACCAAAGTTGACAAAAAAAAATCTGTCCCAACCAGGACAGAAGAACCAGTCCAAATAGCCTACTTTACAGCCAGTTTTGTCCCTAACCATACACAATTTTGAAAATCCATCTGAAGGTAAATTTTGACAACATATACAAGATGGAAACCCTGTTTTTAGATTTATTTTTCATCAATTATATTGTTGTTAAATTAACTTCAAAGTTCGGGAAAAATCTGTTTTATAAATCACAAAATTGCTCCACACGACGTCCGTCCCGCCATTCCGGGCGACGTGGTCGCGCACCGAAGTCATCGAAAGCTGCGTAACGGCTTCGTGGTCGTGTGTGCTTTGACGGAATTCAAATTGGTCGCGTGTGCGCGACGAATTCGACGCGTATCCGTCGAAATCGTCCCGTATCCGTCCAATGCAAATTCAGTCATAACTTTGTGCACGCTCGTCAGATCGAGACGAAATTTGCGCCAACAGGACCGTATCGTTTTTCTGGTCCTGTATGCCAAGTTTGGTCCAATTCTGAGACAGTTGAAATTGACGTCGTTTTGCGGGCCCCACGGTCCCGCTCAACGGGCGATTTTGTGCACGGCCCGCCGGAATCCAACTCTGGACATACGGTTGGGTTCGTATCGGAAAACTGGATCCGTAGACATGTAGTTTGACGACTTTAGAGACCGTTGACTCTGGCACGCTTTTCGGTGCAAAGCGGGTCCAACGGCGGACATCGTTTTGGTCCGAAATTACCGTTTTGCCCCTGTGTCCAGAATTGGACGTAAGGACAGGCAACCCTAACTAATTGGACTATTCTGAGATCATTGGTATTGTTTATTTCAGCTTTCGGGGACTGTTGTACGGGTTTTGACTATAGTGGCACATTGAGTAGTTCAGATTGTCGGTTTCACCAGCAAAGGACCACAGGCGAGTACAGTTTATTGTTTGCATTTCGATATTGATTTTTACTATATTTCATTGGTTGGTCATTGGTTATGTGATTATTTTCTATTATAAATTGTTGAGTCGGGAATGAGAAGTACCAAGGATGTGTGATCTGACCTTAGACCGTGTAGACCGTGTAGACCGTGTTGCATTTATTTCTTGTAGACAGTGTAGACATTGATTTATTTATTGCAAAGTAGACCGTGTAGACCGTGTTTATTATTGCAATTAAACTGTGTAGTTAGTGATTATTATTCTGTAGACAATGTTTCTATACTGCAATATTTTCTGTAGACCGTGTAACTGTAGACCGTGTAATTGTAGACCGTGTAACTGTAGACCGTGTAAAATTGTAGACCGTGTAACTGTAGACCGTGTAACTTTAGACCGTGTAGACCGTGTCGCATAATTGTCCCGAGACCGATCACATATCAAAGGTACTTCTAACAGTCGGGGAGAGTATTTTGTGTCTATTTACTTACTATTGGTTTTTATATTTCATGTTTATTTTCAAACCCATGATTGATGTCTAACCTTTGTTTATAGTCATCTTCTTTATTTGAAATTGCATTCAGTGAATTGTGCTCGTTCCATTCCTGACTGGAAACCAACATTTTCAGGTTAGCCGTGGATTCACTTAGTGTGGGGAGTGACGGGAATACTCGCAGACAAAAGCCTAGAGACTAGTTAGATAGTTGAGTTGTAGTCATTCATTGAATTGTACAAGTTTATATTCTTCTACAAATGTAAACCTTGTGATCTTTGTAAATTAAATTAATTATGTGAATGAGCATTATTTGTGATTTTGATCTTCATGGCCGTGACAGCGTTCTACCGCCGACACTGCGGCGTAGGCTGGCTTGGACGCGTCTCGTATCCGTTTAAAAAAAAAAACGGGTGCGGGTCGTGACACTTGCTCTTTCTGAGGTCTGACCCAGCTGGTTTTATATGGCCAGATTTCGGAGCAGCTCCAGAGGATCTACCGACTTTCCAGCCCGATGGTGGCGACTAGACGTAACCAGGGCAACGAGTGGGTTTATTTTTGATCTCCCACTTTATTGTAAAAATATTCTTTTGAGGCGTTTAGCCGACGAGCACCTGTTTAGCTTGATTGCACTTACTTACTGTCTGCCTATGGGCTGTAACATGATTGACAGATCCTAGGGTTGATCATGTATGACTAAACTCTTGCTAGTCCTAACATTTTGTAACGACTAGCTTCATGATCAGCTGAATATGTAATATTTGGGACGTCTTATTATTGTATATTTAATGATCATACATCTTGTGATTTTACTTGCTTGCTTGTGATTGAGACACTAGGCTTGTTCATGACCTTAAGAGACTGTTGGCTTGTAGTTAAACCCTCATGTATCTAGACAGCCGTGACCGTATAGCGAGATGGATTCTATTTTATATACGTAGCTGGCTATGTCTGCCCCCGCTCTCCAGTATTCTGGTTCTGGGGCGTGACAGATCCCGCGGCCCTGCTCCTTCAGGATCTCAGCCTGAACTCTCTGTGTCTCCAACACATCCCGGAGAAGTCTGGATATCTGAGCTCCGTCAGGAAACAAACATGCCGAGGGTATGGTATGGGGTACCGCTCCTGGAGGCAGAGGAGGAGACGGGGAAGGACTCTTGGTCTCAAATGAGGCTGCAGCTCTCTCCTGGGTAACAGGTGGTGGAGGGAAACTCTCTGGTAAGGATGCTAACACCTCCTCGATGGCGGGAGGTGCCACTACCCTTGGGTCAGCCTGAAGGGTCACTACCTCCTGAGTAATAGGAGGTGGAAGCACACTATCAGTAGCTGCAGCTGTTCTCAGGCGACAGGCTCGGGTCATGGGTGCCATACTGGAAGGGATAAAAACACAACAATCATTAAGGTTGTACGGCAGTCTACTATCCTATCTGAAAACTGGTAATTATCAAAAATAAAATAAGATAACTACTAATCATCTAGAAGGGTACTATTTAAGAAAATCAGAACCAAAAGTTTAAGGAACGAAAGTCAATAGCATTGAATCCAATCACAATATAGTATATATAGAAGGAAAGAGTGTTAGAGAAGGAAAAACTAACATTATGTAAATGTTATGTAGTTTGTGTGAAATATACATGAAAGTGTATAGGAGGATTTGGGTCTCAACTATAGCTATCAAGTTACACTATTCATGGCATATTGGTTAAGCAGTCTACAAGGCACAAGCTATTACTCCTAACATGCATGGCTAACCATATATATATGTATCTATATGGCTACATGAACATAACATAGAGATGAAGGGTTAGGTTTACATGGCAGTTGTGAACATTAGTATAGAGTGTCAAGTGTACATGGGTTAAAACTTGAATAAAGGGTTCGATCTTCCAGTTTATCTCAACATTACATATTAGATCTGAAATTGAACTACACATTTGAAGGCAATGTAAAAATGTTAACATGTATTCAGTTTTCAAATTTTGGAGAAATTCGAACATCAAAACCAACTCAATGTTTACCACCACCACAACCTAACATGTAAGAGTATGAACCTAACATTATATACCTGCACACAACCATGTATACGGCTCAAAATATTACAATTTAAAACTACAATTTGAACTAAACACTTAGAATCCAAGGTTAAGGGTTTACTATGTACACAGTCTCAGATTTGACAATTCAACACAAAACTCAACCAATTTTTTTAAGAAATTAAACCCTGTATATAACATACATGTGTAGTGATGTAAGCAAAACTAATAACATGAAATTTAAATTTAAATTACGAATTTAATATGGAGAAACAGAGAACTAGTCACTGATACTGTACTATATTAGAATACTAGGATTTTGAGAACTTAACATCAATCATATTAACATGTATTTAGATAGGTTGGTAAACAAGTGTAGCATGCATACGTGTCAGGCAAACATCTGTGTCCACTATATATATATATATTTTAAGGTAATACAAGAAATAATGGCAAGAAAAAAATAATGATAAAATCTATTCTGCTTATCTGTTTAAAAGGAGGAACCATTTTGAAACCAGAGTTACAATATCAAATCTAAGTTAAGGTCTAGGAAAATCATCGATTCATTGTATTAGGAAAGAAAAAAATATAGCAAGAAGTTACACTAGATTTATAATAACAGCTAAGCTACTCCTACTCATACTCCTACTCCTAAGCTATTTGATGATGGAAAACAATTTATAACAACAGAATGGTACGATAGAGATGATATGTTAAAAACTGTGACGCCCCAGAACCAGAATACTGGAGAGCGGGGGCGTACATAGCCAGCTACGTATATTGAAATGAAATCCACCTCGCTATATGGTCACGGCTGTCTAGATATGAGGGTTTACTACAAGCCAACGGTCTCTTAAGGTCCAGCCTATTGTCCCAACCTCAAACAAGTAATATAGTTACAAGATGTTAGATCACCAAATATACAATAAAAGGCGTCCCAAATATTACATATTCAGCTGATCATGAAGCTAGTCATACAAAATACGAGGATTAGCAAGAGTTAAGTCATACATGATCAACCCTAGGATTTGTTAATCATGTTACAGCCCGTAGGCAGACAGTAAGTAAAGATGCATCAAGCTAACAGGTGCTCGTCGGCTAAACGCCTCAAAAGAATAAATTTACAATGTAGTGGGTGAAACAAAATGGATAACCCACTCGTAGCCCGGGTTCCTTCTAGTCGCCACCATTGGGCTGGAAGTTCGGTAGATCTTCGGGTGCTGCTCCGAAATCTGGCCACACAAAACCAGCTGGGTCAAAACCCCAGAAAGAGCAAGTGCCACAAAGGAGGCCACGAAATGAGAACAAAAGCCAGCATATCAGAGCATAAAAAAATGAAAGAAAAGTACAAGTAATAAAAGTACAGCAGGTCAATAAACGACTAGGGACATGGAACCATTCCGGGAGCCAGATTATAACCCGTGAACCAAACAAGGACCGGGGTCGTAACCCTTCGCCTGAATAGCACTTGTCTCTATTCATTTATTGTTAAGACAAGTAAAACAAACATGTTCAGGAGGAACCAGGTACTGGGACTAGACAAGACTTAGACAGGGCTAAACAACATCCATTCACAAACGGCCAAACAATTACTACGACTTACTACTTTAACTAACTAGGGTTATCACAAGCCTAATTACTAACAAGATGCAGTGAGAATTTTCAGTCTCAAGCCCTGCAGACTATCTAGTTATCCTTCCGCGGGTTGAGAGTATGGTTGGGTACATTGCCCAGGAGACGATATACCCTTAGGTGACTTAGAGGGTGCAACACGTAACAGTGTGCTGGAAATGTGCCCTACTCGTCGGCAGGCTACAAGTCCGTTTAAAGCGCCCAGATAACGAGATCGCCTGTGATTGGAAATTCTCCATGAACTATAGTTTGATCTAGTCATTAGCCTAATCCATATTCAGTGTGAATCCCTGACCGTGGTAACCAGGGAGTCACGTCCTAGACATGGTGCAAGACAAGACAAGTAGATTGCACAAGCAGCAAGAATGAACACCCACGGAGTCAGAGTTGATTATACGAGCCAAGTTAGCCATCGCAACAGCATCAAGTCGAGTCGAGTCAAGTTACAAGTTACAAGTTACAAGTCAGGAGTGCGCCGCCACGGGCCACTATCAAGTTATCCAGTAACAAGGTTAATCATGAATTACCGGTTAAAAGTCAAGGGTGCACCCCATCGGGTCACTATCAAGGAGATCAGAAAGTACTAAAATCATACTTCACAGAAATCACGAAAACCGTACTAGTCATAAGCAAAACACCAAAAACCGTGCCAGGTCGTGTTGGGTTGAGACAGTCGTGTGGTGTGAAACAAGATCTCAAAACTCTAATCCACAAAAGAGAAGCCAAGTTCAAGAAATAAAACCAAATCATCATGGGCAAGTAGGTTACGCAGGGGATCAGATTGCGCAGGGGGAATGGATTGCGCAAGTGAATGGACTGCGCAGGGGATGAACTGCGCAGGGGATGGACTGCGCAAGGGATGAACTGCGCAAGGGATAGACTGCACTGGGTCGGGTGGCGCTGAAGGCGGATTGTGCTAAGAGCGGGTTGCGCTGAGAACGGATTACGCTGAGAGCAGATTGCGCTGAGAGCGGGTTACGCTGGGTCAAGCTGCGCAGGGTTGAATTGCGCTAGGGTTGGATTGCGCTGGAGCCGAGCCGAGCTGAGCTGAAAGCGAGCTGCACAGCAGTCAAGTGCGCCAAGGGGAGGAAGGCGCTGGAGCTAAGAAGCGCCAGCGCAAGTCAGCCCAGCGCAAAGCACTGGCCGAGGAGCTGCGCAAGTGAATGGACTGCGCTAAAGAGCGCAGGCCGAGAGTCATCTTCTCCATCAGACCGAGAGGAAGACTCCAAGAACCCTAAACTTCAAATCTTCATAACTTGGTCAAATCAAAACGAAATTTGGATTTTCAAAGTTCTAACTTGTGTAAAATTGAATTCTCTTCCACATGGAAGCCTCAAAACAAGGAAAAATCTAATTTTAATAGATCAAAAAAAAGAAAATCCGAAAATGGTTAAAACCTAGATCTAGAAAAATGGAAGCTCCAAATCACAAAATGTCAAGTTCTAATATTGTTCACCATGGCCTAATCTTGCTAATGGATAAATAAAATTGGGTTCTCATGTGGTGGCAAGGTGCACTTGCCTATGGTGTTGGTGTTGTGTGGAGGAAGGAAGAAGATGAAGAAATTAATGGAAGTTATGAGGAGAGAGAAAGTTAGGTGGGATTTTAATGAGGGTGGGTTGTGGTGGAATGAGGGTGGAGATTAACTAGGGTGTTCCAATGCATACTAAACCGAACCAAACCAATTCCTTCTCCACAAAATAAAACCAAGCCAGGTCCGAAACCCGTTTTACAAAAAAACCAAAAATCCACAAGTTAAGCCAAAACACAATTACAGGCCATAATCTGAGAAAATAAAATACAGGTCCAAAATACATGTAAGCCTAATTAAAATACGTATTCCGAAATATGGGCATTACAACTCTACCCACCTTAAAAGAATTCCGTCCTCGAAATTTAAATCAAGATGCTTAGAGATGTAAGAGCCAGCTATACTATTCACAAATAAGCTAGACTAAGCAAACAATCAAACAACCATACATGCAAGCAAGGGATGGAAAGCATAAGGCATAAGGAAGACATTATACTTTACGAGTCAAACAAGTCGGGATATCGCGATCGGATGTCGTCCTCACGCTCCCATGTTGACTCACCTAGAGAGTGATGACCCCAAGCAACACGGACTAAGCTAATAGTCTTGTTCTTGAGTATCTTCTCCCGCCGGTCCAATATAGACACGGGCCTATCCTCATACGAAAGGTTGGTACCAACAACCAATGGTCTAGGATATGGCTCGGGTCCGGAATATACCGTCGTAATTGGGACACATGGAATACATCATGCACCTCACTTAGCGACGGCGGAAGAGCAAGACGATAGGATACATCTCCTACTCGCTCCAGGATATCGAACGGCCCTATATACCTAGGACTAAGCTTTCCCCGCACGCCAAAGCAAATGACGCCACGGTTAGGCGAGATCCTAAGGAATACATGGTCGCCGATAGCAAACTCTAAGGGACGTCGATGAGCATCGGCCCAATGCCGCTGGCGATCTTAGGCCACTCGAAGACGATCTCTGATTCTTCTGACCACTTCAACTGTCTGGGCAATCATTTCTGGACCGAGCATCTGCCTCTCTCCAACATCATCCCAGGCTAACGGGGATCTGTACTTTCTACCATACAGTGCCTCGAATGGAGCCATCTGAATGCTGGCCTGGAAACTATTGTTGTACGAGAACTCCATCAGGTGCAGGTGATCTTCCTACGAACCACCGAAGTTAAGGGTACAAGATCTCAACATATCTTCAAGTGTATGGATTGTGCGTTCTGACTGACCATCGGTCTGCGGATGATAAGCTGAGCTAAACTGAAGGTGAGTTCCCAAACTCTCTTGCAGGCTGCGCCAAAAGTGTGACGTAAACCTTGAATCCCTGTCCGAGGTGATATTGACGGGCACACCGTGAAGCCTGACAATCTGTCTGAGGTACATCTCTGCTAGCTGAGCCGTAGATTGCCCAACTCTGAACGGAAGAAAATGAGCCACCTTCGTGAGCCTGTCAACTATAACCCAAATAGCATCTCTCCCAGTTGGGGATCTAGGCAATCCAGTCACAAAATCTATGGTCACATGCTCCCACTTCCATTCTGGAAGCGGCAAGGGCTGAAGAAGTCCAGCGGGCCTCTGATGTTCAGCATTAACTTGCTGGCAAACCAAACACCGAGAGACAAACCGGGCTATCTCCCTCTTCATGCCATTCCACCAGAAGTGCTGACGAATATCCCTATACATCTTCGTGCCACCGGGATGAATAGAATATTGTGAACTGTGAGCTTCTGCCATGACTTCCTGTCTGATATCTCTGCTGGGTACACAAAGACGAGTGCCGTGTCGAAGTGTACCATCTTTATGGATACACAACTCTGGCCTTCTTCATGTCTCACATTCTGCTCTAAGTCGCTGAAGTTTGGAATCTGTAGATTGCGCCATCCGGATCCTCTCAACTATGCTGGACTGAACCTGTAGACTGGCCATCAACGCCACGTTGGTAGGAAGAACCACTTCAATTCCCATCTTCTGAAGATCTGCCAATAATTCTGGTTGCTCCGTTAGGAAGTAAACTCCGGCTCTCCTGCTCAATGCATCTGCTACAACGTTGGCCTTCCCTGGGTGATACTGCAAGTCCACATCGTAGTCCACCAATAGCTCAAGCCATCTTCTCTGCCGCATAATAAGGTCCTTCTGGGTAAACACATACTTCAGGCTCTTGTGATCAGTAAATATCTTCACTCTGTCTCCGTACAAGTAGTACCGCCAAAGCTTAAGTACAAACACTACTGCTGCTAGTTCCAAGTCGTGGGTCGGGTAATTCTTCTCATGATCACGAAGTTGACGTGATGCATAAGATATTACCTTCCCATGCTGCATCAAGACACACCCCAATCCTCTGCCTGAAGCGTCGCAATAAACTGTGAAGCCTCCGGTCCCATCTGGAAGCGTGAGAATGGCAGCCGTTATCAAACCTCACTTCAACTTCTTAAATGATTCCTGGCACTCTGTCGTCCAAGCAAACTGCACATCCTTGCGGGTCAACTGAGTCATCGGCGCCGAAATCCTTGTAAAATCTGATACGAATCGTCGGTAGTAGCCGGCCAATCCAAGGAAGCTGCGAACCTCTGCCACTGAACTAGGTACTGGCCATGACTCGATAGCCACAATCTTCTGGGGATCCACTTCCACTCCTCCTCGGGTAATGATGTGACCCAAGTACGAAATGCGATCGAGCCAGAACTCGCATTTACTAAACTTGGCGTACAATTGATGCTCTCTAAGCGTCTGAAGGACGATTCTGAGATGCTACTCATGCTCTGCTTCGCTCTTGCTGTAGACCAGGATATCATCTAGGAACACGATCACGAACTGATCCAAGTAAGGCATGAAAATGCGATTCATGAGGTCCATGAATACAGCCGGCGCATTGGTCGCTCCAAAGGGCATAACAAGGAACTCCCAATGCCCATACCACGTGTCACAACCCACACCCGCTTTTCGGACGCGAGCTCGTGAGCAAGCCAGCTACGTATCGAGCGGACTCCAGTCCGACTCGAGTACGTATAAGCTGTCAGGGTCGTGGGTATCATGTCTAATCTAACTATATCTCAATCCACAGGAAATAATATAAACAAGATTGAACAAGTATGGGTCATGGTCTGCAGCCCATTAGCATATTGTCCGATTAGATTCTAAGAATGATATGAGTCTATAAAATAAGCAGGAAATATCATGGTACTGAATATAAAGCACGAGAAGATAATAAAATATCACCAACAAATACCTGTATCATACATCGCAATCCTCTACCATCCTGCTCTGCTAACTAACTCCATGCAGTCGCTAAACCTGAAGAGATCATCAGGTCCTCAGAGGACTAGCAAGATATATAATACACAAGCCAACATGTAACAGTAAAAAGAAGCAAGAAACAATCAAGGATATCTAACGAGACAAAATGAACCAAGACACAAGATCTAAACACGAGGATCCTAAGACACTGGCATGCCATACTAGAAATGGCTGGCTATAAACTGCAGTCAAGGCAAGTACTCACAATCTATAGTATCTCAATCGCTGTCAAGGCAAGTACACACAACCAAGACGGTATACAATCCTAGTATAAAATCCTATAGACCGTAGTCAAGGTAAGTACTCACAATCTATAGAATGTCAAAGTCAAATCCCACTCAAGTCATGTCAAGTCAAGTCAAGTTATAATCAAGTCGAGAAAATCATGGTGTGGGACTAGACGACTCTATCAATCAATACGTATGAGACTATCACAGTGTAACAGACAGAAGTATCACAACAGAAAGGAACAAGAAACTAGAAACATGTAAAGTAAAACTATAACAGGATGAGTGTACCAGACATGGAATAAAGCAAACACAAATATAAGAAAAAGAACAGTAGCAAGATTGAATATGCCTATAGATAATACTGTACAAGTTGGCAAGGTATACTTGCCTGGGGGTTGCATGGAGAACCAACAATGTATCGCCAATCACAAGTCAGAAAGTCCAAGTCATCACAAGTGTCTCCGAAAGCTAAAATAAACGTTACCAACATTCTCAGAATAGTCAAATTAGCTAGGATTGCCTGTCTTTAAGTCCAATTCTGGACACAGGGGCAAAACGGTAATTTTGGACAAAAACGATGTCCGCCGTTGGACCCGTTTTGTACCGAAAAGCGTGCCAGAGTCAATGGTCTCTAAAGTCGTCAAACTACATGTCTATGGATCCAGTTTTTCGATACGAATCCAACCGTACGTCCAAAGTTCGATTCCGGCGGGCCGTGCACAAAATCGTCCGTTAAATGGGCCGTGGGGCCCGCAAAACGACGTACGATCCAACTGTCTCAGAATTGGACCAAACTTGGCATACAGGACCAGAAAAACGATACGGTCCTGTTGGCGCAAGTTTCGTCTCGATCTGACGAGCGTGCACGAAGTAATTAGGAAATTTGCACAGAGGCCGATACGGTGAATTTCGACGGATACGCATCAAATTCGTCGCGCACACGCGACCAATTTGAATTCCGTCAAAGCCCACACGACCACGAAACCGATACGCAGCTTTCGATGCCTTCGGTTCACGACCACGTCGCCCGGAATGGCGGGACGCACGTCGTATCGATGGTTTTTATTGAATTTCTATATTTTCTAAAACAGGTTTTTCTTGATATTCGATGATCGATTTCTCTGTACACAGTTTATGAAATTTAAAACTACGAAATAGTTTCCGATCTCCTATATGTTGACTAAAAACATGTTCAATTAGAATTTCTAATATGACATTAGATCGATCGGAAACGACCTCCAAACATGGATGATTGCACTGCTAAATACTCTATTTTTGAGCGGGTTTTCCTCTGTGTTCGCGATGATTTCTCGTCGAATACCACTAAGTTCAATAAGAACTAACTAACGGGGATCCTAGATGGTCATATGGGCATACCATAGGATTTTACGGAACCGAAAATCGTTGAATATATGGAGAGAAATCTGACGATGAAGAACGTACCTCGCTCTCAACTGTTCAGTGCCATCCCGCCTGTGCGCGCGTGCGCGGCCTGTTGCGGCGGTGGTCCGGCCACACGTGGTGGTGGCGACGGCGGCGAACGGCCGCCCAAGGTCGACTGGGGTGGCGCATGTGCGGCTAGGGTTTCGACAGGTTCGGTTTTTGCTTTCGATCTACCTGTTAATATATACATGTGTTTTCTCGCGTATAGGCTCGGCTGGAAAAAATACAGGGTGCCTGGGTCGGGCTTCAGCTGGTTTGTGGATGGCACGGGCTGGAATTTAGGGTTGCTTGGCTGAGCTCCCTTTGGGGCCGGGCTGGGCCTTCAGCTGGGTTTTTGTTTTTCTTTTTTATTTCTCTTCTATTTATATACGAATGTGTATATGAATCAGTGGTTCTCTACAGTGGGTCGGGTTGTATGCAGGGACTTGTGGCTGGCTGGGTCTTGCTGTGGGTTGGCCTGGCAGGCAGGCTTGGGCCTGGGCTGCTACTGGCATTTCTTCTTATGCTTCCTCTTCCTATTATTATATATAAAACTCCCTATACACATATACATATAAATACCTAGGTATCTATATACATATATATATACACACTTATACATGCATGTATATCTACATTTATTTATGTATACATCTACACATATACACAATATATATATATTGAAAAAAAAAAAAAAAAATATATATATATATATATATATATATATATATATATATATATATATATATATATATATATATATATATATATATATATACACATGCATATAAACTTATATAATGATATATACATTTTATTCCATAAATACCATTTAATTAGATATATTCCTATATGTATATATATACGTATAATGATATACGCACATATACCATAAATACAAATACAAGCAATAAAGTATTAAGTAATATTAATATTGGAGTCCAATTCCTAATTCCAAAATTCACATAATAAAATATAGTTACATTAATATATACATATATGTATAAATCCAAATTTTCATATATTATAAATACTCTTCTATACATAGACACATGTACAAGTATATATATAACCTAGTTACTCTCCATAATATTCAAAATATTTATTAAAGAACTTATTTAC
The DNA here is from genome assembly GCA_029216955.1 of Iris pallida. Classification (NCBI taxonomy): domain Eukaryota; kingdom Viridiplantae; phylum Streptophyta; class Magnoliopsida; order Asparagales; family Iridaceae; genus Iris; species Iris pallida. The sequence goes on along the minus strand of JANAVB010009398.1, from coordinate 21,146,935 downwards.
TATATTATCGACTAAAATACTATTTTTAATAGCAAGCACATTAATATGTATATATATATATATATATATATATATATATATATATATATATATATATATATATATATATATATATATATATATACACCGATTCCAAAATTGCTTCCTAAATCACTAAAGTAACACTGCCAATACAACGTACCCCAATATGGTCGTCTCTACATGTACTACACGACTACTAGGACTAGGACTTGATCAGGGTCCGGTCCGGACTAGTTCAGTACAACCGGGTTCCTGCAAAGTCAATAAATATAATAATAATTAATTAAACTTATTTATAATGGTCATGCTATAACTTGGCCTGGTTTTCCTAGTTAGGACACTCCTATGGCTCGGCATTCCCCTACCATGGCTAACCACTAGTCAAAGCACGCCACTGCACTATCCGTGCCATGATTCCTAGTCATTTGGTACTCCAAATTTAATCATGATTTAAAAAATCATCTACCGTAATAATTAACTAAATAATTATTTATAAAGAAATTCTAAAATCACTATTTAAATCAAATAAATAAAAAAATATTTCAAAAATTCTGGAAAGGGAGGCTACACCACGATCTAAACGCTGTCTTCGGGATGTCCTGCTCTCTGACTCTGATCTGGTGGTATCCTGACCGCAAGTCTATCTTCGAGAACACTGAAGCCCCTCTGAGTTGATCAAACAAGTCATCTATCCTCATGAGAGGGTATATGTTCTTGATTTTTACTGAGTTCAAGGTACGATAATCTACACATAACCTGGACGTACCATCCTTCTTTTTCACAAGAAGCATCGGGGCTCCCCAAGGTGATCCACTTGCACGAATGAATCCCTTGGTCCTTAATTCTTCAATCATCTTGTACAAAATCTCCAACTCTGAAGGCGCCATCCTGTAGACTCTCTCTGATACTGGTGCTATCCCGGGGATCAAGTCTATAGTGAACTCGATCTTCCGCTCTGGCGGCATCCCTGGAAGTTCTTCTGGGAAGACATCTGGAAACTCTTCAACTATTCGGGGTAACTGCACTGCTGCTACGACCATCCGCAATACTGGGGAAGATGGTTCCACTGCGCTCTGGAAAATGAAAACTCTGGCTCGCCTGGAATACTAAAGACAACTCTGCCAATGTGGCAGTCTATCCTAGCATACTGGTTCCTCAACCAATCCATGCCTAAGACTACATCATAGTATGCCATAGGAAATTCTATGAATCTAGCGGAGAACTCTCTACCGCTAACTACGATCCGACACGAGGAAAACACTCGATCTACTCCCACAAGACCATTACCAGTAAGTATATTGAGCCTTACTGATAATGACTCGGGCTCCAATCTTATCCGTGTCGCGAATCGTGCAGACATGAATGAATGCGATGCACCAGAATCAAATAATACCGATGTTGGAGAGGAGTTGATGAGAATAGTACCTGCCACTACCTCACCTGGTGCAACTTCTTCTTCCATAGTCATCATCATTGCCTGACCTTGTCCTCTAGCTGCGGGTCCCCTCTGCTGGAAACCTCTCTGTCTGCTCTGCACTTGGGCTTGGGTGTACTGCTGCTGGTTCTGCTGATGAAATGCCTGGGCCTGAGGCAACAAGGGCCTCGGGTACTGCTGCTGCTGCATAGGTGCTGGTCCCCTAACCGATGGACTGGTTAGGTTGGAAGAGGATGAACAACCCCTATTCGGGCAGGCTCCTATCTTGTGATCTGCCGCTCCACAAGCCAGGCACAATCCCTGTGCCCTACGACAATCCGCCACTACATGGCCTGGCTTTCCGCAATAAGAACATCCCATCGCGGAAGTCTGCTTCTGCTTCTGCTGCTGCGGGTACGTCGGGGTTGAATATTGAACCGACGTCACTGAGGTCGCCCGCCTCGGAGCTCCAATGGTCAAACTCCTAGCTGCCGGGGCTGGAGCTGATGATTGGTGCATCTGACTGTGGGACCGCTTCCTACCTCCGGTCCTATCCACGATCCTCTGGGAGGTGTACTCATGTCTCCTAGCTGCCCTCAAAACCGCATCGAATGTCTGGTGCTCGAACTGCTCAACCGCCAACAAGATCTCCAAATGCACTTCCTGCTGGAACCGCTGGGCCCTATCAAACTCGGTCGCCACCAAGGTGGGGGCAAACCTACTGAGTCTAGAAAACTCAGATGCATAACCGTCGACCGTTCTGCCTCCTTACTTCAAGTTGGTAAATCTCGTCTGTAGGTCGTACCGAGCTACAGCATCAAAATACTTCGTCTTGAATCTTTCTCTAAACACTGCCCAAGCAATGGGTGCCACTAATCCCATGGCTTGCGCTGCCCACCAACTGCGAGCCAAGTCTAACAACTGCAGGCGTACCACCGCCACCTTCTCATTCTCAGGTGTCCTGGCTGCTTCCAGAATCACTTCGGTATCCTGAAGCCAAGCGTCCGCGGCAATCGCATCCTCGCTGCCGTCGAAGAATGGAGGGTTCAAGCGCTTAAAGCTGTTGGCCGCGCTGTTCCCTGGATGACCGCCTCTAGTCAAAGCATCTGCTACTACCTGGTGCAAGGCGTCTCCTCGACGATCCTGGGAAGCTATCAATGTCCTGATGAGACCTACCAAGGTGTCATCGTCAGGCTCTGCAGGCTGGACGGGCCGAACTGGGGGCTCTCCTCCGAGAGGTACAACTCTAGAGGCTACTCCGGAATGCTGGGCTTGATCTTCGGGTTGCTGGTCCACGGAAAGTGCTCCACCTTGCTGATCGGCGGGGTCAGGTATAGTGTCGCTGAAGAAGACGACACGGGAAAAACAATAAGGAAGGACCAGGATAGATCAACGATACAAGCACATGATCAGGGCAAAAATCCAGAGATTCAGAGGATATGAATGGAGATCAAAGACGAGTACTGATTGAGACATCTATCCGGTAAACCCTCACATATCTTGAATTGCCAAGACCTGCATGGGCCCCCACTTAAACCATGTGACGCCCCAGAACCAGAATACTGGAGAGCGAGGGCGTACATAGCCAGCTACGTATATTGAAATGAAATCCACCTCGCTATACGGTCACGGCTGTCTAGATATGAGGGTTTACTACAAGCCAACGGTCTCTTAAGGTCCAGCCTATTATCTCAATCTCAAACAAGTAATATAGTTACAAGATGTTAGATCACCAAATATACAATAAAAGGCGTCCCAAATATTACATATTCAGCTGATCATGAAGCTAGTCATACAAAATACGAGGACTAGCAAGAGTTAAGTCATACATGATCAACCCTAGGATTTGTTAATCATGTTACAGCCCGTAGGAAGACAGTAAGTAAAGATGCATCGAGCTAACAGGTGCTCGTCGGCTAAACGCCTCAAAAGAATAAATTTACAATGTAGTGGGTAAAACAAAATGGATAACCCACTCATAGCCCGGGTTCCTTCTAGTCGCCACCATTGGGCTGGAAGTTCGGTAGATCCTCGGGTGCTGCTCCAAAATTTGGCCACACAAAACCAGCTGGGTCAAAACCCCAGAAAGAGCAAGTGCCACAAAGGAGGCCACGAAATGAGAACAAAAGCCAGCATATCAGAGCATAAGAAAATGGAAGAAAAGTACAAGTAATAAAAGTACAACAGGACAATAAACGACTAGGGACATAGAACCATTCCGGGAGCCAGATTACAACCCGTGAACCAAACAAGGACCAGGGTCGTAACCCTTCGCCTGAATAGCACTTGTCTCTATTCATTTATTGTTAAGACAAGTAAAACAAACATGTTCAGGAGGAACCAGGTACTGGGACTAGACAAGACTTAGACAGGGCTAGACAACATCCATTCATAAACGGCCAAACAATTACTACGGCTTACTACTTTAACTAACTAGGGTTATCACAAGCCTAATTACTAACAAGATACAGTGAGAATTTCCAGTCTCAAGCCCTGCAGACTATCCAGTTATCCTTCCGCGGGTTGAGAGTATGGTTGGGTACATCGCCCAGGAGACGATATACCCTTAGGTGACTTAGAGGGTGCAACACGTAACAGTGTGCTGGAAATGTGCCCTACTCGTCGGCAGGCTACAAGTCCGTTTAAAGCGCCCAGATAACGAGATCGCCTGTGACAGGAAATTCTCCATGAACTATAGTTTGATCTAGTCATTAGCCTAATCCATATTCAGTGTGAATCCCTGACCGTGGTAACCAGGGAGTCACGTCCTAGACATGGTGCAAGACAAGACAAGTAGATTGCACAAGCAGCAAGAATGAACACCCACGGAGTCAGAGTTGATTATACGAGCCAAGTTAGCCATCGCAACAGCATCAAGTCGAGTCGAGTCAAGTTACAAGTTACAAGTCAGGAGTGCACCGCCACGGGCCACTATCAAGTTATCCAGTAACAAGGTTAATCATGAATTACCGGTTAAAAGTCAAGGGTGCACCCCATCGGGTCACTATCAAGGAGATCAGAAAGTACTAAAATCATACTTCACAGAAATCACGAAAACCGTACTAGTCATAAGCAAAACACCAAAAACCGTGCCAGGTCGTGTTGGGTTGAGACAGTCGTGTGGTGTGAAACAAGATCTCAAAACTCTAATCCACAAAAGAGAAGCCAAGTTCAAGAAATAAAACCAAACCATCATGGGCAAGTAGGTTACGCAAGGGATCAGATTGTGCAGGGGGAATGGATTGCGCAAGTGAATGGACTGCGCAGGGGATGAACTGCGCAGGGGATGGACTGCGCAAGGGATGAACTGCGCAAGGGATGGACTGCACTGGGTCGGGTGGCGTTGAAGGCGGATTGCGCTAAGAGCGGGTTGCGCTGAGAACGGATTACGCTGAGAGCGGATTGCGCTGAGAGCGGGTTACGCTGGGTCAAGCTGCGCAGGGTTGAATTGCGCTAGGGTTGGATTGCGCTGGAGCCGAGCCGAGCTGAGCTGAAAGCGAGCTGCACAGCAGTCAAGTGCGCCAAGGGGAGGAAGGCGCTGGAGCTAAGAAGCGCCAGCGCAAGTCAGCCCAGCGCAAAGCACTGGCCGAGGAGCTGCGCAAGTGAATGGACTGCGCTAAAGAGCGCAGGCCGAGAGTCATCTTCTCCATCTGACCGAGAGGAAGACTCCAAGAACCCTAAACTTCAAATCTTCATAACTTGGCCAAATCAAAACGAAATTTGGATTTTAAAAGTTCTAACTTGTGTAAAATTGAATTCTCTTCCACATGGAAGCCTCAAAACAAGGAAAAAAAATCTAAGTTTAGTAGATCAAAACTAAGAAAATCCGAAAATGGTTAAAACCTAGATCTAGAAAAATGGAAGCTCCAAATCACAAAATACCAAGTTCTAATGTTGTTCACCATGGCCTAATATAGCTAATGGACAAATAAAATTAGGTTCTCATGTGGTGGCAAGGTGCACTTGCCTATGGTGTTGGTGTTGTGTGGAGGAAAGAAGAAGATGAAAAAATTAATGGAAGTTATGAGGAGAGAGAAAGTTAGGTGGGATTTTAATGAAGGTGGATTGTGGTGGAATGAGGGTGGAGATTAACTAGGGTGTTCCAATGCATACTAAACCGAACCAAACCAATTCATTCTCCACAAAATAAAACCAAGCCAGGTCCGAAACCCGTTTTACAAGAAAACCAAAAATCCACAAGTTAATCCAAAACACAATTACAGGCCATAATCTGAGAAAATAAAATACAGGTCCAAAATACATGTAAGCCTAATTAAAATACGTATTCCGAAATACGGGCATTACAAAAACCTTCTCAAGATACAATCTGATAATCATATGCGTCTGTCCAAAATCACGTTACTCAGAGTCCTCGCCACGCCATTAAGCAAGGCTGCGATAAACGATAGATTTCATATCCGGGGCATGCACCTCTATAATCTTGTCGTCTGGAATTCTCGCTATGCCGACTAGTATAGCTGCGAAAAATTCCAAATCTCATAACCAAGATACGTACATCCGAAGTCAGGTCTCTATGTTTCCGCCACGCCAGCTAATATGGCTGCGATAAACTACAGGCTCCATAATCATGTAGACGTTTTACCATCCATGTTATTCCCGTCAACATATGTTATCAGAAAATATCGTAACTCAGGCTATAAAATTCATCTCGATAGGAAATTCAAAATCAACAACGATCCATCAAAATCAAATTCAATAATCAAAGAGTGAGAGCGAACAAAACAAGGGAAAGGATTTCAATTTGAAGTTTAAATAAGATTCTCAAGGGTCGTCCCAGGAATCTCTCAAGGAATCCTAACTGTGATTGAGTACCTTCAAAATATCCTAATCCTACTGTAGGCTGTAGTGATACTCTAGTTCGAATACCACTACATAAACTCGACCTGCATGGGCCACCACTAAAAATGTGTCATGACCCGCACCCTAGAGTAAGGGCACGAGACGTGGGTACGTCCAGCCTACACCGCAGTGTCGGCGGTAGAACGCTGTCCTAGGTCAAAACATCTAACAGATAAGGGTAATAAACAGTTATACTCCCCGAATGGGGGTGACATAACAGAATATATCTCAATCACATCTAAGGTAGAATATGAAAGGAAAGATAGATAAATATCTAGAAATGAAACACAGAGATACGATCCAGAATTCTAAGTGTCTAAATAAGTACATATCCAAATAAGTTCTCAGAAACTCAATACAGAATCCAGAAAGATAAAGACATCCTAATCTAGGGAAGTATCATCAACTGCTAGTAGGTCCAAGCCACTAGTGATGTCTAATGCTTCACCAAGAGGGGTAGACACCAGAGCCTTATCATTCACTGTAAAATTTTCAACAGGTCCAGTCAGGACGGGAGCGAGCACATATCTCTCAAAATAGTTCATAGCAGGTTAGGAGTATGAAATCATGCAATAGAGTAAAATACAGGAAGTGCTGAAAAGAAAGTACGAGTAAACATGAGATATTTTGTAACTGAAAATAAATACATGATAGTAAAAACTGTAAGTGGCTACATGATTTAGAGTACAATATGGTTATGTAACCGGCTTAGGGGCACATGAATACAACTAAGAGGCACATTTATACAGCTACTGGGGATAATGATCACATAACCAATTCTACTCACCCCACCCCAATCAATACACAAGGATCCATTCAAGTTACATTATAAGCACATGAATACAGCTAAAGATACGTGACTCATGTAATGAGTAGTACATGAGGCACATGAAAGCACATGAGAATATGTAAAAACATGAACTAGTACGAGTACAAGGAGTACCTGATGCATATGATAAAGTACATGAACATAAAATACCCGATGCACCCGTAGAGGGATAACATCTCAGGAAGGGATCCTGTCACGACCCGCACCCGGATATACGGGTACGAATACGTGGGCCACGCCCAGCCTACGCCACGGTATCGACGGTAGAACGCTGTCAAGTATACTATACTAACTACAACATCTAAGATCCATAACTAGAAATGTACTCATGTCACATCACGAAAAACTAAGGAAGATAAGACAAGAAATAATAACAATATCACTAAAAATAACTAGAATCTACAATGATCATAAGACATAAAAGTAAAGAAGGAACAACAGGACTAACTAAGGATAACTACCAGGCAACTCACATAGAAGAATAGTGAGATCCACCTCCGCTAACAACATCATGAAGTCCAATACTGAGGGCACAACTACTCCTAAAATTTTATCAACATATCCAGTCAGGATGGAACGAGCACAAATCTCAAATAACAGTTCTAGTTAGACGATATTGAAAATGTAGCAGTAAATAGAGAGAATATACGAGGTAAAATAATGTGTACATAAATCATGGTAAGGCATGTCAAGACTGTAACTGAATGTATGAACAAGAAAATAGTATATATCATGTACAAAAATCTGGAACTATATCTATGTGAGTTTAGTATTAGTTTCAACATGTGATCGGCTTAGAACTTGATACAATGTTTGGCCTGGCTAATCATACGTGAGTGTATGATTAACACTATACAATGATGATACAATAATCTGTGGGGTATTGATCACATATCTACGCTAACACCCCCATCCCTAACTAATATAGTGGATCCAGTCATGACACGTCATGACACGTGATTCTCTGAGAAGGTAGCTAGCCTTCGCAGGAATCCTGTCTATACAATGCACAAGGAACTAGGAAGACTTGCACAAGGCATACCATATATAAGAGGAATAACATCTTATGACGGGATCCAGACAAATACCAATCCGTGTGAACAATGTGTCAAGAGAACAAGGATATCTACACTAAATACAAGAAATAAAGACGATATCATAAAACAGAAATATTATCAGAGAATGTACTCGCATGTGATCTGGTGGAATATGTCAACTGGTCCAAGAACAGTGCCTCGAGGACCTATAGGTGGAATATTGTATCAATATAAGGGTTTGGAAGTAAAATCAAGTCATACTAAGTCAACTAGGTCAAGGAAAGTCAAAGCAAGTCAAACTAGATCAATCTAAGTCAATGGTTGACTTACAGTTGACTTTGGTCAACTGGTCAACTCTGGTCAACCCTAGGTCAACTCTAGGTCAAACTTGACTAACGTTGACTAACAGTTGACTTTGGGTCAACTGGTCAACTTTGGTCCAGTTCTAGTCAATTTTAGGCTACGGTTGACTTCCGGTTGACTTTGGTCAAAATAGTCAACTGTGGTCAACCAGGGTCAAAACTAGTCTAACCTAGGTCAAATGTTGACTCTACTTCGACGTTCTGTCAAAGTAGTCAACCATGATCAATAAAGGTCAAGTTAGTCTCTATAAATATCTACAAGGTCAACTTATGAATTTCAGTGATTGTGAAATCACCGGAATCGATGGAACTCAAAATACCACAAAAGGAGAAAGATTATAATAATAGGGTAAAAACCTACAGATATTGTCGGATGGTGAAACAACCATTACCAACGTGTCCAGAATGGTCGAAATAGCTAGAATAGCCTGTCCATAAGTCCAATTTGGACACAGGGGCAAAAAAATAATTTTGGGCCAAAATGATGTCCACGTTGGACACACTTTGCACCGAAAAATGTGCCAAAATAAAAGTGCACAAAACCTAATAAATTATATGTCCACGAATCCAGAATGACGATACGAACCCAACGGTATATCCAGAATTGAATTCCGTTGACCCGATCTCAAATTGGTCCGTTGACCAGGACATTGAAATTCCGATTTACACGGAAAAGCGTGTCGGAGCTAATGTCCTCAAAACTCAGCAAATTATATGTCAACGAGTCCAGAATGACGATACGAACTCAACGGTATATCCAGAATTGGATTCCGATGAGCCGAACTCAAAATGACCCGTTGATCCGGATATTGGTATCCGACTTGCACCGAAATACGTGTCGGAACCAATGTTCACTAAAACCTAGCAAATTATATGTCAACGAGTCTAGAATGACGATACGAACTCAACGGTATATCCAGAATTGGATTTCGATGAGCCGATCTCAAAGTGACCCGTTGACTCAGAAAGTGGGACCCGCTTTGCACCGAAATGCGTGCCAGGGCCCACGTTCTCCAAATCAAGCAAACTTTATATGAAAACATGCCAGAACGACGCCACGAGTCTACTGATGCTGTCAGAAATTGAATCCAGAGTCCCGGATTCAAAAATGGAATTTAACAAGTGCAACACTAAAAATTCGAACGGCCAACTTTGGCGTCGAATTCGACCGACCTAACAAGCTCAAACTGAAATGAAATCTAAAGGGGGCAGGAAGAGGGTTATACCAGCTGTGCACCGGAACTGGTGGCACGCAAAACGGAGCTGCGACGACGAAGATACGAACCCGCGAAGTTGGCGTCGCAAAACTGTCCAAAAATAGTATAAATTAAAACGTCAACTTGGTGGCCGGTTTTGATGTATCAAATGACGAAATTAACGGACGAAAATTGACAAGAGTGAAGGTGGATATACCGAGATTGAGACGGAGCGAAGAAATTGCCGATCCAACGGTCGGATTGTCCAGAAAATCGGCACGAAGTTGCTGCCCCGGAGCGAACTTTCTGAAATTCGTCCGCGCGCGCGTCGACGGGATTCCGTTCAAAACGCACGAATAGCCCATGCGTCGTGCCAGAGAAGGAGGCGCTGGCCCGGGGGAGTTCGCCGGGGGTCGCCGGGTTGTGGGGAGCTCGCGGTGGTGCGGGCCGGCTACGTGGTGGCGCACGGCCACGCCCATGCGCGCGCGCGGGGTGGCGCACAGCCACTGCTGCTACCGCAGCTGCTACGCTGCTGCTGCAGTGCAGTGCAGCGCGCGGCTGCTGCGTCGATCGCCGACGGGGTGGCTGCGGCGGCACGGCGAGGGTGGCGGCGCGCGGGGTAGGTGGCTAAGGGTGGTGGTGTTGGTGGCTTTAATGGAGGAGGAAGAGGTGGAGGTGATGGTGGCTGTGTAGTGATGGTGGTGGTAGTGTAAAAAAATGAAGAAGAAGAAGAACATGAAGAAAGAGAAGAAGAGGAGAATGTGAAGAAGAAGAAAAGAATGGGGGGTGCTCTCGGCTGGTGAGAGAGGAGAGAGGAAGGGAGATGGTGATGTGGTGATAGTGATGGGGGTGATGTGGGAGAGAGAGAAAAAGTTATATGAGTGTTTATATATAATATGTAGGAAGAGAGAGAGAATGAGAGATAGATATTTAGAGGAGAGATAACTTGAGAGAAAGGGAGGGGGTGTTCGGCCACTGTTGGGGGGGGGCTGTGTGTGTGTGTTTGATGGGAGTGAGAGAGAGAGGTTTATATATATATATTAAATTATATATGTATATATATATATACATATATAAAAGAGAGAGAAATAGAGATATTATACGTAAAGAGAGATATTTAGAGTAGAAGAAAAAAGAGAAGAATATCAGTGGGGTGTATGGGCAGACATGGTAGGGTCCATGCCAAACTGGGTCGGACGTTGGGCCAAGTTTGGACAAAGTCGAAGCCAAGATTTAATTAATTTATAAATTAAACCAATTAAAATCACGGATGGAATGGGAGCACAAGGGAGATCAAATCAGTGGCACGCAAGTGGCAAGTGCATAGTAGGCTCAAAACAGGCCAGGGCCATATATTTGGTCGACTGGATTGGACCGATGTCGAGTCCGAAAATTAAATTAAAAATTAAGTCAGGTTTTACGGTAGATAATTAATTGGCCTAAATTGAACCGAAAGTTGTGTGAAGGAAATGGAGCAGAAAATGGAGTGTCTGAGTGGGACACGAAGGTCAGGGGTGAAGAGCGTCTCGAGTAGATCAGGCATGACAAGTTAGTTTCGAGAGAATGACTAGTCTGGTGCTCCTAAATTAAAAGTCATGATAACGCGCATATGATGATCAAGAAAAATAGTGGGAATTCAATTAATAATTAAATGATCTAATATTGACCCGAACTTGCGCGAAGCAAAAAGAGCACAAGGAAACGAGTTCAAGTGGGACAGGATATATCAAAATGAAGATAATCTCGTCTACTACAAACTCCAAGAAGGAAGTTTCCAGAGACTGGCATCCCTGATGCTCTAGAATTCCATGTCACGATAAAGAGCATTTAATGATCAAGATTAATTTAAATAGAATGAATTATCGAGAATAAATCATTTAGAAAATTCAGGGGGCTTACATCCTACCCACCTTATAAAAATTTCGTCCTCGAAATTAAAGGTTGGTAGTGGGGTTAAAATATGATAGAAGATTTAGACAATATTTAGGCACGATCTAAAAATGACGAGTTTTACACGATCAAGATAATTGATTTAAAATTGTTCAGGCACGATGAGGAATTTGGCACGATAGAATCATGATACGAACAAAATCATATGTGCATGATTTCGAAATAAGTCAAGTCATTGGGGCACGATTTTAGAGACGATTAAGAGAATCGAAGATATAATTGAAGTTCAAGTACGGGGTGATTTGTAGGACTTAGGTTGATGGAAATCAACCCGAAAGTCGCATAGAGTCCTATAGGCCCGATCAAGGGTTAAGGTGTATGATGAATAAAATCATGAAATACGATCCAAGTTCGAATGTGATTAAAATTGGAAATAGTCTAAGTTCACTTGGCACGATAAACAAGACGACCAAAATTGATTGGTCATGGACAGAAGGGAATCAAAATCTTAACAGTATCGAAATTTAAGAAACAATTGAGATATGAAAATTTTAAAATTTTCAAAGTTTTTAAGTGTAGATAACAGATGTAGATATGAGATAGTTAATTTGTGTAATCAAGACATAGCTAAACAAGGCAAAGGAAATGACGGTAAGATGAGAAAATCATCATGCGATGAGAAAAGAAATGAATGATAAGTCAAAAAAAAGGGTATGAATTGTCCTCATCATTTGGTCAAAAAGAAGTGAATCAATTTAAGATATGACCTGATAACCATACACGTCTATCCAAAAACCATGCTGCCAGAATTTACGCCACGCCAATAAGCATAGCTGCAATAAACGATAGAGTCCATAACTAAGGTATACACCCTATAATTATGTCATCTAGATTCCTTACCACGCCAACCGGTATGGCTGTAAGAGAATCTAAATTCCATAACTAGGATAGTATATCCAAAATCAGGCTCCATGTCCCTGTCAGGCTAGCTAATATGACTGCGATAAATTCCAAACTCCATAAGTAAAGTAGACATTTATCGTTCCCATCGTCTCCATCAATTATGTTTATCAGGATATCTTAACTCAATTCATAAAAACTGATCTTAGATACAAAGTTAAAGTCAACAACGAACGAACATCAAGATTCAAAATTCAACGACGAATCAAGGATAAGTAATGAAAACTAGCAGAACGGATTTTGAGACAGGATTTAGAAAAAGTTTTCAAGGGAAGTCCCAAAGGTACAATCTAGGTCAAGAGAAAGGAAATCATTGGAATATAATCTAAAACAATCTCAACCTGATATGAGACTGGCAAATCATATTCCCATCTCAACCTAGAAGATACAAGTCCAACTTATAACTTCCCTCTGGGGTCCACAAACTCATCCCAAGAAGGAATAAAGTTTGATACAGACAGATATTTCAGAAATCAGGACGAATGGAAACAAGTGGGAAAATATTTGAAAGCCTTCGAAATAAGATTCCCCAGGGGTCATCCTTGAAATCTACCAAGAGTTCCTAATATGTGACTAAGTACCAAAATCCTAAAATATTCCATGACTCAACCTTAATCCTAGGGCAGGCTCGCAGTAGTACAGATAAGTTCAAGTACTACCACGACTTCGCATTAATTGCAAAGACTGACCTGCATGGGCCACCACAAAAACGTGTCACGACCCGCACCCGGATATACGGGTACGAATACGTGGGCCACGCCCAGCCTACGTCGCGGTATCGACGGTAGAACGCTGTCAAGTATACTATACTAACTACAACATCTAAGATCCATAACTAGAAATGTACTCATGTCACATCACGAAAAACTAAGGAAGATAAGACAAGAAATAATAATAATATCACTAAAAACAACTAGAATCTACAATGATCATAAGACATAAAAGTAAAGAAGGAACAACAGGACTAGCTAAGGATAACTACCAGGCAACTCACATAGAAGAATAGTGAGATCCACCTCCGCTAACAACATCATGAAGTCCAATACTGAGGGCACAACTACTCCTAAAATTTTATCAACATATCCAGTCAGGATGGAACGAGCACAAATCTCAAATAACAGTTCTAGTTAGATGATATTGAAAATGTAGCAGTAAATAGAGAGAATATACGAGGTAAAATAATGTATACATGAATCATGGTAAGGCATGTCAAGACTGTAACTGAATGTAAGAACAAGAAAATAGTATATATCATATACAAAAATCTGGAACTATATCTATGTGAGTTTAGTATTAGTTTCAACATGTGATCGGCTTAGAACTTGATACAATGTTTGGCCTGGCTAATCATACGTGAGTGTATGATTAACACTATACAATGATGATACAATAATCTGTGGGGTATTGATCACATATCTACGCTAACACCCCCATCCCTGACTAATATAGTGGATCCAGTCATGACACGTGATTCTCTGAGAAGGTAGCTAGCCTTCGCAGGAATCCTGTCTATACAATGCACAAGGAACTAGGAAGACTTGCACAAGGCATACCATATATAAGAGGAATAACATCTTATGATGGGATCCAGACAAATACCAATCCGTGTGAACAATGTGTCAAGAGAACAAGGATATCTACACTAAATACAAGAAACAAAGACGATATCATAAAACAGAAATATTATCAGAGAATGTACTCGCATGTGATCTGGTGGAATATGTCAACTGGTCCAAGAACAGTACCTCGAGGACCTATAGGTGGAATATTGTATCAATATAAGGGTTTGGAAGTAAAATCAAGTCATACTAAGTCAACTAGGTCAAGGAAAGTCAAAGCAAGTCAAACTAGATCAATCTAAGTCAATGGTTGACTTACAGTTGACTTTGGTCAACTGGTCAACTCTGGTCAACCCTAGGTCAACTCTAGGTAAAACTTGACTAACGTTGACTAACAGTTGACTTTGGGTCAACTGGTCAACTTTGGTCCAGTTTTAGTCAATTTTAGGCTATGGTTGACTTCCGGTTGACTTTGGTCAAAATAGTCAACTGTGGTCAACAGGGTCAAAACTAGTCTAACCTAGGTCAAATGTTGACTCTACTTCGACGTTCTGTCAAAGTAGTCAACCATGGTCAATAAAGGTTAAGCTAGTCTCTATAAATATCTACAAGGTCAACTTATGAATTTTAGTGATTGTGAAATCACCGGAATCGATGGAACTCAAAATACCACAAAAGGAGAAAGATTATAATTATAGGGTAAAAACCTACAGATGTTGTCGGATGGTGAAACAACCATTACCAACGTGTCCAGAATGGTCGAAATAGCTAGAATAGCCTGTCCATAAGTCCAATTTGGACACAGGGGCAAAAAGGTAATTTCGGACCAAAATGATGTCCACCGTTGGACACACTTTGCACCAAAAAATGTGTCGAAATAAAAGTGCACAAAACCTAAAAAATTATATGTTCACGAATCCAGAATGACGATACGAACCCAACGGTATATCCAGAATTGGATTCCGTTGACCCGATCTCAAATTGGTCCGTTGACCAGGACATTGAAATTCCGATTTGCACGGAAAAGCGTGTCGGAGCTAATGTCCTCAAAACTCAGCAAATTATATGTCAACGAGTCCAGAATGACGATACGAACTCAACGGTATATCCAGAATTGGATTCCGATGAGCCGATCTCAAAGTGACCCGTTGACTCAGAAAGTGGGACCCGCTTTGCACTGAAATACGTACCAGGGCCCACGTTCTCAAAATCAAGCAAACTTTATATGAAAACATGCCAGAACGACGCCACGAGTCTACTGGTGGTGTCAGAAATTGAATCCGGAGTCCCAGGTTCAAAAATGAAATTTAACAAGTGCAACACTAAGAATTCGAACGGCCAACTTTGGCGTCGAATTCGACCGACCTAACAAGCTCAAACTGAAATGAAATCTAAAGGGGGCAGGAAGAGGGTTATACCAGCTGTGCACCGGAACTGGTGGCGCGCAAAAAGGAGCTGCGACGACGAAGATACGAACCCGCGAAGATGGCGTCGCAAAACTGTCCAAAAACAGTATAAATTAAAATGTCAACTTGGTGGCCGGTTTTGATGTATCAAATGACGAAATTAACGGACGAAAATTGACAGGAGTGAAGGTGGATATACCAAGATTGAGACGGAGCGAAGAAATCGCCGATCCAACGGTCGGATTGTCCAAAAAATTGGTACGAAGTTGCTGTCCCGGAGCAAACTTTCTGAAATTCGTCCGCGCGCGCGTCGACGGGATTCCGTTCAAAACGCACGAATAGCCCATGCGTCGCGCCGGAGAAGGAGGCGCTGGCCCGGGGGAGTTCGCCGGAGGATCGTCGGGTTGTGGGGAGCTCGCGGTGGTACGGGCCGGCCACGTGGTGGCGCACGGCCACGCCCATGCGCGCGCGGGGTGGCGCGCAGCCACTGCTGCTATCGCAGCTGCTACGCTGCTGCTGCAGCGCAGTGCAGCGTGCGGCTGCTGCGTCGGTCGTCGGCGGGGTGGCCGCGGCGGCGCGGCGAGGGTGGCGACGTACGGGGTAGGTGGCTAAGGGTGGTGGTGTTGGTGGCTTTAATGGAGGAGAAAGAGGTGGAGGTGATGGTGGCTGTGTAGTGATTGTCACGACCCGCACCCGCTAAAAGGGCACGTGACGCGACAACGCCCAGCCCTCACCGAAATCGGCGTGGAACGCTATGGATTTCTCTACTTCTAAACAGTTTATATATATAACAAAAATCTGTCGAGAATATGGTCAACTCCGAACGGAGGACAAGCAATGAATATATATACGAGTGCTCAATCACGACTCTAAGATAACAAAGTAAAGACTGAAATGTAAAGACAACAAGACGATAAAATAATATATAACTTGTCAAGTCCAACACAAAGAATATATACAGTCCAAGTCTCTAATACAGTCCATAGTAATAACAGACTCAAAAGTAGCTGGAGACAAAGTCCAGTATAAAAGACCTACTCTAACTAAGTAATAGGTAGGGTCTCGTCAGGCGGAGCTAAGCCCTGCTGGACCAAAGTCTCCAGGTCTAGGCCCACTAAGTCATCCGGACCGTAGTAGGTACAATAGTCTCCCTCATCTGCATCTGTAATATTTTCAACATATCCTGTCAGGATGGAACGAGCACAATCCACTAACAACATTTCACAAGATATGACAAAAGCTATAATCTGTAAATAGAGAGTATATACAAGAAAATCATGGAATGTACATGTGAGAATCATGGCAAGGTAAGCTGTAAAACTAGAGCTAGAACAAGGCAAGTAAACTGATCATGGCATGTACAAGAAATCAAGAATCATATATCTAGGTGTGTGAATACTAGCTACAACATGTGGCCGGCTTGGGTCTGCACAAGGTTATGATCTAGCCAATCATACGTGTGGTGTAGGATTGACATTCACAAGGTTCACAATATATACAAGGCGGATATGACCACACATCTACACTAGTACTCCCCGTCCCCGACTGGTAGAGTGGATCCAAGCAAGACACGTTACGACACGGGATTCTACGAGAAAGGAGCAAGTCTCCTCGAGAATCGGTGTCCATATACTGCACAAGAACTACAAGGGGGCTTGCACAAGATATACCAAGATAACGAGGAATAACATCTCATGTCGGGATCCATGAATACCAATCCGTGTGACCAATGTGTCGAGAACAAGCATATCTACACTAATTACATGGATTATATCAGTCAGCATAAATTGGAAAAGTGTCAGAGAATGTACTCGCCTGAAATATGATATGGTACGTCAACCAGAGCAAATGCAGCGTCTCGAGGACCTATAGAGAACAAGACTTATCAATACTATACTTAGGAAATAAAGTCAAATGAATTTGAATCCTATTAAGTCATTCTAGGTCAAGATACGTCAAACTAGACTGTACGAGATCAACCTAAGTCGTTTTAGGTCTAGCTAGGTCATACTGGGTCAATGCAAGTCAAACGGAATCAATCGGGATCGATTTGAGTCAACAGTTGGCTTTTTGGTCAACCGGTCAACTCTGGTCAACCGTGGTCAACTGTGGTCAACCCTAGGTCAACTCTAGGTCACTGGTGACTAACAGTTGACTTTCGGTCAACTGCACAAGTCTAATGGAATTTGGGACTAAATTGGGTAAAGTGTTGACCCATAGTTGACTTTTGGCCTAAAAAGTCAACCGTGGTCAACCGGGGTCAAGACTAGGTTTAGGCAGCTATTTCTACTCATTACCAACCTATACAACCCATATCCAAGTCCATCTTGGACTTGGAAACTCAAATCTTGGCCATGGGCCAAATCCCTATTTTTCCCTTAAAAAGGGCAAATTTTACCCTTCGGCGACTAGCTAGTTAACCCACCTACGCTCGTTATTTTGACCCGATCTCCCTAGGATAGTAGGGTACTATCCTATAGGTTCGTTATCTACCAAAATACCTAGATAAAGTGGACGTCTAGTCCACCTTACGGCCCGTTGCAGATATCTTGAATATTTCAAGATACGCGCTGATACGGCGCGATACCGGCGCCCTACGACCCCGATTTCCACTCGGGAGCTTACCCGCAAAATCTAAATCACGTAACCTAGGCCTATGTCAAGTTTCATCGCGATCCGATGCTCCGGGCTCAATTTCCCCTTCTAACTCGACTTTCTCCTTTTCTTTTTCTACTTCCCTTCTTCCTACTCTTCCTAATTCTCTAATCCTTCTTCTTCTAACTTCTTCTTCTTATTCTTCTAACTCTAATTCTTCTTCTTAGCCTCTTCCTCACTCTCTCCTTCTAATCTTTCTAATTTCTTCTCCTTCCTTTCTTAACTTCTATTCCTTTTTCTACTTCTCTTCTAATTTCTTCTCTTTTTTTTCTTCTTATTTCCTTTAACTTCTTCTTTCTATCTAACTATCACTTTTCCTATCTATA
Source organism: Iris pallida (assembly GCA_029216955.1). Classification (NCBI taxonomy): domain Eukaryota; kingdom Viridiplantae; phylum Streptophyta; class Magnoliopsida; order Asparagales; family Iridaceae; genus Iris; species Iris pallida. The sequence continues at coordinate 21,128,420 of JANAVB010009398.1, read as the reverse complement.
TATATATACATATACATCTATACATATACATACATATATACCTATGGGAGGGGGTTTATAGGGGGTGAAATGGGGGTAAATAGGGGGTACAAAGGGCTGAATTGGGGGGGGGGGGGGGGACTGGCAGCACTGTGCTGCCAGTTGCAGCTGCTGCTGCTGCAGCTGAATGCTGCTGTTACTGCTGCGAACTGCTGCTGTTGCAGCTCCTATTCTTCTTCATTCTCTTCTTCTTTCTTCACTTCTTCTTCTACTCTCTCTATATATATATCTATATATATATATATATATATATATATATATATATATATATATATATATATATATATATATATATATGTCTATCTATCTATCTATCTATCTATCTATCTATAAATATATATCTAATCTCTCTATCTATCCATCTATAATTGTATATATATATAAACACACAACCACACTCACATATATACATATAAATTTATACCTATACATATGTAAATACATATATATATACACACACATATATTTATATATACATATACACATATCTATATATATATATCTATATATATATCTAAATTCATACTCACACACACACAAACACGCACTCTCTCACTCATACACCACATACTCTCACAAACACACTCTCACACACACTCTACCAATACCACCATCACACCCTCATCCCTCTACACACATATACACAAATACATATATACCACTCTAATTAATAAACCCCCAAAATCCCTAACCTATATTCTAGGGAGAAACCTACAAATAGAGGGCAAAGTGTAGAGAATTGAATTCTCTATATTTATTGTGAAGAACAAAAATGAAAATGAGTAATTAATGAAGGATTAAATGAGCTTACCTAAGCTTTTCTTGTAGGGAAGAACTTGGGAGAAGGAATGAAAATGAGAGAGAGAGAGAGAGAGAGAGCTTAGACTTTATGAAGAAGAAAAAGGGGGGGGGGGACTTCATGGCCGGCCACCTACTTGGGGGGTTATTGGGTTGGGATCCAATAGCCCCAAACCCAATAAGCTTAGTTTGGGTTCAAATCCAATTCGGGTTGGTTCGGTTTGATTCTAATGAACCAATTAAGCTCTAAAATGATTAATCAAGCCATGAAAAATAGGGTTAATAATTTCTAGCTTATTTATGATGGTACATGGGCTAAGCCCAGCTAGTATGGGGGTCCCGCTAGGGTCCAGGCTACCCGGGTCTCCAAATTGGGTCCGAATTGGATAAAATCCAAACCAACCCAAATAAATCCCAAAAAATCACATAAAATAAATAAAAATTCTTAAAAATTATAAAACTTGAAAAATGACAAAAATATCCCTAATTTGAAAAACTGGGGGTGACAAATCTACCCTCCTTAAAAAATTTCGTCCTCGAAATTCAAACGGTCGTACTCTTCTCTAAGTCAAGCACCCAACAATCAAGGTCTACTAAATTTTATCCTAAGTTATATAACATGTAACCCAGGAAGTCAGAACACATGCATGGTTTTAAATCTCTACAGTATAGTGTTATTGCAGTCTTCATTGGGGTTTCTATTTAATCTAGCATGATCATCACATATGCAAACTAAAGGTACTAAGAAAGCAATCACCAATCAATGGACGGAAAGAACAGGTAAAAAGAAAGGGCAAGATCCTACCTCCTAGTCCAATGCGTGCAGGATCCTCAACTGCCATCGCAAAAACCCTGTCCTGGCGGGGTATATCCCGCTGCTGGTGGAGGGCGTGATGCGGTGCCATAGGTGGCCTACCCTGTGCTCCTTGAGCTGCACGGCGATGGTTCGTAGGACAATCTCTCAACTGATGTCCAGCCTCCCCGCAATAGAGGCACAAGCCCAGCCTCTTCCGGCAGACCTCCCAGATGTGACCGGGCTTCTTGCAGAAGTTGCAAGGAGCCCCATGCTGTGCCTGCCTCTGCTGAGTGTGCTGCACCTACTGCTGGACCGGTGCTCTGGCCTGCACCTGCGGCTGGTGATGCTGGAACGACTGATGCTGAAGCTGAAGGCGCTTAGCAGGTCCTGCACTGCTACTGGCCCCAGAAAACACATCTCGATCCCTCTTCGGCTTCAAGCCCAACTCCCGCTCTACCTTGCGGGCCTCCGCGTAGATCTGGGTATACGTCTCATAGAAGGAGGGAATGAGATGCTTGATCTCCCAAGAGAGTCCCTCCCTGAACCGGCTCGCCCTGATCTCCGGGTCTCGAACCATGTACTCTGCGTATCGGCTCAGACGGCCGAACTCCGCTGCGTACTCCTCCACAGATAGACTGCCCTGCTGCAGATCCTGGAACTGCCGCACCAGGTCAATCTTGTCCGTAGGGGAAAAGAACTTCTCCCTGAAGAGGAGCGTGAACTCTGCCCAAGTATGGCCCTCTCCTGCAAGAGCCGGCTCATTCCGGAACCATGTCCGGGCAATATCTAACAACTGCAACCCAACCGCCTCGACCCTCAGGTCGGCTGCAAGACGGCAAGCCCCCATCTGGCGCTCGGTATCCTCGAGCCAATCATCAGCATAGATAATGCCCTCAGTCCCCTTGAAATCCCTCGGACCAAGCTTCTTGAAAGCATGGATATCCCCGATCTTCGGCTGCTGCTGCTGCTGAACCTCCTTCTGTGGAGCCTGACGCTCCACTGCCGCCATAGCCAATCTGTGCGCATCCTCCATGCCCTGGCGTATGACCTCTGTCTGCCTCAACTGAGCCTCGTGCTGAGCCTCGTGCTGAGCCCGCTGGGACTCAAGCACCCGGTGGAAGAACGCTAGCATCTGCCCCATATCTGTGGGCAGAGGTGGCAATGGAGGAATAGCTCCCATCATCACCAGAGGAGTCCCCTGCTGAGGAGGAAGAATATCCTCGGCAGCTCCCACTGTGGCCCCTGGCACTACGGGAAGTGCACCCACAATGGCCCCAGGGACGGTCATAGAGGTAGCTGGAGGGGTACCCCCGAGAGCCCTAACAAAAGTCCCATCAGCCGGGGAAGTGACCGGAGCCTGTCCGCCAGAGGTGGCAGACCTCTCCGTCTCCCCGTGCTCCTCGCCAGGAGAATGAGTCATAACTATCCTGGAAACAAATTGAAAAGAAGATATCAATATGGCACATGAAGGCAATATCAAGGGAGGACAGCTAGAAAGCAGTAAATCAATATCAAAGACGGTAAGCAAGATAAGCAAGGAAAGATCCTACTGTGATTGAGTACCCTAGCCTATAGCCTATCCTAGATACGTACCGCAGGCTCGTAATAGCACTCTAAGTCGAGCGCCACTACGACATCGCACTAATTGCAACTTCAGGACCTGCGTGGGCCACCACTAAAACGTGTCACGACCCGCACCCGCTAAAAGGGCACGTGACGCGACAACGCCCAGCCCTCACCGAAAAATCGGCGTGGAACGCTGTGGATTTCTCTACTTCTAAACAGTTTATATATATAACAAAAACCTGTCGAGAATATGGTCAACTCCGAACGGAGGACAAGCAATGAATATATATACGAGTGCTCAATCACGACTCTAAGATAACAAAGTAAAGACTGAAATGTAAAGACAACAAGACGATAAAATAATATATAACCTGTCAAGTCCAACACAAAGAATATATACAGTCCAAGTCTCTAATACAGTCCATAGTAATAACAGACTCAAAAGTAGCTGGAGACAAAGTCCAGTATAAAAGACCTACTCTAACTAAGTAATAGGTAGGGTCTCGTCAGGCGGAGCTAAGCCCTGCTGGACCAAAGTCTCCAGGTCTAGGCCCACTAAGTCATCCGGACCGTAGTAGGTACAATAGTCTCCCTCATCTGCATCTGTAATATTTTCAACATATCCTGTCAGGATGGAACGAGCACAATCCACTAACAACATTTCACAAGATATGACAAAAGCTATAATCTGTAAATAGAGAGTATATACAAGAAAATCATGGAATGTACATGTGAGAATCATGGCAAGGTAAGCTGTAAAACTAGAGCTAGAACAAGGCAAGTAAACTGATCATGGCATGTACAAGAAATCAAGAATCATATATCTAGGTGTGTGAATACTAGCTACAACATGTGGCCGGCTTGGGTCTGCACAAGGTTATGATCTAGCCAATCATACGTGTGGTGTAGGATTGGCATTCACAAGGTTCACAATATATACAAGGCGGATATGACCACACATCTACACTAGTACTCCCCGTCCCCGACTGGTAGAGTGGATCCAAGCAAGACACGTTACGACACGGGATTCTACGAGAAGGGAGCAAGTCTTCTCGAGAATCGGTGTCCATATACTGCACAAGAACTACAAGGGGGCTTGCACAAGATATACCAAGATAACGAGGAATAACATCTCATGTCGGGATCCATGAATACCAATCCGTGTGACCAATGTGTCGAGAACAAGCATATCTACACTAATTACATGGATTATATCAGTCAGCATAAATTGGAAAAGTGTCAGAGAATGTACTCGCCTGAAATATGATATGGTACGTCAACCAGAGCAAATGCAGCGTCTCGAGGACCTATAGAGAACAAGACTTATCAATACTATACTTAGGAAATAAAGTCAAATCAATTTGAATCCTATTAAGTCATTCTAGGTCAAGACACGTCAAACTAGACTGTACGAGATCAACCTAAGTCGTTTTAGGTCTAGCTAGGTCATACTGGGTCAATGCAAGTCAAACGGAATCAATCGGGATCGATTTGAGTCAACAGTTGGCTTTTTGGTCAACCGGTCAACTCTGGTCAACCGTGGTCAACTGTGGTCAACCCTAGGTCAACTCTAGGTCACTGGTGACTAACAGTTGACTTTTGGTCAACTGCACAAGTCTAATGGAATTTGGGACTAAATTGGGTAAAGTGTTGACCCATAGTTGACTTTTGGCCTAAAAAGTCAACCGTGGTCAACCGGGGTCAAGACTAGGTTTAGGCAGCTATTTCTACTCATTACCAACCTATACAACCCATATCCAAGTCCATCTTGGACTTGGAAACTCAAATCTTGGCCATGGGCCAAATCCCTATTTTTCCCTTAAAAAGGGCAAATTTCACCCTTCGGCGACTAGCTAGTTAACCCACCTACGCTCATTATTTTGACCCGATCTCCCTAGGGTAGTAGGGTATTATCCTATAGGTTCGTTATCTACCAAAATACCTAGATAAAGTGGACGTCTAGTCCACCTTACGGCCCGTTGCAGATATCTTGAATATTTCAAGATACGCGCTGATACGGCGCGATACCGGCGCCCTACGACCCCGATTTCCACTCGGGAGCTTACCCGCAAAATCTAAATCACGTAACCTAGGCCTATGTCAAGTTTCATCGCGATCCGATGCTCCGGGCTCAATTTCCCCTTCTAACTCGACTTTCTCCTTTTCTTTTTCTACTTCCCTTCTTCCTACTCTTCCTAATTCTCTAATCCTTCTTCTTCTAACTTCTTCTTCTTATTCTTCTAACTCTAATTCTTCTTCTTAGCCTCTTCCTCACTCTCTCCTTCTAATCTTTCTAATTTCTTCTCCTTCCTTTCTTAACTTCTATTCATTTTTCTACTTCTCTTCTAATTTCTTCTCTTTTTTTTCTTCTTATTTCCTTTAACTTCTTCTTTCTATCTAACTATCACTTTTCCTATCTATATATATATACATATACATCTATACATATACATACATATATACCTATGGGAGGGGGTTTATAGGGGGTGAAATGGGGGTAAATAGGGGGTACAAAGGGCTGAATTGGGGGGGGGGGGGGGAACTGGCAGCACTGTGCTGCCAGTTGCAGCTGCTGCTGCTGCAGCTGAATGCTGCTGTTACTGCTGCGAACTGCTGCTGTTGCAGCTCCTATTCTTCTTCATTCTCTTCTTCTTTCTTCACTTCTTCTTCTACTCTCTCTATATATATATCTATATATATATATATATATATATATATATATATATATATATATATATATATATATATATATATATATATATATCTATATGTCTATCTATCTATCTATCTATCTATCTATCTATCTATAAATATATATCTAATCTCTCTATCTATCCATCTATAATTGTATATATATATAAACACACAACCACACTCACATATATACATATAAATTTATACCTATACATATGTAAATACATATATATATACACACACATATATTTATATATACATATACACATATCTATATATATATCTATATATATATCTAAATTCATACTCACACACACACAAACACGCACTCTCTCACTCATACACCACATACTCTCACAAACACACTCTCACACACACTCTACCAATACCACCATCACACCCTCATCCCTCTACACACATATACACAAATACATATATACCACTCTAATTAATAAACCCCCAAAAATCCCTAACCTATATTCTAGGGAGAAACCTACAAATAGAGGGCAAAGTGTAGAGAATTGAATTCTCTATATTTATTGTGAAGAACAAAAATGAAAATGAGTAATTAATGAAGGATTAAATGAGCTTACCTAAGCTTTTCTTGTAGGGAAGAACTTGGGAGAAGGAATGAAAATGAGAGAGAGAGAGAGAGAGAGAGAGCGCTTAGACTTTATGAAGAAGAAAAAGGGGGGGGGGGGGGGGGGGGGGGGGGGACTTCATGGCCGGCCACCTACTTGGGGGGTTATTGGGTTGGGATCCAATAGCCCCAAACCCAATAAGCTTAGTTTGGGTTCAAATCCAATTCGGGTTGGTTCGGTTTGATTCTAATGAACCAATTAAGCTCTAAAATGACTAATCAAGTCATGAAAAATAGGGTTAATAATTTCTAGCCTATTTATGATGGTACATGGGCTAAGCCCAGCTAGTATGGGGGTCCCGCTAGGGTCCAGGCTACCCGGGTCTCCAAATTGGGTCCGAATTGGATAAAATCCAAACCAACCCAAATAAATCCCAAAAAATCACATAAAATAAATAAAAATTCCTAAAAATTATAAAACTTGAAAAATGACAAAAATATCCCTAATTTGAAAAACTGGGGGTGACAGTGATGGTGGTGGTAGTGTAAAAAAATGAAGAAGAAGAAGAAGAACATGAAGAAAGAGAAGAAGAGGAGAATGTGAAGAAGAAGAAAAGAATGGGGGGTGCTCTCGGCTGGTGAGAGGGGAGAGAGGAAGGGAGATGGTGATGTGGTGATAGTGATGGGGGTGAGGTGGGAGAGAGAGAAAAAGTTATATGAGTGTTTGTATATAAAATGTAGGAAGAGAGAGAGAATGAGAGATAGATATTTAGAGGAGAGAGAACTTAAGAGAAAGAGAGGGGGTGTTCGGCCACTGTTGGGGGGGGCTGTGTGTGTGTGTTTGATGGGAGTGAGAGAGAGAGGTTTATATATATTAAATTATATATGTATATATATATATATACATATATAAAAGAGAGAGAAATAGAGATATTATACGTAAAGAGAGATATTTAGAGTAGAGGAAAAAAGAGAAGAATATCAGTGGGGTGTATGGGCAGACATGGTAGGGTCCATGCCAAACTGGATCGGACGTTGGGCCAAGTTTGGACAAAGTCGAAGCCAAGATTTAATTAATTTATAAATTAAACCAATTAAAATCACGGATGGAATGGGAGCACAAGGGAGATCAAATCAGTGGCACGCAAGTGGCACGTGCATAGTAGGCTCAAAACAGGCCAGGGCCATATTGGGTCGACTGGATTGGACCGATGTCGAGTCCGAAAATTAAATTGAAAATTAAGTCAGGTTTTACGGTAGATAATTAATTGGCCTAAATTGAACCGAAAGTTGTGCGAAGAAAATGGAGCACAAAATGGAGTGTCTGAGTGGGACACGAAGGTCAGGGGTGAAGAACGTCTCGAGTAGATCAGGCATAACAAGTTAGTTTCGAGAGAATGACTAGTCTGGTGCTCCTAAATTAAAAGTCATGGTAACGCGCATATGATGATCAAGAAAAAGAGTGGGAATTCAATTAATAATTAAATGGTCTAATATTGACCCGAACTTCCGCGAAGCAAAAAGAGCACAAGAAAACGAGTTCAAGTGGGACAGGATATATCAAAATGAAGATAATCTCGTCTACTACAAACTCCAAGAAGGAAGTTTCCAGAGACTGGCATCCCTGATGCTCTAGAATTCCAAGTCACGGTAAAGAGCATTTAATGATCAAGATTAATTTAAATAGAATGAATTATCGAGAATAAATCATTTAGAAAATTCGAAAATAAATCCCGAAAATTCAGGGGGATTACAGATCCATATAGTACTAATCCGTGAATATACGTGTCAGCATCAAGTAGAGTAATCTAGAGCAAGAATATAATCCTGGTAAGTATGAAAAGATCAGAGAATGTACTCGCCTGCTAACTGAATGTCCAAAACGAAAGTACTGTCCGAGGAGTGGTGTCTGGCTCCTATTAGATCAGCACAAGTCACAACAAGTCCAGAATAGTAATAAGATGCACTACGATGCATACTACATGAATCTAGGTCAATCTAGGCCAAAGTCAACTCTTGGTCAACTCTGGTCAACCCTTGAAGTCAAACTAGGTCAACCAAGTCAAACCTAAGTCAAACTAGTCTATACTAGGCTAACAAGGCTATTCTAAGTCTAACAAGACCACACAAGTCTAATCTAAGCTCACCAGTCAAGCAGACACAACCATAGGCCATAGGCTAAGAGACTAGGCCATAGGCTAAGGCTATACCATACCTAAGCCAACCATAAATCATATCACATGTCTATTTTATAAGCCTAAATATGAAACACACATTAACACATTATACAATCTAGTATAGGAGCACATATACCATATAGGCTAACTATATGTATACTACACCTACATGAATATCTAATATATATAGACACACACATTATATATATAAGATACCTATACATATATACCTCAATACATATATATATATATATATATATATATATATATACATGATGTATGGAAAAGGGGGGGGCACATGAATATGTGTCCAAGTGTATGTGTGTGTGTGTGTGTGTGTATCATGAGAATGAGGGAGGAAACATGTGTGTGATGAGTGTTCATGTGAGAAAACATAGGTATGTGAATAGTGTGACTTGAGAGTATGTGAGAGAGTGTGAAGTAGAGGGTGTGTAACATGTATGTGTGTGTGTAGGTTAGTGTAACAGTGAGAAAACAGTGAGACATAGGCTAACAGTGAGTGAGCTTGTGTGTGTGTGTGTAACATGTATGTGTGGGTGTAGGTGCTAGGCAAAATCAGTGAGGAACAATACAGTGAACTATATTAGGCAACAATGAAGAACCCATACTGAAATTCCAGCTCAACACAGGAACCTAACCCTAGATTTCAGAACAGTAACCCAAAACCCAGTTATCTCAGTTCATTTGAACACAAAAATTCAGTTTATAAACTCATTTTCAGCCCAACTTCCATTCTCAGATTTTGAACCCAAACCACATCAAATCAAACCCAAATTCAATACACAGCTAGCAAACATATAGGTGAACCAATTAGGGTTTAAAACCACACTAATTAACAGTGTTAGATAGGTCAAAATTGATGACAAAATCGAGATTGGAAAACTGGAAACACAGGAAAAATAGGGACTGTTATTGAGGTTTCAGAATTTTGGGAAATCTGAGAATGATCAATGAAATTAAATTAAAACACCAATTTAAAGGTTGGTAATGTAAATATACATTGTGTACGTGTCATGTGATGAGTTTGTGTCCACCCAAGTGGACACAAACGTGTCCAATCCATTTAAAACACAAAACAGGAAACTGGACACAGTGCAGGGAATTAAGCCTCGTACACGTGTTCACAATGTTCGTGCACACGACACGACACGACACAGACCACGTGGTCGTGTCCAAGTGTCGACCAAGTGTAGGGCTAGGGCTAGGACACCCTGCCACGTGTCCACGATACGCGTGCGTACGATACGACACGCGTATCAGTGCTCAAAAAGGACAGCCGCCCGCACAGTGCATTTTCAGTGCACGCGTTCGTGCATGTCCGACACGACACGTGGGGCTCTGAAACTTGGGGAGCCCCGTTTCAGTGTCAGCCCCATGCCACACGTCGAGTTTCACGTGTCGACGTGTCGTATCCAGGGTGCTGTGTCCCCCGAAATGCAGGGCATGCACAGTGCCTGTGCACGCGCACGCGCGACCGTGTGTACACGTGTCTGTGCAGACTCGACACGACACGAAAATCACACAAGGACTCAAGAATCATGTAAGCGACACCTAAACCTAATTTTCTATTCAAACACTTTCCTAAAAATCACACGAAATGTCCATTGGGGCATTTCATCAAACACATGCCATGTGACACTGATACGTGTCCAAATAGGACACGAAATGGACACGAATTTTAGGGCTTCCTATTCCTACAGTTAGGTTAGGCCTAGGACTCCCTAGACATGCAATAAAATCAGGATTCTATGGTGTGGAATGGAAGTTACCTATATGTATCAAATCCTCAAAAAGCTCTACAAAGAGGTGTTCTTCTTGATAGCCAACTCCTCCTATTTGCTCCCAAGCTGAGATTACTTGATACCAATAGCAAGTAGAGAAAAATTAGAACCCATTGCAATTGGTTTTGGTGAAAAAGGAATTAAAATGGATTTTATAGGATTTAATGAAGATGGAGACTTACCTCTTTCTAAAACTTGCCAAAAATCCTAATGGAGGCTAGCCCTAACTTTGAGAAGCATTAAATAGAGGGGGGGATCAATATGACCAGCCATGGGCTGATTAGGGTTAGGGTTTGGCTACATGGTGTGGGCCTATGGGCTTTAAGGCTCAAGTCATTAGTCATGACTTATGAAGTCACAAGCCATTCTAGCCTAACCAATTCCTAATCTCTCCAAACAAGTTCCAATGAGTTAAACCTCACTAACTTAGGTCAAGCTAAGGTTACTTAACCTAACCAAGTGGTCATGACCTAGGTTAGTCTCTAGGTTAGTCTCCTAGTCAACACTAGTCAAAGTCAACTATAGGACCAAAGTCAATTATACTAAAAATCACATTAATTCTAATAAATCTAATAATACTAATTATCACTAACCATGGTTAGCTAAGACTAGCTATGACTAATCTAGGTTAGGTCCAAACCAAGTTAGGCTAATCACAAAACATGGCAATCAATTAAATAATATTAAAATCACACCATTCTTAATAATACATTAAATTCCAAATAATATATATTAAATTCAATTAAATTCAAAATGACAAAAGTACCCTCGAACTGGAAATGATAAATGAAATATCCTAATCACATGGCTAGGCTCCAGGTTAGGCTGTCTCTAGTGTTACACTATCAAAACACCAAAATCATAAGTCATGATTTAAAATAGTTTTAAAATGATTTAAAATTACCAAAAATTATATCATGATTTAAATATCACTATTAAAAGATTAAAATCACAAAATTTCAAAATTACCCTCATTTGGAAAACTGGGTGTTACAGATGTCGTCCGACAGTCACTCCGATTGACCAGAAAGATAAATTGGGGGCAGAGACAGGAGAGCCGGTTGATCATGAAAGATATCAGAGACTTGTAGGCAGATTGATTTATCTGGGTCACACTCGCCATGATATCTCATTTGTTGTGAGTGTAGTGAGTCGTTACATGCACGATCCAAGGAAGAGCCACATAGATGCAGTTTTTTATATTTTGAGATATCTAAAGGGGGCTCCTGGAAGAGGGATATGGTTCAAGAACAATGGACACCTTAGTGTTGAGGGATACTGTGATACAGATTGGGCAAGTTACATGAATAACAAAAGGTCTACCTCAGGGTATTGTGTATTTGTGGGGGGTAACCTAGTCTCATGGAGAAGCAAGAAACAGTCTGTGGTAGCTCGATCAATCGCTGAAGTAGAATATAGAGCTATGGCTCTGGGAGTGTCAGAATTATTGTGGATAAATCATTGCTGACAGAGTTGAAGCTGGACCAAGGAACACCATTGCGTCTTCTGAGTGATAGCCAAGCAGCACTGAGTATAGCTAACAATCCAGTTCAGCATGACAGAACGAAGCACATCGAGATCGATCGATTTTTTTTCAAGGAAAAGCTGGAGAAAGGAATACTAAAGCTCGATCATATTCGCTCAGAAGAACAAATTACAGATTGTCTTACTAAGGAGCTTAATTCATTAAGTCTCGCTAAACTATATAACAAGATGATGATGATTGATATCTATCACCCATCTTGAGGGGGAGTGTTGAGAATATTAATGGGCTTTTAGTCCCACATCGGGTAGAATAATAGGGAGAGAGGTTAGCCTCTCCTATATAAGTGTAGTTCCACCTCAATAATAAATAAGTCAAGTATTCTACTAAATTCTATTCTTTCTATTGCTTAGATTCAAATCAGGTCAATACAACAGAATAAAAGATTACAAAAAATAAAAATGAATCTGTTGCATCTCGTGTCATGTTTGACATTGTCCAAGCCATTAAAAACCTTATTGGAAAACTTTATTCATTGTTTCTAGAGTGTCCAGTTGAACCATATTGGAAATTATTGTGCATATCGCTAACTAGCAAAGGATATCAGAAATGAAATTTATATATCACACGCCGTCATTGGAGGTTTTGGACTTCTACACCTGCGGGATATGAGATAAATGACTATCAGAAATACTTGATTACAATTTATCTTTTTCTTTTTGTCTGGATCGAATTCGCATGACCAATAACAAAAAATATATACATTTTGTATAAATACTCTATGTGATACAAAAAATACTAAAGGAAAGTTAACTGACGGAAAAAAGAAGAAAAATTTAACTTTTTTTTTCACCTTCCAAATACAAGAAAAAAAAAGAGAATACTTCTTGTTTGAAAAGTAGTAAATATTCCTTGTCTCGACAAGTTTTAACTAAAACCAAAATGAATATAATTTTATGCCACATGTAATAATAATTTTTGATAACTATTGTATTTTTTAAGGGCTAATTAGCATTTAGATCCTGGATTTTATAAGTCTAAGTCATGACATGTCCAATTGTAAAGTTTTGACCGATTTTTATTTTTATTTTACTTTTTTCTATTATACCCTAATATGAGTACAAGGGCAACGACTAACATACACTGGAAAATGAGTATATAATGGGAAATTTTTTAAAATAAAAATCTAAGTTCCAATTCAAACTTTTTAATGGAAAATTCTATAGGCACTTCATTTTTCACTTAGGACAGCTTACTATTTGGTGCTAGTTCAGTCTGATCCAATTTTTACTCAGGACAACCCAAGTTTTCTTAGCCCACGTCCCAAATTACTTGGTGTTAGCCTAGGCTGGATATGCCGTCCCGTCGACCTCGTCCGCGAGCTCCTCCGCTGCCTCGACTCCCTCTGGCGCGACCCCGCTGTTCGCTGTTGCCGCTCCTCCGTCGCCTTCGCTCTCCTTCGCACGCGGCTACGACGATTAGTTCCTCTACACCGCCGCCTCCGCTGCACGACCCCTCCTTCGTCATTGAGCTCCTCGACAACGACCACCTTCTCGCCTTCGTCACCGAGTTCCTCTCTGTTACCACCACAACCACCGCATCCATCATCACCATCATCAGGACTGTCGAAAAATTTGATAGTCCTAAAAACTTAGGACTGTCGAAAAATTTAATTTTTTTTTTACAATTCTTCCAATAGAAAGGATAATAAGAAGGGCTGCCAAACTTTTTGACAGTCATAAAAAAAAGGACTAGCCTGAAGTAATTTTTTCAAGGGTTTTTTGAGCAAATAACCCTGTCAATAACTTATATTTGAGTGGTAACCCCACTTTTTTTATAATTTAGGAAATAACCCTGTTTTGGACGGAATGATAACATCCGTTAAAGTTAATACATATATTAACAAATATTTTGTTAACAGAATGTTAACATCCGTCCAAAATAGGGTTATTTCCTAAATTATAAATAAAGTGGGGTTACCACTCAAATACAAGTTATTAACAGGGTTATTTGCTCAAAAAACCCTTTTTTCAATGGCAAACTTGTAAATAAGTAAAAAAAATAGTCTAAGGCTGTGTTTGATTGGGTTTTTTTTTAATGGAAAATATTTCCATCACAAATTTCCTACCAATTGTAGTGTTTGATATCTTATATTTTCCATGGAATTATTTTCCAAAAAACTCATTTTCAATTTCTTCTAAAATGGTGGAAAATAAAACTTGTCCAACCCATAGGAAAAATATCATTTTCCATGAAAAATAACTATTTTTGGTGGAAAATAATGACAATCAAACACCCAAATTAAGTTTTCCATGGATTTTTTTTAAATTCCGTGGAATTTTTTTCCTAGAAAAATAATTCCATGGAATTAATTTCTTTTCCACATATTTTCCATCTTGCAATCAAACACACCCTAAATAATTTTTGATATGCCTTTAGAATTATCCTTTTTAATTGGACAATACTTAAATTCTAAGTTTGTATAAAATTTAAATACTAATCAACTTTTTTTAATAATTCTACTCCTACTCAAAACCTCTAAACTCAAATAGAAGCTAAAAATATGTAATGACTCTAGGGGTGTTCATCGGTCGGTGGTCGACCTATTTGGTCCCAACCGAAGTCGAACCGAAGTTAATCGGTTTGGAAATAATCACAGTCGAACCAAACCAACCAATTGGTCGGTTCGTTTTTGAAACCGACCGACTTTGTTCGGTTTGGATCGGTTCGGCTGATCGGTTTTGAACAGTTAAAAATGGGTTAATGATCACCCTTTCCTAATGTGCAGAGAGCTAATATGAGTTTAAACTATAAAATATCAGAGCTAATATCAGTGCAGAGAGCTGATATTGTAAAGCTAGCGCCTAGCAGAGAAGTGATATCATAAAGCGAGCTAGTAGCATTTCCTAATGTACAGAGGGCTGATATTATATCACCATTTCCGAATGTGCAGAGAGCTGATATTATATCACCATTTCCTAATGTGCAGACAAACAAAGAACATAGTAAACATTAAACAATGACAAAAAGCCAACAGCAATCTGAAGCTAGGGCCTAGCTGTGACAACACCAGACATGGTTTGACATAGTATCAGTTACAAAAATTCAGTAACTAGATGAGAAAAATTGATGAGAGCGCTAGACAAAAATTCATGAGACTACATTACTAGAAAAATTCATGAGACTCTGAGATAGCTTGCAGCCTTGCACATATCCCAGCAACACTAGAAAATCCAACTATCTAGTATGAACTATGAAGTAGCTAATATCTATAGATTATTAGATTCTATACTTACCAGTTAAAGACTTAAAGTTTTAATAGACTGAAGAGTGGAGTCTCGGCTTTGAGGAAGGAGAGGATCATAGAAGAATGAATGGAGAGTCTACTCTTTGAGGGAAAGATGGCGGAGAGGAAGAGGAGAATGGAGCGGCGTCGGCGAAAAAAAAAGAAAGGAGAAAGTGAGGGGTTTAGGGTTAGAAAAATTTAGAAAAAGAATATGGAATGTAATTATGTGAGTGTGAAGTGAATGTTCAATGCTGAAAGCCTCTCCCCCGCGCTGGAAGCCTGGGCTACTGGGCCCTGGAATTGTGGATATTTATTATTTAGCACTGTTAACACATGGGCTCGATTTCGTTCTGTTTGATGAGGTTTTTTGAATAACCAAACCGTGAACCGAACCAAATCGATCGATTTTTCAAAAGTTCTAGTCGAACCAATCCAATCAGACCATCGGTTCGGCTGAAAACCGATCGGTTCGATTTGATTTAGTTCGATTTGGTCGATTTGACCCAAATGTGCACAGCCCTAAATGACTCATCCCTCGCCGACTGTGAGTCCCTCCTCTCCCCCCACTTAATTCTAATTTTTCTTTTTTCCTTATCCAAGCGGAACCTGAGTTGTAGCTCTGACTTTCCTCTACAGATCACACTGCAACTGCAACCGCAACGCAACAGAGAGAACTCAACAAACTCCGCCGTCATTCCCAAAATGCCCCTCGTTCTTTTCCCCCGCCAGATCTGATCCCCCGAAGCTCTCACCATCCTCTCTCCGCCGATCGGGAATGGCTTCCCCGCCGCCGCCGGAGGCCGATTCCCTGCTGCAGCATATCATCGTCCCCGCGCTCGAGAAAATCATCAAGAACGCCTCCTGGCGCAAGGGCCACTCCAAGCTCTCCCACCAGTGCAAGTCCCTCATCGACCACTTCCCCACCTACCTCCGTCCTTCCCAAAATGCCCCCGGGACTCCCGACTCCTCCTCCCTCCCCGGCCCCCTCCACGACTCCGGCGGCTCCCCCGACATCTCCCTCGCCGACTGCGAGTCCCTCCTCTCCCCGCTCCTCTCCGCGCTCAGCTCCGGCTCGACCAAGATCGCCGACCCCGCCCTCGACTGCGTCCAGAAGCTTGTGTCCCACAACCTCCTCCGCGGCGAGGCCGACCCCTCCGCCGGCCCCTCCTCCCGCCTCCTCTCCGACCTCCTCTCCGCGGTCTGCTCCTGCCACTCCCTCTCCGACGAGATCATCGAGCTCCTCGTGTTGAAAACCCTGCTCTCCGCCGTCACCTCCGTCTCCCTCCGCATCCACGGCGACTGCCTCCTCCGCGTCGTCCGCACGTGCTACGATCTGTACCTCCTCTCGAAGTCTCCAGTCAACCAGACCACCGCCAAGGCCTCCCTCGTCCAGATTCTCGTCATCGTCTTCCGCCGGATGGAGGCCGACTCCTCCACTGTCCCCGTCCACCCCATCGTCGTCGCGGACCTCATGGACCCCTCCCTCGCCGACCGCCCCGGCCCCGCGGCCGACGTCAACGTCGCCCAGTTCGTCCAGGGCTTCATCTCCAAAGTCATCGGCGACATCGACGGTGTCCTCCACCCCTCCTCCTCCTCCTCCTCCACCCCCGTCGCGTCCGGGGCGCACGACGGGGCATTCGAGACGACCGCGGTGGAGCACACCAACCCGGCGGACCTGCTGGACTCCACGGACAAGGACATGCTGGACGCAAAGTACTGGGAGATCAGCATGTACAAGACGGCGCTGGAGGGACGGAAGGACGAGCTGGGAGGGGAGGGGGCAGGAGGAGGGGCCAGCGGCAGTTGGGAGAGGGGGGAGGACGATGCGGAGGTGCAGATCGGGAACAAGCTGAGGAGGGACGCATTCTTGGTGTTCCGGGCTCTGTGCAAGCTGTCGATGAAGACGCCCCCCAAGGAGGCGCTTACGGACCCGGCACTGATGAGGGGGAAGATCGTGGCGCTGGAGCTGCTCAAGATCTTGCTGGAGAATGCCGGGGCTGTCTTCAGGACGAGCGACAGGTATTTGTTTGTAGGATTATCATTTTGTTTTCAGACTGGCGGTCGGGGCCTTTCTTACTGAACTAGGCCATTAAGAACTTCTTAAACTTCTCTTTATGAATTGATCGATAGGTTTATTTTGTTATGTTAATGTCTAGTAATAGAAAATATAACCTATTTGCCTAGTTAACCAGTCACTAGCTAATGTAACACGAGGATTAGAAACCACAGGCACTCAAAGGATCGGTGACGTATTTGTATCTTGTCATGTCGACACACACACAAACATCTTGTCATGTCGACACACAACAAAAACACTCCAAAGTACACAGGGGCGCACTAAAATATGTGTCATGTCCGTGTCGCTATGTCTATAGACATAATCCAACCACTGGTTTGGTGTACATCTATAACACTTATCACCTCAACATATCTACTACATGCTAGTTTATTTTCAAATCAAAACATGAGCTTTTGATTTTTGAGAAACACTAGCATAAACCTATTCTAGATCGAGAAAAATAATACATATAATAGATCTTTCTTCATAATAGACCTCTATCGAATAAAACCAAATTGATTCTTAGATTATCATTGCTATTCTCAATCTTTTCCCCACTCACTTTGAAGGTTTATAGTGTAAGTTTGATTCTCCAATAGTTTGTCTCCAATTATTTTTCCTTTATTTATGAAGAACTTTTACATTTCTATTACTTGGTTGGAAGTCAGTTAACCGTCAGGACTTCCACGTCTCAATAGGAAAATCTCTTGCTCCTTTAGCTATATTCATTTTTCTTGAAGCATCTTTTTTTTTTCAGAATAATAACAATTTTTTTGAGGATAAAGCATCTTTGGTTTTTGTGATCCTAATATTTATGGCAATGTCTTTAGGTTTGAACATGTATAAGTCATTGCTTTCAAATTAATTCCGCTAGGTGGTTCTCTTAAATAAATATTATGAATCTCAATCTTACTTTTTTCTCGACTTAAATGTGACATGTCGTAGAACAATTTATTTTTGTAACTTGGAATATGTCTCATGTCGAATAAGTTATAATTATTGATATGCTGATAAGAAATATATATATATATATATATATATATATATATATATATATATATATATATATTAGAGAATGGGTAAGGAATAATAGCTTTTCTCCTCTCAATTATTCCCTTCCGTATCCATCCTAACATACCGAATCTCATCTTCATCTATGACTGTGACTTCCTTGTGAGACGCTATTAGGTAAATTTCTCTCTTATCTTCCCGTCTTACCAACTGTTCTTTCTTTTTGTTTTTTCGTCCAAGAATTGTCATACTGGCAATTGACGTCCGATGCTGTGTCGGTTGTTGTTCGGTAAGTTCGTCTCTCCCACTCTCTCTCCCCCTCTTTTGTTTTGGCATATTTTTATTCTTTTTCCATGAGTGTTTTTCCCTTGGCCCCTCTCAAACCATTTCCCCTTTTTTTGTAATGTACTAATATAGATTTTGATCTCTCTCTCTCATGCGTATTTTGGATTAACATTTCATTTGCGATTATGTATATTGCTTAGAAAGGTTTGCATAGGATTAGAGCTCAAAACCGTACCAGTAAGTCTCACTCATAACTACATGCTTGTCTTAGTTTCAATGGTTTCTGACCCTCTAATACACGATCCAAAATGGCTGGAAAGCATTGACTTCTGATCTATGTTGTTACGGGCGACGCCTAGGCGCGCCCGATTTGAACAGGTCGCCTCGACCTGCATATTTTACTGCAGTGTAAGGCGAGGGCCGCCTAGGCGCGCCTAGGCGGGCGCCCAGATTCGCCCAGGGGAGACAACTGCGGGCGCCTAGGCGGTGGATCTCAGGATGGGCTATGGACTTTTTACTAATATTTTTTTAGGCTTTAGGGTTATTATTGTTGCTAAAACATGTGCTATTGTAAAAATTGCTGCTGTTTGCTGCCTTCTGCTACTGCTATTGTTGCCTTTTGCTACTGCTACTGTTGTCTTCTCCCTCTTATTGCAATTTGCTGCTACTACTGTTGCGGCCTTATGCTACTGTTGCTGCTGACTTTTGCTACTGTTGCTGCCTACAATGTTTACACAGGTTTAGAGACCCAGAAATCTGGGCTGACGCCTAGGCGCGCCTAGGCGAGGCGGGCATGGTCTCGCCTCGCCTAGCGCCCAATACAACATAGCTTCTGATGATACTTAAAAACTTGGTAATGACATGGGGGCATTCGATGAAAAGGCGAGGAGAAGGGTGGTTGTGGTTGTGGTGGGGGTTGGGGGTTGGCTGTTCTTGATTATTGCAAAATTGTTAGGGGTTTCCTAGTACTTACTAATTACCCAATTAAAGATGTCCTTAGTAGTTAGTGAAATCCTAATTTTTATTTTGCAAATTACTAATTTTTTTTTTTATGTTGCAAACATGTTTGCATATCATTTTTTATGTATACTCGACTGAGGTATATAGTTATGCGTATGAGTAAGATCTTCAATAGTCGTAAGTTATAAATAGCACATCTTTGACAACCGGAAACTAATAGGGAGAGTAGGAAACTATTGGAAACTACATCTACTTTGTTTGGCAACCAGAAACTCACTTTTGAAAGCCCGTGCCACATCACTATATTTGGAAAGTACTAGCCTATTTAGTTTCCTCTCCAAACCAAGAAAAATCCTTGTGCCTTGTGGCATGTTTAATAATATTATTTTATTGAGAAAATCATGAAAAGTAATAATGTCATCCTATTTTATATTATTTTAATAGGAAGATTCTCTACTTGTTTTACTTTCAACCATACAAAAAACTTTCTTTTTGAAACATACTTTCACTTCTTTTTACAAACTCTACAGAAATTAAGTTTCCAAGTTTCTTGTTGTTTCCTGTTGCCAAAGAGGCCCTTATATCCACCCCAAAGAAACTCATGGAGCTAGTTCGCTGTAGTTGGAAAACATTAACATTTAGAACAGTTAATTAAGAATAATAACTGCTACGATAGTAAAACTATCAAAGTGCTAATTGTTTCACAGATTAACCTGCAGGTGTCACAAACCATAATAGATTAATTACTGTATGAAACAAGTGGAGATACAGAGGATGGGTGTAACATTTGAATAACAAACCCATAGGCTACGAGTGGGAAGGCAAAAATACCAATGCTCATGTTAAGAAGGCTAGAATCAACTGTCACGTCCTGCCCATGGGTCCGCCATGAAATGATGTGTGCATAGGCCTCATGTGCATCATCACTTAGCCCACTTGCCAAAATGGTATATCCTGGATGTACGCATGAGACACTGACACGCCAATATAAACCAATCAAGCTCTGATCGCATATCCTATACGGGACCAAGTCTTGGGGTTCACAATCTCCCTCACTCAAAGAAGCAGTGTCCTCGTCGCAACCTGTGAAAATGGCCCAATCTCACACCAATAAAACACGAAACCACTAGGTAGCTTTGGTACCATTTGTCATATCCCGGCTCACTGACCCTCCAGTGCATCATCACTTTTCCAACTTGCCAAAATGGTTGATGTACACACAAGACCCAGACACTCAAGTATGAACCAGTCAAACTCTTGTCCCATACCCAATGTGGGACTAGATCTTGGGGTTTCGCCACAAGAGTTGTGTTTAGAGTCTTTAGACATATATATGGATTTGGCTGTCTACAGTTGTGATTGACCCTGTTTTGAGGATTTCAGTAGTATTGGGCTTGCTAGTCAGATTTGGTTCCTGAGAATGAATTGTTTGTGGCTATAACATGCTCTTCTGACACATGATAAATTCTTTCATTACTAGTTTTGATCTTGCTTTGCTTTTTAGAATAAAGGCTTTTTTGTTGTTGTATTATTGTACTCCAACCAAAAGATGCAGTAATATATGCATTGATCTTTTTAGTTATACTTCTGTAACCAGCTTTTGATTTTTATGTTGAGCAGGTTTTTAGGTGCAATTAAACAGTATCTGTGCTTATCACTATTGAAGAACAGTGCTTCAAACCTTATGATTGTCTTCCAGTTATCTTGTTCCATATTCATGAGCCTTGTGTCAAGGTTCAGATCAGGATTGAAGGCAGAGATTGGAGTATTCTTTCCGATGATTGTTCTCAGAGTTTTGGAAAATGTTGCTCAACCAAATTTTCAGCAGAAGATAATTGTGCTTCGCTTTTTAGAAAAGCTCTGCTTCGGTTCTCAGATTTTGGTAGACATTTTTGTGAATTATGATTGCGATGTGCACTCACCTAATATATTTGAGAGGTACTTTGTTCTAATGCTTCAATTTTGCTAGAAATGGAATATTTCATTAACTGTTAGTCATTCATATGGCTCAGAAAACTGTCTTCTTTTTATAGATATGCAGCATACTTGTAGATTTATGTGTCAATCTTCTACTGTCTTACTGATGTAATTATTTTCTATATAATATTGCACTCTACAGGATTGTCAATGGTCTGCTGAAAACAGCTCAAGGAGTTCCCCCTGGTGTTGTTACAACATTAGTACCACCTCAGGACACTACTATAAAAGTTGAAGCTATGAAGTCCTTAGTGGCAATTTTGAGGTCAATGGGGGATTGGATGAATAAACAGTTGAGAATACCAGACCCTCACTCTCCGAAGAATTCAGAAACACTTGCAGATAATGTTGAAGTTGGAAATGATCTTCCTGGTGCAAATGTTGGGGAAGAAGCTTCTGGTGGAATGGATTCTCAAACTGAAATTGCAAATGGTATCTCGGAAGCTGCATCTTTGGAACACCGTAGGGCTTACAAGCTAGAACTTCAGGTGGACTAGTTTCTTATTGATGCCTTCGAGTTTTGTTGATTTTTTATTACCCATCTTATTTAATGTTTGCAAATGCAGGAAGGTATCTCTCTTTTCAATCGAAAGCCTAAGAAAGGAATTGAGTTTCTTATAAGTGCAAATAAAGTTGGTGATTCACCAGAGAAGATAGCTACCTTTCTTAGAAATGCATCTGGCTTGAACAAGACACTTATTGGTGATTATCTAGGAGAAAGGGAGGAGTTATCCCTTAAAGTCATGCATGCATATGTGGATTCATTTGATTTTCAAGGTATGGAGTTTGATGAGGCAATCAGGACCTTTCTACAAGGCTTTCGGTTGCCTGGTGAGGCACAAAAAATCGACCGTATCATGGAAAAATTTGCTGAGCGTTATTGCAAATGCCACCCAAAGGCCTTTACTAGTGCAGATACGGCTTATGTCCTTGCATACTCAGTAATACTGCTCAATACTGATGCACATAATCCTATGGTTAAGAATAAGGTCTGTCGTTGTTCCAGTAACTTTAATCTTGTTAGATATTCATTGCAAAACTCTGAACATCTTCAAATTGGTTGGTGTAGATGTCTCCAGATGACTTCATAAGGAACAATCGTGGGATTGATGACGGAAAGGATCTACCTGAAGAATATATGCGATCCTTGTATGAAAGAATTTCAAGGAAGGAAATAAAGATGAAAGAAGATGATTTGGCTCCTCAACAAACACAGTCTATGAATTCTAACAGGATCCCAGGCTTGGATAACATTTTGAATATTGTGATTCGGAAGCGAGGAGGTCAACTAATGGAGACTAGCGATGATCTCATCAGACACATGCAAGAACAATTCAAGGAAAAAGCTCGAAAATCAGAGTAAGCTATTCTATCTATAGTTACTATTGAGTATCAGTTGGTAGTGTCTTCATTCTCCAATATCTTTGGCATCTTTTGAGTGAATCCTCTTCAGTTGTTCTTTGAAACATAGCTTTCTATTGCTATTTAATGCAGTCTTGTATATTTGTTTCCTCAAATTGTTAGCACACATCTTGTCTTGGTAGTGTGTATAAATGTCTTTTCATGTTAAAAATATCAGGTCAGTATATTATGCTGCAACAGATGTGGTAATTTTGAGATTCATGATTGAGGTCTGCTGGGCACCTATGCTGGCAGCCTTCAGTGTTCCACTTGACCAGAGTGATGATGAAGTCGTAATTTCCCATTGCCTTGAAGGATTTCGATGTGCAATCCATGTTACAGCAGTCATGTCTATGAAGACCCATAGAGATGCCTTTGTTACTTCACTTGCTAAGTTCACATCCCTACACTCAGCAGCTGATATCAAACAGAAAAATATTGATGCCATCAAGGTTTGTGTACTTTATCTTTTCTTTCTTCCAACCTATCTCGTCACATGCATTATTCTCGTAACTTCATAAGTTGCTTCACTTGACTCTAGATGTTAGGCATATTACATGCTGATTTTGAGAAGGATCCAAACCTCTTGCTAGGTTTCTCATAATCATTATCACCTAAGTATGAACTTATATTAGTTTGCAAAGGCAGGACACCGACATACATTAAATTATTTTGTACAATTTTGCGTGACTTACTAGCTTCAGGTGTTTGATGCATGTACTGGCTAAGTATACACAAGGATGAACAGTCCTCAGAATTCACATAATTTTGTAATGATTTCAATATGGTTCCCTGAGGCAATGCATATCTCATAAGTGCATTCTCTGACATGTTTTATGGCTGCCTTCAAGACTCCATAACATCTCATTATTTTTGTTATGAATGGGATTCTAGGTCTACGACGTAAATAGTCTTTGTCAGAGTCCAAGCCTTCTCCTGTCACGATGGAGGATATGCTATGGAGTGAGCTCGGGTAGACTGCTAGATTGGCCGATATGGTGGTGGTGCAAGCACATTGGACTAAGCGCGAGGATTGGACTGTAGGAGTGGCAATGCGTAGTGGAGGTGACTGCCTGAGATGATGTTGGTGGTTGTCACGTCCCAGTTCTAAAAAAAAAATATAGGAACCAAAGACATGAGCATGCAAGCTGTACGGTTATAATAAGTATTCCCAATTTAATGGGCTTATCCTAATCATAGTATGCTGTAAACTAATCTACTCTATCATAACTATGTCTCAATTCACAATAATGAACAAAATCAAGGACAAACAATATATGTCATGGGTTGCAGCCCATTAGCATATATGTTTGGAATGGACCCGAAGAATAATAGAGGTCCAACAAAACTAGGCTAAATGAGCAATATGTAACAGGAAAGGAAATAGAAAGCACCAGTGTTATAAATTTCGGTAGTCGGAATCGGCGCGGCGAGGGTCCGCACAGCGCCTAGGCGGCGCCTAGGCGCCGATTTTTTTTTTTTTTTTTTTTTTTTTTTTCTCCCTGTTGTAACTTTACTTGTGCTACTCTAAACTAATAAAGATTTATCTCTAAATGCCTTTTGTTTGTTATTGATTACAGGGTACAGGGTTCAACTTCAAAGAATCAAAGTTCAAACATTTATAGAGAGAAGATAATCACAATGAAAATATTGAAAGAGCATCTTCTAAATAGAGAGCCAAGAGATTACTACTAAAGAGAGACAGTAAATAATATAATCATGTAATTTTACTATTTTGTAATTCTATTTGTAATTTTACTAAACAGAGATGGTAAACAGAAAGCTTACTACAAGGTTCAATAAAAGTGAGGAACAGAACAGAACATTGGCTCAGAATTGGCTCAGAATTAGCTCAGCTAGTAAAATAAAAGTGAGGAACAGAATGTAAACACTAAAGTGAAAATAAAGTGAAAATAACAGTGAAAATAACAGTGAACTAATCAACTAAACAGTAAACACTGTCCAGAATGTAAATATTTAGTGGTGACTTGAATTTAATTTACAGACCTAATTTACAGTGCAAATTCCTGACCTGAAGACCTAATTTACAGACCTAATTTACAGTGATGACTTGAAGAAGAGTGCAATTTTAGGGGAAAAATATACAAATAGTGCAGATACTGACCTGAAGAAGTCGACGTGAGTCGAAGTCGAACGGCTCGGCTGTAGACGTGAGTCGAAGTCGACGTGAGTCGAAGTCGAACGGCTCGGCTGTAGACGTGAGCCTGAACGGCCCTTCACTTCGGCTGTAGAAATCGAAGTAATCGAAGTGAGTCGAAAATCGAAATCGAAGTAATCGAAGTAGTCGAAGTGAGATGAGGTCGAAGTACCTTACCTGGAGAAGTCGAAGTCGAAGTCGACGTAAGCTGGAGATGAAGTCGATGGAAGCTGCTGAATATTAGGGTTTTCCCAACAGGAACGGGGAAGGGAAAGGGGGAACCTAATCGATGGAGTGAATCAGTGATTAGGTTTTTTTTTTTTTTCTTCTTTATACTTAGTGAACCGGGTTCATAATTATTGAACCGCCCGAATTGGGCCGAACCGCCCGCCTGAAACGCACAGACCGAATTGACCGATTTTTCTCGATTTTTCCCGATTTTTCCCGAATTGGACCGATTTGGGCCGATTTTCGGCGCGTAGCGATTTCCTGAACCGAAATAAGGGTTTTCGCCTCGGATTACCGACGCCTAGCGCCTAGGCGGCGCCTAGGCGCCCGAATTGGGCGAAATTTAGAACACTGGAAAGCACGAGTAAATGATAAACTAACACTAGAAGCAATACATGAACCTTGTAGCCAAAATCATACCATCCACCTGTCTATACTAAAAGCTCGGCGACAACCTGAAGAGATCACCAGGTCCTCAGGGGACTAGCAAGATACATAAAAACAATACCATAATGAACTGTAAATGAAACATGACAAGGGATAATAATAGCTTGGGTTATAACATAGTTTTGCATCACATCATCGAAACAGTGGACCACCCCGACAACCAAACAAGGACATAGGGTGACCCACCATTCCGAGACAAGACACTATCCCATGTCCCAACACAAATTGAACCTATCCATCTAGGTGTAATGCAAGTCGAAAACTATAGTGGAACGTATAAGTGGGTAGGAATAAAGCATAGCATCCGCTAGAGACTTTCGCATGAACTATCATACATCCGGACCGGATCTGACGCACAGTCAGGGCCAATGAATGGATATATCCCATAGTCATACTTTGCATCACTAGCATACCTCCTGACCGTGTTCTGACGTGCGGTCAGCGGCCGTTGCCGGATATATACTCTAGCAATACACCCATAACCGGAAAACTATGAACCCATAAT
Source organism: Iris pallida (assembly GCA_029216955.1). Lineage (NCBI taxonomy): Eukaryota > Viridiplantae > Streptophyta > Magnoliopsida > Asparagales > Iridaceae > Iris > Iris pallida. Next base: position 21,102,168 of record JANAVB010009398.1, on the reverse strand, counting down.
CGGACAATCCAGTGAGGCTGTGGGCTAGCTCATACGTCCCAGTAGTTTTTTCTCGTCCATGTATCACACAAGTCATATCTATAGCTCGACGATCCATATCTCTATGCAAGTCGCTATCTAGACTCTGCTAATCCATAAATGAACCGACACACGAACCGTCCGTATCGGTAGCAAGTCGAATACGTAGGTTCGTGCCAACTCTATGATCCTCACTCTTGTGTCGTGTATGAGACGTGTCAAAGGTCAAGAAGTTATGAAGCATAACTTCAACACATCGGGAATGTCAACTATCACATTTGGTCAACACATACGCACGCACACAAACATCGAAAGACATATCGATGGCACCCAAGTCATAGTTGGACGCACTCTACTAATGTAAAATACTAGCAAACATAAAAAATATCATGAATCAAATGAGTACAAGATGGTAAGGTATCTTGCCTGGAATCGTCGTGAGAGTGTTGATTATGGATCCGATTCCAACTTTTGCAGTCTCGATCTCACGAACTCCTATAAATAATATTAATACATATTAATACTCATACTAACATTATCACCATATATCACATACTAATACAATCTTTATAACCCTCTATCTTAAATACTAATACGATCTTTATAACCATCTATCCTAAATACTAGTCATTTACCATATAGTTATTCATAGTAAACTTTTAGATATAACATAAAATCACACAAAAATATATATAATATATTCGGTATTAATTCTAAAATGAATCATTAATATTCTGAAAATACTTTTTTATGTAATTATTATTGCTTAAAAACTATTTAGAAATCAACTCATGATCAAAATAAGATCCACATTGATAAATCAATGTTATTAGAACTTGTTTAACCATAAATAAACTAACTTTAATATTCTAAAATAAATAGTAAATAATTATTTAAATTAACAAATATTCATGATCATGAGTCGAGGATCATTGATATGGAGCATTGGATGCATATAAAATTATTTTTGGGCTCACAAGATGAAAATTTTGAAAGTTCGTTTACAGCAGAATTTTATCCTTCAAAGATTGAATTATTCGAGCATTAAAACAACAAAATTTCGAAAAAGTCATTGAATGAAAGTTGTAGGTAATCGAAATACGGTCGTTTTCATATATGTTATTGATGGTAAAGATGAATCTAAACAGTCCAAATCCATTCCGCTATGAAAAGTGCCAGATCTGGACACACTTGGGTAAAACGTGTGTCCCGACCAATCTAGAAAGAATTTTCACATGAAACTTTATAGGAAGGTAGTAGACACATAGTGGAACCTAGGATTTTTGGTCCCGCAAGGTTTCGATGTCTAGAAGTAGAGAAAACGCGTTCACAATATGACGTACCTGCTGTGATTTTGGACAGCACGTCGGGGTCGACTTTGAGCGGCTGTCGTGACTCGAAGGGACTATGCTAGGCCGCAAGACTCCTTGGGATGATGGAGGGGTGCCTTGGCAGCGTCGAGGTTGAGGTGGTCGGCCCTAGATGGCTTTCAAGTCGAAGAATAGGTGATGGAAGTGGTGGTCGGCCTTGGCTTGGTGGGCGTCGGCCTATCGACGGAGGTGGGCGGATTTGGTGATGGGAAAGAAAAGTGGACTGCTATGGAGAGGTTCTTTATACATGGGTTTGCTCTCCTTTGATTTATGAAAATATAGGGTTATGTTCGATTAGATTTGGAGTTTATTTGGTCCTCCAATCAATCAATTTAAATTTGAGTGGAAAGGGTTTCCTTAATTGGATAGGATGTTTGACTATGGTCAAAGATGCATGAATATGTGCACATGGCTGTGCATAATTCAAATAAATTCGAAATAAAATGATTATATTATGGATTGGCAACATATTGTGGTCTCCACTAGGCTAGGTTGGTTAGGGTTGGGCCCTGGAATAATTTCTAAGAGAGATAAAACACCGAAATGACTAAAAACGGGTCTTATGTGCCATTTGAAAATAAGTAACATATCGGAACTCAATTGAGTGGGACACCATAGACGTGTGTAATAGGCTCAAAAATAGTCGAAATCATATATTGGGGCGTTTAGGTTGGATCGATGTCGAGTCCGAAATTTAAGTTGGAAAGTACAACAAGTTTTACGTTCGATAACCTTTTTGCCTAAATTGATCCAAAAGTTGTGCGACGAAAATAGAATACAAGAGAACACATTTGATTGGGACATGATATGTCAAAATGAAGTTAAACTCATCTAGATGAAAACTCATGAAAGAAGTTTCTAGAGATTGGTATTACCTGTGCTAAAAAAATCAAAGCTACGGAAGAGCACATTTTATGATCATGAATAAAAGTGGAAAAATATATATTAATAACTATATTAAACAAAATAATAATAATAATAATAATAATAATAATAATAATAAATTAAAAAAATCTCTAAAAATTCAGGGGACTTACAACCTACCCACCTTAAAGAATTTCGTCCTCGAAATTACACCAACTAATAGGATAAAGGAAACTAGTCATATAAGATTCTAGAGGTGACTAAAACTAATGGGTTCTAAATTATCATAATCTAGGTTTTCATATTCTAAGCATATATATCCTATGATTAAAATAATATGACACCCCTATTTCAAATATGAAAAATATATGTTATATCGCATCAAGATAGTAATACATCCTATGGCTAGGTTTAAACTTCCTCTCTCTCTCTCTCTATATATATATATATATATATATATACTAACTGTACTATGACAATCCATGTCCTTAGGCTGCTAACAAGAAATCATCCTAAATTAGGCTTATGATCGGCTAATCATTCCTAGTATATAGTAATATTTCTAATATTCCTATCTTTGGAATTCTACCCACCTTAGTTCTTTACCTAGTCATATTAAGCATGGATACGTAACTCCTCGTAAAAATCTTCCAAATTCTTAGTTAAGGGCGAAGTGGCTACTCTAGGCATGGCTACGAAACAAAAAATATATAATATAGCCGTAAAATCAATAATAGGTGCACTAAAATAATACCTTATACATCTAATCTCTTAGGCTCATTCTCTGTTGGTGCCATATCATAAGCCTGACCAATTCTCTGTTCTCCAGGTGCTGGTAGCCTCGGAACTGTAGTCGTCTGAGTAGGTGGTCTCGGTCCTGGTTGAGCTGGTAGTGCTAGCCTCGGAGTTAGATGCTGTGGTCTGTCGCTCTGCTGTGGACACTCCATGGCACGATGCTGGTCAATCCACACCGCAAGCATTGTCCTAGTCTTCTTCAACAATCTCGCTGAATGATGACAAGTCGGAAGCTCCTTCGTCTGGTACAAGACGACCTTCTGCTGAAGATGTTCTTCTGGCCGTCTCGTTGGTCTTACATGCTATCCTCAAAATTAAAACGTGAAATATAATATAAAGAAACTAATCAAACATGATTTCTAGAGGACTCTACTACTAAGTTCGTATAACCTATTAGGAAATAAGGTAATCTTAGATTTAGCTTAAGCAACGAGGTCAAGGTCATGGTTCTACTAGTGAGATGTTCTAGTACGATACAATTCCATAGAAGATTACAAACTTAGCTATTGCGGAATAAAATCAAGACTTTCTAAGGAGTCCTAAGTACCATTATGCTATTGGTCAATGATTCTATATAAAAGAAAAAATGATTACTAATTCAATACTATTCCTATATAGGCCATGTCTTCAATAGGATAGAAGGAAGACACTACTCTACTCCTTCTTGCTATCAACATGCTATACAATTCTTACAAGTACACCTGAAATTTTGCACCTATCTGCTAGACAAGGGTTCAGGCTGAGTTGAACAGATACACACACCTATTGGTCAATCTTCTAGTCATGGTGTTCTATAGATGGTTTCAAGGCTAGTCTTACCATATGTAGATGTAGTGTCCCGTTCCGTTCAGTCAATCGGAGGAATCAAAACGCCGACGGCGTTCGAACTTAGCCTTGCAACGGCTACTCGAAGACTCGCTCGGTCGAGACGACTCCTCGCTCAGGTGGGGTAGTTTCGATGAACTTGCCTTATCTTAGCCTTCACATAATAACTCGCATGTTTTCAACTTGCACAAGTTAGGCTTGATAATAAAAGAGATGCATCCACATAGCTAAGGGAATAATTCCGACGGATCGGAATGTGTTTGAACATGTAAAATGGTCCCACGGTCTGCGTAGAAGTTTGCTCAGCGTGCTTTTAAAATGACGCTCGATCCTTCGTCCCGTGTCTTGGGAGAAAGAATTGGCCTAAGTTGCTAAGTTGCCACAACGCTCGAGTCAGCCTAAGTTATAGGCGTCGTCCGCGTGAATGCTTGATAAAGCAAGCACGATCCCGTCGTCCAAGGCTTGGCATAGCCTTCGCACGTCCCGTGGGTTAAGTCGTATTGCCCGGCTTGTGGCTTAAGTCTACGCATCCGAGAACTTGGTTGTTCAAGTCGAACGCGTGCACGGCACGTTCCCTCGATGCGAAGCTCGACGTAGCCTTTGCTCGTCAAGTCGTTGCACAATTAAGTTAGGCAAAGTATGCCAGTCGATCTAAGCCATTTCTAGCACTGTCCCGCTCTATCTGCGGTTGTCAAGTCGTTTAGTCCCACGAGAACAAGGCTCGTCATATAAGTATGTGACTGGAGCGATAGCGTCGCCTAGAGAACAAGGTCTGTCTAAGGCACGAGCCACGGTTGGTTTAATAAAAAGCATGCCACGGACAAGGGAAGTCCATGCGACTGGTTGTCGCCGAGATCGGTCCTGCTACTTAGGAGTCTCGATAAGTCTCGTTTACGAGATCGGTCCCGCTACTTGGGAGTCTCGCTAAGTCTCGATAAGGAATCACACGAGATCGGTCCCGCTACTTGGGAGTCTCGTTAAGTCTCGATAAGGAATCACTGATCGGTTCCGCTACTTGGGAGTCTCGATAAGTCTCGTTCACGAGATCGGTCCCGCTACTTGGGAGTCTCGATAGAAAGATGGAAAGCATGGTCATGAATAAGGAAGGACTTGGTAGATCGAGTTGAGTCTTGCATGGTCATTGGACAACTTGCGCGCAAGGGCGAAATTCCTCGAGCGATCCCGGGGCGCCGGGTTCGTGTCGGCCTAGGAGGAATTGCAGATATTGTACGGCCTTCATCGACGGTACGACTCGTTGAAGTGAACCTTACAATATAGGTTGCGGGTCATTCGGTGGGAGCTCGTACCTCGCCACGCGAATGGTTACCGTATGCAAAAGATCCATGATAGCTTGACATTGCTAGTGACCACTCATATAGATGTATCGGCAAGAGCGGCTATCCGCATGTATGCCTTTGGATTGCGTCAAGTACTAGCAGGTTATGTATTGGGTTAACAAGTTACGCTTATAGCAAGCGCTAACCTTGAATCGGCACGGGTTAGGGTGTGCACGGTTGCAACACCATTCTAGAGCCTAAGAGTTGGTTATAGCAATAATACGTGCTGCGGCATAAATGTGGTCTCGTCTCGAGTTAAGTCAGGAAGGGCCGTAAGGCAACTTGATTAAGTCTGGTTGATACTTGGGAGGCACGGCTTCGATTCTAAGGCACGAGCAAGTGTATTGGCACGACCAGCACGAGTCGTCCCTTTGACGTCGTTGGCACGAGAAGGGTCTAGAGGCACATAGAACAAGTGAAAGTCTTCGCACGACCGAGTTGCATAAGTTCTACTCGGCGAGGCACTGCCTCGAATATATGGAAGTAACGAATAGGGTATCGCACGACCCAGTCGTTGCGTTGCCAAGTATAGGCCAAGACATCTTATTCCTAAAATTGATCCTAAGGTAAGACTAGAAAGACAATCGAAAGGGATTTAAGCTACACAAAGTAAATGAACGTGTCGGTTTTGTATGGGTGGGCGATGAGCTCACTCCACCAGTACAGTTGAGTACTGACACCCATACAGTTTTCATGTGCAGGCACAGGTAGAAGCTCGTGGCGCGGAGCTCGCTTGGATGCGTCGAGGCACGGAGTTCCTTGGCGATTCGAAGCGTGCGGCCGCGTAGAGTCAAGACTTATATGGGACATAATGTATGGACATCGCCATCCTGCAGAATCTGCACTCGTCGCCTTGAAGCATTGTATCGAGAGATGAGAGAGAGCAGAGTGACTTGTAAAATGAGAGAAAAGTGAGCTTGAGAGACTTGTAATCAGGGCCTTGTGCCCCATTGTAATCTTATTGTTCAGTATCAATAAAAGAGCACTTTTGAATAACTTGTGTGTTGCTTCTAAATTTCCGCTGCATGTTTCAATGTTTCTGCTTGGGACTTCTGTGCGACGACCCCGTCGCAGCCGCTGTAATCGACCATTATGAAACTGCCTTGCACGAGCGCAATCTAGGCTCGTGCGGCATCACGCCTTAGCGAGGACGATCGCTCCTACGGGAGCGGGACGTGACAGTAGAGATAGTCATCTAGCCTAATTCAAACCTTCATACTCTATCTAATACTAGCTCATCTATCATGATATTAGCACTCGATAAAAATTTCTCTAGTACTTATATTCAAGGTTATATCTTACGCAATGGGTAGCATAGATTAGTCTAGTAATCTTAGCGTCTATCGTTAGGAATAAATCCTACAATGTACTCTATTCTAACTTCTATCTTAGGGAAATATCTATAAAATTATACCCACCTTAGCTATTTACCTACTTCTATCAAGCATGGGTTCTTATGTCCTCTAAGCAGAAATTTCTACCGCAGATGAGTGCTACTCCTACCAATTCGGTCCATCTAGTATAGGTGTCTATCTCTACCCTACTCGTCTGTGGACAATCACTTCCTATAATATTCTATCCCTCTTGCTTCTATCACACACTATAAACAAAATAGTTCATCAAGCACAGATGTTCGGTTTTCTGAAAGGGTTATTTTGTATAAGGGTACCAAATTTATAACCTAATTAGACTTTGGGTACTGGGTTTGTCCATTTTAGACTTTGGGTACTCGAAATTTTTTAATGACACATTTTATTGAAAAAACTGGACTTTCAGTGACAAAATGAGACTTTTAATGACGAAAGTTTGTCACTAATAATTTCGAGTACCCAAACTCTAAAACGGACAAATCTAGTACCCAAAGTCTAGTTACGTTCTAAACCTGGTACCCTTATACAAAATAATCCTATCTGAAACTAGAAAAGAGAAGAATTCAATACAAGGAGTTCAAGAGAGAGATGTTCGATTACAAACACGAGGTTCAAGGGCGATAATAGATATCAAAGGGAATTCAATAGCAGTTGTGGATTGAGATTCTAATACACTATCCTATTGCAGGCTCGTTCGGTACAATAACGTAACCGAAACGATTTAATCGGACCTGCATAGGCCACCACAAAAATATGTCACGTCCCAGTTCTAAAATATATAGTAACCAAAGACATGAGCATGCCAACTGGACGGTTAGAATAAATATTCTCAATTTAATGGACTTATCCTAATCGTAGTATGTTGTAAACTAATCTACTCTATCATAACTATGTCTCAATCCACAATAATGAACAAAATCAAGGACAAACAATATATGTCATGGTCTGCAGCCCATTAGCATATATGTTTGGAATGGACCCGAAGAATAATAGAGGTCCAATAAAACTAGGCTAAATGAGCAATATGTAACAGAAAATAAAATAGAAAGCACGAGTAAATGATAAACTAACACTAGAAGTAATACCTGAACCCTGTAGCTAAAATCATACCATCCACCTGTCTATACTAAAAGCTCGGCAACAACCTGGAAAGATCACCAGGTCTTCAGGGGACTAGCAAGATACATAAAAATAATGCCATAATGAACTGTAAATGAAACATGACAAGGGGTAATAATAGCTTGGGTCATAACATGGTTTTGCATCACATCATCGAAACAATGGACCATCCCGACGAGTGACAACCAAACAAGGACATAGGATGACCCACCATTATGAGACAAGACACTATCTCATGTCCCAACACAAACTGAACCTATCCATCTAGGTGTAATGCAAGTCAAAAACTATACTGAAACGTATAAGTGGGTAGGAATAAAGCATAGCATCCGCTAGAGGCTTTCGCATGAACTAGCATACATCCGGACCGGCTCTGATGCACAGTTAGGGCTTCTGAATGGATATATCCCCTAGTCATACTTTGCATCACTAGCATACCCCCTGACCATGTTCTGACGTGCGGTCAGCGGCCGCTGTCGGATATATACTCTAGCAATACACTAAAAACCGGGCAATTCAGTGAGGCTGTGGGCTATCTCATACGTCCCAGTAGTTTTTTTCCGTCTATGTATCACACAAGTCATATCCATGGCTCGGCGATCCATATCTCTATGCAAGTTGCTATCTAGACTCCGCTAATCCATAAATGAACCGACATACGAACCGTCCATATCGGTAGCAAGTCGAATACGTAGGTTCGTGCCAACTCTATGCTCCTTACTCTTGTGTCGTGTATGAGACGTGTCAACAGGTCAAGAAGTTATGAAGCATAACTTCAACACATCGGGAATGTCAACTATCACGTATGGTCAACACACGCACACACACAAACATCGATAGACATATCGATGGCACCCAAGTCATACTTGGACGCACTCTACTAATGTAAAATACTAGCAAACATAAAAACATCATGAATCAAACGAGTACAAGATGGTAAGGTATCTTGCCTGGAATCGTCGCGAGAGTGTAGATTATGGATCCAATCCCAACTTCTGCAGTCTCGATCTCACGAATTCCTATAAATAATATTAATACATATTAATACTCATACTAACATTATCACGATATTATCACATACTAATACAATCTTTATAACCATCTATCTTAAATACTAGTCATTTACCATATAACTATTCATAGTAAACTTTTAGATATAACATAAAATCACACAAAAATATATATAATATATTCGGTATTAATCCTAACATAAATCATTAATATTCTGAAAATACTTTTTATGTAATTATTATTGCTTAAAAACTATTTAGAAATCAACTCATGATCAAACTAAGATCCACATTGATAAATCAACATTATTAGAACTTGTTTAACCATAAATAAACTAACTTTAATGGTCTGAAATAAATAGTAAACAATTATTTAAATTAACAAATATTCATGATCATGAGTCGAGGATCGAGGATCATTGATATGGAGTATTGGATGCATATAAAATTATTTTTGGGCTCACAAGATGAAAAATTTAATAGTTCGTTTACGGCAGAATTTTATCCTTCAAAGATTGAACGGCAGAATTTTATCCTTCAAAGATTGAATTATTCGAGCATTAAAACAACAAAATTTTGAAAAAGTCATTGAATGAAAGTTGTAGGTAATCGAAATACGATCGTTTTCATATATGTTATCGATGGTAAAGATGAATCTAAACATGCCAAATCGATCCCGCAATGAACAGTGCCAGATCTGGACACACTTGGGTAAAATGTGTCTCGACCAATCTAGGAAGAATTTTCACATGAAGCTTTATAGGAAGGTAGTAGTCACATAGTGGAACCTAGGATTTTTGGTCCTGCAAGGTTTCGATGTCTAGAAGTAGAGAAAATACGTTCGCAATATGACGTACCTGAGCGGCTGTCGTGGCTCGAAGGGGCTGTGCTAGGCCGCAAGACTCCTTCGGATGATGGAGGGGTGCCTTGGCAGCGTCGAGGCTGAGGTGGTCGGCCCTAGATGGCTTTCAAGTCGAAGAATAGGTGATGGAAGTGGTGGTCGGCCTTGGCTTGGTGGGCGTCGGCCTATTGACGGAGGTGGGCGATTTGGTGATGGGGAAGAAAAGTGGGCTGCTATGGAGAGGTTCTTTATATATGGGTTTGCTCTCCTTTGATTTATGGAAATATAGGGTTTGGTTTGATTAGATCTGGAGTTTATTTGGTCCTCCAATCAATCAATTTAAATTTGAGTGGAAAGGGTTTTCTTAATTGGATATGATGTTTGACTATGGTCAAAGATGCATGAATTTGTGCACATAGCTATGCATAATTCAAATAAATTCGAAATAAAATGATTATATTATGGGTTGGCAACATATGGTGGTCCCCACTAGGCTAGGTTGGTTAGGGTTGGGCCCTGGAATAATTTCTAAGAGAAATAAACACCGAAATGACTAAAAACAGATCTTATGTGCCTTTGAAAATAAGTAGCACATGGAAACTCAATTGAGTGGGACACCATAGGCATGTGTGTAGTAGGCTCAAAAATAGTCGAAATCATATATTGGGACGTTTAGGTCGGATCGATGTCGAGTCCGAAATTTAAGTTGGAAAGTATAATAAGTTTTACGGTAGATAACCTTTTGGCCTAAATTGACCCAAAAGTTGTGCGACGAAAATAGAATGCAAGAGAACACATTTGACTGGGACATGATATATCAAAATGAAGTTAAACTCATCTAGATGAAAACTCATGAAGGAAGTTTCTAGAGATTGGTATTTCCTGTGCTCAAAAAATCAAAGCTACGGAAGAGTACATTTTATGATCATGAATAAAAGTAAAAAAATATATATTAATAACTATATTAAACAAAATAATAATAAAAAAATAAAATAAACACCTCTAAAAATTCAGGGGGCTTACAGTGGCAATGTGGCGGTGAGCTCGGAGTTGGGGAAGAAGGTGGTCGGGCCTTGACACCCGATATCTAGACCGTGACAAGGTCTGAACGGCAGCTGCAATCAACGTCAGAGTGTCCAGTGGTGGCGAACAAGGAGATGATTCGTGACACGATTTGTTCCCCGCAAAGGAGGGGATCGTTGGGAGCAACGATCAGTGGTGACTTTATTAGAAAAAAAAGTAGAGAAGAAAATGGAGTTTGGGGCTAGTTGGATTTTGGAGAAGAAGATGGAAAAGGAGACTAGGTCTAGGGTTTAGTGGGGAGGAAAGAATGGATGGCTATGATGATATGGGAGAATGAGCACCTTGCTCTGATACCATGTATAAATTGAGACAACATTGTGTGGGATATCTTTCATTGATAGCATTGGTTACACATCCTCTCACTTTAATTTGTAACCAATCTGGGACTAAACTACCACATACTCTAAGAGTGCACTTGGACGTTAACATTGCTATTATACAATAGCCTCTCATCGCCCTTTTTCAGACAGTACATTTGTGTATAAAGGAATGAAGGGAGGGTGGACAGTCAGACAGATGGTCCTAACATATGTTTTCATATGTTCTGGATGTTTTGAGAACGATCATATCTTATCTGGGCCCATGTCTATCTAATATGGCTATTAGCTTTCGATCATATCTTATCTGGGCCCATGTCTATCTAATGTGGTTATTAGCTTTCGTTTCAGTTTATTAGTTTCATGTCTTTTGTGCTTGCACTAAACTGATTGTATGTTATCTTTCATAATGCATCATCAAACCCCATAGCTATGTGAGCATAAACTTTTGTATTTTAAGATGCCAGTAGTGTAACAAATCCGAGAAAGATTATTATTGCATATTCATGCTGTTTATATTCTAGTTTCATCACATTGCATAAAGCCATACCATCATTTTTGGATGTCTATGGATTCTACAGGCAATAATCTCAATTGCAGATGAAGATGGTAACTATCTGCAAGAAGCTTGGGAACATGTCTTGACATGCGTTTCACGGTTTGAGCATTTGCATCTCTTGGGAGAGGGTGCTCCTCCTGATGCTACATTTTTTGCAATACAGCAGAATGAGCTTGATAAATCTAGCCAAGTCAAGTCATCAATGCTTCCTGTTCTGACGAAAAGAGGACCTGGACGAATTCAACATGCAGCGACAGCTGCAAGAAGGGGTTCTTATGATAGTGTTGGTGTTGGTGGTCATGCTTCTGGTGCAGTTACATCTGAACAAATGAGTAACTTAATTTCCAACCTACATATGTTGGAACAAGTGGGAATATCTGAGATGAATCATATATTCATACGAAGTCAGAAGCTAAATAGTGAGGCGATAATTGATTTTGTCAAAGCTCTATGCAAAGTATCAATGGAAGAGTTGCGTTCTACATCAGATCCAAGGGTTTTTAGTCTCACAAAGATTGTTGAGATTGCGTAAGAAACTTTGTCAAAATTTCCTTTCCATATCCACATTTGGATCTAGTCCTTGATGATATTTAATTGCTTTATTTGATACAGGCACTACAACATGAATAGAATCAGACTTGTATGGTCAAGCATTTGGAATGTGCTTTCTGACTTCTTTGTAACCATTGGGTGCTCAGAGAACCTTTCAATTGCAATCTTTGCAATGGATTCTTTGCGCCAGCTAGCAATGAAGTTCTTAGATCGGGAGGAGTTGGCCAATTATAACTTCCAAAATGAATTTATGAAACCCTTTGTTGTTGTTATGCGGAAGAGTAGAGCTGTTGAAATAAGGGAGTTAATTATCAGATGTGTCTCTCAGATGGTTTTGGCTCGTGTCAATAATGTCAAGTCTGGATGGAAAAGCATGTTCATGGTACTTTGTCTTTACCTTTTTGGTATTTTGAGCTCTTACCTTTAAATTATCAGTAGTAATCTTCATATGCTTCTAAAAACTAGACTATAGTCATCTGGCATGCCAGTTGACTAAAACTATACCAAGCCTGACCTAACCTGGAGGATAATCCATGGCATGCAATTTGACTAGAACGGTGGGATACCATACATTGCCCATCCGGATATGTTGTGGGTCCAAGTTTTAGACCAAACACTCCAGATTTGGGGATGAATGTAATGGTACCCGGACCAGACCTGACATGATTAATTTGCTTATCAGTTCACTTCTTATTCATGTTTGCTTAACCTGGTAACTCATTTTGCTTATACATGTTAAATTTACAGGTCTTTACAACTGCATCTTATGATGAACACAAAAACATAGTACTATTGGCCTTTGAGATCATCGAGAAGATTGTGAGAGACTACTTTCCATACATAACTGAAACTGAGAGCAGCACATTTACAGATTGTGTGAATTGTCTAATTGCATTTACGAATAGTAGGTTTAACAAAGATATAAGCCTCAACGCTATTGGTTTTCTTCAATTTTGTGCGACAAAGCTTGCTGAAGGAGACCTAGGCTTTTCTGCAAGGAATGACGAAAAAGAGTCTTGTTCCAATAGTATTTCTTCTCCACATAATGAAAAGGATGGTAAACAAGATAGTCAACAGTATCTGCATTTCTGGTTTCCTCTATTAGCAGGTATGTGCTTCTCTTCTACTCGAGCACTGTGAGAAGGGTTTTGAAGGTTCTCTCTTTACACTTAAATACGATTGGATGATTTGGATCCTTAAGTATTAATAAAGTAAAAGCTCTTGTCACACACGTGTGCACGCACACATACACTAACTGTTTTTAGTTTTTTCCGTATCTCTGTGCAGGGCTGTCCGAACTTACATTTGACTTAAGGCCTGAAATCAGGAAAAGTGCCTTGCAAGTTCTTTTTGATACATTACGCAACCATGGTCATCTCTTCTCCCTGCCTTTGTGGGAAAAAGTTTTCGACTCCGTACTTTTCCCAATATTTGACTATGTAAGGCATGCTATAGACCCTTCTGGGGGAACCGTGCAGGGACAAGTGCTTGAAAACAATTCAAGTGAGCTGGATCAAGATGCATGGCTTTACGAAACATGCACACTTGCCCTCCAGCTAGTTGTGGATCTCTTTGTGAATTTTTATAATACAGTTAATCCACTATTGAGAAAAGTTTTGATGTTGCTGACGAGTTTTATTAAGCGCCCCCATCAAAGCCTTGCTGGCATTGGCATCGCTGCTTTCGTCCGCTTGATGAGCAATGCAGGATCCCTTTTCTTGGAGGATAAGTGGTTTGAGGTAGTTATCTCATTGAAGGAAGCTGCTACTGCCACACTTCCGGATTTCTCACTCGTAACATCTGAAAGTGGCTTCACGTATTTGGCTGGAGGCAAAGGAAATTCTCCCGTCGAGTCAAGTGGTGAAGAGCCTCAAGAGTCATCAGATGATTTGGAGGGTTTGAGAGCAAGAACACTGTATTTTGCAATTACCGATGCAAGGTGTCGAGCCTCTGTTCAGCTTCTTCTGATTCAGGTTGGCCGATTGCTTTTTTTTTTTTTTTTCCTTTTCTTGTTGTATTCTCTTGAATTTAGCAATGTCTTCATCTTTTCGATGGAAATCTTAAGTACATGAAACATGTAACCAAGATCCACTAGTACGCCATTTAAAACTTTTTTATGTTAATTAAATATAATGAATTAATAAACGTAAGGAGGCTGAACTTATGGAGAAACCGAAGGAGAAGGTCCGCCCCGGCCCATGGGTCGCCAATCTAGTTCACTATTTTCAAATTATTTCATCAACCTTCATGGAGCTGTCATGCCCCGGTCCATGGGTCCGCCAGGACTTGTCCCATGCATGGACCACAGGTTCATATCAATTGGCCCAACTTGCCAAAATGATTAACCCGGATGTATACATGGGAACCAAGCACCCAGGTATAAATCGATCAAACTCCCATGTTCTATCTGATGTGGGACTAAATATCGGGGTTTCTTAGGAATAGTCTTTTCCTTTCAATGATGACAACTAGTTAGCAAATAAAGCAAAGTATAAACATAGAGCTTCCTTAATGCCACAATAAGTCAAATATATAGAGTTAAGAGGAGCTCAGATATCTATAGTTCAACTTATACCCATAAACATAACTTCACAATATTATATAACTAACATAATTTCCTAATACTGTCACATTAAGTGGCAACCTCAAGTGGCCTCAATTTCATAATAAACCAAGTTCTAATAAATGTTTGGACTGACACATGAATTGCAACTAGAATTATGCAGTGTAATATAACATAAAATTAATCATAACCAAAGAAAATATCCAAAGTGACTAAAGCGAATACGCAAAAAAGTTCATAGACAAGTACATATACAAAATATAAGTAAATGTATCCAAATTCTAAATGAACCAAATAATATTCTTCTTACTCTTCACATTACCAAAATCAATGAATCCATGGACACGATCAATCTTCCCCAATAGAAGTACTCTTATCAGTGTCAGTAGCCTGGTTTCTTGCAGACCAGGGGATAACAGATGCTCCAGCATTAGCTGCATTGGGCTGTTCCCATGAAGTCCCAAGGATCGGTTGCTGGAGCTTTATAATGAGCTTTTGCTTGCTACCAATATGGTCAAAGGACTAGAAGATCGACCACTTGACCATGTCTTCACAACCATGAAGAATGTCAAGGAGATCAAAATGACGCTCCTCCCGAGCTTCCTCTATGCAGTTCAAGACTAGCAAAAAGGAATAGTTCTTCAACTTGCATAAAATTGATGGTTTAAGTAATCTTGTTGGGCATCATCTTCCTTGCTACCCTCTTCTCCTTGTGAGGAGAGGACACTTCTTCAGAAAAATTCACCACTTCTTCATAAACATTCACCACATTGGTTTCCAACACACACCATTCATCATTATTTTAAAAAGAAATGAGACACACTATAGGCCCTAGAGTTCTCTAGAACCTTGGAGCAAGGCTCACTACTTATACAGCCTTCATCCATTCGTGGCACATCATTAAAAATTAGATTAAACAATTGTATCTGAATAAATAATTAACTTGTAACCACCAAATAATTATTTCATTAAAATAGCAATAATAAGAAGTGCATACCCACGAAAACAATTAATTTGTCTTCAAAGTAACTTACTATATCCTATAAGTTTCATAATCAGAATAAAACCACTACAAGTTCATAATAAAATATCAAATACTAAAGATCATCCGTAAACAAATCTGTACGGTCAGCTAAACTATTGTCCTTAATTGTATCATCCTTGTGAGTCCATTCTTCACTCTCAAAGATCCCTGAAGAGGAGGGTCATGAACATAATCTAGTATTAGATATCGATTCTCCAACCCAGTAGTTCTAGCACAACTCTCCAATTAAATGAATCATCACAGAACACAAGCTCGTCTTCTGTATTCTCCAACTGGACTCGTTACTATCATATATATCTTTTAAAGGTTTGGATCCCTTGTATCACGACAATTGTCTTTTTTTTTTCCAGGTTTTATTGTACTTGATATCTACCGAATCATTTGATACCTGATATTACCAAATCATTCAAACGTTTTTGTTTAAGTTTGTTTTTCCTGTTAGAATGAATCTGTTGTAGTTTAATATGAAATGTTAATGATTTTTTTTTTCAAATAAGATTTTTTTTTTAATGTAACTATTGCTTACATACTCAAAACACCAATTCCTTTCACGTCCAAATGCAGTACAAGTGATGCAAAAGAGGGAGAAGCAGAGAGAGAGATACTAAGATATGGAGAAAGAGGGAGAGAGAGATGGAGATGAGGAGAGAGAAACTGAGAGAGGGAGGCGGAGCAGATTGAGGTAGAGGAAGGCAAAAGGAGGGAGAGAGTAGAGAGACAAAGGTATTAGGAGACCACTGAGAGTTAGTTTTAAGCTAGGGTTTAAGTTGGGTTAACGGGTTAGCCTATGGGATAAATCCACTTGTTAACTCGTTAGCCTAACCCATGTCTTAGGCGCGACTCGAGTGCGCCTCATTTACCTAGCTGAGCCACTCACATCATAGGCTTCATGCATGCCTTGTGAAGGCACCTCACCTAACTTTTTAGATCTGCCTACACTCACCTCTGGTGGCACGTTTTGAATCAACTACCCTTTACCTTCACAGAGGTAACTTTTAGTCCCCCGCTTTACAAATACTCACTTTTTTTTTTTATCGTCTTCTTGTGAGGGCACCTCACCTCAATCTTTTAGATGTGCCTACACGCACTCTTGTGGCGCATTTTGAATCACTGAACTTCTGGTCTCCTACATTACAAATACTCGGTTATCATATTCTCAAAAGATTTGTGTGCGATAACTCGATACGCTGCTGGAACAAGCTTTACCAACTTCACCCCGAAAATTCATACTGAAATTTTGAAAAATAGCCATGTGAGGTCTTTCGTCGAGAAGACTATTTTTTTGATCTCGACTAACATAATGCATCCATGGTGGTTAGAGGCTTCAATCGTACCGTTTTAGGTGCCTGCTTAGGTATTTTAGATGCTCTGACATCTAGGAAACTAGTATTAAATATTAATGAAGCAAGGTCTTGAGGCATCCCCCTTGGCATGGGAGGCCGTCATCTTAAGCTGCCACAGGCTGCCTCGACTTAAATTTTACCCTACCTAAACCAATTATTATTCTTTAATTTGGATCCAGGCCCAAGCCCATTAGCTTAAAGTTAAATCTATTATAACTTTATATAGATGTTAAACAAGAGAAAAGAACAATAGGCTTTCCCCTTTTTTCCTTTCCTTTTGGATATGCGTCATGGTTACCAGAACTTCCCATATAGATGACTTCGCGTGATTCCAGGAACACACGTACGGAAGGAAGGTGGGACGCCAACGAATTAGGAACATGAAAATCCTTGACAAGCAAACACAAACGTATACTAGGGCTACCAGCTAATCTTTCAAAGGGAAGATGTTGTTCTTTCACATTAAAAGTTCTTAGATTCTAATACTTGCTACTTCTTTATCAAAAAAATTATTTCTATGATTGTCTAGAACTCATGACACTTTTTTAATTTTGAATTTATGATGATGTTATATTATCGTACTTGATTAATTTGGAATTTACATATATATAACATATTATGTTACACATGTGGTCTTGAAAACGTTTCGGGTAAACGTATTCTGGTTTGAATAAAGCCTACTATCGACTTAGCGCACCACATACCTGGATCTCCCTGGTGTAGCACGTTCATCTTTGTTAGCTGTTCCATTTCCAGGAAACCATGGTCTGTCCTAGCTCGCCGAATCCCATATATTATTCTTAACATTGATAAGTTTTATTATTGCCGATTGGAAAAATTGCATAAAGGTGCTTTTGAAAGGAGAAAGCTAGTGTTTTAGTATATCCTTGAGGGCTTGATTGGGACGGAGGGGATGTGAAGGAGAAATTTATAGAGGAAAAAGGGACTCCTACGTAATTGGTTTGATTATAAATTTAAAACTGGAAGAGAATATACGAAGAATCTGAGGGGTTCCATCAAACATCATGATTTAGAACCTCATCAGGTTTCTGCTCCTTAATGGGATGAAATTTCACTCCTTATGAGCAGAAAAAGTTGCTTAGGGTCTATTTGGTTGTAGTTTTAAACTCTGTTTTCTGAGTTTAAAAATCAAAGTTGGGCAAATTATGTTCAGACATGTTTTTTTTTCTGAAAGGACTTATGAGATTTTTTTTTTTTTTTTTTTTTTTTTTTTTTTTTTTTTTTTTTTTTTTTTTTTAGAAATGCCGTTTAGAAACAGTTTTTTGAGAAAAGCTGAAAGCTCTTTTCATAGTGAAAATTCTTTCTCCGCGCGTGTTTCTAAAAACACTTTTTCCAAAACCAGCAGCAGCATCAAAAAATCTCTATGTGCACTCTTTTTCTTCTCCTTCTCCATCTTCTCTCTCTTGCAATGATCCTCTCTGCCCGTGTTGAGCACCTGGTCCTACCCGACTCTCCTACGACATTCTCTTATTCTTCTCCATCTCCTCTTTCTTTCTTTCTTTCTTTCTTTCTTTCTTTCTTTCTATGATGCTCTCTGCTCACGCGGCGCTCGAGAAACGTCGGGAAGCCGCACCGTGGAGCTTCCTCGAGCGTCGTGAAGTTGAGATCGAGCGGGGGTTCGACTAGACGGCAATCCATGTCTTGAAGGAGACCATCTTGAAGAAGTAGTTGAGGACGGAGATGAAGGGGCCGGGGAGGAGAGGTTTTTTAGGGTTCCAGAGCTTTTTTGAGAGGTCGGTGATGGAATCGACGATGAGGGAGGTTAGGTCGGAGAGCTTCCAAGTGGAGGATGGGGTTAGGGTTTGGAGATTAGGGTTAGGGTTTGGATCGGTTTGGAACTTCACGGGGTTGAGGATGATAGGGAATGTGTAGTGTCATAGGACCTCCAGCGACAGTGAGAGCCTCCGCCCCCGGGCGAGGATTGAAGCCCCTCTTCCAGAACTCGAACCCTGGGAACGGCGGCAATGGCGGGCACGGGCAGTGGGCAACGGCAGACTGAATATTATTTTTTATTTTTTTAAGACAACAAAAAAGATTTTATAAAATTTTATTAAAAAAATATTTTCTAATTATTTTTTTTACCAAATAGAATCTTTAACTTTTGTTTCGTAAAACCATTTTCAGATGAAAGTAACCAACGTAAACTCAGAATCTATATCTCCAGAAAATAATTTTATAACATTTTTTCTAAAAACTGTTTTCAGAACAAAATTTCAGAAATCTATCCAAACGGACCCTTAGTTGCTGGTTGAACATTTCCTGTAGGAGCAAATGCTGAATTCTGGTCCTCAACGACCGGAATTCCTGCTGTGATACCAGATTGTGCTGAATCAAGAAGTAGGCATAAATTTCTTTTGTAGATATTTATGGTACTTGGGGATTGGTAGGTCTTAATGTTGGATTCAGAGTGTCGTGTCTGAGATGATGCAACATAGCTCCTGAACTTAAATTCCTGGAGCACATGAATGTGACCAATGACTAAGGTGTAATTAGATTCTTTGCCTTTCATTGACTAAGAAGTATTCATATTAGATTACTGCTCCGAAAAAATGGGTGTGATATTCTATAGAAATGTTTTCTTCGATTCTTACCTTACCTCTTCATCGAGGCTCTCTATATTCTAGGGGAAATTGGAGTTTCTCTTGACTGCATGAGATTAAACTGCACAGCCAAGTTAGATCTACCTACCCGCCCACACCATATAGGTTTATTGGCATGAAACTCTCATTCTCATAGCTACCTCTTCCAGGAATTTGGCATCAATATAGAGGTTTGATGTCAGGCTTGACAACTGCTCATAAAAGCTTTGTCAATTCTTTTATGGAGCTGAGCTTTCTTATGTGTGCAATACCTGACCCTGTTCTGATGGAGAAACGCTTAGATGATGTTTATTGACATTGTTTCCTAGTACTAAATTGTAACTGGAGTCTGACCTGGTTTGTACATTCATTCTAGTTCTATTGTTATTTGATTTATACAGTCAAAGAGATATGTGTGCTTTCATATTTGTTGAACATACCATGAAACTTTTGAGGATTATTTCCTGTTCACGTTCCATTTAAATCTGGCCACTATAGTTACATAGTATATAATATTTATATGACAGACACGGATATCTACTATTTGGTAGAAAAGTGACCTTTTACACATGAAATTAAAGATCTACCAATTCTACTATTTTTTTCCAGTACTTAAAACTGTCATTAATTTGGGTTGCAGGCTGTTATGGAGATTTATAACACTTTCAGGGCTAAGCTTTCAGAAAAGAACACAATTATACTTTTTGAAGCTATGCATACTGTGGCTTGTCATGCTCACAAGATAAACAGTGATAGGGAGCTGCGGTCAAAGCTGTTGGAGCTGGGATCTATAACCCAGATGCAGGATCCGCCCTTACTGCGTCTGGAGAATGAATCCTATCAGATATGCCTCACTTTGCTACAAAACATTATCCTGGATAGCCCCCTCAGTGATGGCCGCAGAGAGGTAGATGACTACCTTGTTGATCTCTGCAAAGAGATCCTTCAAGTGTACCTCGACACAGCAAAGCCTGGGCATCAAGCTGAGTCTTCTGCACGTGTCAAACCAAAGCCTTATTGGCTTATCCCAATTGGTTCAGGGAAGCGGAGAGAACTAGCAACACGAGCACCTATTGTTGTAGCTACTCTCCAAGCTATATGTGGACCGGGGATTCCCTCTTTTGAGAAGAATTTGGTGCATTTCTTTCCCCTTCTTGCGGGCCTTATAAGCTGCGATCATGGATCCAGTGAGGTACAAGTGGCGCTAAGTGACATGCTTGGTTCATGGGTTGGTCCAATTCTGCTTCGTTCTTGTTGATCCAGTAGCAGCTAACCATTATAGTTTGAGGTATATGTAACTTTTTTTTATTTATTTCTAATATTTCTTTTGTTTTTGTTTATAGTTCGCTGTGTGCAATTATTTCAAATGTGAGTTCTTTATATATGATATGAAGGTCTAGTTTCTCTTGACATTTTATGTCTCATTATTTTGGAATGAAGTCACCTTGAATGGATCTAATATCATAAGATAGTTCGTTCTCTCCCCTAAACTACACTACATATTAAATTTTGAGTTTGTTGGTATGTAATTGGAAGGTTTAACTGCCCCATGTTAAAAAAACCCCTTTATCCAGAAACATCAATGCGATATGCTCCCACGTATTGGAACCCTGTGGGCAAGATTGACCGCTAGTTGTATCTCAAGTCCTTTCCACCCTCTCAGGGAGGGTGTACATTTTCTTCACCATGTCAAACGTGTTTCAAGTGCTACATTGGTTGTAAAATCTTCTTATATCATGTGCTATAGCTTTGAAGCAAATTAAGGACTATCATGCCAATGCCACACTATTGGTCCCATCTATCTGGGTAGTGCTACAGGATCCGTCCCGTCTATATTGTTTATTTTTATTATTCAATTTCTGAATTTATTGTTATAGGTGATCTTTTCTGCAGTCAGGAATCACAAGGTAGCTGCCGATGCTATTAGGATCGTAGGATTTTTGCATTTTGGTTTTCTTTGGCTTTGTTTCATCTTAAAATCATATTTCTTCTGTTATATGGCTCTCTTTAAGGCGTAAGTTGATAACTGGTTAATGAACTTAATGTTCATCCATAGGCGTAATTCCTATGGCGAGACCTTTAGGCTCCCTCGGAACGAGGCATAAGTCCTAGGGCGTAGACCTAAGTTTACGGATATTAAAGCTTTTACCTATAAAATAATAATATATTTAAAAACACTGAAAAATGTGAAAATGATCAATAATAAAAGATAATCTAAGAATATTGTCCAAGTTAAGAGGGCAATTGTCGAATAAATTGAAGACCATTTATTAAGAGTCAAAGAGTCCGAGACTAAAATATTTCGAGAATAACGAAAGTAGAAACTAATTGCTTATTAAAAACCAGAGAGAAAGGTTAGCTACTGCAAACTCCAGAATATCAAAATAACGTAGATGTGTGAGAATTCAAGTTTTACTCATCTACAAGGAATTATATATGTAGGAAAACAATAGGTGACATACAGAAGAGAAAGAAAAGAAATAGTTGAAATATATGGACTAAGGATGTTGATATGATTGCAGATCTCAAGGAAGTAAAGCTCGACTTGAGGTAAAGCGCAATATGCATAGAACTAGCAGTCCGAAGGGGACATCAATACCTTAACAAATAGAGGATTTTTGTTATAGTTCAGGGTCTTAGAACTAGCACAACCGAAGGGGACATCAATACCTTAACAAAGAGAGGATTTTTTTTATAATTCAGGATCATATTGAGTGGGTAACTAGGCACTATGTTGTTATAAACCACAACTATGGAAAGCAAACTCTTATCGGGTGTAAGTTTTTCACACCGGGCACTAAAAATGTACCTCTGTATGTAAAAAACATACTCCCTAGTCAAAAGACGTACGTCTCTGGAAACGAGTCTCGTGAAGATTTTTAAAACAATGATCCAGAGCACTTACGTTTTTTTACCTTTTGGCTTTCTTTCACTTGGTATTCTTCAAAACATAAGTTGATAACTAACTAATGAACTTCTGCTAGTCGTGTGTTCATCCGAGCAATTCATGTTTCTTTATAAGAACCTAAGTATCCTAGAAGTCTATCTGTATTGTCTGTAAAGTTTGAGTTCACGAATCTGGGTCCATATAAGGCTCACACTGTATCATGATCATGCCGAGATCATGCCCGGTTGATACTGATGCAGGACGAGATCCAAAATGAAATTAAACTATCCTAATTTATGAGTTTAAATATTTGCGGAAGCCTTTAGAGTTTTGTGAACAATCAATGATATATTTTGTCACAAATTAGGCATAACTATTTGTAAAACTTTAACAATGAAGACAAGATAGTTTCAAATTTACCCAAATTATAAAGAATACATACGTTCCGGAACGGTCTTGGATTAGAAACCCAAAACACGATCCTTCATACGGCAAGCTTTTCGGACCGTGTAATCCCCAGTACAATCAAGTATTTTTAAGCTCCTCCACAAGATGACAAGAAACCAAAAGATTTTTTTTTTACTGAACCTCCAATATGTGAATTAGGAAATTGGTGAGGACTTCGGTAAAATTAGTGCAATGTTGCGGCTTTATGATGCAGCAATGGAACAAAGGTTGGAAGTATTTGGGTTCAGTTGGGATGGTTGCCATCCTATAAAAAAGGGGAGAATTGGCCTATTTTGGGTTTTTGTTCAAGAGGAATGCACTCACAGTTGTTGGTGGGTTTAGTCTTCTGCAGCCAGCGCGGACAACAGCAAGAAAATAGCACCTCCAACAGAAATAAAACAGCAAGCTCAACAAAATATTGTAGATGATAATATGGTGTGGAGAACTGGAGAAGAACATACAACTTAGGGTTTTCTCATAAACTCTAAACTATATTCTCAACCAAAAAGTCTCCACCGATTTTTCCTGTACAAGGATCGGGTCTAAAGGAACCAAAACCCATTAAATCCAATATCCAATAAGAAGCAATTAATAAATACATAATGAATTAAATAAAGTACTCAAACTTGAACTCGAATATCTGACTCTCAGTCTTCGGCTTGAATTCCGGATGGTCCCGCATCATTCTTCCAGCCCCCGGCTTTGAAGACTTCACCACCTGGTGAATCATGCAACTAGAAGCCTGATAAGATACTCCTGCGTGTTCCAAAGATGGCCATGGTGGTGGTCTCCATGGTGGTACTGGTTTTTTTTAGAGGTGGAAGAAACAATATGCACTCTGGAGATCATGATCCGGTCATACTGAGATAGCTCAGATGGGTAAGAAAAATTATGAAAGGTTTCATTTTTTACTTGATTTTGTGTGATAATAGGGGACCAACTATGAACTACTCAGGCATGATTAAGTGGAAGGATTACACGATCAATTTCAAGATCGCAGATGATATGGTTAAGTCAAATGTGCGGCCGACATTTTTCCCAGTCAATTTTGTGGATTTTCTGTCATGGAGAGGGGCTGTTTTTCTGTTCATGGGCCTTCAGAGTGCACTTCATAACTATAAATTTTGATTTTTAAGTTTTCGTCTAACCAGTCAACATTTTCATTTTTGGCCGTGCATCGTGGAAGAAAAAAACTACAAATATACTATGCTTGGAATATTTGAATTCAACACTGATATTTATAGAGTATCACTTGCTGCAACTCCTGATTTGTGCAAAAACAGATGTTTTGACCACTTCATTTACTAAGGTTTCAGATTTTGTTTTGATAAAATGTTTTCTGAGTTGTATATATATATATTGCTGCAATTGTAGCCATTTTGCTATAGTTCACTCATGACATAATGTTGCACTTCAAAGTTTGATAAACCAAATCAATCTGATGTGTCCATACTCCTACATCCAAGTTGTTTTGAACCTCAATGTAGGGAGTTAATGTTATTTTGCTCATATTAGCTAACCCCTCTGTTCTTTGAACTGAACTCCGCTCCTACAGGATTGTGCTCAACGCTATCGAGGAAGAGACACACGGCCCAGACAACCATTTACTCGTAGCGCAAATGGTCCTTTCATGTTTAGGAAGAAACAGCGAGCTTGCAGTTCATAACATGCTATGCAGATCGAAAAGAAAGCTTGCTGATTCAATGTCCTAAGAAAGATTGAGCAAGATATTGATCTTCTGAAACTGGCATGCCTTATCGATGTGGGAGATTGGGAGATGGTTATGATTGCCACTTGTACTTAAATTATTTTGGTGGTTTGAAATGTAGATAGCCATGAGGATGAAAAGTAGTGAATACATTGGATAGTTTGTGGAAGGCATGTAAGGAACCGAGATTTAAGTTTACTGATCAATTTTACATAGTTAAGAGTGAAAAAATATTGTTCTGTACATATGGGATACTTGAAGGATACAAACCTAAGCACATGATAATGTATCTTGAGGTCACAGCATATAATGTTAGGAACCATTTAGCTGCAATTTGGTTATGACTAGATTTGAGGGAAAGGAGAGCGGAGTGCAAACAGGATTCCCTTCATTTTCCATAGACATATGCTTCGTCTGTTCACTTTCTTTCATATGTTGAGCCAGCCTTCTAACAGTCATTGCCACTGCGTCCAAATTGTATCTGTTTCAGATTTTGCAACCTGTATCACCGGCTCCTAATTAAGGTTCTAAAAGGCGGTAGATAGGTGCATGGCGGAGAGGGTCTGCCTACCGCCTAGGCGCTTGATACATTTTGGACATTTTTACTATTTTATCACTATTTTTGTGTGTGTGCATAATATGCACCTTTTAAGGGTATTTTATGCATAATTAAGTTGTAGAACAAATATTTATGAAGTTTCAGTCTTAAAGTGAACCATATGTCCATAATGTTTGCAAAACTGTTGCCAAAATATATACTCAGGTATTGTTTCGCCTAGGCGTTCGCATACGCCGCCAAACCTCCGCTTGCCCGCCTACTCCACCGCCAATGGCAAAACTGGTGCGGAGAACGGCCGTCCAGTGCCTAGACGGTCGTCTCGACCGCCATTTAGAACACTTCTCCTAATTGTAGTTCCAACTTCGTCTTTTTTTTTTTCCTCTCTTTGGAATTCCAGATTGAACTGTGTCCAATGAATCGGTATATCTTACAGTGCTTCTCCCTCACCCTTCGCGTGCCAATCTTAGAACTTGGGTACTCAAGAAGGATTCAGATATATCGAGCTATTTCATTAAATAGTCCAATGGAAAAACTCGTACATGTATAAATGTTTGCAGAATACTACAAAGTACCTACACTGTAAGTTACAGACCTGACGTTTGGGCCTCCAATGAAAGTTCTGTTGCCTACCAGTTCAACCGTCCCTATATTTTGTTGAAGTATTGTCTCGTTTATAGCCAACTTAGGTTGGGATGTGGCAACAACAAATTGGCAGAAAAGTTTACATTTGGTTGTAACAAGTTTGTGAGGTTCTTTTATGAATCTCTCTTATGCTCTGAATGAGTCTGACTTTGCTGTTGAGGGGATTGATGAGAGGCTTTCCTGATCAAAAGTGATATTTTGCTGAAGGTGCAACTCAGACTCTCAGAATTATAAAAATAATTATATGCAAGGGAAAAATATTCCTCTTAACATATCCTACTCCTTGTTAGCAATCACCCGAATGAAACTCGTATTATACGCAAATTTTTTCGTATCTTTTAGAAACGTATAATACTTGCCTACTTTTAAAAGATTAGAATTAGTATGCAAATTTTAAGCTTAGACGTGTTCCATATGAATTATTGGAAAAACTAACACAAAAAATGTGGTGGAAACTTATTTAATTAACTAAATTTGACAATTTATTTAAGCATGTGAAGTTTCTAACCTCAATATTTCTATTTAATGGATATTTAGCCGATTTTTTTTAACATATTTTACTTGCATTGTACCAATTTATATTTGTACTTTTGTCGTCCCGAATTTTTTCCATTTACCGAATTGCTAACAAGGATCCTACTTCCTTCTCATTAGTCGCTTCCTTCCCTGGATTATATTGGAAGCCGAACCGATATGTTGGGGCATCATTAGTAAGGCTCATCCCATTTTCTATATTCTAGATTTAGAATGTAGGAGCTCATTTTGTAGAATAGTAAGTTCTATTTCAAGTTTCATTTTTTACAATTTCGATCACATTTCACCCATATGTGCTAAGGGTTGGACCTCCCAATTTCTAGATTGTAGGAACTCATTTTGTAGAAGTCCCAATTTGGAACCCAACTTTTTAGATTCTAGATTTAAAATTTTTTTTTTCACGTCAATTTTTGACCACACAATCTTTGGGACCGAAGCTCATTTTATCGTTTCTTACTAGTCTTATACAAATCCAACACATTCTACATTTACCTTTTTTTAAATCTTGGGCCCAAAATTGAATTTGAGAGTCCCAACTACTAATGGTGCTCTAAGGTCTGTCCCAATTTCTAGATTCTAGGATTTAGAATGTAGGAGCCCATATTGTAGAATAGTATCTTAGGTTTTAATTTCTAGATTTTCAGGCCTAACCCACCCACAGTAGCTATAGCTTGGGCCTGAGAATTTCTAGATTCAGAATGTAAAAAATTATTTTGTAGAATAGTACATTCAAATTTGGAGCCCAATTCTAAAGTTACATTTTTCATCCACATTAAATTTTTGAACACACAATTTTGACCAAAGTTCATTTTTCTCATTTTCTATTATTCTCATACAAACCCAACTCATTCTACAATTAACCTTTATTTCAAAATTTTGGACCTCAAGATGAAACTTTAAGCACCATCTACTAGCTCTTAGCTCTTAGGAGAGACAAATTTGGAGTTAATTATTCTTAGGAGAGATCATATCATCACCCTAGATTTCGCCTACCTCTTTTGGTACTACTATTTCAAACCTATCCATTGTCAAAAAAGTAAATTATAGTGCATATAATAGAAGTGGTAGAAAAAGTCTTTTGTGATGGGCCTAGAGTTCAATGTCTCGTTTCTCATGTACTCTTGCAATCTTCAAAATGCTCAATAGGAGAAATCATTAACCTACCATATGGTCAACTGGAATATTGGTCATATATATATATATATGCATATGAACACAAGAAGTTGACACCATGTACTGCCATTATTTGAAAGGTTACTACTATGTTGTAGCTTTCAGAAGCAATTGAAGAGTCAAACTAATTCATAGAAAGAGAAAAATTGCATAAAAAGAAACAATTGGAGTTGTGAAAAAATATAAATGTATGCTTTCCAAATAACTACTTTCTTTCCATGGCTTTGTGATGGACGACACCTTCAACTGTGTGATAGTTTCTTTAGCTGGTACTAGGTAGAATCATATGGAAGCTTGCTATACAAAGTTAAGAATGCTAAGTGTGTACTTATTTTGACAAGTTCAAATTTTGTCAAAACCTTATAGCTAGGACTAAGAACCAATTATATGGTTTAATTTGATCTATGGGTTAATTGTTCTTTGCTAAACCTTAAGAGCAATGCTACAGTTACAACCAAACTTTTACAACCTTCTTACAACCACTCACCCATTTTCTGACATGTGGGCCAGGGGGTGGCCTGGCCCACATGTCAGCAAATGGGTGTAAGTTGTAAGAAGGTTGTAAAAGTTTGGTTGTAAACCAAACATTTCCCAAACCTTAAGCTATTGGTTTGTGAGCAGACTACGTATTATGTATGTCGAGGTTGATGTAGTTCACATTAAAAGTAATGGATTTATTTGAGAGAACGCAATCGAGATAATTTTCGATTACGGTAATGTAATTATAAAAGAAAACATACTGAACTAAGCACATATTTGATCCATTCTTGATTAATATTCGGCATCCTACTTCAAAAGAAAAATTAGAAGTGGCATATAAATTCAAGTTTTACTTGATTTGATAATTTGATATGGTATTCCTGCAATTATCCAACTTTACATTATTTTGACATGGTATATTTGCTTCAACTACATTTCTAATGCACAATAGGCTCTAAATAGTACATATATAGAGAGTTGCAAAAAAGAAGGGTTCAAAACTATTTGAAAGGCTTTAAAAGAGCCACATCACCCCTTACATGCAATAAATGTTCAGATATCACATGTTACAATCTCAGGTTCATACAACAAAAGCTAAATTTCCAAAAAAAAAAAATTCCTTTACTTTCAGAAAATATTTATATTGATTTGAACTTATAAAACTGAGTCGGACAATAAGTAACATAATTACTACTGGAAAGAAAAGGTGGTGTGAGCATGAAAACTTTTGCAAGCATACAATATCTATAGAGTGGAACGTATTTAAACAAAACAAGTACATGGAAGTATAAATATAAATAATATTAGATATTATCTTCATTCTTTTATTCCACAATCCATGCAGATGTTTGTACTATATATTGTTTAATTCACAATTCTGAGAATACTTAAAAGACTTCCTTAATTAGTACATTTCAAGCCAATCATTAGTGGAAATTTCTCTCTTCACTATCCATTTGCTCGATGCTAGTGCGTACAATATGTATGTATATATTTAATGGATCAAGATAATGAAAAAAATTGTGTGAAAAAGTTTTCACAATATTGAATCATTTAGATTATTTAGTTCTCTTCCTACTTGTAAGCTAAAAAAAATACATAAAACATTCCAAAGACCTAAGTGTCTAAACATCTGTTGCCTCTTTAATTAGATTACTTTTTAATCAATCTATAATGTATGTGTTAGATTACTTTTTAATCAATCTATAGTATATGTGTGTTTTGTACGATCGTGTAAACAATACAAACTTTATTCAAAAAGCTTAAAGAAAGAAATCCTAGTATCACAGAGTTAATATATAATTAACTTTCTAACATGAGCAGTTCATAAATAAAATGATTGATTTAACTAAAGAAAAACAGTAACAGTAAAAAAAACAATATATGTACTAGTCAAGTTCATGTGCACGTACATACAAAGAAAATTCTATAATATTGTTGAAAATTTTGATTAAAAAAGTTATATTAAAATATTTTTAATATGATTTGAATATATTTTAATTAGAATTTTTTATAGATATGTTTCTAGAAATTTGGATATGTATTTAGTAGATAATAATATGTACCTAGTTTAAATATAATTTGAATATAGAATATATTTTAGGACAACATGTTGAGGTAGTTAGAAGTATTTTTTTCCCCTTAACTATGTGAGCAAAAACAAATTAAATGTGCTAGTTAGAAATTTTTAATTTTTTTTTATTTAATGGAGGATATACATACGATTTGGACGGTAGAGTTGTTTCAAGCCGCATTAAAATAGCATAGATATATTGAACCATTGCAAAATATTGCTTTAAATATACTTCAAATTGGCAAATGAAGAGCTCCCAAATAGTTTTGACAAACTAAGCAGAGACCTTGATCACAAGCTAAATTAACAAGTTCTAATCAAGACAAAGTTCTTAATTAACTAGGCTACAGAAAACAAAACAAAAAAAACTAATGTGAGACAAGTCGGCCAACCTAATTGGCTAACTCGATGATGAAAGAGCTATTATATTATCAGAAAGAGTCTTACATAAGAGATTCCGGACAATCTGTCCGTAGTAGTCGATATCAACCGACCCATCATTGTTGACACAATTAATGCCGGCAAGGCAACAAATTATTAATCTGGTGTGATCGATCGAGAGGATGGGTGTCCAGAACCTTGTTAGCAATCAGCCGAATAAAACTCGTATTATACACAAATTTTTTCGTATCTTTCATAAACCTATAATATTTGCGTCGTTTTGACATATCCAATCAGTATGTAAATTTTAAGCATACAAAATTTTAAATGTTTTTCGTATAAATTATTGAAAAAATTGGCTAAAAAAACGTGCCGGAATCTGTTTAATTAACCAAATTGACAATATATTTCAAAATGTAAAGCTTTTAACATCAATATTTCTAAAAAAAATTGAATATTTGAACGTGTTTTATTTGCACTAAGCCAAGTTATAATTGTACTTTTACCGTCCCGATTTTTTTTCCCGGTCCAGAAGCGATCGCTATCGCTCACATGGCCGAGCTGCGTTGTTGATGATCGGCACAAATATTATAAAAATACAAATTCGTTTCCGCGATGCTCGCTGCTGAGCATGATCGATGCAGCGCTTAGTTTAATTAATAATGATAGTTAGCAAGAGGCCCGGTCGACTGGAGAGAGTGGACTTGGACGAAAGCGAGAGCCTGGGGCGTCGTGCCGGCCGGTTCGGGGGGAGGTGGTACGTATCGCCAGCTGCTGGTGCTCCTCACATGGAGCCTCTGGTTGTTGCTTTCTCGAGTGGTCCAAGGAGTGCGTTTGCATAATTATCTTTTATATTTATGGGAGATGATGGATTAGTGGGCTGGCTAGCTGGCTGGCTGGCTGCTTTAGCAAAGGGTTAAAAGCGAGGAACATGATTAGACTATGGATTAGTATTAATTAATGATTCATGTTGGTGGCAAGGCCGTTGGTGGGACTATTCCTCAATCTATCACTTTCAGGGACCAACTCTGGCAGCTATGTTCACATCCTCTTTTTTTTTTTATATCAGGCCAAACAATATGGGAGACGGGGAGCTTGTCTCTTCAAATTCAAGAAAATGGAAATTTAGCCAATGATATTTTTGATTGGTTTTGAGATGTTTTTGAGTTGGTTGTAAAGTGATTAAAAAAATGTGTTTGGTAATTTTTTAAGTCACTGATTTTGGTAGGTTCTTTTTTTTTTTTCTCTTCAAAATCAGTGCCGGCGGCGCAGCTTGTTGTCCGCTTGCCATCTATTTCGGTATAATCTTTCTCTCTCTCTTAATTATTATATATAAAAATTTCTAATTTACATCAGTGCAGTATAATTTTAGGTGTCTTTATAAACATCCAAATAGAAATTTGAGGGTCATTTTTTCTCTTCCATTTTATATCATTGTCAAAAATGTAACTACAACTACCAATATGCTACCATATTTCTATTTCCTCTAAAAGGTGAGTTTTCTAAATTTTGCGGTCCATTTGATATGGTAGTGAATGCTTTGTTCTCAATATATATGATTTATATGCTTTGTTCTCAATATTTATGATTTACGACTTAGGTAAACTATCTTATGATTGCGAGTTATATGATGGTATATATGATCTTTCTTCGGAATGGTTTTTGTTTATATATGTGCATATAAGTAATTTTATTATTTTTTTAAAAACATTTTTTAATGAATATATATCATGAAATCATGGTTTAGATTGATCTAAAAGCTGCAACTAAAAACCATCCAAAATTATCTCTCTCATAACTGCTCATATATAGTCGTTATTTTAAAAAGGGTGCTGCTATTAGCACTCCTAAAATGTCATTCGACACTCCTCTTTAAGTTTTTAATATTCAAATTCCAAATCTATCCCTGCATTAAATATGACATTAATTTGTGCATGCATTGAGGGATGAGTGTAGGATGACATTTTAGGAGTGTCAGTAATGTTAATGCGTAGACAAATTTAGAATTTGAATGTTAAAAAATTAAAAAGGAATGTCAAATGACATTTTCGGAGTGCTAATAGCAGCATCATTTAAAAATATCTCATAAATGTTGCCCCCAACAATTGCCAAGAAGACTCTAAAGTTATATATATTTGTTGATTCTTTATACATGCTACAATAAAAATGGAAGTATATGATGATTTGGAAATTTGGAATATTGTCTAGTTCTAGCTAGAAACCAGGCTACCATTTTAAATCTTTGGTCTAGAATAATCAAGGGATTAAAGATTAAAGATTTAAGTTTAAGAAACAAATCTTAAATTTAATATACTTCATTATCCACTCTTGATATAAGTTAGAGTACTTTTGTTTATTTTTAAAAAAAACAGACCTAAAAGATATTTTATATAGTTATTAAAAATTCTAGAAAATCAGTCCAATTTTATATAGGACAGAAGCTAAAAGCTGTTTTTTGCTGTCATTTTTTTTAAAAACAAGCCTTGTTAGCAATTCAACAAAAGAAAAAAAAAATCAGGACAACAAGTACGAGTATAAATTGACACACTGCAACTAAAATATGTTAAAAAAATCGGTCAAATGCTCAACAAATGGATATATTTTTAAATCTTTTGTCAAATTTGGTTAATTCAACAGATTTTTTGTCAAATTTTTGAATAATTTATACGAAATACGTTTAAAACTTCGCATGCTTAAAATTTATGCACTGATTCAAATCTTTCAAAAGTATGCAAGTATTATAAGTTTCTGAAAGAGACCAAAAAAATTTGTCTGAAAAAAAAGGAGGAAAAATAATCTCTCCGGACCTATGGGATTCATTTTTCCTCCTTCTTTTCAAAAATTAATTACAAAACATTATGACCAGGGCCGGCCCCGCGGTTTGGATTGCCTTAGCCAGAGCTAATTTTTGTTGCCCTTTATCCTTATTGAAAGATAAATGTTTAATTTGGATTTTTGTTGGACCGGTCCTAAGAAAACTAAATGGCCTGGGGGTTTACCCTATGGAGGGGGGTTGCCCAAGCCCGAAGTCTTGTCAGGCTTACCCCAGGGCTGTCCCTGATTATGACAAAAATAGCTTTGAGTTATTGTCTATTTTACCAATTAACTCTTTATATTATGTTGACTATAATTATATTGACATTGGATATTACTGAAACAATATATTTTTTTTCTACACCAACCAAACACTAGAAGAAAAATCAAATATTTTTTTTCTTAAACGTTTTTGCTTTGTTTTACCAAACATAGAAAAAATTTTTTTAGTAGAAATCCTACTCTTTTTTTTTAAATTTCCATGAAAAATACAAAGAACTGATTTGCCTTCCTGGAACCAAACGAGGCAGTTGATCGAGATTTAGGTCACAAGCTGAGCATAGAGTTCCAGTTGTATATACAGAGGCGGCCAATACGTACGTCCGTCCAATTTCCAACCGAACGTGGAGCTCGCGGTGACAGCAGCTAAGCTAAGCTAAGCTCGTCAGTACTCCTCCTCCTCCTCCTCCTCGGAACGCGGGAGGGCCCCAGTGGGGGTGGGTCCCACCCACCTTGCCACCGACAGTGGGCATCTCCTCTGTCCGTGGGCTTCCTTTAATTTGCTCCCGTCATCTTTTATCAACACACGGAGAGAGAGAGAGGGGGGGAGACATGTTGATCGCTCGCTCGCTCGCTCGCTAGCTAGATCATGGAAGCATTCATGCACGGAAATTAAGCATCGCGCGGCATGGGCTCGTGCGCGCCCTTGCCGCTGTCGGCGCACCGCACCGCACGCGTCGCCCACGTACTGGATCTTTTGCTGAGGGAAGAGAAGAGCAGCGTGCGTGCGTGCATGGGATGGGATGGCTACACAAACCTCGTGTCCAATCCCTCCATTGAATCATTCTCCACTGCCACCATTCTTTCTCATGTTGATCTATCTATGCTACAAGTATTATGACTTAGTTCATATTTTTGATAAATTTGTTGAGTTGATAATTACATATATTTGATACATAAAAATAATATAATCAGAAGCCTTCTTCCTCCTCCAATATTTTGACAAATTTTAATTAAAATTTCAATCAAATCTAATTTTATACCATATATAATTAAAAATATTTTGACAACTATTTTTTATTAAGGATTATTTTGTTATAGGATCTCCTATAATATTTGATATTAGAGTTTAGATATCTATATTGTCTAATATTAGATTTTAGGTCCCCCTTTATACTGTTCGTCCTCTAAAATTAGTCTAAATGAAGACCTAAATTCTAATATTAGACAATATGGAGACCTAAGATCGACAATATGGAGACCAAAACTCTGCCTCCAGTTCGAAACTTCAATCCAATAAGAGTTATTAAACACATCTCACCTAACTTTTCCTCCAATCCAAAAAAGATTATATATATGGACTCCCCCCTAATTTATTTAACTTTTCTTCACTTAATTCTGACTTTTTTTTTCTCTCTCAATCCAACAGATCCTAAAAAACCTACTAATAACGGATAGTAGTAGTAGTTGTAATAACCATATGGGTCTACCTACTCTTTAACTCCATATAAACACCATCAACCCTACTTTCAGTAAATAAATCATGTAATAAAAAATTCAAATATCCTTATTAAAATGAGCTAAGAGATATATACTCATACAAACCAATCAGTCCATCTGTCATCACCCCATTGGTTGGGTCGTAGGATCCACAAAATTCAGATCTTCCCGCTAACACAGGAAGATGAACCCGATCAATAAAAGTCCAACACGTGGTGACGGTTCACGCGTCAGTCTCCCCCGCAGTATGTAAAGAATCACTAATATTTTGAATAAGATACTAGTCCAATAATTGTATTCTATCATGTATGGCTGTGGGCAGACAGGACCACAACTACCTAGGTGCCTCGATCGGTGCTCCTCCGGACGTCTTCTTCCTCTCTCACACCGGGGAAGACCGGTAGCTCGAATCCCGGGTGGTTAGTATTGGCATTTAGGTAATATCCATCCCATGGGGGGGCGATGGTGCATGTCATGCATCTACTGGCTCGATGCATGCCTACTCCCCACCATTGGCATGATCATCTGCAGGTCCTAGCTAGATATAGTGGCTGTGTTAATTAACCGCATGCACATGACATCCCAACTCTCCGACCCCTTCCATTGGACTCGATGTTGCTTCCCATGTGGGCCGATTCTTATTGGTAATCAACTAGCTAGCTAGGGAGATCATATTGCTATCTCAAACAGATCTTGTCCTATTTTATTTTCCATCCATATATCTACTCTCAAAGTCTGTCTGGACCAACATGTAATAGGGAGAGAACATGATAGGACATAATCTGCTTGGAATAACAGATCAGCTCTCAAGCTACGGATTATAAATTTTTATTATACAACTACCCAATAAATGGACAAAGGTTGCCATTAAAACTATTCTCGTTCGTATATAATTTTGTCAAGGACTTCCTGTTATACATAAATGGGCTTAGTGTTTAGATCCTTAAATTTTATATTAGCTTAGAATTTAAATTCTGACCTACTAGATTAAAAAAAGAAAAAAAATTATCAAATGTCCAAAAATCTCAAAAGTTTTATAAAAAATCCACCGTAAAATAATATTTTATCGCGTGCACAGAATTAGCGAAAAATATATAAAAGGGTGCGGAACGACCTTTTTGCCCTTCTAATTTATTGAAAACACCCACGAAATAAAAAAAAACGTTTTGATTCTTTCTCTTCTTCCACACGCTGCTCACTTTCGAATCTAGGTTTTCTCCTCCAAAAATTTCAAACCTTACTTCAAAAACTCGTCAGTGACTCTCCATTCGCAATCTTCACACCATGTCGTCATCATCAGTTCCCACTTCATCATCAGCATCAGCATCAGCATCAGCAT
This sequence comes from Iris pallida, assembly GCA_029216955.1. Taxonomy (NCBI): domain Eukaryota; kingdom Viridiplantae; phylum Streptophyta; class Magnoliopsida; order Asparagales; family Iridaceae; genus Iris; species Iris pallida. Next base: position 21,066,301 of record JANAVB010009398.1, on the reverse strand, counting down.
CAAATGGAACCCTAGTTAGAGAAGAGAGGTGATGTGAAGAGAATTAAGAGCTTTTTGTCATTCTCCGTTTTAAAATCACGGAGAATTGACATTCTCCGTGTTAAAACACACGGAGAATGGCCTTTTTCAGTGTTAAATTGACGAAGAATTGTCATTCTTCGTGTTAAAATGACGGAGAATGGCCATTTTTTGTGTTAAAATGCAGGAGAATGGTCATTCTCCATGTTAAAATCACAGAAATTGTCATTCTCCGTGTTAAAATCACGGAGAATTAACCCTCTTCGTGTTAAAAACACGAAGAATGGCCTTTTCTCGTGCTAAATTGATTCCGTATTAAAATGACGGAGAATGGCCATTTTCCTTGTTAAAATACAGGAGAATAGTCATTCTCCGTGTTAAAATAACAAAAAATTGCCATTCTCCGTGCTAATCACGGAGAATGGCCAGTCTTTGTGAGACTCGTCACACAATATCGATATTTATATACGGATACGTATTTAGTATTGTATTTCGTATTTTCTTTGTTTTCAGAACACTTTAAAATTTTTTCAAATTGTAGAGTTTCTTCTTGACCGGCATGCCGCAAGTATACCGGAGTATAACGACGGCATACCGCCCGGATTGATATTCCACATTTTAGATATTTTAGATATTTTCGTGAATAGTATTTTAGATATTTTGGTGAATAGTATGAATGAACTCTTTTATCCATGGGATATTTGGTTTTGTTTGGATGACCACAATTGACTTAGATCTTCACATGGATCACCATCCAACGGTCATGAATAATTCCCCTTCTATATATACCCTTCTACTTTCTCTCTCCTTCATCTTTTCACTCTTTCTTCCTTCCATCTTTACTTTCATTCCTCATCCTCAGGTTCATAGAAAAGCTTGGCCTTGAGGCATAGAGTGTAGTTTCGTATCCCTCTTGGTGGTGGAGTAGAAGAATATGCTTGGAGCTTTACTAGGAAAGTACATCTTGTCAAATCTTGAACAATATTCTGCTGTCATTTTTGTTTGTTCTATTCTTTTTTTCGCATGATTCTAAGTCTCTTCAGAGCTTGAAGTTTTTAATTTTGATGGTTACATGTTTGTAGATCTAAGTTTTAAGACTTTTCTTGTTTTCATGGTTTTGATCCCTATAAGTTCGTTATTTTCGAAATCTAATGGTTCCATGTTGTAAAAAATTTTGTTCTACCCAATTTTGGCTTTTGAACCGCTTGATTTCGACTTCGTATGAAAAAGTTATGCTATTTTTCGTGTTCATGGGTTCTCCACACCTTCGATGCTGCGGGAACAATGAACAGTGCCGCACAGTCTGTAATGACCCGCTCCGCCCTAGCAGAACACCGATTCAAACGGCAAGTGTAACGACTCAAATGAGCCGTCGACTCGAAGAGTTGCGTCGACTCGATGAAGTATCGATGCGAATCGATGCAAGACTTACAATGGCCCATCAAAGATGAATCCAGACTTAGACTATCAAAGGCGCGCTCGGAGTATCGCTCGGCCGATGCGAGCATCGCTAAGGTGGGTGGCTCCGATGAACCCGTCTTTGCTTAGCCTAGACACATAACAATACGGACACTATCACGAAAATTGCTAGGCGATAATCCCGTGCATGCTAATAAATGAATGACTCAACGCACCTAGCTAAGGGAATAATCCCATCTTGTATGCTTGTATAGAATATGGAAAAGAACATGGAAAATACGAGAACTCTCGCACCGTGCTCCACGCTCGTGCTAAGGCACAAGCTTACGTCCAAGTCCCTTGTAGCGTCCAACAATGAATCAATGAATGGGTTACAACAATGAAGTGGAAAGACTATCAATATAGTCGTTCCGAGTAGAGTATAGCAACATTGAAAGACTATGGGACCGATGGGTCGCCAAGACGACTCCCGCACAAGGAGTTGCGTAATGTATGAATGAAAGAGCAAACGAATAAGTGAATGAATGAATCAACGAATGAATGAACAAGTGAAAGAAAGAATGAATAAAAGATAAGAAGGATAGAAATGGTTAGCGACAGGTATGACGGGCACGTGCAACGGGGCTCGCTACCCGCGCTGCACGGATGCCAACCTGGTCGATAACGCATTAAGGCTAAGGGTTAGCCTACGGCTCAGAGACAGCCGTTAAGTTAAAAAGATAAGTTAATACGAAATGGTCGTGGACAAACGGCACGGGCGAGGGGTGGCGATGCCGTGGCCGTAAAGAAAAAGGGATTCCGCGGCATGATCAAAGGGAGGATATGCCGGCCTAGGCGGAATCAAAGGAGCTTACGGACAACCGGGGTGCGGGCTTGGCCACCACTGGAAACGTAAGTGCGGGGTATTTCAAAGAGACTATCAAGGTGTTCCAGTCGCATGCTTCGATAGGTGAGAAATACCAAGGGGAGAATATGTCCAAATTGGCTTGTGATGCCAGCGACCGATGCATGTAGATTAAGTGGGCTTTGCTGGTGGCGATCCACGTGCAAGTCCTTGCATTGAAATCAAAGTAGTCTAAATTAATCTGAACAAAGCACCTTCTGAATAAGCTTGAAATGTATCACACCGAATGATAATGAATACTTCGTACAATGAGTTAGAGAATACGCCTACGACGCGTTAAAATCTAAGGCAGGAACACGCCCTTGGCACTAAAATGTTTACATGAATCATGTTAAGTTGAAATATATGAATTGTTGACTAACTTGGTTTACATTGAACAGGGAAGGCCGGACGGTAAGTATGGGTAAGTCATGTATGTATTTCCATGCGACACTTAAAATTGGCAACACGAGATAGGCTATGAAATATGCCATGAAATTGATCCTAAGGCAAGATTAGAAAGACAATGAATGATAGAGATGCACAAAAGTAAATAGAACGTGTTTGGTAATGATAGCATTGTGGGCGAGCTAGCCTCCCCACCAGTGTATAACAATGTACTGATAATCCCACAGTCTGCTTGCAGGATGCAGGAGACGCCGGCGGGTGCGGAGCTTCCATCGAACGTGCTAAGGCGCGGAGCCAACTCTGGGGCCTTGGAACGTTGCAAGAAGCTGAAACACTCTATACAGGACATAATATATCGGAACATCGCCATGAAACATTTCATCTTGTAAGCCACTTGGCACGCCTTTTATGTTTCAGAGAGAGGGAGCTTGAGCGATTTGTAATATCGGCCTAGCACCGCTTGTAAACTTCTTGAAAATCAATAAAGTGTTTGAATTCGCTTCAACTTGTGTTCATTTACGTTCTGCTGCAAATGGGGACACTCTGTGCGACTCTGTGGCCTAGCTCGAATCGGCCGTTTCTGGACTTGGCCTTGCACGGGCGCAACCTAGGCCCGTACGGCATCACGCCTTAGCGAGGACGATCGCTCCTACGGGAGCGGGGTGTGATAGATTGGTATCAGAGCACGGCTTCACGTCCTTGGACTTTATTTCGATTTTCTCAGTTTTGAAAGCTCGGTTGGAAACAAAAGAAGTGTGCGCTCTCTCTCGTTGTGCCTTGGGATGTTCCATACAATAAGTCTAATATTTTTAAAAGCTCGTACGAGTACTCGGTTGGATGGGATCGATAGGCGAAGGCCTTTGTGCTACCACGAAGGACTTGAGTTGAAAGGAACCGATGCTAAGAGTTAGCAAACGCAGTGCGTGCTTGAATGAGCTTACGCTGACAGCAAACGAGTACACGAGACCAAAGTATAGTTCGAACGGGATGGTTATGTACGCAGCCTTTTGGCTAAGTTGTGCAGAGTATCGCGCACCTAGACCTTCTGGTGCAAACGAGTTGCGAGTGAGATCGATTATCGCTCGAACGAGAATAAGTGAGCATGCGAACTCGAATATAGTCCGCACGGGAACGAAGCTACACTTAGAGTGTATATCGATAGGAACGCTATCAAACTAACACTTAGGCGTGCACGAGAGATTTGCTTGGATTTTGAGAATTATTGCGAACAACTTAGTACGTCGAGGCGACGTGAGCGATTACGCTAGAGATTCGTCGAACGAATCTGAAGGATGTCTTAGCGCATGACACGAACGTGATTAAAGACTAGATCGTATGGCTTGAATCCGAGTGGTGTATGTGATTGGTTTAGAGAAAAATAAGAATGAGTGTCGACGACTAGTCGAGTGGCTCGAAGCCTGAGTGGTGTATGGACGTCATAGAAATTGTTCGAGCGAGACTAAAGGATTTACGGATCGTACGAGTATGTCGGCAAGCGATGCGATCGTGCAAAGCCTTAGAACGTGTCACGCTTAGTCGGTCGTGACTTCGAATGTCCCGAACGAGATGTCGATCGGACAACTTGTCAATGGGCAATGCGAGTTAGAAAACGATTCCGGATTAATACAAATGAAATTGTAACTTGAGTTTGGAACAACAATCTTGAAATGAGCTTGAGGAAGAGCGACTAAACTTGATCTTGAATATCGAGGAATGATGGTACATCCAGTTCGGACAATAGCATCAACGCGCGACTCGAAATCGATTGCAAAGGAAGATCGTCAGGTTACGCATATCATCGATGGTATTGAGGCATATCAAAGATCGATATACGATAACTCGGGGGTACTCTGACTCGACGAATGACGATCGTGCAAATGTCATTGTTCCGTTGGATGCGATACTTGGGATATTAAAGATGTGTCGAGGAAAAAATAGATTTAGCTCGAGGATTTTTTAGTTGAACGCATGACGGTCAGACTATCGAATTGATTTGGCTTGGATAAAAATGTGAATGCTTGGATTTGCTTCGTTGACAACCACAACGTTGACGTTCTTGTCTTATGCGAGCACAACTCCAGCCTCGCACATGCGTCACACCGGATTATGACGATCACTCCGCGTGAGCGCTGATATGGTGATTCATACAGCAGGAGTAATTGAACTTGGATGGCATGGCAATCTGATTGCTTCGACTTGTGGTTTGATACGAAGGTGGACTCGAGAATGAATTTGTGTGCTTGGAGAGTTGAACTTGAGGATTGAGTAGGTCCAATCCGCGTATCGAGAATGGGTTAGTCTAACACTCAAATAAGAGTTACGCCCCGATGAGAATAATTATTTTGCGGGAGCGTTGTATGGTGATTCATGAACCGCCGTGGATAATCGAACTCGCGTGAGATTGGGGCGCAATGTATTGTCGACCTGGATGACCTCGTGATCGAATACATGAATTGGTTAGAACTGGTGATTGAACGGAATTGAATATGTGTAACGTAAGTCTTGATGCAAAATAGGTGATCGTGCTCGATGTTTAGAAATTTGAGTGACGCGAGCTTGGGTAGAAACTCCCGTACAAACGAACAAATGGTTTGACCATAGGATTTGGGGTGAGCTTCGTGCAGCGGCTTTGCATGATAAGCCACGGACTTGAGTTGTAACTATGACCCTGTGAGATGACCTAGCGGATAGGCGGACAACCCTATGCCGAGTGATTGAACTTGTGCGATTGACCTTACCGTATCGTCTGGACGGACGATTGACTTGGGGCAGCAAGACTTAGAGTAGGACGGGGAACAGGGAGTATACGTGAACGACGATGAGATTGGCCCCAAACGAAGGGAATGATAGGAATGGATGACGCGCAAGTAAAAGTTGGGATAACAAATTGAATCGTTGATAGGAAGAAATACTTGATGATGGTGCAATACTTAGTTTTGAATCGGACGGAAATTACTTAGGCTTGGTCGACCCCGCTAAGAAGAAATCATATTGATTTCATTGACTCGTAAGGTATAATGTCTTTCTTATGCCTTATGCTTAAGTTCCTTGCTTGCATGAATGATTGCTTGATTGACTGCTAGTCCTATATTGTCTGCAATTGATATAGCTTGCTCGACATCTCTAGCCTCTTGATTAAATTCCGAAAACGGAATTCTTTAAGGTGGGTAGAGTTGTCACCCCCGTTTTTTGTTCTACGTATTTCCAGTATACGTATACGGAATCCTGACATGTATTTTATTTTCCTGTCTGGCTAGCTAATTTCAGTTTAATCTTGATTTGGTTCGTCATGGCATGTAATGGTTTAACTTGGTTTATTTTGGGTTGGCTTAGTTTATTCTTTGGTTCATCATGTTAAACCCACCACCATCCCCCTTTATAACCTACCTAACTTTTCTCTCTCCTCCACTTTCTCATTAACTCTTCTTCCTTCTCCATTAAACCCACCACCAACCAAGAACACCCCTTAGGCAAGTGCAACTTGCTTCCACAAGAGAGCCCATTTTTATTATTCCATTAGCTTCTCCTCATGTTTCTAAGACACATTAGAACTTATCATTTTTCATTTTGAGGCTTTAATTTTTGTAGATCTAGAAATTAGTTATTTTTGGATTTTGGTGGTTTTGATCTATCAAACTTCTTTGTTTTCAAGTTTTGATGGTTCCATGTTGTAGAGAATTTTATTCTACCCAATTTTGATCTTTGAAAAGTTGGATTCGGACTTGTTTTGACCAAGTTATGGACTTTTGAAGCTTTGGATTCAAACCACGGAGTTCTTGTTGATTTGGAGAAGTCAGTGAGCAGTGTGCGCGAGCTTTTTAGCTTGCGCCACTGAGTTGCGCGCGCTCTTTAGCGCAGCGCAGTCTGACTCATACGCTGCCTTTTGGTGACGTGAGCGCAGTCTGACTCATACGCTGCCTTTTGGTGACGTGAGCGCAGTCTGACTCATACGCTGCCTTGATGAGGAGTCGTATGGAGTATATACGCTGCCTTGATGAGGAATCATATGGAGTACATACGCTGCCTTGATGAGGAGTCGTATGGAGTACATACGCTGCCTTGATGAGGAGTCGTATGGAGTATATACGCTGCCTTGATGAGGAGTCGTATGGAGTCCATACGCTGCCTTTTGGAGACCTGAGCACAGCCTGACCTGAGCGCAGCCTGACCTGAGCGCAGCCTGACTTGAGCGCAGTCTGATTTTTGCACCCATTTTATATCCTTACGCCTTTTGATGTAAACTCGACATGAACCCGATGTGAGCATGACATTATTTATGAATGTTAATCGGAAAAAGGCTTAGTGATGGAATTGCATGATTAGTGACCCGCCGCGGTGCACTCTTGACAAGTAATTTGACATGATAATTCTTGATGGTGGTCCGTTGTGACGCACCCTTGCCTTGATAAGTAATCTTGATAAGAAACCCGACATGATAACCTTGATACGCTGTTGCGACGGCTAACCTGACATGCTAAGTGAATTCTTGACACCGTGGGTGATTGTATTGAATATGCTTGTACAAGCAACCAGTCTTGTCTCGCATCATGTCTAGGACATGTATCCCTGGTTGCCACGGTCAGGGATTCATACCGAATCTGACTAGGTTAATGACTAGATTGATCAAGTAGAGCATATAGAGAGGTATTCCGGCTACAAGCAATCCCGTTATCTGGGCGCCTTCCTTGATGGACTTGTAGCCTGCCGACGAGTAGGGCACATTTCCAGCTCACTGTTATGTGGGGCACTACATGAAACGATTACTATGCACACTGTCATGTGTTGCATCCAAGTCACCTAACAAGGCATGATGACTCTAAGCTTAAACCTTGCGTCTGGATAACCTGGATAGTCTGCAGGACTTGTGGCCGTAGGCGTACCTCATTGCATCTTGCTAGTAACTAAGCTTGTGATAACCCTAGTTAGTTAAGTATCAAGCCGTACTCTTTGCTTGGCCGTGAATGATGGATGGAGTCCTATCTTGTTTAGTCTTGCCTAGATCCAGTGCATGGATATCTCCGGACATGCTTGTTTATGCTTTACCTTATCGATAATTGGTTCGAGGCTAAGTTCTGTTCAGGTGAAGGGTTACAACCCCGGTCCTTGTTTGATTTACGGGTTGTAACTTGGTTACCGGAATAGTCCTCTAGTTATCTTATCGTTTATCATCCTGTTTTCTTTAACTCATGTCTTATGTTATTTCACCTATGATTTATGTGCTGACATGCTCGTTTTAGTTCTTAAGTGAAGCCTCCTTTGTGGCACTTGCTCTTTCTGGGGTCTGACCCAGCTGGTTTTGTATGACCAGATTTCGGAGCAGCTACCGAGGATCTCTTAACTTTTCTGCCAGATGGTGAACACTAGAAGGAATCCCGGCAACGAGTGGGTTTTATTTTGCTCTCCCACTCCCTTGTAAAAATATTCTTTTGAGGTGTTTAGCCGCCGAGCAAGTGTTAGCTCGTTTGCAACTTTATTCACTGTCTGCCTACGGGCTGTAGCATGATTGACAAATCCTAGGGTTGATCATGTATGACTTAAACTCTTGCTAGTCTTCGTATTTTGTATGACTAGCTTCATGATCATCTGAATATGTAATGTATGGAACGCCTTACTTTGTATGTCTGATGATCTACCATCTTGTTATATCTACTCGCTTGCTTAAGATTGAGACACTAGGCTTATTATTGACCCTAAGAGACTAATGGCTTGTAGTAAACCCTCATGCATCTAGACAGCCGTGACCGTATTGCGAGGTGAGAATTACTTCAATGTACGTAGCTGGCTGTGTCTGTCCCCGCTCTCCAGTATTCTGGTTCTGGGGCGTGACATCGAGGGACGCCTTGAATATGTACACGATCCAAACTCAGCGATGTGATGAACTCGAATGCAGCTGCAAGTGGGTGTTGAGATGCGCATAAAGGAGTGAGTGAGTTTGCCTCAGCCTACGACTCTCGAGTTTGATAAAACACAATGCACCTCGTACGACCGTTTCAGTCCCATGATACATCAAAATAGCAACCAAGTCAAAGAAACACTTGAATTGAATAAGTGCCCTCAACTCTAAAGTGAATAAAAAGTTATTCAATAAAATCGACCAAACGTATACGACACTGAACTTGGAAAGGTACCGAGCATGGTTCGATGCCATCGAACGATAGAGCCGTTTGATAGAATTGTCTATAAAACATGATGACACAAGTTAAGGAATGGTAGCATGACCTGCACTCAGGAAGTCTCGAGAACGAGACTTGTTTTGAGTGGTGTATTATGTAATGACCCGCTCCGCCCTAGCGGAACGCCGATTCAAACGGCAAGTGTAACGACTCAAATGAGCCGTCGACTCGAAGAGTTGCGTCGATCCGATGAAGTATCGATGCGAATCGATGCAAGACTTATAATGGCCCATCAAAGATGAATCCAGACTTAGACTATCAAAGGCGCGCTCGGAGTATCTCTCGGCCGATGCGAGCATCGCTAAGGTGGGTGGCTCCGATGAACCCGTCTTTGCTTATCCTAGACACATAACAATACGGACACTATCACGAAAATCGCTAGGCGATAACCCCGTGCATGCTAATAAATGAATGACTCAACGCACCTAGCTAAGGGAATAATCCCATCTTGTATGCTTGTATAGAATATGGAAAAGAACATGGAAAATACGAGAACTCTCGCACCGCGCTCCACGCTCGTACTAAGGCACAAGCTTACGTCCAAGTCCCTTGTAGCGTCCAACAATGAATCAATGAATGGGTTACAACAATGAAGTGGGAAGACTATCAATATAGTCGTTCCGAGTAGAGTATAGCAACATTGAAAGACAATGGGACCGATGGGTCGCCAAGGCGACTCCCGCACAAGGAGTTGCGTAATGTATGAATGAAAGAGTAAAATAAGTGAATGAATGAATCAACGAATGAATGAACAAGTGAAAGAAAGAATGAATAAAAGATAAAAAGGATAGAAATGGTTAACGACAGGTATGATGGGCACGTGCAACGGGGCTCGCTACCCGTGCTGCATGGACGCCAACCTGGTCGATAACGCATTAAGGCTAAGTGTCACGCCCCAGTACCGAAATACGGAGACGGACTAGGCCAACTACTCCATACGAGGTATATAAACGTCATACGGCGATCGTGGCTGTCAAGAGACAAGGGGGTGCATGCTACAATCAAGTCTCCTATGGTCTCACAGAGCATCTAGGTCTCAATCAATCAAACAAGAAGCAGTAAATAATGATCATATAAGATAAAGCAGTAAGGCATCCCCGACGCATCATCAAAATGATCATGGAGATCTAGCTTTATAAGTTAGCTAGCCCAGAGAGTCATAGGTACATAACTGTATTCAGCTGCAGTCTGATTTAATTACAAATTATGTAAGACAAAATATCCAGAATAGCCGGCTAACAGGTGCCGGTGGCTAAACGCCAGAACATAAGTAAAGATACTAGAGTGGTGGAGAAGAAACCCACTCGAGTCCCCCGCCAGCCATGCTCCTAGTATGCACCATTGACGTCGGGGAGGAAGTTTGGATCCTCAGGCGCTGCTACGAGATCTGGCCAAACAAAACCAGCGGGGTCAGCCCCGAATAGCAAGTACCACAAGGAAGCACAAAAGAGTGAGATAAAACCCAAGCAAATAATAATAATAATACTAGTAATAATAAAAGCTTCCGGTCGTAACCTCGGTCCACAGCCTGTCCTAGCACGATAGCCCAACCCAACAACCAAACAAGGACATGGGTTGGACCACGCACCATGACAGTCCATGTCCCTCGGCTACTAACGGAAGTTACAAGGCACAGTCAAGTCATTCTTTTTTTTCAAGCGGCCATTCATTCATGCGGCTTTCTATATTTGGCGGAGTTATTCCAGCGATAATGATTAAAAGGAATCCTCAGATCGTGTCAACCCAGCAGGGCTAGCCAAACCATAAGACATATAGCACATTGATTATGCACCGGTCCCCCGGAGGGCTACCGCGCTAAAACGTATAACACATAGCTCGTAGGAGTCGGATATAGCCATCCGCTATAGGCGAGTGAAACCATATCCGTGGTGGCCAACCCGACACGTCAGGACTGGTCCTGGGGTGGCTAGTATGGCACGATCTCGGGATTCTTCCCACCCAATGCATCTACCAAGTTAGTTGCCTAGTTAATCCCTAGGTTATTCTCGGAGTTCACATGTCGTGGTCACATGCTCACTCTCCTATATGTCGTACATTGTACGTGTACCCCAAGAAGTGATCCTTACGGGCTCATAGAGTCATACATATGTACCCCCTTCTTGGTGTAATGCGACACACAACACATACCACGTCATTGCTACTGACCAATTGCTATGTAAATGCTGGACTCTTGGAGGTACTGACAGGTATCACATAGGAACACTTAGCACATAGAATAGCACATCGATGCTCACATAGATTGTACCTTAGTACACACATAGGGTTATCCAGCATACGCATAGGAGTTAGATCAGGAATGAGGACCAAAACACAAGAGGAAAATAGAACAAGAAGGTACTATGCACTTAGGGTGTAAAGAGCTCGCTAGTCATGAAGATTCTTGAAGCCAAGACAAGGATCTACAACTTTCATGTTGGGAGTTAGGAGAAATTCTGGCCACAATTCAGCCAAATAGGACTTAAAATAGCCAAAAACAGCCAAAATAGGCACTATACGGCACTATTCATCACTATGCGGCACTATGCAGCATCCTCTTGCGTCTCGGTACTATGCAGCACTATGCAGCATCCTCATGCGGCTCGGCACTATGCGGTACTATACAGCATCCTTATGCGGCTCGGCACTATGCAGCACTATGCAACATCCTTATGCGGCTCGGCACTATGCGGCACTATGCAGAATTCTTATGCGGCTCGGCACTATACAGCATCCTCATGCGGCTCGGTACTATGCAGCACTATGCAGCATCCTCATGCGGCTCGGCACTATGCGGTACTATGCAGCATCCTTATGCGGCTCGGCACTATGCAGCACTATGCAACATCCTTATGCGGCTCGGCACTATACGGCACTATGCAGAATCCTTATGCGGCTCGGCACTATGCGGCACTATGCAGAATCCTTATGCAGCTCGGTACTATGCGGCACTATGCAGCATCCTCATGCGGCTCGGCACTATGCAGCATCCTCATGCAGCTCGGTACTATGCGGCACTATACAGAATTCTTATGCGGCTCGGCACTATGTAGCATCCTTATGCGGCTCGGTACTATACGGTACTATACAGAATCCTTATGCGGCTCGGCACTATACGGCACTATTCATCGTCCCTGCCAAAACCAGGACTGATGACATAGAAAATATCCAAATACTGTTTTGGCCATAACTTCCTCAAAATAAGTCGAAATCCAACTTTTTAAAGGTCAAAATTGTGTAGAATCAAATTTCTTACAACCTATGACCATTAGTTTTCAAAATAACCAAGTTTGATAGATCAAAACCATGTAAATACATAAAACCCTAGTTTTGGAAACTTAGATCTACACCAAACTGGCCATTAAAATCAAAAACTCCAAGAACTAAACTTGTAGAGAATGAAGAAAAGAACAATATAAACAAATAATATCAAAGGAAAAATCTAGAATGAAAAATACATAAATCTCCACTTTTGAGCAAGTTGTACTTGCCTAAGGATGGTGGTTGAGAAAAATAAATGGAGGAGTGAATGAGGAGAGAGAGTGAGGAAGATAATATAAATAGGGGTTAGGTTGGATTAAGAAAACCCTAACCTCTAAACATGCTCTAACCATTCCACTAATGACATGCTTAAAAACTACATGCAACCATTAAATAATAATAAATAGAATTATGTAGATGCTAAATACGGGATACCATGTACAGAATTTATGAAAGAATACGTCTATTGGGATCGGGAAGTGATACTAAGGGTTATCCTACGGCTCAGAGACAGCCGTTAAGTTAAAAAGACAAGTTAATACGAAATGGTCGTGGACAAACGGCACGGGTGTAAGCCCCTGTTTTTCAAAAATTATTAAATTAGTGTTAATTAATTATTAATGTCATTTTTAGCCTTAAAATATTTATTAGAATTTTTAGGAATTTTTTTAGAATTTTTAAATGGTTTTTAAATAAGTTTTAAAATACAAAAATATTAATTTGTAATTTTCTAAATTATTTTAATATCTGTTTGTAATTTTCTAAACTATTTTGTAGTCAGGTTGTAATTAATTATTTGTTATTAATTATGAAATACAAATTCTTAATTGCATTTAGACTCGGTTAAGGCCTTCCTGTAATTTCCTAAACTATGGGGGCCAATTTGCTAACTACCCAACCCCCCCCCCCCCCCCCCGAACTCACTCTCTCTCTCCTCTGGCTCACCCACCCCTGACGACTGCCACGCCGACGACGACCTGCATTTTCCGGCCGACTCTGGCCAATCCACCGCCCTAAACCCCTATAAATAAACCCCCCTTCTTCTCCAGACCCAAACCCTAGCTCTACACCCCACCACAACCACCGCAGCCTCTCGTCTCCGTCAAAAACACTAGACCTAACCCTAACTCCGACGAGTCCCCGTCCAGCCCTACCGTCGACATCCACCGCCCCCAACCGCTGTCATCAGACGCGCCTTGACGAGACGACCCAGCGCCACCCGAGCGCCGCCTTGCCGACGTCTCCTCCGCCGTCCAAGACACTTGAAACCCCTCCAACCGTTGGACACGTGAGTAACAGAACTCGAATCGTGTCTTGCGTGTCTCGTTTTCACGCACGAGACTCGCCAGGATACGACGAACCTAACGCTGTGCTCGGACACGCGAGACTGAGCTCGTACGTGTCGTGCATAGCGCGGACACGTGGATTCCTGTGTCCCAAACTGTCCGGACACAGGATTGATTTTTTTTTTGTATGTTAACTCGTTTAAACCTAAATAAAATCAACCTAAGTCTAATCCTAACACAGCGGGCCAATTGGCCCACTGGCCAGCACAGCAGTATTAAAACCCCCCCTTTCTGTGGGCAGGGTTCGAGCCCCCTTAATGCTGTTTCTTCTTCTTTTTCTTTTTCTTTTTCTTTTTCTTTTCTTTTCTTTTTCTGGTTATATATATATATTTATATATATATATATATATATATATATATATATATATATATATATATATATATATATATATGTATATACATATATTTGTATATATATATGTATTATTATACTGTATATATGTACTGTATTTTTATATATGTATATATATGTTATATTTTGTACTTTATTATAATATATATGTATGTATATGTATATATCTATTTTCATGTGTATATATACATTATTATATATAAACTTTATAATTAAATGTTTCCTTATATATATATATATATATATATATATATATATATATATATATATATATATATATATATATATATATATATATACTTTATAAATTAAGTATTTTCCTTACATATATATATATGTACTTTTAAACATATGTATGTATATTTTCACTATGCATAATTTTGCCTTATTAAAATATTAATATTTATTTTGCACTTTTTACCAAATTATATTTTAGTGTATTTAAATTACTGCAATCATTTGGTGTCCAAGTCTAGCATGGGTTTTTGGGCCCAAATATGTTTTCACACATTCAAGACCTGTACAAGTCATATTGGACTTGATTCATGGCCTTGGGTCCTATATTTGAACTTTGGTTCAAATTATATACATGGACAAAATACGTAGATAATTAATTAATTAATTTCATTTGTGTGCAATGCTGTTTTTGATTTTCTAAAAATACTTAAAGTACTGCTAAAATTTTGGAAAAATAGTATTTAGATACTATGTTAATTTAGCTAATTTAGTATAATTTTTATAGTATTTAATTTACAGTTTTGCCACTAGTTTGGCATATGAAACCAAAACTCATTTTCTGTATACTTAGGAAAACTGATTTTTATAAAATACTTGTACTGGTTAATAAATTCCAGAAAAAATTATAATAAATTTCTATGATTAACAAGGATCACTTTGGTACTTTACTTTAAGTAAAACTAAGCTTTTTGTCTATCTCAAAAATTATTAGAACACAATGATCATTTGATTTATTTATTGATTAATTACGACTTGTAGCTTTTTGTGTTATTTTGAGTTTTAGCCGTGTTGAACCCCACCCCTCACTAGTGTAAAGATCCTAGCAAGTTAGTTAAAGTAGTGTGTCACCCCACATTGGTCTCCTATGCCAAAGTCATCATTTTGGCTAGGTGTCCAGTCACAAGTCGTGTCGCACCAATTAGTGTCCTAGTATTTTAACTTATTATAAAAGCTAAGTTTATGTATTTATTTCTACAGTGACGAGTTACCAGACATCCATAGCACTTTTATCGCAGCATGTTTTGCTTTGCTTTGCTAGAGACAAGTACTTTCTACGAACTTTACATGTTGTCACATAAATGAACTGTAAACCCCACCATGTTAAATGCTGATCCTTGGGATAGCAAGTTAGATCTCTACATATTGTACTTCCAGTTACTACCATGCTTAGAACAGTTTTTATGTATCTCTCACATGATTAGAATATGGGTTATGGGGAAACTGTTAGTAGCGTACGTGATCATGCCCCCTTACTCGTACGTACGTACCGAGCAAGGTTGATATTTTATGTGTACCTTGTCGTAGGTGCACCAGCTGTATTTGTACGTATGTGCATCTATCGCTTGTTTTACTTGTACGGAAGTACATTTTATATACTTGTACCACAGTACATTTTACACCTATTGACCGATCACGTACCTGCTATAGTTTTAAACATTATATATACATCTGTCTCTATGACATATATGTCCTTGCCATGATAGACTATGTGATGCCATGCTTTCCAGTTATTCCTCTCATGTTCATTTTCATGTTTCAAATGCTAGTTTGTTAGATTCAGTACTTGCTCCCGTCCTGACAGGATAACGTTGTAGGTGTCCTTACCGAGGAGGAGTTACTCTGCGATACATATTATGGAGATACTGCCGAGGACCCGGCTTTGCCATACGAGGATGTTCCTGCGGGGAGACTCGTCTAGTTTGCTTAGCTGTTTGGGATATTTAGTGTAGTCATGTATTAGGCTACATATTTTATAACTGGACATGTATCCAGTTTTACATTTCAGATCACTTGTACTTTGGACTTATTTCTATATGAGACGACTTTTGTGTTTGGAGCATTTATGACTTTATTTCACTTATAGAACTGTTAGCACATTTAGTCTTATCCTGTTGTCTTTAGAACAGCTTACTACGTTTTATCTCAACGTAGGCTGGGCATGACTCGGCCTGGCCCAACAATTTGGGTAGCGGATCGTGACAACGGGCGAGGGGTGGCGATGCCGTGGCCGTAAAGAAAAAGAGATTCCGTGGCATGATCAAAGGGGGGATATGCCGGCCTAGGCGGAATCAAAGGGGCTTATGGACAACCGGGGTGCGGGCTTGGCCACTACTGGAAACGTAAGTACGGGGTATTTCAAATAGACTATCAAGGTGTTCCAGCCGCACGCTTCGATAGGTGAGAAATACCAAGGGGAGAATATGTCCAAATTGGCTTGTGATGCCAGCGACCGATGCATGTAGATTAAGTGGGCTTTGCTGGTGGCGATCCACGTGCAAGTCCTTGTATTGAAATTAAAGTAGTCTAAGTTAATCTGAACAAAGCACCTTCTGAATAAGCTTGAAATGTATCACACCAAATGATAATGAATACTTCGTATAATGAGTTAGAGAATACGCCTACGACGCGTTAAAATCTAAGGCAGAAACACGCCCTTGGCACTAAAATGTTTACGTGAATCATGTTAAGTTGAAATATATGAATTGTTGACTAACTTGGTTTACATTGAATAGGGAAGGCCAGACGGTAAGTATGGGTAAGTCATGTATGTATTTCCATGCGACACTTAAAATTGGCAACATGAGATAGGCTATAAAATATGCCATGAAATTGATCCTAAGGCAAGATTAGAAAGACAATGAATGATAGAGATGCACAAAAGTAAATAGAACATGTTTGGTAATGATAGCATTGTGGGCGAACTAGCCTCCCCACCAGTGCATAACAATGTACTGATAACCCTACAGTCTGCTTGCAGGATGCAGGAGACGCCGACGGGTGCGGAGCTTCCATCGAACGTGCTAAGGAGCGGAGCCAACTCTGGGGCCTTGGGACGTTGCAAGAAGCTGAAGCACTCTATACAAGACATAATGTATCGGAACATCGCCATGAAACATTCCATCTTGTAAGCCACTTGGCACGCCGTTTATGTTTCAGAGAGAGAGAGAGCTTGAGCGATTTGTAATATCGGCCTAGTGCCACTTGTAAACTTCTTGAAAATCAATAAAGTGTTTGAATTCGCTTCAACTTGTGTTCATTTACTTTCTGCTGCAAATGGGGACACTCTGTGCGACTCTGTGGCCTAGCTCGAATCGGCCGTTTCTGGACTTGGCCTTGCACGGGCGCAACCTAGGCCCATGCGGCATCACGCCTTAGCGAGGACGATCGCTCCTACGGGAGCAGGGCGTGACACAGTCTGTGCGTCGTACTTGCGCGCAACGTACACCGTGGACAGTTTTGCCTGCGCGTGCAGTACGTTTTGCGCACAGTACGCAGTCTGTGCGCCGTGCTAGCGCGCAGCGTGTGCCGTGGGCAGTTTTGCCTGCGCGCATAGTGCGTTTTGCGTGTTGTGCGCAGCCTACGCACAGTGGATAGTTTTTCTGCACGTCGTGGGCAGTTCTCCTGCGCGCCGTAGGCAGTTTTTCCTGCGCGCGTAGTGTGCCGCGTAGATGGTTGTTTTTGTCCGTTTTAGCTATTTTATGGCCAAAATCTTAAAAAATTCAAAACATGAAAGTTGTAGATCTTTGTCTTGACTTCAAGAATCTTCATGTCTCACTTTAATTAGAGTTTATATGCAAATCACCCATGAATGATGGTACACCCTATATACACTTGACACTAGCTTATTTTCATGTGTTCTTCTATACTCAGTAGGTATTGCTATATCCTCCCAGATTTGTTGTACCTTACAATCTATGCCATGTCCAATATTTACTTGATAGTGATCCATTATGGTGCACTCTTGTACATGTTTTTTTCTAACTTGCTTGATAGTGGCCTGTCATGGCACATTCGTGATTCCAGTACATGTCTAGCTCCTTGATTGTGGCTCGTCGTAGCGCACTCTTGTCTTGATATTGTCATGTCTTGTTGTGGCTTGTTGTAGTGCACAATCTTGCTTGTCTTGTCCAGTCTCGCATGTCTCATGTCTAGGATAGATTCTGCGGAATGTCACACCCGAAATCCTACATAAAAATGTTAGAAACTGTACAACTAGCTTGATTACACTACTAAAATCTGCTCTATTAGCGACGTAATTTAGCGACGTTAGTAAAAATATCGCTAAATTTTGCAAATTAGCGATGTTTACGTAAATTGTCGCTAATCGTCGCTATTAGCGACGAAAATAGCGACATGCCAGCGACGTATATTAATTAAATGAGCTTTTCGTCGCTAAACGTCGCCATTACGTCGCTAATAGCGACGAATTTAGCGACGTTCCTCACAATATCGCTAATTTTTAATTAAAATTCCCCCCATTCATTTCCCTCTATTTTCACTCTCTCACTCTCTCTCCTCACTTTCCCCTCCGGTGCGGCGGACTTTCCTCCCTCTCTGGTACATAACTCCCCTCTCTCTCTATTTTGGTTGTGGGTGGATGGGGGGTACGGGTGGCTCGGGGGGAGGGACAGGGGGGTGCGGGTGGTTGGGGGGTGAGGGGAGGTGGCGGGGGGGGAGGGAGGGGCAGGTGATGCGGGTGGTTGGGTGGTGAGTGGGGGGTGGCTCGGGGGGAGGGGCAGGGGGGTGAGGGCGGCTGGGGGTGAGAAAGGGGGCTAGGGGTTGGAGGGTTAGGGTTAGGGTTCGAGTTAGGGTTAGGGGTGGTGGGGGGGGGAGGGGCAGGGGGTGAGGGAAGGCTGGAGGGGGTTCGGGTTAGGGTTAGGGGTAGTTGCGGGAGGGGCAGGAGGGGCTGGGGAGGGGAGGGGGGCTGGAGGGGGGGCTGGGGGGTAGGGGGCTGGGTAGGGGAGGGGAGGGGGGTGAGGGTTAGGGTTACATATTATTGCATATGATGCCGATCCGTTACTGCCGATAACGATTTTGTTTGGAATGTCCCGATCCAATACTGACCGATACCCGATACTGTCCGATAATTTACTAAAAGCATGTAAAAGAGGAAATCTTATCTATCGTATGTAAAGGAATCGATAAGGGTGACTCTATTTCACTCAATTTCGAAAATTCGATAATTTACTAATAATTATTTGTTTTCCGACATCGAAAATATGATACTTCGATTCGAAACCACCGATAGTGCCGATACCCCTGATTCCGATACTCATAGGAATGGTCCGATAACGATTCCGTTACCGAGATTTTGAACCTTGGTTAGGGGTGTTGCGGTGCCGACCGAACGAGCCTATCGTCCTGTTCCGACGTCCCGAACCCTGAGCCTAGCTAACCCTAACCCTACGTAAGTTTTACTTAATGCTAGTTCATTACTATTAATTTTTAGTTACGTAGAGAATTCATATAGATGTTATTTCCAAGACGAGTTTTTGAGGCTTAGGGAGGCCGGGTCGACATAGTCAGAGGGAGCTGGAGCTAGCCCTTCCCAGCAGCCCCCTGCCATTGCAGCTCAGTCAGATGACGAGCTGTGGATGAGGGTCGTTGGTGGCATGCATAGGGGTACGTACTATGGTACGGGCTCCTATGGTGCCTTCATTGCGCCACAGGCCTCTAGGACCGCCACTAGTGTGCCCGGCCCCGCACAGACTGAGGAGTCGCTGTTAGCCCAGTATAGTATCGATGCGCAGATCGCATTTCTGCGTGACGAGATGCTGCAAAGGATGGCGGCGTCACAGTCGCAGCCGCAGCCGCATACGGTTGATCCTGCGCTCATCTCACATTTTGAGAGGCTTGAGGAGATGACTGAGACGTTGCGAAAGATTTCCCGTGCTACGCAGGAGACTACGCAGCGGTTGGTCGAGCAGATGCAACAGTTCCGCGAGATGGCTACGGAGCGACCGTCGGGTACGCCGGGAGCATCGTCTATATCCGGCGGTGCACGAGAGGACAAGCTCGTCAGCCTGTCACCGGAGGAGTATCAGACGATCCTTGTGTTGCGGCGACAGTCATCTGGTGGCGCTCCTCCTCCTCCAGCTCCAGACGATCAGTAGTTTTGTTTTTTGCATTTTTGGACTTTGTACTTTATATTTTACTTTGTACGTATTTAAGGATATTGGACTTTGTTCTTTATAGTTGTACCTTATATTATTCGTTGAGGATATTATTTATTCTTTATATTTCTTGTCTATTCTGGATTGTATTGTGCATGTCGGTGTTGAGTGTTCCACCGAAGGGGTCGGCGAACCCAGGTATTAGATTCTGTATTTTGGATTGTACATTTGCATTCTGGATTCTGTATTTTTTTCTTTATTTTTTTCAATTTAGCAACATTTTTAGCGACATTTATATGCGTATTTAGCTACGTTTCTATACGTCACTAAAAACATAACTAAATTGCTGACGTAGCAAACAATATGATGTCACCACATCGTCGCAAAAACGTCGCTAATGTGTCGCTAATCGGCGACCACAAGAAAACGTCATAAATAACGTCGCTATTTAGCGATGTTATGACCGTCGCTATTTAGCGACGTTATGACCGTCGCTACTTTACGTCGCCATAGCGACATTTTTTTCGATTAGGGACACGCTTTTTTTCGACATTTCCAGGATGTCGCTAAAAACATCGCTAACATAAATTAGCGACGTTTTGGCCGAGATTAGCGACGTTGATAAACGTCGCTAATCTGACAAATTTTTGTAGTGTTATCTAAATCATTGGGAGGTGAGACTTTTCCGGTTACCTGCACCCCTTGTTCCCGGTCTTATATATATATATATATATATATATATATATATATATATATATATACATATATATATATATATATATATATATATATATATATATATATATATATATATATATATATATGGGAGCGGATCAAAAGCCCCCCCTTAGAAAGCCCCCCAAAAACCCCCCTCACTCTAATTCGTAATATTAATGTTAATATTAATGTTAATGTTAATATTAATGTTAATATTAATTTTAATGTTAATATTATTTTTTTCAAAATTTATTTTTATATTAATGTTAATGTTTTTGTTAATATTAATGTTAATGTTAATATTAATGTAAATATTAATTTTAATGTTAAGTTTAATATTAATTTTAGTATTTAATGTTAATATTAACATTAATATTAACATTAATATTAACATTAATATTAACATTAAATTACGGATTAGAGTGAGGGGGGTTTTTGGGGGGCTTTCTAAGGTGGCTTTTGATCCGCTTAAAAAAAAAATATATATATATATCTTCGTCCCCCTCGGCGGCCATCCCTCCTCCCCAGGATGGCCGGCCATCGCCAGGCCCTCATCCCCGTGGGGTCCTCACCCCCACCCGCCGAGCGGTTTCCCCCACCCTCTCCCTCCCCCCTTCCTTTTCGGCGTCCTCGGCGACCCCGTCGCCGCCGGGCCAGGCGTGGCCCCTCGCCGGCTGTTGTGCCCGATGAGCCCCCTACCGCTCCGGCTCCCCCGGCCGTCCCTCTCGCCGCTCCGCCGCCACCCTGCTCGGCAGCCCCAGCCCTTCTGCAGTGCCCTCCCGCGCGTGCGGCAGGGCCCGCCTCGTCACCCCCCCCGGCGGAGTTCCTCCTCCTCCGCAGCCTGCTGCTCGGCCTGGCTTGCTCCCCACCGCACCGGCGTCCCCTCCGCCCTTCACTCCTCTCGCCACGCCCCTGCAGTGGCCCCCTCTTCCCTCGACTGGGTCCTCCGTGCGACTCCCAGCAGCCGCCTCCCCCTCCGGCGGCTCTGGAGAGGCCGCCTCTCTCTTCCCCCCTCCGGGGTTACCTTCCCCCCCTAGCGCATGGCGAGCTCCCCCCGGGAGAACCTCCTGCTCAGGCGTGGCCCTCACTAATCTCGGCGTCACCGCTCCCGTCGCTCACCCCCCCTGGCGCTCTTCCCCCATCAGCGCCGCTGTCACGACCAGCACCCCGGTTTTCGGACGCGAGCTCGTGAGCAAGCCAGCTACGTATCGAGCGGACTCCATCCCGACTCGAGTACGTATAAGCTGTCAAGATCATGGTATCACATCTAGTCTAAACTATATCTCAATCCACATGAATCATATAAACAAGAATGAACAAGTATGTGTCATGGTCTGCAGCCCATTAGCATATTGTTCGATTAGACTCCAAGAATGATATGAGTCTATAAATAAGCAGAGTATATCATGGTACTGAATATAAAGCATGAAAGGATAATAAAGAAATAACACAAACAAATACCTGTATCATGCATCGCAATCCTCTACCATCCCGCTCTGCTAACTAACTCCACACAATCGCTAAACCTGAAGAGATCATCAGGTCCTCAGAGGACTAGCAAGATACATAAAATATGCCTATCTAACAGTTTAATCATGCAACAATATAAACAGGGTGTAAACAGGTACTAGACAAGAGACTGACAAGTGGCTACTGACAGGTAACTATGAACTCGGATACGGGATCAAGTACGCATAAATGAACTGCTGGTAGGTCAACGGATAACCAACCCTCGCCCCGATTGTGGACTCGCAGGTTAGTTTCAAGACAAGTCACCCTCGTCCCGATTGTGGACTCGCAGGTGCAAAGGCAACCCTCGCCCCCTGTGTGGACTTGCAGGTTGTGGGAAAACAAAGGAATAACAGTTCACTCACTCATACTTACAGACACGACTCAGTCAAGACACGGGTGAAGACACGACACGACCTAATCACGATACACGAGAGAACCAATCCAATATGAACTAACAAGGCTAACCATGTATAAGGACTATAGCTATACTAGCATATACGATATACAAATGACAAGTAATAACCAACTAGTAAAACTATATACTAATAGAAATATGCATGTAAATAAACTGTAGAGGGAGGCAAGGTATACTTGCCTGGTGGCAGCGCGAAGAACCAATAAAATACCGTCAACTGGTAAGCCATATAGTCCAAGTCATCACAACTGTCTCCGAAAGCTGCAAAGTCGGCTTGTTTGGCGACTGCTGCTGCTGTCCGTTCTGTCCAACCCGTGCGCGGGCGCGGCCTGGCCGGCCTCCGGCGGTGCGCGCGGTGGCGCACGGCCACGGGGTGGTTCGCCCATGGCTGGGGTCGACTTTGGGTGGTCGGCGTTGGTGTTAGCATTCGGGTTTCTAGTTCTCTCTCGAGCGTATATATACGCTCTGTTCTTCACACGAAAACATGGGGTGTTCACTGCTCGGCCTGTGGGAGGGGAATGCCCGCATCGGGCTTGGGTTGGCCTGGCCTATGCTGGGCCGGGCTGTTTTCTGGGCTGGGGTATTAGCTCACTTGGATTTCCTTTTTCTTTTTATTCCCTTATAGTATATACAGGTATATATATTCATATACATATATACACCTATAGGTATACATGTACTACATACATTTATATATACACACACACACACACACACACATATATATATATATATATATATATATATATATATATATATATATATATATATATATATATATATATATATATATATATATATATCTATCTATCTTGTACACACACACAAATATATATATACACTTAAACACATATAATATATAATTATTTATACGTATATTGGAACCAGGTAAATTGTTTCTGGAATCGCTCCCACTGGGATTCGAACTCCTGACCACTCGGGCCGCATGCATCTCTCTTAACCACTAGGCTAGAGGTCATTTGCTATTTATTTATACGTATATACATGCACACACATATATATACAAATATTTACACCAAAAATATATCCCTATATTTTCCTATCTGTATATATGTCAATAAGAAATATTGCATTTCCTCTTCCCATTATATATATATAATTACACAAAATATACATGTCTCTATATATTCCTATATACGTATACCATATATATTTACACCCATTTTGATATACATATTTATTTATATATACACAAATACATTTTGTATATATTTATATATAAATGCACATAAACATATTTATAGTATATATTTATATATATACCTACACATATACAATATCTATGTATATACATATACCTAAATATATATATACACACTTATATATAGTCTATTTTTACATATACGTACACATACACCGATTTAATATTATATATATATATATACCTTTGATAAAGAATTAAATAATAATAACTAATAATTATAAATCATTTATATATTTAATTACCACAATAATAAAATAAAATAATAATCTTAATAATACTAAAATTAAACCAATAATATATATATTGATGAACTCATCAAATACGCCATTTATCTGGCCCCAGAAATTCATACCATTATTCTAAAACAATATTTAATAAACTATTAAATGTTTAGAAAATATTTGTCAAGTCCTAAAATAAGAAATATTTGTACACACATAAAATGTCTACATGGCCGACTTTGGTTCTTCTGCATGTCCTCAAGGGCTTGGGTTTGGTTCGGGTCCAGCCCGGACTAGTTTGGTACAACCCGGTCTCCTAATATCAAATAACATTAAAATATAAATAATTAAACTATTTATAATGATCAGGTCACAGCTAAGCCTGGTTTTTCTAGTTAGGACATCACTATGGCTTGGCCTTCCCTGTCAGGACTAATACACTAGTCAAAGCACGCCATTGTACTATCCGTGTCATGATTCCTAGTCGTCTGGTGTTTCATAACTCAACTATGGTTAAAGTCTTCTACCGTAATAATTAATTAAAATAATTATTTATAAAATTCTAAAATTACCGTTTAAATCAAATAAAATAAAAAATATTTCCAAAATTCCGGGAAGGGAAGCTACAGCCGCCCTCCGGCGCTCCCTACGCCACTTGCCGGAGGCCCCTCCCTCTCCCCCTCGCCGGCGGTAGGCCCCGCCCGGAGGTCGAGCCCCTAGCTTCCTCCTCCCAAAGCTCTCCGCAGCGCCCGGTCCGCCGTTCCTCTCGGCTTCCCCGCCGGCGCTCCCGCCCCCGCGCGCCGCGTGGGCCCCGGCCTCCCCCTCCCCTCCCCTCCTCCTCCTCCTCACCGCTGCCCCGCCGGTGTCCCTCCTCCGCCAGGTCCCTCCCTCCCCTCCTCCTCCCCTTCCTCCTCCCAGGGGCTCCCTCCCTCCTCCGCCGGAGTCCCGCTCACCCCCTTCCTCTTTCCCTCCCTCCCCTTCCGATCGTCGTTCCACCGCCGGCGGTCGACGCCGGTCACCTCCCCTACCCCCTCGCCTTCCCTACCCCCAGTCGGGCGGGTCTCCCCCTCCGGAGCCCAGCCCTCATCCCCGTCGCCTCCGGTCGCCGGGCGGCCCGCCTCGGGCTGCGTCGGGGGGGGGGGGGCGAGGCTCCTCGAGCCGTGCGCCCCCCCATCCCCCCTCGAACCGAGCGGTAGCCTCGGGTCTCGCGCGCTCCCCCTCGGGACACGTGTTCGGCCCACCGCCCAATGGCTGCAGTTCTGACTTTTCCAGGATTTTTTGAAATTTTGAATTTCAAAATTTTGAAAATCCAGTTTATTCCGTAATATCTTTTTTGAGTTTTCCACTTGTATTTTTTACTTCCTTGTTTTTCAGGGCTTGTTTTGTGGTTTCCAGCCCTGTGCACCTGTACTGCTCTTCATGAGCCCATCTTTATTTTCAATAAATTCGTGTTCTAAAATATATATATATATA
Source organism: Iris pallida (assembly GCA_029216955.1). Classification (NCBI taxonomy): domain Eukaryota; kingdom Viridiplantae; phylum Streptophyta; class Magnoliopsida; order Asparagales; family Iridaceae; genus Iris; species Iris pallida. The sequence goes on along the minus strand of JANAVB010009398.1, from coordinate 21,040,750 downwards.
TATATATATATATATATATATATATATATATATATATATATATATATATATATATATATATATATATATATATAGCTATCTGTCATGATGAGCACTCTTCCAGTACACCGTCGAGTGGAGCACCTCTTTAGGACACATGTATCTTACTACAGTGTTCTGCTATACTTGTTTTCTTTTTGGCTTGGATCAATCGGGTAGTCTGCAGAAGAATGACCATTCTCCGAGTTAAAATCACGGGAATGATCATTTTTCTTTGTAAAATAACGGAGAATGACCATTATTCATGTTAAAATCACGGAAAATGGCCATTCTCCGTTGTAAAATCATGGAGAATGATCATTCTCCGTATTAAAATCACGAAAAATGGCTATTTTCTTGTTAACATGCAGGAGAATAGTCATTCTTCGTGGTAAAATAACAAAAAATGGCCATTCTTCGTTGTAAAATCACGTAAAATGGCCATTTCCCGTGTTAGAATGCAGGAGAATGGCCATTCTCCGTGTTAAAATTACGGAGAATGACCATTCTCTGTGGTAAGATCACGGAGAATGGCTATTCCCGTATTAACATGCAGGAGAATAATCATTCTTCGTGTTAAAATCACGGAGAATGGTCGTTCTCTGTTGTAAAATCATATAGAATGGTCATTCTCTATGTTAGAATGCAGGAGAATAATCATTTCTCGTGTTAAAATTACGGAGAATGACCATTCTCCGTGTTAAGATCACGGAGAATGATCTTTTTTTCCCTTTTTTAAAGTATATATTGATTGATATCATGCTTTTCATTGTTGTTTGTTTTATATCAGTGCAAATAACCGAGAAGCTCAAAGAGACAAATAAAAGGTTCAGGAATGAGAAAAGCGAGCTTCAGAAACGGGTTGAATCGTTGCAGAATAAAGCCATTAAAAATGACCTAATCATCGAAAACATCAAATCTCTCCACGAGGATGATGATGATGATGATGATGAGCGATGATCGGAGTTCGACTGAAGAAAAGTACAGTGAATTATGAATAATCTTTGCGACCTCTGCTGAAGATGAGAGCAATAGAATTCAGATCTCTCGTGAAGAAGAAGAAGTCTAAAATCGCAATCAAAATTCGAGTTTGTGAATTCAAATACATATGTATGACCAAATTTACGCGAAGGGATAGCTATGTATTATCAAAATGGCAATTTTGTAAATACAGAGCATCTAAAGGGGATCTTGAAATATTTAACGTGAAAGTACATAATGTTGGGTATTTTATAAAACCAACCCTGCGGGTGGATTTTTCATAAACACCCACCCTGAAAGTGGGTATCTCAGCAATTTTCAGATTAAAAAAATTGGATTTTATTTTATTTATTTTTCATTATATACTAAACATGAGTACAAATGCAACAAGCAGCACATGCTAGAAATTAAAGGAGGATATAATGAAAAAATAAAATAAAATATAGGATTCAAAATTGTCAATTTGATATGTCAAGACTTAAACTCTAAACTAATATAAAATTTAGAATCTAAATGCTAATTAGCTCTATATAGATTATGCATTCACATCAACAACGTGACGTTTGTTTGTCTTGGATGACATTGGTATTAAATAAACAAGTCTTAATATATATATATATAAAAGAGGCTTAAAAATGTTTCAAAATTATCCATCTAAATCGTACGTATATCCTCATGTAACTAAAAATTCAAAAAAAAAATCTAAATAATTAGTTAACTAGCTAATATTATCTAACTATATACAAACATCTCTAACTCATATAGTTATGATGTGATGCATTCTATTCCAAGAGAAATCGGTTTCTATAATAAATTATAACTAAAAAAGTTCAAGAATTTTTTTGTGTGCGTGTAATATACATACACGTTACTACTATATACAATAAGACATCCAAATGGGACACAAAAAGAAAAGGAATGAACCAGCATAACACAATAAGGAAAAATGGTTTTTTCCAAAACAATTCACAATTCAAACTTTCAGCAAAAACATGAAACAAAGTTTCAAAACTATGTGACTATGTCCAAGCTCTCTAGCCTAAAATAGTAGAGTGGACATCTGGAGAGACCGGCAGAGTTTGAATCTCGTGTTAATTTTTTTTTTTTTACAAAACTATCCCAGCCCACCACGTTGTTTCTGATGGCTTGACTAGGGGTGAGCATTATTCGGTTTTGGACCGAAAACCGAACCGAACCGAATAAGGAATTCGGTTCGGTTTTAAAAAACTTCGGTTCGGTTTCGGTTTTAAAAATACTAAATTTTTTTATTTGGTTTCGATTTCGGTTTTGGAATTCGGTTTCGGTCAAAAACCGAAAACCGAATAAGAAAAATTAGTTTATATATATATATATATATATATATATATATATATGTGTGTGTGTGTGTGTGTGTGTGTGTGTGTGTGTGTGTTAATTATAGGTATATGCTAAATATATATAGGTATATACTGAATATATCTAGGTATATTTAGTTATTATATATATTAACAAAAAAAAAACATAATAAAACCCAAAAACCGAATAAACCAAAAATCGAACCGATTTAATTCGATTCGGTTCGGTTATTGACCAATTCGGTTCGATTTCGGTTTTGCTTATTCGGTTTCGATCTAATTCGGTTTTTGCTTATCCGGTTCGGTTGGAACCGAATAAATCGAATACTCACCCCTCGGCTTGACCATTAAGGGGAAGTACAGACAACAGCCAATCCACTAAAAGTTCGCGTGTTGCATGATATATATATATATAGTTATTAGCACAAGGACAAGGCTAACGACTTGAGTTATCTAATCATATTTTGGATTGTAAGGACTTTACAATTCAGCCTTATCTATCTTATTTTCATCAAATAAAACCCTTTTTCTTTATCGATCTATATCACGTCATTGACGAGATATGGAGTCTTATCATAGATCAATTCAGAGACATAATATATAAAATTTTAGTACTATGATCTCATGTAATAGTGGCTATTAGAATAAAAAAATTTGATTGGCATTTCACTTTTTTTATCCTAATTCAAGATGTACCCTACACAATTACAACACTGTAAGGTGTCCTCCACTTTTGACGGAAACCGTCCTCCACTGACGATCAACGGATTTGACCAATATTTTTTGACGAAAATACTCTCATCTTCTTCTCCGTGTCCCCCCCACCCTTTTCTCCTTGGCTGCACCCTCCCCCGCCGCCGGCGTGCCTCCGCTCCCCCCCTCCCCGCCGTCGGATTTCCTCCGCTTCCCCCTTCTCTCCTCCCTATCACCACCACCACCACCACCACCATCATCACCACCACCTTCACCATCACCACCGCTACCACCACGACCCGCAGCGCCCCCCTTCGCGCCCCCCTCCGTGACCCCCGATTCCGCAGCGCCGCCCCTCCGCCCCTTCGCGACCCCCGCCCCCCGCGTCCCCCTCCGCGTCCCCCGCTCCAACAGCAACAACATTGGCAACAACAACAGCAGCGGCGGGGAGGACGAGGGTACTGAGGAGGGGCGGGGGTCGCGGAGGTGCGGGGGTCACGGAGGGGTGGAGGGGACGGGAGATGGTGGGGAGGTGGGGGTTTGGCTGCCCTCCTCTCGACCGCCGGCGAGGAGGAGAGGGCGGGAGGCAGGATTTTGGCTGCCCTCTCCGACCGCCGGCGAGGAGGAGGGGCAGAGAGACGGCCTACCAGCGGGGAGGGGGGGGGGGGAGATGGGGCGCGACAGGGAAGGGGAATTTGTGCTCGGGACAGAGAAAATGGAAGAAGACAAAGAGCAATTTCGTCAAAAAAATTGGTCAAACCAATTGACCGTCACTGGAGTACGATTTCCGTCAAAAGTGGGAAGCACCTTACATTGTTGTAATTGTGTGGAATGCGCCTTAAATTAGGATTAAAAAAAGTGGGATGTCAATCAAATTTTTTCTATTAGAATTTAGGTCTAAAAAATGACCGACGTTAATGTTTGGAGGCCTTCAGACCGAACAACAATGGAATAGGCCTACGGACTGAGTTGTTTGAAGTGTGACGCATTAGGTGGCCAAAAACTATATCCAGTTACCCATCTTCAAAAAATGGAGGTCTTTGGACCAGACATCAGCCCCAAAAATATTTTTGTCTTTTTGATTCGAATTATTTATCAACATACAGACGTTATCTTAGGAACTAAATTCAAAGTTGCATACTTATTTTTAAAAATTTAACATTTATGTAACCCCAAGACAAATTAACCCTAAATTTTGTTAGGATTCTTGTCTACAAAAACATGTGAAATAATATTATTGATCCATACGACATAGAAAATACTTAGGGTCTGGTTAGTAATAACAATGTTACCAATTTTGGGGTATTTTTTAACTGATCATTTATGAAAACCCCTGATTGTTAATTTTTTTTTGAGATATTGATTTTGATCAGCTCAAAAACCCTCAAAAATTAATGTAATATAATTTTGAGATATTAATATAATTACAACTACTAATACTATACTCTCTTTTTTCATATGTGTTTCTCTTTTACTTTCAATATAGCTAGATTTTCTGGTAAATTTAAAATCTTTTTCTTTTACTTTCAATAAGATGTTTCAAGTGTTTCTTTTATTTCATATATATGTTTCTATTATTTTGATCAAGTATGAACTTCTACCTTAAAATTGAGCAATAAAATGAGTAATAATTCCCACACTCGTGACAATTTTATTTATATATGAACATATATGTAAAAAAATTAAGTAAACAACTTTCAGTACCATTCACAACTTTCAGGACCATTCATTAACAAATTATCAAGCTTAGCTTAATTTGCTCTTCTTCCATTGACAACAAGGATATCCATAGATATATATTATTTTCTAACGTTAATAAACTTGTCCGAGCTCTCTAGCCTAGTGGTATTAGAGCGGACACCCGGAGGGACCGGCAAGGTTCGAGTTTTCCAATTGTGTGTGTGCGTGGGATTTCAAAAAAAAAAAAAACGTTAATAAACCTTTCCATTAAATAAAAATAACTGAACCACATTCTCTCTCCAATAATAATGGTGACAACGTGTTCTGACCTTTTTTTGGGCCAACATGACATACACACACACATAACACGTTCCCTTTCCCTATTGAAGGAGCAACCTTGACCACCCTTCACTTCTCTATGGAGGGTCAGTTAGTCCTACGAGAACTTACCCACCCCTTCTTCATGGTACCACCACCACTTACAGACTATATAGCGCTAGGCTAGCTAGTCCTCGTTGTACTTCCAAATGGAGGAAATAGGCGGGAAAGAGATGTTCACAAAATCTCGTCTCATCATCTCATCTCCTCTCTTTTCGTTTACTCGGTCACCTCGGCACGTGTGCATGAACAGCAACACCAACAGCAGCAGCGATTGACTGGGCCGTCCGAGTCGCTGACAGGCCCCATTTTTGGAGTTGTTGCAGCTGCTGCGGGTGGGGTCCGAGCTGTCGGACGGCTGTGATCGAAGAGAGCGGTGGGTGGGTGGGTGGGTGGGTGGAGAGGGACTGCCGCCAGTTTGATGACGATGGATGGCCAGTAGCTCTCCACGTGTCGAGATGGGACACGGTGGGCCCCATCTCCAGATCTATCATCTAGCCCCGCGGGCAATAATACGACAGCGCCTTGGATCGGGTCAACGGAATTACGACAGCCTCCTCGAGAGTTCGCTTTAATTACGGAAGTGGCATTCGGAACAACGTGTGGAGCACTAGAAAATGCTATTACGCTCACGACAAAGAAGAAGTCCCGGGGGGTTACGGTCAGCTCACATATGTCCTCCTCAATTCGCTGGTCAACTTTTGTTGTTCACATCCATCGTGGAGCACGTGCGATGGAGCCTGGCCGTAACCGTAACGGAACGGAATTTGGATGTTACGGTCAGCTCCATAAATGCATCGATGCACCGTCGAGGCAAATAGGGTTGGCCACTTGTTGCAACTTGTGTTCTTACGTACAAAGTCAAGATTTATACATTTTTTGTTACATATAAAGTCGTAACCTCTGCAACGCATGCTATCTTCTCCGAGCCAGTTGACATAACCTTCCGAACGAGGCACTAGAGAATTAGGTAAAGAAGTTAGGGACTGAGTGCATAAATATAAACTATGGACCAATTGGCACCAAAGATACATGATACAAAATAAGTTCCGACTACATTGATTGTCAGAGGAAAAAAAAGGACACAAAACTTCCATTATATACAAGATCTAAAAAAAAAAACCTGTTCTTTATCATTATTTTATATATAGGCAGATTGTTTCCATAATTCAAACCAGCATTATCTGAAAATAAATAACAAGTTTTACCATCGAGCTCAACGATGTTGTCAAACGTCATAAGGCAAAATAGATGAAAGAAGTATAAAAAAAAAAAAAAATTAAATTATTGATTATACGATAATACTGATAGCAACAACCGGTATATATACCGGTGGATCATGATAGTGGCTTCCGAAAGAAATGACTTTGATTCGACGTAGAGAAAAAAATTATATAGGGAAACATATCATCAATTAATACAAGTGATCTTTTATACTTGATTTGAGGCATTCTCCAATAAGATTGGGACTAGGTTGGCCGTTGGCATAGGTTTAATTTATATACAGATCAACGAAAATTTTAATTGCTATCTTTTTTCTTTAGAATTGAGACTCTTTGAGCCGATGTTGATTTTGGGAAAGAAACGCGAAAACCTTTTCCCAAACCGGAGAGTACCTGCGAGAGGACCGAGCAATACAACGCACGAACCCAAAAACAATCACACAAAACAATCCACGCAGACACAGAGAATTTTTGACGTGGAAAACCCTTGCAGGAAAAACCACGGGACGATCGGAGTCCAACCCTGAGAAGCCTCCACTAATGGAATAGAAGAATTACACCCTCTACAAACTCCTCCCGATCCAAATCGGATCCCCACAACACTTAGAAGCAAGAACAATGATTACAAGGCTACGAAGAACGAGAACGACGAGTAGAGATTACCCGAATCCGATTCTCCTTCGAAAAACACCTTCGATCCTCCGTCTTCTCTTCCAAAGTTGTAATGGCACTCTTGCCTCCTTCCTCTCTATTTTCTTCAATGTTCTCCGATTGTGTTACCATAGATTAGGGTTTGGAAATCCCAACTTAACTCCCTAATCCCGCAACAAACCTGGACCGTTTGATTAGATCCAATGGTGAAAAATCACCCCAAATTTTTGCTCAGCCCCGACGACACAGAGTTCGGCCAGAACTCTGTGTCGGGCAAACAGCACCTACGAGCAACATTCTGGAATGGCCAGACCGAGTTCGGCCAGAACTCGGCCTGGGACCGAGTTCGGCCGAACTCGGTGGCCCAGTTCCAGAACCTCCCTCTGGGTTGGCAGCAGCAGCAGCAACTCCGCGTCGCCTACTTCCTGAGCTTCTCCGACATCGGACGGCGCTCGTCGCACTCCGGGATCTTCTCCACATAGGTTGGGAACCCCACCCACTCCAACAAATCTCCCCCTTCACAACTATGGGGAGGATATCGTCATCCCGACGATCTGCCTGCAGTACTCAAAATTCCTCCTTTGTAGAATCTTCGTGAACATATCAGCTCCGTTGTCATCTGTATGAACCTTCTCAACCTCCGCGTCCTTCTTCTCAACCACATCCCGTATCCAATGATACCGAGTCTCGATGCGTTTGGACCGGCTATGAAACGTCTGATTCTTCACAAGGTGAATAGCACTTTGACTGTCGCAAAGCAAAGCATACTGCTCTTGCTTCAGTCCCATTTCCTGCAGCAGCTTCTTCATCCACAGCAATTCCTTGCAAGCCTCCGTCGCCGCAATGTACTCTGCCTCTGTCGTCGACAAGGCAACACACTTCTGCAACCGCGACTGCCACGACACCGCTCCTCCCGCAAACATCATCACGTAGCCCGAAGTCGCACTACAAGAAATTTTGCTTATAGTGACGGAAGTTAGTAACGGAATGAATATTCAGTCACTAGTAAAAAATTAATTGTGTCAGATTAAGGAAAACATTAGTAATACTATTTCCGACGGAATAAATATTTAATGGTGACGGGCTTTGCGGTCACTAAACTTTATATAATCATTAAATAAGAAGATAGACGTGAAAATTTTAAATATGTTTCATGAAAAATATTAGGGACTTCTAAATCAGTCACTAATAGAAAAATAGTTTAATATTAAATAATAAATTTAACAAGAAAAAATAATCTACTAATTTTAAAGATTTATGGGACCGAGTTAGCGGGATTGGAAAATTGGACACCACTTTTTTCTCACCCGTGCCATCATTTTTTCCTTTTGTAAAATATTTGATCATAAAGGGTTTATGATCCTCTCCTGCTCTAAATACTTCTCTAAAATTTTCTCTTTCTCTCCTCCTCCTCCTCCTCTCATCCTTCTCTAGGTGATTATGAGGATTTTTTTTCTTGTAATTCTCTCATCTGTTCCATTACTTACTCATCTCCTCCTCCTCTAATAATTTTTTGTTTTGTTTTAAAGGTGCTCATCTAGAGAGGTCAGCGGAGTTCAATTCTCTTCCATCACTATAGGTCAGTGGAGTTCAATCATTTTCTACCGCTTCTCGTCCAGGGAGGAGATCACATCGGTTCCAGGGAGAAAATTCCATCGGCTCAAGTAAATTTTAAAATCCTAACCATAATTTTTTTCTATTTATGCTGTTTTTATATTCTTTAATTTGTTTGTTTCTACAATTTTTTAGATTTATTTGCATAGGAATGTGACTATCATTTTATTGACATGAGACGTTGGAATTGCGACAAAGAGCATATGTCCAAGCAATGGGCCCGAAGACAAGAAATCGAGTACGTGGTCAAGGGCTTGCTGTGACGCGAAATCGAGTGCTTTATCATGTTTCTTCATTACAATTTAGAACATCAATTTGTGTTCATGTAGAATGTATTATTTTTGTTAATAGCAGACTTAACTTTGTTTTTGAGTATATTTTATTTTTTAGTTGTTGTCTAATCTGATGAATATATTATTTTTGGCTTCAACTTTTAATAAGAATCCACTTATACCATTTTGGATGAAGAAATTGTGATTTCAGCAGAATGTGGTGGAAACAAATTAGCTTCTAGTAATGGATCAAGTAGTAATGACCAATTTATTATATTATTAATGACATATCAAACAATTAGGAATGTGATTCAAAAAATTTGTAATTTTATTAATGACACAACATTAATGACTAACCTATTAATCAGTAATAATTTTACTAAAAATCAAACAATAGTGACTGACTTATTAGTTAGCAATAATTATTAATGGCCCAACATTAATGACTGACGTGTTAGTTAGTAATAATTTTATTAATGACCTAACAATAGTGACTGACTTATTAGTTAGTAATAATTATTAATGACCCAATAATAGTAACTGACTAATTAGTTAGTAATAATTATTAAATACTTTTTTATATTGAAAGATAAATACTTATCTACGTGGCATGTCCAATTATAGTGACGGATTTAGGAATTCATCCGTCACTAGTAGTATTAGTGTCGCTCGTAGTAGTGACTGACACTAACTCCGTTACTCATGTGATTAGTCCGTCACTAATATCATTTCTGACGAAATTCAGTCACTACTAATATATATTAGTGACTGATCTTTGTCGTAACTTTAAGCAAAATTTCTTGTAGTGTCGATCGCCTCGTGTCTACATCTCCAGCCATATCAGCGTCGGTATACCCAACCAGCTTCGGCTCGTCACCACCAAAGGAAAGTCTCCAACCAGCAGTGCCCTGAAGATATTGTAGAATCCACTTGACCGCACTCTAATGTACCCTTCCAGGATTTGAAAGATACCTGCTAACCGTACCAACTGCATGAGCAATATCTGGCCTCGTACACACTATGGCATACATAAGGCTTCCCACAGCTGAGGTATATGGAACCCGCTCCATATCTTCCTTTTCGTCCTCGGTAGATGGACACTGCTCCTCAGTGAGCTTAAAGTGAGCCGCAAGAGGGGAACTCATTTTCTTCGACCCGTCCATCCCGAAACGCTGAAGTACCCAGTGAATGTACTTCGTTTGGGACAAGTGTAGCAGCTTGGACTCTCTCTCTCTCTCGGCTGATCTCCATCCCAAGAATAGTCTTCGCTGCGCCCAAATCCTTCATAGAGAAGGCCGCGCCTAGTTGGCGCTTCAACTCCGCTATCCTAGTGGCATTCCGACCCACTAATAGCATATCATCAACATAGAGCAATAAAATGATGAAATCATCATCGGCAAAATACCTCACAAATACACAGTGGTCCGACGTCGTCCGTGCATAACCATGCTCCCCCATAAATGACTCGAACTTCTTGTACCACTGTCTCGGAGCCTGTTTCAGACCATACAAGCTCTTCCTCAACTGGCAGACCAAATGTGACTTGCCCTTCTCACAGAATCGCTCCGGCTGCTCCATGTACAACTCCTCCTCAAGATCACCGTGGAGGAATGCCGTCTTCACGTCCATCTGCTCGACCTCCAAGTCGAGACTGGCTGCTAATGCTAGCACCACCCGACTAGACGAATGCTTGACGACAGGCAAAAAGATCTCATCATAATTCACGCCTTTCCGCTGACCGTAGCCTTTGACTACCAGCCTCGCTTTGTATCGAGGGCGAGTAGCATCATCCGTCTGCTTCACTCTAAACACCCATCGATTCTTCAAAGCCTTCTTGTCCTTTGGCAACCGTACCAGATCATAAGTGGAATTGGTGTGCAAGGAACTCATCTCCTGTCACCCTCACTTTTCCCAGTTAGGGGTAAAATGGTAATTTTCCATTTTATAATATTTTTGGGAATTTTATTTCATGAATGTTATTATTTAATTATTATAGGAGTCGGGTTCGAATTTCATCGCATTCCGAGTTAATTCGGGACCCCGGTAAATTTCGACTTGAGTCGCATTTAGCCTGTTATTTAACCATGGCCCACCACACTAAACTTTTAGGTTTAGGAGTTTGGACTAGTTCCCCTATGATTAATTAAGTTTAATTATGATTTTTATTTATTTTTAGCATTTTTCAAAACCCATTTTGGATTAATTTTGCATTAGGCTTAGGGAGGGGCAAACTTGTAAATACAAGTGCCCCTACCCCTTGGCACCATGGCCGGCCACCTATAGGGCCACCCCCTCCACCTCTTTTACTTCCTCACTAAGTTTCTTCTTCTCCATTACTTTCTTTCCAACTCCTTCTTCTTCCTTTTCAAATTCACTTTTAGGTATGATTTTTAAACCCTTTTAAATTCCTTCTTTTGCATTTATTCCTTCACATAAATGATAGAGGGGATCATTCTCTACAAGTTGACCATAGCCTTTGTAGGTTTCCTTAAAATATAGGTTAAGGATTTATTATGGTTTAATCCTTTTTGAGAGTGGTATATATATATATATATATATTGTATATGTATATATGTATCAATGCTTAGAGTTGTGTATTAGAACTTATAGTTGTGCATTAGAGCCTTAGAGTTGTGCATGAGAGCCTTGTAGTTGTGCAGGAATGCCTTAGAAGTGTGCAGAATGCTATTCAGGAAAAATTGTGCAGTAGAGCCTTAAAGGTGAGCAGAGGAGCCTTAAAGGTGAGCAGAAGTGCCTTAAAGGTGAGCATGAGAGCCTTAAAGGTGTGCAGGTTGTCCCAGTGTGCTAAAATCCGAGAAATTGAGTATTTTGTGTGTTTGTGCTTTATGTGCGTGTGTAAGGGAAATTAGAGAGTGTGTGTGTGTTTATATATAGATAGATACATAGAGAAGATTAGAAGAAGTTTAAGAATTAGAAGAAGTTAGAAGAATAGGAAGAAAAGTGAGAAATAGGAAATAGAGGGAATCGAGTTAGAAGGGAAATCGGAGCTCGGAGTATCGGAATGAGTTGAAACTTGGCGTGGGGCAAGAATACGTGAATTAGATTTTGTGGGTAGGCTCCCGAGTGGAAATCGGGGTTGTAGGGCGCCGGTATCGCGCCGTACCATTTCGTATCTTAAAATATTCAAGATATCGGCAATGGACCGTATCGTGGACTAGATGTCCACTTTACTTAGGTATCTTGGTAGGTAATATATGTATAGGCTAGTACCTTACTACCCTAGGGAGCTCGGGTCAAAATACCAAGCGTAGGTAGGCTAATTTGATAATTGCCTAAGCTAGAATTTTACCCTTTTTAAGGGCAAAATAGGATATTGGCCTACGGCCAAGATTTGAATTTCGAAGTCCAAGATGAACTTGGATATGGGTTGTAGAGGTTGGTAATAGTTAGAAATAGTCGCCTAGACCTAGTCTTGACCCCGGTTGACCCAGAGTTGACTTTTTACCCAAAAGTCAACCGTGAGTCAACACTTTGTCTAAATTTGACCAAATCCAAACCAGAGTTGACCAGTTAACCAAAAGTCAACTGTTGGTCAACATTTGACCAATTTGACCTAGAGTTGACCTAGAGTTGACCAAATTTGACCAGGGTTGACCAGTTGACTAAAAGTCAACTGTAGGCCAACTCTTGACCCCGTTTGACTTTCTTCGACTTGTTTTGACCTGTGATGACTGGTATGACCTAGGATTGACTTGGGTTGGCTTAGATTGACTTGATATAACTTGATTTGACCTAGATTGACTTGACAGGACTTAGTGTGACTCAGTGAGACCTAGTTTGACCTAGATGCATATCATTCATTGTGAATTATTCCTAAACTTGTTTAAACCTAAATTAACATACAGTATTTCATATTTAGGTCTTCTGATACCGCTCTGAGCATTGATATATCCTACAACTCAGGACAGCAGGCGAGTACATTTACTGATAGTTTTCATTGTCTTGATATCTACTATATCCGATTTAGTTGTAGTGTCTTACTTGATTCTAGGCACGATAGTTCACGGACTAGTATTATCGAATTCCGGTCATGAGATGTCATTCTTGGATTTCTTGGGATACTGGTACTTGCTTGGTCTTGATTCTTGTACTTGTATTGACGCCGATTCCTGAAGAGGACTTGCTACCCTCTTAGGGAATCCCGCGTCATGACGTGCTATGTCCGGATTCGTATACTATTCGAGGATGGAGGAATTATTAGGGGTTATGTGATCAAAGCCCCATGTCCTTATTTTGCTAGCGCCACCCTCACCTTACGTAGGGTGTAGCAGACACCCCTTGCCGGGTTATCCAGGTTGGCCGGCATGACCCTTTCTAGAGATTTTCCTGTGATTGTCGGGCCAAGTGGATAACCCTATCCTGACTCCCTAGCCGATCACATATTGCTCTAATAATTCAAATCACATTTTATATTTATTGTCGTATCTTATATTTCAGTTCAGTTTTACTTTCTGTACTTCTCACCATGCTATGATTTCATTTACTCACATGCTCTACCTGCCTTATACTGTACTATGATTTGAGACTAAGTCCTGTTTGAAAGAAGGGTTACAACCCCGGTCCTTGTTTGGTTTAAGGGTTGTAACTCGGCTTTCGAATGGTTCCCAAGTCGCCTATATCTTTGTCTTGTATTTTATTATACTGTCTTTTATAGTATTTGTCAACTCACATGGAACTGCTGTTGGTGTTTGTACTTGCTCATTTTCCTGACAGGATACCGTTGACAAATTTTACAGATATTTCTGAGACAGATGGAGACTCAGGCCAGGGCAGTGGCCTGATAGATTGGCCACTAGATTTTATACTCCCTGAGTAGTTAGCACTTGTTAGGCTTGACTGGACTGCGATCCAGCTTTGGATTTTAGAATGTAGTATTATATATTATTCTGTGATGTTACGTTTAGTTTTGGACTTGTGTGGATCTCGAACTTATTTCTTGCTTCATCTATCATATTTTCTTTCCATGCTATCTACCTTAGTTTTACATTTGTGATTGAGACTGTATTGCTATGTCACCTCCATTCGGAGTGTATATACTGTACATGTACCTTTATCTGTTTAGTTATAGTATTCTAGATGACCTAGACAGCGTTCTACCGCCGATGCTGCGGCGTAGGCTGGACGTACCCACTTCTCGTACCCCTAATCAGGGTGCGGGTCGTGACACATTTTTGTGGCGGCCCATGCAGGTCAGAGTCGCAATTATTGCGATCTCGTAATGGTGCTCGACTTAGAGTGCTAATTACGAGCCTGCGACTAGGACATAGGATCTAGAATATGATAGGAGTTACTCAATCATATTTTAGAAAAATTCTGATCTTTTGATTACCATGACAACTCTTCTTGCATTTGAATTCAATTGTCCTCCTTTGATAATATCTTATCTTGTGCCATATTGATCTCTTGGGTTCAATTCGTCTTCATGATGACAGTGACTCGTTCTCGGACAGCAGGGCCTAGTGCCCCAGAGAGGTCAGATCCGGGAGGTATTCCACCTCTGGCTGCGGGAGCTACAGTTGAGAGAGCTGCCACCTCAGTCCCTGCCCTTCAGGCAGGAGCAACAGCGACGGTTCCAGGAGGTCTTCCACCTCCAACAGCGGGACTGTCCATGATCGTTCCTGATATTCTTCCACCGCCGCCTCCGCTACCGACAGATACTCAGGAGATGATGGCCCTTCTGCAGCGGATATTGCATACTCAGAGCACGCATGCAGATCTGTTGCGACGGAGCATGGAGAACTCCCATCAGCTGGCGATGGCAGCACTTGAGAGGGTTGTACCGAGTACAGTTCAGGATACCCCAGTTCAGCACCAGGGACCAGGCCAGAGGCAGGCTACTCGGTGGGCTTTCTGTAGGAGGCCAGGGCACACTAGAGAGGCTTGTAGGAAGAGGTTGGGCGTCTGCCTATACTGTGGGGCGCCCGATCACCAGCTGAAGGATTGCCACACTAGTAGAATCCGAAGAGACCAGGACAGAGTACATCAGGCACCAGCACGTGACGACCAGTAGCAGGGTCAGGGCAAGAGGTAGGTCGTCCAGTGTGCTTTTTATAAGAAGATGGGGCACACCCGGGATGTTTGTAGGATAAAGCTGGGAGTTTGTTTATTTTGTGGAGCTCCAGACCACCAGATGAAGAACTGTACAGCCCGTACAGCTAGACAGGCAGGCCAGGACAGAGTGTGGCAGGCTAGAGGAGGCCACCAGGGGCGAGCTTTCGCCATGACAGTTGAGCCCACTCAGGCAGTAGCAGAGAAGATAGCAGGTTCCAATCTTTCGATCTCATTTCCGCATTTGCTTCCTTATAAACTTTCTTGAACTTCGATTCTATCTGTTCCTTGATCGTTGGATGAAATTTTGTCCTTGTGATGTGATATTCTTCTGAGATAAGTCGTATGGGCTAGGTCGCCTCGATTATGAGATTTTAGAATCCTCTAGGGTCATGCTAGCAGGCAGAGTGAGGATATATAGTCGGACTATGGACGTATTTCTCGGGTGTGGGAATTTAAGGTTTTCGCTGCCAAGCTAGCGGCAATACGAAAATTTTAAATACCATAATTCTAGAGGTATGTACCTTAGTCAAGGACTCTGTGATTATCGTAGCCTTGCTCACTAGCATGACGGAGATTCTGAGTATCATGATGATTGGACAGACGCATACGATTATCGATTGCATGATTTTTTTTGTGTTTACTTGTTTTAAAATTTTGAGGATGATTTTTTGGGTGGATAGACTTATAGCACCCAGTTTCTATTAAGAGTAATTTTAAATTTTATAATTTTAGTCATTTAATTCATGCTTTGATTTTTGAGATTTTAAATCATTTTAAATTTTAAGCCATGATTTGTGATTTTAATGATTTGCTAGTGAAACCTTAGAGACTGTTTGACCTAGAGCCTAACCATGTGATTAGGATGTTTTCAGTATCATTTCTGGCCCAAGGGTATTTTGGTCATTGGACCTCTTTGATTTATTTTGATATTTTGCATTGGTGATTGTTGATTTGGCTTTTGATAGGTGAGATTTTGTGATGGTTTCGTGTCCGTGTTGGACACGTAACAGTTTTTATTTGCAAGTGTTGTTGTGTATTAAGAGATTTTTATTTTGCTGAAATTTTTGGAGGTATTCGAGAGGGATTGTTTTCTGCATGTGTTTTTCTGTGATTGCTTTGTTTTAATTTTGAGGCGAAATTTTTTTAAGGTGGATAGACTTGTCACCCTCACTTTTCCCAGTTAGGGGTAAAATGGTAATTTTCCATTTTATAATATTTTTGGGAATTTTATTTCATGAATATTATTATTTAATTATTATAGGAGTCGGGTTCGAATTTCATCGCATTCCGAGTTAATTCGGGACCCCGGTAAATTTCGACTTGAGTCGCATTTAGCCTGTTATTTAACCATGGCCCACCACACTAAAATTTTAGGTTTAGGAGTTTGGACTAGTTCCCCCATGAGTAATTAAGTTTAATTATAATTTTTAATTATTTTTAGCATTTTTCAAAACCCATTTTGGATTAATTTTGCATTAGGCTTAGGGAGGGGCAAACTTGTAAATACAAGTGCCCCTACCCCTTTGCACCATGGCCGGCCACCTATAGGGCCACCCTCTCCACCTCTTTTACTTCCTCACTAAGTTTCTTCTTCTCCATTACTTTCTTTCCAACTCCTTCTTCTTCCTTTTCAAATCCACTTTTAGGTATGATTTTTAAACCCTTTTAAATTCCTCCTTTTGCATTTATTCCTTCACATAAATGATTCTTGGGATACTGGTACTTGCTTGGTCTTGATTCTTGTACTTGTATTGACGCCGATTCCTGAAGAGGACGTGCTCCCCTCTTAGGGAATCCCGCGTCATGACGTGCTATGTCCGGATCCGTATACTATTCGGGAATGGGGGAATTATTAGGGGTTATGTGATCAAAGCCCCATGTCCTTATTTTGCTATCGCCACCCTCACCTCACGTAGGGTGTAGCAGACACCCCTTGCCGGGTTATCCAGGTTGGCCGGCATGACCCTTTCTAGAGATTTTCTTGTGATTGTTGGGCCAAGTGGATAACCCTATCCTGACTCCCTAGCCGATCACATATCGCTCTAATAATTCAAATCACATTTTACATTTATTGTCGTATCTTATATTTCAGTTCAGTTTTACTTTCTGTACTTCTCACCATGCTATGATTTTATTTACTCACATGCTCTACCTGCCTTATACTGTACTATGATTTGAGACTAAGTCCTGTTTGAAAGAAGGGTTACAACCCCGGTCCTTGTTTGGTTTAAGGGTTGTAATTCGGCTTTCGAATGTTTTCCAAGTCGCCTATATCTTTGTCTTGTATTTTATTATACTGTCTCTTATAGTATTTGTCAATTCACATGGAACTGCTGTTGGTGTTTGTACTTGCTCATTTTCCTGACAGGATACCGTTGACAAATTTTACAGATGTTTCTGAGACAGATGGAGACTCAGGCCAGGGCAGTGGCCTGATAGATTGGCCACTAGATTTTATACTCCCTGAGTAGTTAGAACTTGTTAGGCTTGACTGGACTACGATCCAGCTTTGGATTTTAGAATGTAGTATTATATATTATTCTGTGATGTTACGTTTAGTTTTGGACTTGTGTGGATCTCGAACTTATTTCTTGCTTCATCTATCATATTTTCTTTCCATGCTATCTACCTTAGTTTTACATTTGTGATTGAGACTGTATTACTATGTCACCTCCATTCGGAGTGTATACACTGTACAGGTACCTTTATCTGTTTAGTTGTAGTATTCTAGATGACCTAGACAGCGTTCTACCGCCGATGCTGCGGCGTAGGCTGGACGTACCCACTTCTCGTGCCCCTAATCAGGGTGCGGGTCGTGACATCTCCTCCTGTATAGCCTCCATCCACTCCTGCCTGTGTTCGTCTTCTATAGCCTCTGCAAAACTTTCGGGCTCTCCCCCGTCAGTCAATAGCACATACTCACCTGGTGAGTATCTCGTAGATGGTCGACGATCCCTGTCACTCCTCCTCAAAGGAACCACTGGTGCTGGCTGTATACCGACAGCCTCCTCTTCCTCAAAAACTACCTCTCCGGCATGCTCATCCTCCTGAAGAACGCCCTGACCACTATCAGCAGGCTGATGATCAAGGTTGGAAGCAACTCCATGTACCGGCTCCCCCATAACTGGATCCTCTACGATGTCCTCTGGAAACTGCTCGAAGCAAAATGACTCTAACTCAGGCAATTCCTCAGCCTCAGAAGGCGTTTCGGAATCCTGAGTGTTGGTCATGGTCTGATCCTCGACGAATACCATGTCCCTGCTTTTGTAGAGCTTTCTTCCCACTGGGTCGTAGAGTCTATAGCCAAACTCATCCCGACCGTAGACGACAAAGACGCATCGCCTCGTCTTCGGCTCAAGTTTGGTCCTCTCGTCCTTCGGTACATGCACGAAGGCCTTACAACCAAACGCCCGCAGGTGATTGTATGACGGCTCTTTACCGTACCATACTTTGTCAGGCACATTACCCTGCAAAGGAGCACTAGGAGATAAATTAATAACATAAGCAGCTGTGAGAAGAGCCTCACCCCAATAACTGCTCGACAAGTTTGCTTCTGACAGCAAACACCGCACCCTCTCCATCAGTGTCCTGTTCATGCGCTCCGCTACACCATTGAGCTGAGGTGTCTTGGGCGGAGTCTTCTGGTGTCGTATCCCTTGCTCTCTGTAATACGCATCAAAGGGACCGATGTATTCGTCGCCATTGTCGGACCGAACACACAACAACTTCTTGCCCGTCTCCCTTTCAACAGAGGCCTGAAACTCCTTGAAAGTAGGCAGCACCTGATCCTTGGTCTTTAAGGCATAGACCCAAACCTTCCTGGAACAGTCATCAATAAAGGTTACAAAGTAAGAAGCACCACCAAGAGATTTTACCTTCATAGAACCGCAGACATCCGAGTGAATCAACTCGAGCAACGCCGGCTTCCTTGAACTTGGGTGACTTTAGAAAGATACCCTATTTTGCTTCCCAGCTAAACAGTGCGTGCACTTCTCCAACTTTGTAGACTTGAGCCCCGGAATCACCTTCCTGTTCACCAAGTAGCTCATCCCCTTCTCGCTGATATGGCCGAGCCGTCTGTGCCACAACTCGGTAGACGCATCACTGACTGCGTTCACCTCCTATGCCCCCTGTGCGCTCCCCTCCATATAGTAGAGACCGGACTTCTTGCTTCCTCTGGCAATCACCATCGAACCCCTGGAAAGCTTCCACTGACTGTTTCCGAAGAGACTGAAGAATCCCTTGTCATCCAACCTTCCAACCGATACCAGGTTGAAACGGATATCAGGGACATGATGAACATCTTTGAGAACAAGAACCGGACCCGTCTTCGTTCTCAAATGCACATCTCCAACGGCAACCGCCTTCGACACATCTCCGTTGTCTATCTTTAACACGCCACAGTCGCCTGTCGTGTAAGTGGCAAACAGTGCCCTGTTGTGAGATACATGTGCTGAAGCCCCTGAGTCCACCAGCCAAGAATTGTCATTGCAGGCGAGGTTTGTAATGACCTCATCACCTACGACGATCACATCGTCTCTATGCATCGAGGCCGTCGCTGTAGTGTTCTCTTCTTGCTTCCCCTTGTCGCCCTTCTTCTCTCTTCCAAGCAAAACAATTTCGCTTGATATGACCCTTCTTACCACAATGGTAACACTCTGAGTCATCGTAATGAACCTTGGACTTCCCCCTGCTCTTGTCTCTGCCACCACCTCGACCCCTGCTTTTGCCCCTTCCGCGGCTCTCTGAAACAAGTGCCTCTGAGTGGTGGGATGTGGATGAAGTGCCCTGAGAACATCTCCGCATCTCTTCATTCAAAATCCCGCTCATGGCAAACTCCTGACTGACCATGCCCTCTGGAGCAGAAGCGATCATAGATACTCGTACGGTTTCCCACGAGTCTGGCAAAGTACACAGCAGCCACAGTCCCTGAACTTCGTCGTCGAACTTGACTCCCATAGAAGATAGCTGGTCAACCACGCCCTGGAACTCACTCAAGTGGTCCGAAATAGACGTCCCATCCTTGTATCGCAGACCCATCATCGTTCGGATCAGGAACAATTTGTTTACCCCGGTCCTCTTCGCATACAAGGATTTTAGCTTATCCCACAACGTCTTCGCGTGCTCAATATTGGCAACGTGGTTGTACACATTCTCGTCCACAAACTGCCGTATGTACCCATACACTTGTATATGCTCGAATGTCCAGTCCTGTTCGGATTTATCACTGGGCTTCTCGGATGCAAACACGGGTAGATGCAGCTTCTTGACAAACAGCAAATCCTTTATCTTGTTCCGCCAATAATGATAGTTTGTGCCATTAAGATTCACCATGCGCACCGGATTCGCGTCTATCTCTCCTCTCTGGTTTCTGTCAACTCCTGACACCCTTCTGAATTCCAGAACCTGGCTTTGATACCACTCTGTTGGGAAACAAACGCGGAAACCTTTCCCCAAACTGGAGAGTACCTGCGAGAGGATCGAGCAATACAACGCACGAACCCAAAAACAATCACACAAAACAATCCATGCAGACACAGAGAATTTTTGACGTGGAAAACCCTTGCGAGAAAAACCATGGGACGATCGGAGTCCAACCCTGAGAAGCCTCCACTAATGGAATAGAAGCACTACTAAAATAACCCAGATTAGCGACGTCAGGAGACGTCGCTAAATACAGAAAATACGTCGCTAAAAATGATTTGCGACGTATTTAGCGACGAAAAACTTATGTCGCTTATAGCAAGTCGCAGATGATACTTTCGTCGCTATTTGCGACGCGGCGTCCATTGTCGCTAGACGTTGCCAAATGAGCGACAGAGAGTGACGTATCAGTACGTCGCCAACATTGCGACGTAAAGCGACCACTAGCGACGCTTCAAAAGTTTATAAATGATGACGAGGTATGGCATCCACGTGGCCACGTGGGCAACGTAGCGACGTATATTAGCGACGTCGAGCGACGTAACATCGCTAAGTAGCGACGTATAGCGACGTCTATTTAACGTCGCAGTACATCGCAGAACGTCGCTATACGTCGCTAATGTTAAAAAAAAATTTAAAAAAATATAATTGATATTTTTGTTATGCTGTGTTTCTGTGTTTACAGTGTGTGTGAAGTGCAGTGTTCGAACCATCGACAGTTTCGCTTACTGTTCTATGTTTTATCTTGGATAGAAAGAGCAACAGTTCAGGGTGCACTTCTCAGAGCTTCCTCTTCACGTCCTTCACCTTCTCGGGAACCTTTACGACGTCCGAGAAAGTGAAGGACGTGAAAATGAAGCTCTCAGAAGTGCATCCGCACCACCTTGGAAAATCTTTAACCTCCTCCCATATCGTGGCTCCGCACCACCTTGGCGGTGGATCACCCTTCTCTACAACGCCGGCACGGAAAGCATTTCTGTTCCTTCTGAACGCATGATCTTTTGGCAGAAATTGCTGATGACAATCAAAGAAGCACGGTTTTTTCGCCGTATTTCAAGCGGAAAGCCTTACTACGGTCCATGCAATACGGACATGAGAGACGGCCATGCGTGCTCCATCCAGATAACATTCCATAGGCCGGAAAGTCGTTGATGGTCCACATAAGGGTTGCCTTCATCTGAAAATTCTGCTTCCTGGAAACATCGTACGTGTTAGCGCCTACTTCCCATAACTGATTCAACTCATCTAACAAAGGCTGTAAGTACACGTCAATGTTCCTCTTGGGATTGTTCGGTCCAGGAATTATAACGGTTAGAAACATGTACTGAGTCTTCATGCACATCCAAGGCGGTAGGTTATACGGAGTGACAATCACAGGCCAGCACGAATACTGGGATCCCGAAAGACCAAAAGGAGTAAAACCGTCAGAAGATAGTCCCAACCTGACATTTCGCGGATCTGAAGCAAAATCTGGATACACTCGATCAAAGTGCTTCCACGCTTCTCCATCGGATGGGTGATCCAACACTCCTTCAATCTGTTCTCGCATGTGCCAACTCATATTTTTGGCCGTCTCTTTCTCCATAAATAATCTTTGCAACCGCGGCGTTAAAGGCAAGTAGTGCATTGAATCGGTCGGTCTTCTTGCACCGGTAGACCTTCCTGTACTAGTTGTTTTATAGCGATCAGCACCACAAAATCTGCACACATCTGCGTCCTTGTCGTCTTTGTAGTACAGCATGCACCCATTGCGACAGGAATCAATTTTCTCGTATCCCATCCAGAGCGATCTCACCATCCTCTTAGACCGGTAGAAGTCTTTAGGCAACTTAGCACCCGCCGGCAAGATCTCTATAATCAACTCCAACACTCGGTTGTAGCATTCTTACGACAAGTTAAAATCTGACTTAATGCTCAACAGTCTTGTAACCACCTCCAACGGTGAATGATCCTCACAACCAGGATATAATGGAGTCCTTGCATTCTCCAACAACTCCATGAACTGTGCAGCATCGGCGTTCGGTGCCTCCTCAGGTGCATCATGAACGAAACTAGGCCCCGCAGCGTCGAAAACCATGTTTACGCACCCGTCGTCGTATGCATGATTATCTGAAACAAAATTAGGTCCCGCATGCATATACGGCTCAACATAAGGCTCCGGCTCTGATGCTAAAGACACAAGTTCTCTGTGTGCGGTCCACTGATAGTAATTAGGCGTGAAACCCCTCGAGTACAAATGATATGTTACTTCCACTTCTGGATAATATTTCACGTTATGACATTTCACACACGGACACTTAATTTTGGTGCCGTCCATGTACTGAGGGAATGCCTTAGCAAACTGCAGGAACTGCTCTACTCCCGCTATGTATTCATCCCGCACACCACACATATCATCAGGACGACGATTGTACATCCATGAACGATTCCGCAAGTAGTAATTCATATCCATTTGGAAATAATTCTGCAAAGATGGACATACATTATCCAACAGGCACAAATTCGTATATTATGTCTTATTATGGGACACACATTAGTAGCGGACAGTTACTAATAACAATGATATATAATCTAGGTCAAACTAGGTTGTACTAAGTCAAACAAGGTCAAGCTAAGTCAAACAAAGTCAAACAAAGTCAAACAAGGTCAAACTAGGTCAAACTAGGTCAAACTAGGTTGTACTAAGTCAAACAAGGTCAAGCTAAGTCAAAAAAAGTCAAACAAGGTCAAACAAGGTCAAACTAGGTCAAATAGTCAACCTTGGTCAAACAAGGTCAAATCTAAGTCAAATATCCTATTTCTAGTCATGACCTACCAAGGTACCCTTTACCTTATCGCTATTGGTATCCCAATACTAGCTAGCACAAACCATTCAAGGCTATACAAGCCTAACCTATAATTCAAGTACCAATAATGACCAGAGTCAACTCAAGCTATCTCATACACACAAGTAACATCTGGGTGTCATTTGTTTAGTCTTAAAAAAACACAATCAACTAAAACTAGTACCAAGTAATGAGCAATAGTGAGTTACCAAAGCAAACTGAAACTAAAACTAGTATCTGGGTGTCATTTAAACAACTAAAACTAGTATCTGGGTGTCATTTAACAAACATGAAGACAACAAAGTCAAACAAGGTCAAGCTAAGTCAAACAAAGTCAAACAAGGTCAAACTAGGTCAAGGGTTGACCTATAGTTGACTTTGTCAACTCTTAGTCCAATGTAGATCAGATGTTTACTCTACTTTGACTTTCAGTAAAAATAGTCAAGCTTGGGGGTGACTACTATTTCATATAATTTTAAAGTATCGGCCGATACCGATCCGATACGGCCGATACCGATACGGTTTGGCATGTTCCGATCTGATACCGACCGATACCATATATTGACCGATACCGACATTGGGGGTCTTTGTTCCGATCAATTCAAATACCAATAATGACCAAAGTCAACTCAAGCTATCTCATACACACAAGTAATATCTATATAGATATATACATATAATATATATATATAGGCATGTATATACTATATGCCTATATTACAAGACAAGGCAACTTTCATGTATTCATATATTTAGACACTCTAACATAGGCTATATGCCTATATCACATATGAGTTACATGATATAGTTATGTATATATGTATACAATACCATCTATCAAACATATATATATAGAGAGAGAGAAGTAGAGAGTGGGTGGTGTGTGTACATGCACATGTGAATGGGGGGTGAGTGTGTTGACTGTTACATGTGACAGTCACATATACGTGTATATGAGGGAGGCTAACATGCTTGTATTAGGCTATATGCGTGTGTGTACCTAGGCAAGAGTGAGTGAGTGATATGAACTATAGGTCAGTCCAATCTGGATAGTAAGGGGATTTACTGTGTTAAGTCAAATAGGAAAGGAAAAGAAAGGAAATCAGTTCATTTCACACAACATTACATACTCCTATAACATATTTCAGACCCATTCACCTCAAACCCAAATCGAGAACCAAAACTGTGTGTGTCCGTGTGTCCGTGTGTGTATGTGTGCCCATCTGTGTGTGTGTCCGTGTGTCCGTGTGTGTGTGTGTGTGTCTCTGTGTCTGTGCGTGTGTGTCCGTGTGTGTGTGTGTGTGTGTCTGTGTGTGTGTGCGTGTGTGTTCGTGTGTGTGTGTGTGTCCGTGGGAGAGGAGGAGGAGGAGGAGGAGGAGGAGGAGGAGTTAGGTTAGGGTTTACCTGAGCTCGAGGAGGAGGAGCTCGATGGGGGGGTACGGGTCGCCGGAGAGGGAGGGAGTCGCCGGGGGCGGGGGAGGGAGTCGCCGGGGGGGGGGAAGGGGTCGCCGAAGGAATCGCCGGAGGGGAGGAAGGAGTAGTGGGAAAAATTGGAAATTTCGAGTGAGTGGGAAAAACGAAACGCTGTGCCCTAAGTAAAAATATTAGCGACGTCACATAAGGACGTCGCTAAACGTCGTAAACTGGCGACATATTTTAATAATCCAGCGACGTAACGTCGCTATTCAGCAACGTAATTTTATATCTGTCGCTGAACGTCGCTATTCAGCGACGTTTTGCGATGTTTTTATAAAGGAGTCGCTGAATTCCATATATAGCGACGTAATTTTACGCCGTCGCTAAATTACGTCGCTAATAGATCATATTTTAGTAGTGAAGAATTACACCCTCTACAAACTCCTCCCGATCCAAATCGGATCCCCACAACACTTAGAAGCAAGAACAATGATTACAAGGCTACGAAGAACGAGAACGACGAGTAGAGATTACCCGAATCCGATTCTCCTTCGAAAAACACCTTCGATCCTCCGTCTTCTCTTCCAAAGTTGTAATGGCACTCTTGCTTCCTTCCTCTCTATTTTCTTCAATGTTCTCCGATTGTGTTACCATAGATTAGGGTTTGAAAATTCCAACTTAAATCCCTAATCCCGCAACAAACCTGGACCATTTGATTAGATCCAATGGTGAAAAATCACCCCAAATTTTCGCTCAGCCCTGACGACACAGAGTTCGGCCAGAACTCTGTGTCGGGCAAACAGCACCTACGAGCAACATTCTGGAATGGCCAGACCGAGTTCGGCCAGAACTCGGCCTGGGACCGAGTTCGGCCAGAACTCGGTGGCCCAGTTCCAGAACCTCCCTCTGGGTTGGCAGCAGCAACAGCAACTCCGCGTCGCCTACTTCCCGAGCTTCTCCGACATCGGACGGCGCTCGTCGCACTCCGGGATCTTCTCCACATAGGTTGGGAACCCCACCCACTCCAACAGTTGATTCATACTTTGGGTACACGTACTAAGGTACGATATCTGGGAGGATGATCATGTGACTACGACATGTGATTTCAAGGTCAACATAGAGTTAAACTAGACAACTTGAATTGGTAGAAACAATGGAAGGGGATAGAATCTCGAGATCGTGCATGACATCCACCCAAGGCCTTGTCCTGGCATGTCGAGTTGGCTATCACGAATACTGTATATTCATTCACGCTAGTAGAGTACTGTAACGCCCCGTCCAGCTCGGCTCAATCGGAGGAATCGAAACGCCAACGACATTCGGACTTAGCCATGCAACGGCCTCTCGAAGTCCCGTTCGGCCGAGGCGACTCATCGCTCAGGTGGGTGGCTTCGGTGAACTTGCCTCAGCTTGGCCTTCACACTAATTAAACAAAAGTTTTCAAATGCACATGTAGGCTTGATAATAAAAGAGGCAAATCCACATAGCTAAGGAAATAATTCCAAGTCAGGTCGGATTGAGTTAGAATATGGAAATGTCCCACGGTCGGCTTAGAATCGTTGCATGACGTGCTTTCAAAATGACACTCGGTCCTTCGTCCCGTGGCTTGGGAGAAGGAAAGTTGGTCGACGTTTATAACGCCCCAGTCCCAAAATACGTAGGACCAGGAATACGAATACATGCCAGCAACACTTCATTAACAAGCCCATTAGCGAAATACTTAAGCTGTAAATCAAGATAACACCCAGAAATACAACACAGTCCCAGGTATATACATCTAATCACATCCACAGAGTCCACAAAGAGATCAAGAATAAATAAAAAAATATTTCAAATATCCAATAATAAAATACTACCAAAATAAGTCATAATACCGACGAAATTATCGACGTTTATTAAAAACGTCGCTACCATTAAGGGAATTAGCGACGCATAAATAAAACGTCACTGATCGTCGCTATCAGCGACGTTACTACGACGGCTTTTAAGTTAAAAAAATAACGTTGTTGATAAGTCGGTGAGCGTCGCTAATTTGACTAGTAATAGCGACATTTACCGACGTAAGTGTTTTTACGTCGCTAATATAAAATAATAGCGATGTTTATCAACGTCTTTAGTGACGTCGCTAATGTTTTTAATATAGGGTTCTGACTTCATTTCTTTCCTCCCACTCGTTCCCCAAAAATTTCAAACCCCCTCCGCTCGTTCGACCATAGCGCGCCTCACCCATCGCCAGAGCACGACGTCCACAACCTCCAGCCACCTCAACCACCTCTAGCCATCGCCGCTCACCCTCGCCATCGCCGGAGCCCAACAACCGTTCATCGACCCCTCCATCTCCACTAGGCTCCTTCTCCTCTCCGGCCACCACTCGTCGGTAAACGCCCCTCTCCTCCTGTCACGCCCCGCTCCCGTAGGAGCGATCATCCTCGCTAAGGCGTGATGCCGCATGAGCCTAGATTTGCTCTCGTGCAAGGCAGTTTCATAACGACCGATTACAGCGGCTCCGACGGGTCGTCGCACAGAAGTCCCAAGCAGAAACATTGAACATGCAGCAAAAATTTAGAAGTAAAACACAAGTTATTCAAAAGTGCTCTTTATTGATATTGACAATAAGATTACAATGGGGCGTAAGGCCATGATTACAAGTCTTTCAAGCTCACTTTTCTCTCATTTTACAAGTCACTCTGCTCTCTCTCATCTCTCGATACAATACTTGAGCCAGCAGAAGCTTCGGAAGGCAGTGTCCATACATTATGTCCCGTATTAGTCTTGACTCCATGCAGCCGTACGCTTTGAATCGCCAAGGAACTCCATGCCTCGACGCATCCAAGCGAGCTCCGCGCCACGAGCTTCTACCTGTGCCTGCACATGAAAACTGTGTGGGTGTGTCACGACCCGCACTCGCTTTCTGATACAAGACGTGTCCAAGCCCAGCCTACGCCACAGTTTCGACGGTAGAACGCTGTCTATAACTCATAAGTCACTGAATCTAGTATCACATGGAAATCTATATCTCATCTACAGAATAGTCAAGGAACAACAAAGATCAATGAATATCCATGAAACTAAGCAATAATGAATATAAACTGAATGTTTTCAAGAATCAAAGTCACGTCCGATGGATACAAATCCACTACCAATAGACGGAAATAGAGAAATACATGAAATAACTAACTGAGTACAAACTGCTAATCAAGACAACCTTAACTGCAAGGCACCGTGGTCTGACGCTGACTCAAACCCGCACGTCTGCTCCTGACTCAAACTCGGATAAACCTGAAGAGATCATCAGGTCCTCAGAGGACATATCAAGATACATATAAAATGCCTATCTAACAGTTTTATCATGCGTAAGAAATTAAACAAGAAAGACAAAAACATGACAAGTGACTATGAACACGGATACTAGAACAACTACGCGTAAATGAACTGTCGGATGAACAATGAACACGAGATCAATGGAAAACCAAAACCTCATCCCGAGTGTGGACTCACAAGTTTGAACTAAGCACTAACCCTCGTCCCGAATGTGGACTCTCTGGTTAGCTCAAGGCAAACACCCTCCTCCCGAGTGTGGACTCTCTGGTGTCAATGAACACGACACACCCTTATCCCGAGTGTGGACTCTCTGGTGTACTGGTCAACCCTCGTCCCGAGTGTGGACTCTCTGGTTGTGTAAAACGATAATCAAGGGTTTAGAAGTTCAACTACACGCACTCGTTCTATGACACGACTCAAGCAAGGTACTGGTGAGAACAACTCCAAATGTGAACCACAAGGCCAAATATGAACACGGCTATATGCAATGAAAATAACTCAACAAGTTATAAGACGAAGCGTGTGCGGGAGTCATTGGATATTAAATCAAGTTATAAGTCGATAAGTGTACTAAAAAAAAGTTTCGAGGACGAAACTTTTTCTGAGTGGTGTATAAATGTAATGCCCCATCCCATTTGGCTCAATCGGAGGAATCGAAATGCCAACGACATTCAGACTTAGCCATGCAGCGGCCTGCTCAAAGTCCTGCTCGACCGAGATGACTCTTCGCTCAGGTGGGTGGCTTCAGTAAACTTATCTCAGCTTGGCCTTCACACTAATAAAACAAAAAATTTCAAATGCACAAGTAGGCTTTGTCACACCCCGCTCTCGTAGGAGCGATCGTCCTTGCTAAGGCGTGATGCCGCACGAGCCTAGATTTTGCTCATGCAAGGCGGGTTCCATAACGGCCGATTACAGCGGCTGCGACGGAGTCGTCGCACGAAAGTTCCAAGCAGAGACATTGATTTTGCCAGCAGAAATTTAGAACAAAACATAAGTCATTCTAAAGAGGATCTTTATTAATATTGAAACAAAGATTACATAGATGGGCACGAGGCCAAGATTACAATCTCTCAAGCTCATTATTTTCACATTAAAAGTCACTCAGCTCTCTCTCATCTCTCAATACAAGTCTTGAGCCAGCAAATGCTACGAAAGGTGATGTCCATACATTATGTCCCGTATAAGTCTAGACTCCACGCGGCCGTACGCCTTGAATCGTCAAGGAACTCTATGCCTTGACGCATTCAAGCGAGCTCCGCGCCACGAGCTTCTACCTATACCTGCACATGAAAACTGTGTGGATGTCAGTACTCAACTGTACTGGTAGAATGAGCTCCTCGTCCACCTATAGAAAACCGATACATTCATTTAATTTGTGCAACATAACCCTTTTTGATTGTCTTTCTACTCTTGTCTTAGGATCAATTTTAGGACCGACGCCTTGGCCTATTTTGTGTCTCTAGATCATCCCGTGCTTGCAACAACAACGTCAACTCATACTTTACCTCTAAACCCCTTCTCGTACCAACAAAGTTAACCTATCAAGTCGTGTTTGCCTTAGGGTCCAAAATCAGAGACGCGACTACGCGATAGTACGCAATTTTCTTGTGACCGTGCTACAAGTCTATTGTGTCGTGCCTCGTAACTTAGTGTGACATAACTATATCGTTGTCTCGCGGCCCTTGCTATTTTAATCACCAACTGACCCATTCAAGACTGGTGGCTAAGTGTCACTCGACCGACTTTACCTTACGGCATTTCCTAACTTAAACTCAAGATGACTCAAATCCAATTTATGCAAATTATATGCCGACAACTAAAGACTTGATGCTACATCTTATGCCGAAGCACGGTGTCTACGTTACAGCCAAATCTTAGGCCCAAAAATTGTCTTTCGATCGTGCATGCATTCGACACGACTCATTGAAATATTGCACACAATACTCGACTTAAACCAAAGGCATACACGCGGATCGCCGCCCATGCCGACTCATCTACATGAACTAGTCACTAGTGCCCAGCCCTATCCTGGACTACCATAGCTTGTTAGACGGACGCCTCTTTCCAGCGCGAGTAGCGAGCTTCGCTGCAAGTCTCCGCCTAACCCATGCGGTCATCCAGCACTGCTAATCATGTCTCTATCGAAACAGTCCCGTTGGCCGCCTGGGTCGCCGTTCAAGAAACATTATCTCCTTTGTACAAGTTGTCCAATGACCATGCAAGACTCGACTCGAACTGACGTCTCACATAGTCATTCTACTTCTAGTGTTACCATCTCTTTCTGGGCCAAGTTTAATACTTCTCACATCTGAGACTGCCTCGACTACCCATAGTCGCGAGCCTTCTTCTTTCTTATCCTATTATTTCATTCAACTCAGGAACGAATATTCGAAAGCCCTTCTTTCTAAACTCCAAATGAATTAACTATGACCCGTGCCTTAGAAACACTAAGTCCGTTACATTGTGCCTTAAACCAACTTGAACTCTATGCGACACCACCGCCCAAGTCATACTCTATATGACAGGTGTCACCCCCAGTTTTCGAATTAGGGGTATTTTTGTTATTTTTCAAGTTTTATAATTTTTAGGAATTTTTATTTATTTTATGTAATTTTTTGGGATTTATTTGGGTTGGTTTGGATTTTATCCAATTCGGACTCAAATTGGAGACCCGGGTAGCCTGGACCCTAGTGGTACCCACATACTAGCTGGGTTTAGCCCACATACCATCATAATTAGGCTAGAAATTATTAACCCTATTTCCATGACTTAATTAGTCTTTTTAGAGGCTTAATTTGTATTTAGAATTGAACCGAACCAAACCAATTTCAAACCAAACCCAAACTAAGCTTAATGGGTTGGGGGCTTATTGGATCCCAACCCAATAGCCCCCAATAGGTGGCCGGCCATGAAAGTCTCCCCCCTTGTCTTCTCCATTAAGCAAGCTCTCTCTCTCTCTCTTTCAAAATCTCTTCTTTCTTCCAAGCTCTCTCTCTCCAAGAACTACACTTAGGTTTGTCATTTAATTCCTCATTTATTACTCCATTTCATTTATGTTCTTCACAATAAATGTAGAGGGAACCTTCCTCTACACTTTGCCCACAAATTTTGTAGGATTCCCTAGAATATAGGTTAAGGAATTATTTGGGACTTTTATGTATGGAATGGTATATATAAATATATATATATATATATATATATATATATATATATATATATATATATATATATATATATATATATATATATATATATGTATATAGATATGTATATATATATATATGTATATGTGTATTTGTGGGAGGATGGGAGTGTAAGCCCCCTGAATTTCAGGGTTTATTTTTATTTTTCTGAATGAATTGTTTTCGATAAATATATTATTATTTAATTGTTTAGATCATTTATGTACCTTTCCATGACTTTGATTTCTGGAGCGTCAGGGATACCAATTTCTGTAAACTCTCTTCATGGGTTTTGGAGTAGGCAAGATTATCTTCCTATTGATATATCCTGTCCCACTTGAACTCGTTCCCTTGTGCTCTTTTTGTATCGCGCAAGTTCGGGTCAACTTAGACCGATTAATCATTCAATAATTATTCCCACTTTTATTTTTGATCATCGTTTGCACGTTACCGTGGCTTTTAATTTAGGAGCACCAAACCAGTCGTTTTCTCAGAACCAACTTCTCATGAATGATCTACTCAAGACGCTCTTCACCCATGACCTTCGTGTCCCACTCAGACACTCCATTTTGTGCTCCATTTCCTTCGCACAACTTCCGGGTCAATTTAGGCCGATTAATTATCTACCGTAAAACCTGATTTAATTTCCGATTTAATTTCGGGACCCGACATCGATCCAACCTAGTCGACCCAAGTATGGACGTGGCCCACATGAAGCCTACTATCCGCATGACGCTTGTGTTCCATTTATTGGAGTTCCCGTATAATATTTATTTGCCCATTATTATAAATACGTATTTAATTTTAATATTGTATCATGTTCGATTTTGACCCGACCCGGCTCGACCGAACCCGAACCCAAGCTCCAATTGTCCTCTCATGACTGCCCAAATACCCTACACAATATTTATATTTTTCCTATTTTTGAAAATATCTCTCTCTCTACTTTTCAAAATATCCCACATATTTATATATATACATATATATGTAAATAACTCTCTCTCTCTCCTAACACCTATACAAACACTCACACACCCCCTCACCTCCACCTCACAGCAACCCCCCCTTTGGCCGACCTCTCTCTCTCCCCCCCTCTCTCAAATATCTCTCGCTCTCTCTCTCTCACTCTTTCTATACATATTATATATATACACACACAAACACCTCTCTCTCTTTCTCTCAACACAAAACTCACACACACAGCACTCCACTCCCAGCCCATGCCGAGCTCCAACCCGAGCTCCTCCCTCTCCTCCTCAGCCTCCTCCCCACAGCCTCCTCCTCCTCCATTCTCCTTCACCTCCTCCTCCTACTCTCCACACAACCACTACCATGATCACCATCACCAACACCATGCTCTACCACCATGCACCACCACTCAAACCACCACCACCGTACGCCACGGCCACCCTCCGCCGCGGGCCACGCCACCGCCGGCCTCCTCCCTCGCTGGCCGTGCTGCGCCACCGCCGCGCGCCTCTGGCCGCGCCACCAGCAACAGCACAGCGGCAGCAGCAGCAGCGCTGGCAGCGCTGGCCGCGCGCCACCGCGGCCGCCACCGGCCACCGGCGACCCCCCCACCGACGCGCGACCCCTCGGCGATCACCCCATGGCCACCACCGGCCTCCCCGACGTGTTAAATACACGATTCGTGCGTTTACGTCGAAATACCGTCGACGCGCGCGGAGAAAAAATTCAGAAATGGAGTTTCGGGACAGCAACTTCGCGCGCAATTTCTGGAAGATCCGACCGTTGGTGAACTTCTTGCTCCGTCGCAATCTCGGTATATCCATCTTCACTCCTGTCAATTTTTGTCCGTTAATTTTATCATTTGATACCTCAAAACTGGCCACCAAGTTGACGTTTTAAATTGAACTGTTTTTGGACAGTTTCGTGACGCCAACTTCGCGGGTTCGTATCTTCGTCGTCGCCGCTCCGTTTTGTACGCCGTCAGTTTTAGTGCACAGCAGGTATAACCCTCTTTCTGCCTCCTTTAGGTTTCATTTCATTATAAGCACGTTTAGTCGGTTGAATTCGACGCCAAAGTTGGCCGTCCGAATTCTTTAATTTGCACTTGTTAAATTCCATTTTTGAACCCGGGACTCCGGATTCAATTTCTAACACCACCAGTAGACTCGTGGCGTCGTTCTGGCATGTTTTCATATAAAGTTTGCTTGATTTAGAGAACGTGAGCCTGCACGCATTTCGGTGCAAAGCGGGTCCCCACTTTTCGAGTCAACGTATCATTTTGAGACCGGCACATCGGAATCCTATTTCGGACATACCTTGGGTTCGTATCATCATTCTAAATTCGTGGATATATAATTTGCTAGGTTTTGTAGACTTCTATCTCGACACGCTTTTCGGTGTAAAGTGTGTCCAACGGCGGACATCATTTTGACTCGAAATTACGGTTTTGCCCCTGTGTCCAAATTGGACTTATGGGTAGGCTATCCTAGCTGATTTGACCGTTCTGGACACGTTGGGGATATTTATTTTATCATCCGACAACATCTGTAGATTTTGATTATGTA
The DNA here is from genome assembly GCA_029216955.1 of Iris pallida. Taxonomy (NCBI): domain Eukaryota; kingdom Viridiplantae; phylum Streptophyta; class Magnoliopsida; order Asparagales; family Iridaceae; genus Iris; species Iris pallida. The sequence continues at coordinate 21,007,129 of JANAVB010009398.1, read as the reverse complement.
TTATCCTTAATTTATAATTAATTATTTTTCTAGATATTGTTACTTTCTGGTTTTGAATTTTTATATATATTTTCATTACTGTAAAAATCTGGGGAAAATTGTATTTAAATACTAAGTTAATTTAGATAATTTATTATAATTTTTCCAGCATTTAATAAGTACTTTTGGTATTTTATAAAAATAGAAAAACAGAACTCATTTTCAGTATATTTATGTTTGCTGATTTTTAATAAAATTTATGAAGGTTTATAAATCCCAAAAAAATTAGTATAAATTTCTATAATTAGCAAGGATTATTTTGGTACTTTATTTTATATATATTTAAGCTTTTTGTCTATCTCTAAAATTATTGGAACTTAGTGTACAGTTTGATTTATTTATTAAATAATTACGACTTTCAATCTTTTGTGTTATTTTATTTTGAGTTATAGGCGTATTGGACCTCACCCCGCACTAGTGTAAAGACCCTAGAGAGTTAGTTTGTGTATAGTGGCACTTCACATTAGACTTTTATGCTAGGTCCCTACTTGGCTAGTATCCAGTTAGGAGTCGTGTCACACCACTAGTATATTGTTGATCCTAGCTTAGAACTGAGTTGTATATCATTATTGACAGGACACCGGACATCTATATCTTCGTACTAGTATTCTTGCTTTGCTCGAGGCAAGTACATCTACAAACTCATTTACTGTCTTTTAATGCTAGAACATGTATTAACCTTGTTAAAATACTGATCCTTGAGGAAGCAAGCTATATCTTCACATGTTGTATTACTTACAGTACCTGACATGCTTAGGACAGTTCTTATATCTTCACATGTTCCTTACTGGTTCTCAGTACATGTTTCACTATGCTTTATCCTACTCGGAGTATTCACATATTTCATACTGTTCCCAGTACCGGCCATGCTTATATTACTCCCAGTATCTCTCACATGTTTTTACTGTTCTCGTATCTCTCACATGATAGAATATGGGTTATGGGAAAACTGATAGTTGAGTACGTGATCATGCCCCCCTACTCGTACGTACGTACCGAGCAAGGTTGACATTTTATGTATACCTTGTCGTAGGCGCACCAGCTGTATTTGTACGTATGTACAACTATCGCTTGTTTTACTTGTACGGAAGTACATTTTAGATACTTGTACCACAGTACATTTTACACCTATTGATCGATCACGTACCTGCTACAGTTTTAAACATTACATATACATCTGTCTCTATGACATATGTATCCTTGCCATAATAGATTATGAGTCACATCATGATTCCAGATATGCCATGTTCCATATGTTACTATGATACTGTGATCCCAGTTGTACCGTGAGGCCATGTTTCTAGTATTTCCTGTTTTATAGACTTATCACACAATGTTTCTTATTGTACATCTCTTTCATTATATGTTTAGTACTTTAGTTGTAGAGGTTGTACTTGCTCCCGTCCTGACAGGATAACGTTGTAGGTATACTTTTCGAGAAGGAAACGCTATGTGTTACATATTATGGTACTGCATTGAGGACCTGGCCTTAGCTCCAGAAGAGGCCCCAGCGGGGAACCTTGCTTAGTTATCTTTTTTGTGTTTTGGGACTTAGACTTTGTCTGTACTTATATTTGGATACTGGACTTTGTCTCCAGTTAGATACTATGGTTATGTATTATTAAGTCTGTGCTTATTTACCTTCGCTTATAGATGCTGTGTTGTGATGAACTTTAAATATGGTTTTAGAACTGTTAGATGCTTAGATTCTTTATTGTCTATTCTTAGAACATCTTACTACGCTTTGACCAAGCGTAGGCTGGACATGGCTCGGCCCGGCCCAACAATTTGGGTAACGGGTCGTGACATGTTTTTTTGGCGGCCCATGCAGGTCTCGACTTAAGTTGTTTGGTTACGTTATTGTACCAAGCATGCCTGCAATTAGGATCTAGGACAACTTGTTAACACTAGGGATAAACATTTTGAACACCTAGAGGATTACTAGGATTGCAACATAGGAGAACTCATCACAGCATAGGACCGTTAACTGTATTTAGTCTCTTGCTTGAATTCAGTGGGTTACAATTTTGTCCAGGATAGTACCCCTGGGATGACCCCTGAGGATCTCACTCTAATCTTATCTAGAAATCTGTTTCCACTTATTTCCATTTGATCTTTCTTAAATTCGTTGTTGAATTTAATTTCTGATTTTGTTGTTAACTTTGATCTTGCATCGTGATAAATTTTGTGGATTAAATTATGATATATCCTGATAAGGTAAACGTCTGCTTTAGTTATGGAGTTTAGAATTTATCGCAGCCATATTAGCTGGTATGACAAAACGTAGAGCCTGATTTTGGATATATTATCCTATTCATAGAATTTAGATTTTCTCGCAGCCATACCGGTTGGCGTGACGAGAATTCTACATAACATGATTATAGGGTGTATACCTTAGTTATGACTCTACCGTTTATTGCATCTAAGCTTACTGGTGGGGCAAAAATTCTGGCAACATAATTTTAGGAAGGCGTGTATGGTTATCAGATCATATCTCAACTTGGTTTACTTTGTTATGACCGAATGAGCAAGAATAAGTTCTTATCATTATTCTTCCCCGTCTTGATTAACTCCGTTCTATCTACATCTACAACTAGGATTACAGGTTTTCTAGGACTCTCCAATAGGATTGCTTTCGCGTTATTTTTGGACATAATTATTTTTGTGTTCCATCTTTCCTATGACTTGACTAAACTCTTCTCCGTTAACCTCTTGGGTAATTCTTCTCGTTATGTATCCCGTTGTCTTCGTACCATTCTTGAAGATTTTTCGATAAACTTTCCTGTCTTGCTTGACCCTTTAACTTGTTTGGACACTGTTATGGATTGCTTGACCCAGTCTTAAGCCTTGTTACCTTCTACTTGATAGACGACTGAAATAGCCAAACCTTGTTGACTGATCCTGTAGTATAACTAAAAATGTATGGTATGATTGTGATAAGTACTTTTCCTAGGGATTGGTTAGATTAAGATTATGGGACAAGTATGGGTGACTGACTGTAGTAGACTTGGAAACCATTAAGAACGATTGTATTGATAGTATGCCTTGATGATAGGGTATCTAAGATAGAGAAATAAGATAGTATATTGCTGTGACTACAGAATGAGGATCCGAATCATGTATTTACGAATTGAGGATTTAGCATTTGTAGAATTTTGGTTGGTTATCTATAGCTGATTACACGTGATTAGAGGGTAGATCGATATGTGGATTGATGTAGAATAAATTAGAATGAGTTATCGTATTGCGTACGAGATCGGAAAGATATCAGTTAAAAAGACAATGAACAAGACAGAGACATATGTACATTGGTAATTAATAAATCGGGAGTTTTGAAATCGAGAATTTGTATTCGAAGGACTTGTTGAGTAAAAAGAAGAAGGCTCTACGCCAAGGATAAGAATTGAACGTATGATTTCAAGGAGAAGCTGTAGGAAAGGATTGACGACAAATGATGCTAAGGAATTATGGATTGATAGAATATGGATACTTAGGATACGATAAGGAAATCCAGTATTTACAATTAAGGTTGGAAATATGATTGATGATTAAGCATTATAGGCTTATAGACATACCCGAAGAATAACCTATAGTTTAGAGTATACATAAAGGTTTCATGTTAGTATGGAAGATCCTAAAGGATATATGATGTAGTTTATGATAGAAGGACTTTGTTGAACTTGAACCAAAAAGATTGTAAGGAGAAACAGAAGAGATGATTACAAGGGTAGCAGATTGAGAATCGTAGCCAGAGTAGCTACATGTTATAGTTTGACCTATTGGATGATTTTTAATTTCGAGGACGAAATTTTTGTAAGGTGGGTAGGATGTAAGCCCCCTGAATTTCAGGGTTTATTTTTATTTTTCTGAATGAATTGTTTTCGATAAATATATTATTATTTAGTTGTTTAGATCATTAATGTACCTTTCCATGACTTTGATTTCTGGAGCGTCAGGGATACCAATTTCTGTAAACTCTCTTCATGGGTTTTGGAGTAGGCAAGATTATCTTCCTGTTGATATATCCTGTCCCACTTGAACTCGTTCCCTTGTGCTCTTTTTGTATCGCGCAAGTTCGGGTCAACTTAGACCGATTAATCATTCAATAATTATTCCCACTTTTATTTTTGATCATCGTTTGCACGTTACCGTGGCTTTTAATTTAGGAGCACCAGACCAGTCGTTTTCTCAGAACCAACTTCTCATGAATGATCTACTCAAGACGCTCTTCACCCATGACCTTCGTGTCCCACTCAGACACTCCATTTTGTGCTCCATTTCCTTCGCACAACTTCCGGATCAATTTAGGCCGATTAATTATCTACCGTGAAACCTGATTTAATTTCCGATTTAATTTCGGGACCCGACATCGATCCAACCTAGTCGACCCAAGTATGGACGTAGCCTACATGAAGCCTACTACCCGCATGACGCTTGTGTTCCATTTATTGGAGTCCCCGTATATTATTTATTTGCCCATTATTATAAATACGTATTTAATTTTAATATTGTATCCTGTTCGATTTTGACCCGACCCGGCTCGACCGAACTCGAACCCAAGCTCCATATTGTCCTCTCATGACTTCCCAAATACCCTACACAATATTTTTATTTTTCCTATTTTTGAAAATATCTCTCTCTCTACTTTTCAAAATATCCCACATATTTATATATATACATATATATGTAAATAACTCTCTCTCTCTCCTAACACCTATACAAACACTCACACACCCCCTCACCTCCACCTCACAGCAACCCCCCCTTTGGCCGACCTCTCTCTCTCCTCCCTCTCTCAAATATCTCTCTCTCTCTCTCTCTCACTCTTTCTATACATATTATATATATACACACACAAACACCTCTCTCTCTCTTTCTCTCAACACAAAACTCACACACAGAGCACTCCACTCCCAGCCCATGACGAGCTCCAACCCGAGCTCCTCCCTCTCCTCCTCAGCCTCCTCCCCACAGCCTCCTCCTCCTCCATTCTCCTTCACCTCCTCCTCCTACTCTCCACACAACCACCACCATGATCACCATCACCAACACCATACTCCACCACCATGCACCACCACTCAAACCACCACCACCGCACGCCACGGCCACCCTCCGCCACGGGCCACGCCACCGTCGGCCTCCTCCCTCGCTGGCCGTGCTGCGCCACCGCCGCGCGCCTCTGGCCGCGCCACCAGCAGCAGCACAGCGGCAGCAGCAGCAGCGCTGGCAGCGCGCCACCACGGCCGCCACCGGCCTCCGGCGACCCCCCCACCGGCGTGAGACCCCCCGACGATCACCCCATGGCCACCACCGGCCTCCCCGACGTGTTAAATACACGATTCGTGCGTTTACGTCGAAATCCCGTCGACGCGCGCGGAGGAAAAATTCAGAAATAGAGTTTCGGGACAGCAACTTCGCACGCAATTTCTGGGAGATCCGACCGTTGGATCGGTAAACTTCTTGCTCCGTCACAATCTTGGTATATCCATCTTCACTCCTGTCAATTTTCGTCCGTTAATTTTATCATTTGATACCTCAAAACTGGCCACCAAGTTGACATTTTAAATTGAACTGTTTTTGGACAGTTTCGTGACGCCAACTTCGCGGGTTCGTATCTTCGTCGTCGCAGCTCCGTTTTACGCGCCGTCAGTTTCGGTGCACAGCTGGTATAACCCTCTTCCTGCCTCCTTTAGGTTTCGTTTCATTATAAGCACGTTTGGTCGGTTGAATTCGACGCCAAAGTTAGCCGTCCGAATTTTTTAATTTGCACTTGTTAAATTCCATTTTTGAACCCGGGACTCCGGATTCAATTTCTAACACCACCAGTAGACTCGTGGCGTCGTTCTGGCATATTTTCATATAAAGTTTGCTTGATTTGGAGAACGTGGGCCCTGGCACGCATTTCGGTGCAAAGCGGGTCCCCACTTTTCGAGTCAACGTATCATTTTGAGATCGGCACATCGGAATCCTATTTCGGACATACCGTTGGGTTCGTATCATCATTCTGAATTCGTGGACATATAATTTGCTAGGTTTTGTAGACTTCTATCCCGACACGCTTTTCGGTGCAAAGTGTGTCCAACGGCGGACATCATTTTGACCCGAAATTACGGTTTTGCTCCTGTGTCCAAATTGGACTTATGGGTAGGCTACCCTAGCTGATTTGACCGTTCTGGACACGTTGGGAATATTTATTTTATCATCCGACAACATCTGTAGATTTTGATTATGTATTATCCTTAATTTATAATTAATTATTTTTCTAGATATTGTTACTTTCTGGTTTTAAATTTTTATATATATTTTAATTACTGTAAAAATCTGGAAAAAATTATATTTAAATACTAAGTTAATTTAGATAATTTATTATAATTTTTCCAGCATTTAATAAGTACTTTTGGTATTTTATAAAAATAGGAAAACAGAACTCATTTTCAGTATATTTATGTTTGCTGATTTTTAATAAATATTTATGAAGGTTTATAAATCCCAAAAAAATTAGTATAAATTTCTATAATTAACAAGGATTATTTTGGTACTTTATTTTATATATATTTAAGCTTTTTGTCTATCTCTAAAATTATTGGAACTTAGTGTACAGTTTGATTTATTTATTAAATAATTACGACTTTCAATCTTTTGTGTTATTTTATTTTGAGTTATAGGCGTATTGGACCTCACCCCGCACTAGTGTAAAGACCCTAGAGAGTTAGTTTGTGTATAGTGGCACTTCACATTAGACTTTTATGCTAGGTCCCTACTTGGCTAGTATCCAGTTAGGAGTCGTGTCACACCACTAGTATATTGTTGATCCTAGCTTAGAACTGAGTTGTATATCATTATTGACAGGACACCGGACATCTATATCTTTGTACTAGTATTCTTGCTTTGCTCGGGGCAAGTACATCTACAAACTCATTTACTGTCTTTTAATGCTAGAACATGTATTAACCTTGTTAAAATACTGATCCTTGAGGTAGCAAGCTATGTCTTCACATGTTGTTTTACTTACAGTACCTGACATGCTTAGGACAGTTCTTATATCTTCACATGTTCCTTACTGGTTCTCAGTACATGTTTCACTATACTTTATCCTACTCGGAGTATTCACATGTTTTATACTGTTTCCAGTACCGGCCATGCTTATATTACTCCCAGTATCTCTCACATGTTTTTACTGTTCTCGTATCTCTCACATGATAGAATATGGGTTATGGGGAAACTGATAGTTGAGTACGTGATCATGCCCCCCTACTCGTACGTACGTACCGAGCAAGGTTGACATTTTATGTATACCTTGTCGTAGGCGCACCAGCTGTATTTGTACGTATGTACAACTATCGCTTGTTTTACTTGTACGAAAGTACATTTTAGATACTTGTACCACAGTACATTTTACACCTATTGACCGATCACGTACTTGCTACAGTTTTAAACATTACATATACAACTGTCTCTATGACATATGTATCCTTGCCATGATAGATTATGAGTCACATCATGATTCCAGATATGCCATGTTCCATATGTTACTATGATACTGTGATTCCAGTTGTACCATGAGGCCATGTTTCTAGTATTTCCTGTTTTATAGACTTATCACACCATGTTTCTTATTGTACATCTCTTTCATTATATGTTTAGTACTTTAGTTGTAGAGGTTGTACTTGCTCCCGTCCTGACAGGATAACGTTGTAGGTATACTTTTCGAGAAGGAAACGCTATGTGTTACATATTATGGTACTGCATTGAGGACCTGGCCTTAGCTCCAGAAGAGGCCCCAGCGGAGAACCTTGCTTAGTTATCTTTCTTGTGTTTTGGGACTTAGACTTTGTCTGTACTTATATTTGGATACTGGATTTTGTCTCCAGTTAGATACTTTGGTTATGTATTATTAAGTCTGTGCTTATTTACCTTCACTTATAGATGCTGTGTTGTAATGAACTTTAAATATGGTTTTAGAACTGTTAGCTGCTTAGATTCTTTATTGTCTATTCTTAGAATAGCTTACTACGCTTTGACCAAGCGTAGGCTGGACATGGCTCGGCCCGGCCCAACAATTTGGGTAACGGGTCGTGACAGAGAGAATGAGAGATGGTGGTGGTGGTGGTGTAGAGAGTGGTAGTGGTGGAGTTGTCATGAGTGTTGTGTGTGTGTGTATGTGTTTATATATTTTTTTATATATATATATATATATGTGTATGTGTTTATATATATATATGGTTGTGTGTAAATATATGTATCTATATGTGTGTGTGTGTTTATATAGATATATGGAGATGTGTGTGTGTTTATATATATATGTAGAGGGATGGATAGATATATAGATATATAGATATCTAATTATTTATATATATATATATATATATATATATATATATATATATATATATATATATATATATATATATATAGAGGGAGGAGAAGAAGAGAATGGAGAGCAGCAGCAGCTGCAGTAGATGCAGCAGCAGCAGGCAGCGAAAGTAGCAGCAGCAGCTGCAGCAGTAAGAGCAGCAGCAGGAGCTGCCAATGGCAGCTCCTTTTTCCCCCCATACACCCCCCAATTTACCCTTAAAACCCCCCCTAGTATCCTATATATATGTGTATATGTAGGTATATATATATATAGATATATATATATGTATATATATAGATAGGTAGATAGGAAGTTAGATGAAAGAAGTTTAGGAATTTGAAAGAAGAAAAAAGGAAATTGAAAGAAAGATAGAGGAAGGAATAGAAAGAAAATGAGAAGGAATTTGGAGAAGTAAGGAATTTGAAGAAGAATAGGAAGGAGAAGTAAGAAGAAGAATTAGAGCTAGAAGAATAAGAGGAAGAAGTTAAGAAGAAGAAGAATTAGAATTGAGAGTCAAAGAAGAGGTTGGAGCGAGAGCTAAAAAGGGGATTTTTGGTAGAAATCGAGTTAGAAGGGAAAATTGAGCTCGGAGCGTCGGATTGCGACGAAACTTGACGTAGGCCTAGGTTATATGAATTAGATTTTGTGGGTAAGCTCCCGAGTGGAAATCGGGGTCGTAGGGCGCCGGTATCACGCCGTATCGGTGCGTATCTTAAAATATTCAAGATATCTGCAACGGGCCGTAAGGTGGACTAGACGTCCACTTTATCTAGGTATTTTGGTAGATAACGAACCTATAGGATAGTACCATACTACCCTGGGGAGATCGGGTCAAAATAACAAGCGTAGGTAGGCTAACTAGCTAGTCGCCGAAGTAGGAATTTTGCCCTTTTTAAGGGTAAAATAGGAATTTGGCCTATGGCCAAGATTTGGGTTTCGAAGTCCAAGATGGACTTGGATATGGGTTGTAGAGGTTGGTAATAGTTAGAAATAGCCGTCTAGACCTAGTCTTGATCCCGGTTGACTTTTTAGGCCAAAAGTCAACTATGGGTCAACACTTTACCCAATTTAGTCCCAAATTCCATTAGACTTGTGCAGTTGACCGAAAGTCAACTGTCAGTCACCAGTGACCTAGAGTTGACCTAGGGTTGACCACAGTTGACCATAGTTGACCACGGTTGACCAGAGTTGATCGGTTGACCAAAAAGTCAACTGTTGACTCAAATCGATCCCGATTGATTCCGTTTGACTTGTATTGACCCAGTTTGACCCAGTTAGACCTAATATGACTTAGTTTGACCCCGTACAACCTAGTTGATGCGTTTTGACCTAGAATGACTTAATAGGATTCAAATTGATTTGATTTCATTTCCTAGATAGAGTATTGATACGTCTTGTTCTCTATAGGTCCTCGAGACGCTGCATTTGCTCCGGTTGATGTACCATATCATATTTCAGGCGAGTACATTCTCTGACACTTTTCCAATTTATAATAATTGTTATGATTCATGTAATTAGTGTGGATATGCTTGTTCTCGACACATTGGTCACACGGATTGGTATTCATGGATCCCGACATGAGATGTTATTCCTCGTTATCTTGGTATATCTTGTGCAAGCCCCCTTGTAGTTCTTGTGCAGTATATGGACACCGATTCTCGAGAAGACTTGCTCCCTTCTCGTAGAATCCCGTGTCATAACGTGTCTTGCTTGGATCCACTCTACCAGTCGGGGACGGGGAGTACTAGTGTAGATGTGTGGTCATTACCCACCTTGTTTATTCTTGTAGACCTTGAATGCTACCAATCCTACACTCCACGTGGGATTGGCTGATCATAACCTTGTGCAGACCCAATCCGGCCATAAGTTGTAGCTAGTATTCACACACCTAGATATATGATTCTTGATTTCTTGTACATGCCATGATCAGTTTACTTGCCTTGTTCTAGCTCTAGATTTATAGCTTACCTTGCCATGATACTCACATGTACATTCCATGATTTTATTGTGAATACTCTCTATTTACAGTCTTATAGCTTTTGTCATATCTTGTGAACTATTGTTAGTAGATTGTACTCGTTCCATCCTGACAGGATATGTTGAAAATATTACAGATGCAGACGAGGAAGACTATTCTACCTACTACGGTCCGGATGACGTAGTGGGCCTAGACCTGGAGACTTTGGTCCAGCAGGGCTTAGCTCCGCCTGGCGAGACCTTACCTATTACTTAGCTAGAGTAGGTCTTTGTACTGGACTTTGTCTCCAGCTACTTTTGAGACTGTTGTTATTATGGACTGTATTAGAGACTTGGACTTGTATATATTCTTTGTGATGGACTTGACAGGTTATATATTATTTTATCGTCTTGTTGTCTTTTTATTTCAGTCTTTACTTTGTTATCTTAGAGTCGTGATTGAGCACTCATATATACATTCATTGCTTGTCCTCCGTTCGGAGTTGACCATATTCTCGATAGGTTTTTGTTATATATATAAACTGTTTAGAAGTAGAAAAATCCACAGCGTTCAATGCCGATTTTTTGGTGAGGGCTGGGCGTTGTCGCGTCACGTGCCCTTTTAGCGGGTGCGGGTCGTGACACGTTTTAGTGGTGGCCCACGCAGGTCCTGAAGTCGTAATTAGTGCGATGTCATAGTGGCGCTCGACTTAGAGTGCTATTACGAGCCTGCGGTACGTATCTAGGATAGGCTATAGGCTAAGAGTACTCAATCACAGTAGGATCTTTCCTTGCTTATCTTGCTTACCGTCTTTGATATCGATTTACTGCATTCTAGCTGTCCTCCCTTGATATTGCCTTCATGTGCCATATTGATATCTTCTTTTCAATTTGTCTCTAGGATAATTATGACTCACTCTCTTGGCGAGGAGCACGGGGAGACGGAGAGGTCTGCCACCTCTGGCGGGCAGGCTCCGGTCACCTCTCCTGCAGATAGGACTTCTGTTGGAGCTCTCGGAGGTACTCCTCCAGCTACCTCGATGACAGTCCCTGGGGTTGCGGGTGCTCTTCCCGTAGTGCCGGGAGCTGTCGGGGGCGCTCTTTCTCCTCCTGCGCAGCGAATTCCTCCGCCAGTTGCAGACATACTTCCACCTCTACCTCCTCTGCCTACAGATATGGGGCAGATGCTTACCTTCCTCCAGCAGATACTGGAGACTCAGAGAGCCCAGACCGAGGCTCAGCAGAGGCAGACAGACGCGATGCGTCAGGGCATGGAGGATGCCCATCAGTTGGCCCTTGCAGCCGTGGAGCAGAGGGCTCCTCATCCGGGGATGCGACCGAGGTACGGAGATATCCAGGACTTCAAGAAGCTCGGGCCCCGTGACTTTAGCGGGACCGAGGGCGTGGTCTATACAGATGATTGGCTCAAGGATATCGAGCGGCAGATGAGGGCCTGTCGCCTAGCAGACGACCTAAAGGTCGAGGCGGTAGGTATATAGTTGTTAGACATTGTGCGCACCTGGTTCAGAGACGAGCCAGCCCTAGCTGGAGAGGGCCATACTTGGGCAGAGTTCAAGCTCCTCTTCAAGGAGAAGTTCTTTTCCCCCACGGATAAGATCGATCCGGTGCGACAGTTCCAGGATCTGCAGCAGGGCAGTCTATCTGTGGAGGAGTACGCAGCGGAGTTCGGCCGTCTGAGCCGATACGCAGAGTACATGGTTCGAGACCCGGAGATCAGGATGAGCCATTTTAGGGAAGGGCTGACTTGGGATATCAAGATCTACATTCCCTCCTTCTATGAGACATATACCCAGATCTACGCGGAGGCCCGTAAGGTAGAGCGGGAGTGGGGCTTGAAGCCCAAGAGGGAGCGTGATCATTTCTCGGGGGCTAGTAGCAGTGCATGGGCTGCTAAGCGCCCTCAGCTTCAGCATCGTTCTTTCCAGCATCACCAGTCGCAGGTGCAGGCCAGAGCACCGGTTCAGCAGCAGGTGCAGCACACTCAGCAGAGGCAGGCACAACATGGGGCTCCTTGCGGCTACTGCAAGAAGCCCGGTCACATCTGGGAGGTCTGCCGGAAGAGGCTGGGCTTGTGCCTCTATTGCGGGGAGGCTGGACATCAGTTGAGAGATTGTCCTACGAACCATCGCCGTGCAGCTCAGGGAGCACAGGGTAGGCCACCTTTGGCACCGCATCACGCCCTCCACCAGCAGCGGGATATACCCCGCCAGGACAGGGCTTTTGCGATGGCAGTTGAGGATCCTGTACGCATTGGAGTAGGAGATAGGGTCTTGCTCTTTCTTTTACCTGTTCTTTTCGCCCATTGATTGATGATTGCTTTCTTAGTACCTTTAGTTGCATATGTGATGATCATGCTAGATTAAATAGAACACTCCAATGAAGACTGCAATAACATGATACTGTAGAGATTTAAAACCATCCATGTGTTCTGATTTCCTGGATTACATGTTATATAACTTAAGATAAAATTTAGTAGACCTTGATTGTGGGGTGCTTGACCTAGAGAAGAGTACGACCGTTTGAATTTCGAGGACGAAATTTTTTAAGGAGGGTAGATTTGTCACCCCCAGTTTTCGAATTAGGGGTATTTTTGTCATTTTTCAAGTTTTATAATTTTTAGGAATTTTTATTTATTTTATGTGATTTTTTGGGATTTATTTGGGTTGGTTTGGATTTTATCCAATTCGGACTCAAATTGGAGACCCGGGTAGCCTGGACCCTAGTGGTACCCACATACTAGCTGGATTTAGCCCACATACCATCATAATTAGGCTAAAAATTATTAACCCTATTTTCATGACTTAATTAGTCTTTTTAGAGGCTTAATTTGTATTTAGAATTGAACCGAACCAAACCAATTTCAAACCAAACCCAAACTAAGCTTAATGGGTTGGGGGCTTATTGGATCCCAACCCAATAGCCCCCAATAGGTGGCCGGCCATGAAAGTCTCCCCCCTTGTCTTCTCCATTAAGCAAGCTCTCTCTTTCTTTCAAAATCTCTTCTTTCTTCCAAGCTCTCTCTCTCCAAGAACTACACTTAGGTTTGTCATTTAATCCCTTATTTATTACTCCATTTCATTTATGTTCTTCACAATAAATGTAGAGGGAACCTTCCTCTACACTTTGCCCACAAATTATGTAGGATTCCCTAGAATCTAGTTTAAGGAATTATTTGGGACTTTTATGTATGGAATGGTATATATATATATATATATATATATATATATATATATATATATATATATATATATATATATATATATGTAAGTATATATATATATGTAAGTATATATTATATGTATATGTGTATTTGTGGGAGGATGAGAGAATGAGAGATGGTGGTGGTGGTGGTGGTGTAGAGAGTGGTAGTGGTGGAGTTGTCATGAGTGTTGTGTGTGTGTATGTGTTTATATATATATATGTGTATGTGTTTATATATATATATATATGGTTGTGTGTAAATATATGTATCTATATGTGTGTGTGTGTGTTTATATAGATATATGGAGATGTGTGTGTGTGTTTATATATATATATATATAGAGGGATGGATAGATATATAGATATATAGATATCTAATTAGCTATATATATATATATATATATATATATATATATATATATATATATATATATATAGATAGATAGATATATATATAGGGAGATATATATATATATAGAGGGAGGAGAAGAAGAGAATGGAGAGCAGCAGCAGCTGCAGTAGATCCAGCAGCAGCAGGCAGCAAAAGTAGCAGCAGCAGCTGCAGCAGATGCATCAGTAAGAGCAGCAGCAGGAGCTGCCAATGACAGCTCCTTTTTTCCCCCATACGCCCCCCAATTTACCTTTAAAACCCCCCTAGTATCCTATATATATGTGTGTATGTAGGTATATATATAGATATATATATATATATATATATATATATATATATATATATATATATATATATGTATATATATAGATAGGTAGATAGGAAGTTAGATGAAAGAAGTTTAGGAATTTGAAAGAAGAAAAAAAGGAAATTGAATGAAAGATAGAGGAAGGAATAGAAAGAAAATGAGAAGGAATTTGGAGAAGTAAGGAATTTGAAGAAGAATAGGAAGGAGAAGTAAGAAGAAGAATTAGAGCTAGAAGAATAAGAGGAAGAAGTTAAGAAGAAGAAGAATTAGAATTGAGAGCAAAGAAGAGGTTGGAGCGAGAGCTAAAAAGGAAATTTTTGGTAGAAATCGAGTTAGAAGGGGAAATTGAGCTCGGAGCGTCGGATTGCGACGAAACTTGACGTAGGCCTAGGTTATGTGAATTAGATTTTGCGGGTAAGCTCCCGAGTGGAAATTGGGGTCGTAGGGCGCCGGTATCACGCCGTATCGGTGCGTATCTTGAAATATTCAAGATATCTGCAACGGGCCGTAAGGTGGACTAGACGTCCACTTTATCTAGGTATTTTGGTAGATAACGAACCTATAGGATAGTACCATACTACCCTGGGGAGATCGGGTCAAAATAACAAGCGTAGGTAGGCTAACTAGCTAGTCGCCGAAGTAGGAATTTTACCCCTTTTGAGGGTAAAATAGGAATTTGGCCTATGGCCAAGATTTGGGTTTCGAAGTCCAAGATGGACTTGGATATGGGTTGTAGAGGTTGGTAATAATTAGAAATAGCCGTCTAGACCTAGTCTTGACCCCGGTTGACCACGGTTGACTTTTTAGGCCAAAAGTCAACTATGGGTCAACACTTTACCCAATTTAGTCCCAAATTCTATTAGACTTGTGCAGTTGACCGAAAGTCAACTGTTAGTCACCAGTGACCTAGAGTTGACCTAGGGTTGACAACAGTTGACCACAGTTGACCACGGTTGACCAGAGTTGACCGGTTGACCAAAAAGTCAACTGTTGACTCAAATCGATCCCGATTGATTCCGTTTGACTTGCATTGACCCAGTTTGACCCAGTTAGACCTAATATGACTTAGTTTGACCCCGTACAACTAGTTGACGCGTCTTGATCTAGAATGACTTAACAGGATTCAAATTGATTTGATTTGATTTCCTAGATAGAGTATTGATACGTCTTGTTCTCTATAGGTCCTCGAGACGCTGCATTTGCTCCGGTTGACGTACTATATCATATTTCAGGCGAGTACATTCTCTGATACTTTTTCAATTTATAATGATTGTTATGATTCATGTAATTAGTGTGGATATGCTTGTTCTCGACACATTGGTCACACGGATTGATATTCATGGATCCCGACATGAGATGTTATTCCTCGTTATCTTGGTATATCTTGTGCAAGCCCCCTTGTAGTTCTTGTGCAGTATATGGACACCGATTCTCGAGAAGACTTGCTCCCTTCTCGTAGAATCCCGTGTCATAACGTGTCTTGCTTGGATCCACTCTACCAGTCGGGGACGGGGAGTACTAGTGTAGATGTGTGGTCATTACCCACCTTGTTTATTCTTGTAGACCTTGAATGCTACCAATCCTACACTCCACGTGGGATTGGCTGATCATAACCTTGTGCAGACCCAATCCGGCCACATGTTGTAGCTAGTATTCACACACCTAGATATATGATTCTTGATTTCTTGTACATGCCATGATTAGTTTACTTGCCTTGTTCTAGCTCTAGATTTATATCTTACCTTGCCATGATACTCACATGTACATTCCATGATTTTCTTGTGTATACTCTCTATTTACAGTCTTATAGCTTTTGTCATATCTTGTGAACTGTTGTTAGTAGATTGTACTCATTCCATCCTGACAGGATATGTTGAAAATATTACAGATGCAGACGAGGGAGACTATTCTACCTACTACGGTCCGGATGACGTAGTGGGCCTAGACCTGGAGACTTTGGTCTAGCAGGGCTTAGCTCCGCCTGGCGAGACCTTACCTATTACTTAGCTAGAGTAGGTCTTTGTACTGGACTTTGTCTCCAGCTACTTTTGAGACTGTTGTTATTATGGACTGTATTAGAGACTTGGACTTGTATATATTCTTTTTGATGGACTTGACAGGTTATATATTATTTTATCGTCTTGTTGTCTTTTCATTTCAGTCTTTACTTTGTTATCTTAGAGTCGTGATTGAGCACTCATATATATATTCATTGCTTGTCCTCCGTTCGGAGTTGACCATATTCTCGACAGGTTTTTGTTATATATATAAACTGTTTAGAAGTAGAAAAATCCACAGCGATCTACGCCAATTTTTCGGTGAGGGCTGGGCGTTGTCGCGTCACGTGCCCTTTTAGCGGGTGCGGGTCGCGACAACAGGCCTTACGATCGTGAAACCAAGTAATATCGATAATCGTAAATACAAGGGACAGTTCTTAGAACGTCTTCGATCGCCTAGAATAACTTAGCCTAACTTAATCGTGCAACAACTTGACGAGTAAGGACTGTGTCATATCTTGGACGATGGGACCGTACATGCTTTGTGAAGCATTTATGCGGGCGACGCTTATGACTCAGGCTAACTCTTAGCTTGTGGCGAAGACCAACTTTTTCTTCTTCCAAGCCATGGGACGAAGGACCGAGTGTCATTTTTAAAGTGCATCGTGCACCAACTCTAATCCGACCATTGGACCTTTCCATATTCTAACTCAATTCGACCTATCGAAATTATTCCCTTATCTATGTAGATTCGCCTCTTTTATTATCAAGCCTACTTGTGCAAGTTGAAAACATGCGATTTATTATGTGAAGGCTAAGATGAGGCGAGTTCACCGAAACTATCCCACCTGAACGAGGGGTCGCCTCGACCGAGCGATGTCTCTGAGCAAGCCGTTGCAAAGCTAAGTTCAAATGCCGTCGGCCTTTCGATTCCTCCGATTGACTAAGTGGGATGGGGAACTACATCATACACCACTCAGAAAAAGTTTTGTCCTTAAAACTAACTGAGTACTTACTCATCGACTTATCACCCGAATGTTCAACGACTCTTGCGTACATTTCTCCTATGCATTTCTCAAATCCGATCCACGCTCGTGCTACCCACAATCTTTTCTTAAAACTCATGATCTCAAAATTCTCGAAACTTTTTCATTCCTCAAGTCTCACTTGAATTCAACGTATCACTTAGTTGGATTGTGCACATATTTTAGGCGTCCCCAAAATACATACATTTTAGCCAAGCCTCGTGATAGCGAATTTTGCTATTATCACTCGTGTCGGATCGTACACATATTCAAGCGTCCCGGATATATATGCATTTCAACCGAGGCTCATGAGTGGTATTCTCATACTCTTGAATCATCCCATTCATCAACACCAACATCCAAACTAATCAATCCTCAAGATCATTTATATCGATGCTAACTCTCGCAACATGGACGTCTCGCCAAACCGCTAGTCCATCTCTCTAGGCTAAAGTTAATCCGTCAGTATTGGAATCATAGTTCCCAAATAACAATATCAATACTGACCCCATCCTAAGGTCAAACCAAAGTTGATAATACAGGATTTTCTACCGAAGCTTACATCACTTCAATTTCTAAACATCGAGCATTGATTCCCTACACACATCCAAATATTCTTTGTACGGGGTCTGAGTTATTTAGCAAAGCCATCCTACGATAACTCATGTTTCAACCAATTCTTCGATAAATCAATATCACTCGTTCATCAAGCCATTTCGTATAGTCTATCTCTTCGAACACGTTCGACATATTTCGTCTATCAATCCTTCTCAAGTCAAGTATGCTACGACACGATTCACCGCTAAACCATAATTCATATTTCATACTCCCTAAGTCATTTATCCCAATTCACGTAATCGATCACAATATCGTCTAGCTTGACGATATGTTGTGCCCCAATCTCATGCGAGTCCGATTATCTACGGTGGGCATGAATCACCATGCAACGCTCCCTCAAAATAATCATTCTCATCGGGACGTAACTCTTGTTCGAGTTCAGACTAATTCATTCTCTATGCGCGGATTGGACCTACTCAATTCTCAAGTTTATTTCATTCGTCAAATTATATGTTAGACCAATCCTCAAATTCACCTTCGCATCAAACCAACAAGTCGAAGCAATCCTAATTACCATGTTCTGATTTTCTGAGTTCGATAATTCCCGCGACATAAATCAACATGTTAGCGCTTACGCGGAATGATCGTCCCAAATTCGACGCGACACATATGCGAGGCTGGAGTTGTGCTCGCACAAGATAAGAATGTCGACGTTGTGGTTATCAACGAAACCATCAAGACACTTTTGTTTTCATCCAACATTCATTTCTATCAGAATCCTCAAGCATAACATCCATCAAACAACAATACTTTGCACGATCGTCATTCGCCGAGTCAGAGTACCCCTGAATTATCGTAAATTGATCTTTGATACGTCTCAATACCATCGACGATATATGTAACCTGACGATCTTCATTTGCAACGAATTTTGAGCATGCAAATGATGCTATCGTCCGACTGGATAATCTCCTCGATAATAAAGATCAAGTTTGATCTTTATCCCTCGAATCATTCACAACATCAATTTCCTCAAACCTAAATCGCGTATTGTTCATCCGTATATCTTAAGTCATCGAGCAACATATTTTTTAAATCACATCATTTCTTGCTAACTCAAATCATCTAGCAACATCCATCCCGATTCCTTAAAGTTATTTTTAAATATTTGAATCATTTCCAGGCACGCTATCTTTCGATCGTGCTAACTTTTCGTATACGATTCTTATCGATTTCCTCGATCGAGTCATCCATTCGTATACCTTAACTTTTTTTCGGTTCAGTTTCACCTACTCAATCATTTTTGCGTTTCATACTCGTGCAATCATCAATCCCGTGCATGTTCCGTGTGCGTCAATTTTTAGGTTGTTCGAATCAACTCGTCAAATCTCAAGACTACAACTTATTCAACGATACTCAATCTACGGCTTTGCATACACGCGACACCTGCTGATAGACTCATTGACACCCCTTATCCTCAATCAATCAATCGACATTTCTGAGGCTATCGTATACACCACTCAGGGATGAAGTCATTCAACAAATTATCAACTTATCATTCGATTCACAATCTATTTTCTCGAATTTCCGTCCAAATAATTCCTTAAATTTTAAGCACTCTCATCTATATCGCACCGACGTTATCGTCACTCGATAGTATCCCTATCGATAGTCATCCCACTTACTCAATCGATTCCAACTCATTGTCATCCGAGACAGATCGAATCTCGCACTCGACTCTTCTAAGGTCGACGCAACTTTGGTGTATATGTCCAGCCCGACTTAGCCAACCGTGCTTACGTGAACCATCTTTTTGTTTCTTGTCAAAAACTTTTCTCCTACATTTTGCAAATTATTTAGACTTATTGTATGGACATCCCGTGGGACATTTGAGAGAGAGCACATCAATAATATCAACTTGCAGAAGCGACACTTCAGAGTTTGTGGAAACAACCGAGTTAAAGAATTCAATCGATAGTCCAAGGACGTAAAGTCGTGCTCTGATACCATTATGTCACGTCCCGCTCCCGTAGGAGTGATCGTCCTTGCTAAGGCGTGTTGCCGCACGAGCCTAGATTTTGCTACTGCAAGGCAGGTTCCATAACGGTCGATTACAGCGGCTGCGACGGGGTTGTCGCACGGAAGTCCCAAGTAGAGACATTGATTTTGTCAGCAAAAATTTAGAACAAAACACAAGTCATTCAAAAGAGACTCTTTATTGATATTGAAACAAAGATTACATAGATGGGAACGAGGCCAAGATTACAATCTCTCTTGCTCACTCTTCTCACATTACAAGTCACTCAGCTCTCTCTCATCTTTCAATACAAGTCTTGAGCCAGCGGTTGCTACGGAAGGCGGCGTCCATACATTATGTCCCGTATAAGTCCAGACTCCAAGCGGCCGTATGCCTCGAATCGCCAAGGAACTCCATGCCGCGACGAATCCAAGCAAGCTCCGTGTCATGAGCTTCTACCTGTGCATGCACATAAAAAATGTGTGGGTATCAGTACTCAACTGTACTGGTAGAATGAGCTCCTCGTCCACGCATACAAAATCGATACGTTCATTTACTTTGTGCAACATAACACTTTTGATTGTCTTTCTACTCTTGTCTTAGGATCAGTTTTAGGACCGACGTCTTGGCCTAATTTGGGTCTCTAGACCATCCCGTGCTTGCAACAACAACGTCAACTCATACTTTGCCTCTAGACCCCTTCTCGTACCAACAACGTTAACCTATCAAGTCGTATTTTTCTTACGGTCAAAAATCAGAGATGTGACTACGCGATAGTACCCAATTTCCTTGTGACCGTGCTATAAGTCCATTGTGCCGTGCCTCGCAACTCAGTGTGACTTAACCATATCACCGTCTCGCGGCCCTTGCTACTTTAATCACCAACTGACCCAATCAAGACTGGTGGGCTAAGTGTCACTCGACCGACTTTGCCTTGCGGCATTTTTTTGACTTAAACTCAAGATGACTCAAATTCAATTTATACAAATTATATGCCGACAACTTAAGACTTGACGCTACATCTCGTGCCGAAGCACGGTGTCTACATTACAGACAAATCTTAGGCCCAAACATTGTCTTTCGATCGTACACGTATTCGACTCGACTCATTGATATAGTACACACAATACTTGACTCAAACCAAAGGCATACACGCAGATCATCGCCCATGCCGACTCATCTATATGAACTAATGTCTAGCGCCCAGCGCTATCCTGAACTATCATAGCTTATTAGACGGACGCCCCTTGCCAGCGCGAGTAGCGAGCTCCGCTGCAAGTCTCCGGCTAACCCGTGCGATCATCCAGTACTGCTAATCAAATCTCTATCGAAACAGTCCCGTTGGCCGCCTGGGTCGCCGTTCGAGAAACAATATCTCCCTTGTACAAGTTGTCCAATGACCATGCAAGATTCGACTCGAACTGACGTCTCACACAGTCATTCTACTTCTAGTGTTACCATCTCTTTCTGGGCCAAGTTCAATACTTCTCACATTTGAGACTGCCTCAACTACCCATACTCGCGAGCCTTCTTCCTTTTTGCCCTATTATTTCATTCAACTCAGAAACGACTATTCGAAAGCCCTTATTTTCAAACTCCAAATGAATCAACCGTGACCCGTGCCATAGAAATACTTAGTCCGTGACATCGTGCCTTAGAAATACTAAGTCCGTGACATCGTGCCTTAAACCAACTTGAACTCTATACGACACCACCGCCCAAGTCATAATCTATATGACAGGCCTTACGATCGTGAAACCAAGAAATATCTGTAATGACCCGCTCTGCCCTAGCGGAACGCCGATTCAAACGGCAAGTGCAACGACTCGAACGAGCCATCGACCCGAAGAGTTGGCATCGACCTGAAGAAGAATCGATGCAAGGCTTACATTGGCCCGTCAAGATGAATCCAGACTTAGACTTTCAAAGGCGCGCTCGGAGTATCGCTCGGCCGATATGAACATCGCTAAGGTGGGTGGCTCCGATGAACCCGTCTTTGCTTAGCCTAGACACATAACAATACGGACACTATCACTGAAATTGCTAGGTGATAACACCGTGCATGCTAATAAATGACTCAACGCACCTAGCTAAGGGAATAATCCCATCTTGTATGCTTGTATAGAATATGGAAAGGAACATAGAAAAATATAAGAACTCTCGCACCACGCTCCACGCTCGTGCTAAGGCACAGGCTTATATTCGAGTTCCCTATGCGTTCGACAATGAAACAATGAATGGATTACAACAATAAAACGGGAAGACTATCAACATAGTCGTTCCAAGTAGAGTATAGCAACATTGAAAGATTATGGGGCCGATGGGTCGCCAAGGCGACTCCCGTACGGGGAGTTGCATAATGTGTGAATGAAAGAATGAATGGATAAGTGAATGAATGAACCAACGAATGAAAGAATGAATACGTGAATGTATCAATGAACGAACAAACAAGTGAAAGAAAGAAAGAATGAATAAAAGATAAGAAGGAAAGGAATGGTTAGCGACAGGTATGACGGGCACGTGCAACGGGGCTCGCTACCCGCGCTGTACGGACGCCAACCTGGTCGATAACGCATTATATCTAAGGGTTAGCCTACGGCTCGGAGACAGCCGTTAAGTTAAATGACAAATAATACGAAATGGTCGTGGACAATCCCCTCGTATACGGAAGGTGGGAGATATAAGAGATTTCCAGCGGCACGGTCAAAGGGAGGACGTGGCCGGTCCGAACGGAAATCAAAATGGCTTGCGGGCTACCTGGGTGTGGACTTGGCCATCCAGGGGACGTAAGTGCAACAGTATTTTCAAGAGACTAACGGGGTGTGTGCCAGCCCGCACCCTACGTTGGTTGAGAAATACAACGGCTTGGATGTCCAAAATGGCTTGTGGTGCCAGCGACCGGTGCATATAGAGTTAAGTGGGCTTTGCTGGTGGCGATCCACGTACAAGTCCTTGCATTGAAATCAAAGTAGTCTAAAGTTAATTGAATGAAGCGCCTTATGTATAGGCTTGAAATGTAATGCACCAAATGATAACGAGTACTTCGTGCTAATGAACTTGAAAACATGCCTACGACGCGTTAAATTCTAAGGCAGGAACACGCCCTTGGCACTAAAATGTTTACGTGAATCATGTTAAGTTGAAATATATGAATTGTTGACTAACTTGGTTTACATTGAACAAGGAAGGCCGGACGGTAAGTCTGGGTAAGTCATGTATGTATTTCCATGCGACACTTAAAATTGGCAACACGAGATAGGCTATGAAATATGACATGAAATTGATCCTAAGACAAGATTAGAAAGACAATGAATGATAGAGATGCACAAAAGTAAATAGAACGTGTTTGGTAATGATAGCATTATGGACGAGCTAGTCTCCCCACCAGTGCATAACAATGTACTGATAATCCCACAGTCTGCTTGCAGGATGTAGGAGGCACCGGCGGGTGCGGAGCTTCCCTCGAACGTGCTAAGGCGCGGAGCTATCTCTCGAGCCTTGGAGCGTTGCAAGGAGCTGGAGTACCATATACAGGACATGATGTATTGGAACATCGCCATGAATTATTCCATCTTGTAAGCTACTTGGCACGCCTTTTATGTTTCAGAGAGAGAGAGAGAGCTTGAGCGACTTGTAATATCGGCCTAGCGCCGCTTGTAAACTTTTTGAATATCAATAAAGAGTTGAATTCGCTTTAATTTGTGTTCATTTACTTTCCGCTGCAAATGGGGACACTCTGTGCGACTCTGTGGCCTAGCTCAAATCGGCCGTTTCTGGACTTAGCCTTGCACGGGCGCAACCTAGGCCCGTGCGGCATCACGCCTTAGCGAGGACGATCGCACCTACGGGAGCGGGGCGTGACAGATTGGTATCAGAGCACGGCTTTACGTCCTTGGACTTCATTTCGATTTTCTCTGTTTTGAAAGCTCGTTGAAACAAAAGAAGTGTACGCTCTCTCTCGTTGTGCCTTGGGATGTTCCATACAATAAGTCTAATATTTTCAAAAGCTCATACAAGTACTCGGTTGAACGAGATCGATAGGCAAAGGCCTTTGTGCCAAACCGCGACGGATTCGAGTTGGATGGAACGCATGCTAAAAAGTTAGCAACGCAAGGCATGCTTGAATAACCTTACGCTGACAATAGCAAACGAGTATGCGAGACCGAAGTATAGTTCGAACGGGATGGTTATGCACGCAGCCTTTTGGCTAAGTTATGCGAAGTATCGTGCACCTAGACCTCCTGGTACGAACGAGTTTGCGAGCAAGACCGACTATCACTCGGACGAGAAAAAGCGAGCACGAGAGATGATTCTTAGACTTTGAGGAATGGACGAACGCGCGATTGAACACATCGATTGGGAGTCGAATGATCTTTTGAGGATTTGTAGAATGACTTGACTCCGAGTGATGTATGTGATAGCTTCGAAGAAGGAAAAGAGCGAGTGTCAGCAACTAATCGAGTGGCTCGAACCCTGAGTGGTGTATGGACGTTATAGAAATTGTTCGAGCGAGACTAAAGGATTTACGAATAGAACGAGTATGTCGGCAAGGCGATGCGATCGCGTAAAGCCTTAGTACGCGTCACGCTTAGTTGATCGTGACTTCGTGTGTCCCGAACGAGATGTCGTTCGGACAACTTGTGAATGAGCAACGCGTGTTAGAAAACGATTTGAAACGACAAATAAAAGTGAATGTCTTGGTCGAGGAAGCTCGAGGATTGCACATACGATTTCGGATTGATTCAAATGAATTGTGACTTGAGTTTGAACAACGATCTTGAAACTAGCTTGAGGAATAGCAGTTGAACTTGATCTTGAATATTAAATAAAATTATGGAATATCCAACTCGGACAACAGCATCAACGTACGACTCGAAATCGGTTGCAAAGAAAGATCGTCAGGTTACGCATATCGTCGATGGTATTAAGACGTATCAAAGATCGATATGCGATAACTCGGGGGTACTCTGACTCGGCGATTGACGATCGTGCAAATGTCATTGTTCCGTTGGATGATATATTTGGGATGTTAAAGATGTGTCGAGGGAAAGATAGATTTGGCTCGAGGATTTTCTAGTTGAACGCATGACGGTCAGCCTATCGAATTGATTTTGCTTGGATGAAAATGTGAATGCTTGGATTTGCTTCATTGACAACCACAACGTTGACATTCTTGTCTTATGCGAGCGCAACTCCAGCCTCGCACATGCGTCGCGTCGGATTATGACGATCACTCCGCATGAGCGCTGATATGGTGATTCATACAGCGGGAGTGATGGAACTTGGATGGCGTGGCAATCTGATTGCTTCGACTTGTGGTTTGACGCGAAGGTGGACTCGAGAATGAATTTGTGTGCTTGAAGAATTGAACTTGAGGATTGAGTAGGTCCAATCCGCGTATCGAGAATAGGTTTGTCTAAAACTCAAATAAGAGTTACGCCCCGATGAGAATGATTATTCCGCGGAAGCGTTGCATGGTGATTCATGAACCGCCGTGGATAATCGGACTCGCGTGAGATTGGAGCGCAATGTATTGTCGAGCTGGACGACCTTGTGATCGAATACATGAATTGGTTAGAACTGGTGATTGAACGAAATTGAATATGTACAATGTAAGTCTTGATGCGAATTAGGTGATCATGCTCGATGTTTAGAAATCTGAGTGACGCGAGCTTGGGTAGAAACTCCGGTACAAACGAACAAATGGTTTGACCATAGGATTTGGGCCGAGCTTCGTGCAGCGGCCTTGCACGATAAGCCACGAACTTGAGTTGTAACTATGACCCTGTGAGATGACCTAGCGGATAGGCGGACGACCCTATGTCGAGTGATTGAACTTGTGCGATTGACCTTACAGTATCGTCTGGACGGACGATAGACTTGGACAGCAATACTTAGAGTTGGACGGGGAACTGGGAGTGTGCGTGAACGACAATGAGATTGGCCCCAAACGAAAGAAATGATAGGAATGGATGATGCGCAAGTAAAGTTGGGATAACGAATTGAATCATTGATCGGAAGTTACTCAGACTTGGTCGACCCCGCTAAGAAGAAATCATACTGATTTCGTGGACAAGAACGCTTGAGAAGCGAATCGATAATCTCGATGACCGAGATAGACGATATGTGATACACACATGTGTTCGGTTTTAAATCAAATTTAGCAAAACGATCGGCAAATCGAAACTATCACGAGTAGCTTGTCCGACTTCGCTAATCGCTAAGCTTGGTTGAAATGTACGTATTCGGGGGACGCCTTGAATGCGTGTACGATCCAAACTCAGCGATATGATGAACTCGAATGCTGCTGCAAGTGGGTGTTGCGATGCACATGAACAAACGAGAGAGTTTGCCTCAGCCTACGACTCTCGTGTTTGAGAATTACAACGCTCCTCGTGCGACCGTTTCAGTCCCATGATATGTCAAAATAGCAACCAAGTCGAAGAAATACGACGATTGAATAAGTGCCATCAAAATCTAAAGTTGAATAAAAAGTCATTCAATAAAATCGACCAAACGTACGCGACACGGAACTTAGAAAGGTATCGAGTATGGTTCGATGCCATCGAACGATAGAGCCGTTCGATAGTATTGTCTAAGAAACACGACGACACGAGTTAAGAAATGGTAGGATGACCTGCACTCAGAAAGTATTCGAGGACGAGACTTGTTTTGAGTGGTGTATTATGTAATAACCCGCTCCGCCCTAGCGGAACGCCGATTCAAACGGCAAGTGCAACGACTCGAACGAGCCGTCGACCCGAAGAGTTGGCATCGACCTGAAGAAGAATCGATGCAAGGCTTACATTGGCCCGTCAAGATGAATCCAGACTTAGACTTTCTAAGGCGCGCTCAGAGTATCGCTCGGCCGATGCGAACATCGCTAAGGTGGGTGGCTCCGATGAACCCGTCTTTGCTTAGCCTAGACACATAACAATACGGACACTATCACTGAAATCACTAGGCGATAACACTGTGCATGCTAATAAATGACTCAACGCACCTAGCTAAGGGAATAATCCTATCTTGTATGCTTGTATAGAATATGGAAAGGAACATAGAAAAATGTGAGAACTCTCGCACCGCGCTCCACGCTCGTGCTAAGGCACAAGCTTATATTCGAGTTCCCTATGCGTTCGACAATGAAACAATGAATGGATTACAACAATAAAACGAGAAAACTATCAACATAGTCGTTCCAAGTAGAGTATAGCAACATTGAAAGATTATGGGGCCGATGGGTCGCCAAGGCGACTCCCGCACGGGAAGTTGCATAATGTGTGAACGAAAGAATGAATGGATAAGTGAATGAATGAACCAACGAATGAAAGAATGAATACGTGAATGTATCAATGAACGAACAAACAAGTGAAAGAAAGAAAGAATGAATAAAAGATAAGAAGGAAAGGAATGGTTAGCGACAGGTATGACGGGCACGTGCAACGGGGCTCGCTACCCGCGCTGTACGGACGCCAACCTGGTCGATAACGCATTATGGCTAAGGGTTAGCCTACGGCTCGGAGACAGCCGTTAAGTTAAATGACAAATAATACGAAATGGTCGTAGACAATCCCCTCGTATACGGAAGGTGGGAGATATAAGGGATTTCCAGCGGTACGGTCAAAGGGAGGACGTGGCCGGTCCGGACGAAAATCAAAATGGCTTACGGGCTGCCTGGGTGTGGACTTGGCCATCCAGGGGACGTAAGTGTAGCAGTATTTTCAAGAGACTAACGGGGTGTGTGCCAGTCCGTACCCTACGTTGGTTGAGAAATACAACGGCTTGGATGTCCAAAATGGCTTGTGGTGCCAGCGACCGGTGCATATAGAGTTAAGTGGGCTTTGTTGGTGGCGATCCACGTGCAAGTCCTTGCATTGAAATCAAAGTAGTCTAAAGTTAATTGAATGAAGTGCCTTATGTATAGGCTTGAAATGTAATGCACCAAATGATAAGGAGTACTTCATGCTAATGAACTTGAAAACATGCCTACGACGTATTAAAATCTAAGGCAGGAACACGCCCTTGGCACTAAAATGTTTACGTGAATCATGTTAAGTTGAAATATATGAATTGTTGATAACTTGGTTTACATTGAACGGGGAAGGCCGGACGGTAAGTATGGGTAAGTCATGTATGTATTTCCATGCGACACTTGAAATTGGCAACACGAGATAGGCTATAAAATATGACATGAAATTGATCCTAAGGCAAGATTAGAAAGACAATGAATGATAGAGATGCACAAAAGTAAATAGAACGTGTTTGGTAATGATAGCATTATGGGCGAGCTAGCCTCCCCACCAGTGCATAACAATGTACTGATAATCCCACAGTCTGCTTGCAGGATGCAGGAGACGCCGACGGGTGCGGAGCTTCCCTCGAACGTGCTAAGGCACGGAGCTATCTCTCGAGCCTTGGAGCGTTGCAAGGAGCTGGAGCACCATATACAGGACATGATGTATTGGAACATCGCCATGAATCATTCCATCTTGTAAGCCACTTGGCACGCCTTTTATGTTTCAAAGAGAGAGAGAGCTTGAGCGACTTGTAATATCGGCCTAGCGCCGCTTGTAAACTTTTTGAATATCAATAAAGAGTTGAATTCGCTTCAATTTGTGTTCATTTACTTTCCGCTGCAAATAGGGACACTCTGTGCGACTCTGTGGCCTAGCTCAAATTGGCCGTTTCTGGACTTAGCCTTGCACGGGCACAACCTAGCCCGTGTGGCATCACGCCTTAGCGAGGACGATCGCTCCTACGGGAGCGGGGCGTGACAATATCGACAACCGTAGAAAACAAGGAACAGTTCTTAGAACGTCTTCGATCGCCTAGAATCACTTAGCCTAACTTAATCGTGCAACAACTTGACGAGCAAGGACCGCATCAAGCCTTGGACGATGGGACCGTGCATGCTTTATGAAGCATTTATGCGGGCGATGCCTATGACTTAGGCTAACTCTTACCTTGTGGCGAAGTCCAACTTTTTCTTCTCCCAACCTACGGGACGAAGGACCGAGTGTTATTTTCAAAGCGTGCCGTGTACCAACTCTAAGCCGACCATTGGACCTTTCCATATTCTAACTCAATTCGACCCGTCGAAATTATTTTCTTATCTATGTGGATTCGTCTCTTTTATTATCAAGCCTACTTGTGCAAGTTGAAAATATGCGATTTATTATGTGAAGGCTAAGATGAGGCGAGTTCATCGAAACTACCTGTCACAACCCGCACCCTAGAGTAAGGGCACGAGAAGTGGGTACGTCCAGCCTATACCGCAGTGTCGGCGGTAGAACGCTGTCCTAGGTCAAACATCTAATAATATAAAAGTACCTGTACAGTATATACTTTCCGAATGGAGGTGACATAACAGAATACAATCTCAATCACATCTAGGGTAGAAGAATGAAAGACAGATAGATAGATAGTAACTCAAGAGAACAGTATCATAGATGAAATAAGTCCAAGTGTCTAGGATAACATAACATCCAGAATGTCAACCCAAAATACAATATAAGTCTAAGAGTCTATACATCTCAACATCTCAAAATACAACTCAGAATGTGAGACAAAATGATAATATGACTGACTAGCTAAACTAGCCTAGACTACTGGGGCAACATCCTCAGCTGCAGGTGGATCCTGCTGAGGGTCCACAACATAAGTGTCATCTAGTCCTGCTCCATAATAGGTAGACACCAGGGCCTCATCCTCATCCTCTGTAATATTTTCAACAGGTCCAGTCAGGACAGGAACGAGCACAATACATCTCACGCAGTGCATAGTATGATAGGAAATATAAAGCATGCAATAGAGTAAAATACAGGAACTGCTGAAAGAAGATACATGTAGTAAAAGAGATAACTGTAATGAAATATCTACTATAATAGAGAACTAGCAGTGACTAGTGAGTCAGAGTAAAAATATAAACATGTGAATGGCATAGGAGATTCATGACTACAGCTAAGAGTGATTCATGACTACAGCTACTGGGGTAATATCCATATGACTATTTCTACTCCCCCATCCCCAATCAATACACAAGGATTCGTTCAAGTTATGTTAAGATTCGTGATAAGCCCATAAATGGGTGATTCATGAGAGGTTCTGTGAACATGAGAGTACATGAGTCACAAGCGATTCGTGAATCTATGAAAGCATAGAGATACATGATGATTCGTAAAAAGCACAAACATGCTGTATCTGATACTCCCGAGGGGGATAACATCTCATGAAAAGATTCATATAGTACCAATCCGTGATAACAATCGTGTCAGCAGCAAGTAAAGTAATCTAGAGCAAGAATATAAATCCTGACAAGTATGAAACGGTCAGAGAATGTACTCGCCTGATAACTGAATGTCTGAAGAGGATGTACTGCCTGAGGAGAGGTGTATGGCTCCTAATCAGAGCAATACAAGTCACAATGTATCCACAATGGTAAAAATAGAGTATACAATGCATACTACATGATTCTAGGTCAATCTGGTCAAAAGTTAACTCTTGGTCAACTCAACAGTCAAACTAGTCAAAGTTAGGTCAAACATGGTCAGACTAGTTAGGATTTAGTCAAACTAGTCATTCTAGGTTAATTCAAGTTCAATCTAGGTCAACTAGGTCAAGTTTGACCTAAGGTTGACTTTGGTCAACTCTAGTCAAACAAGGGTCAACTAGTTAGGTCATGGGTCATTAGGTCAATTAGGGTTAGCCCCTAATGGCCATAGGCTAGTAACTTAGGCCATAGGCTAATTTCTTATAGGTTTCCATATAAACATATATCTAGAAAGTCACATATATATACATATCTATATATATATAGATATACACAAGTCAATCTACTACATATATATATATATCAATATATGTATACACTATATATAATACAAAATCACACACACATATATATATAATGATACTTATATATATAATAACATATATACATATATAGATAGTGCGAGAGGGAATAATGAGAGAGAGAGAGAGATTAGTGTAATAGAGTGAGAGAGAGAGAGAGAGAGATACTGCTAAGGGGCATGGTGTATGTGTTCACAGAGAACAGGGGAGGGGGTGTTCCAGATTTCTGGAACCAGAAACCAACACACACACACCACACGGATACACACACACACACACACCTATATATACATATATGTATATACACATGTACACACATGTATATACCCCTCAATTCCTCCTACACACACACATATATACACTACGCATATATATACTGAAAACATACAATTATTGTAGGATCGTTGAGCACTTCTAGAGGGGGGTGAATAGAGTGCGTGTGTGCAGCGGAAATAAAATCACCAATTAAAAATTAAACTATGGCAATGATGTAAGAGCAGTAAATAAAGATAGAAGAATCAAACTCAGTAACACAGCGATGTATACTGGTATCCCTCTGAGAGGACTAATCCAGTCTCGAGTACTCTTGCTCGATGTTAATCCACTAAAGGCACAAGCTTTAACTGAGTGCTTGCAACTCTTACACCACCGTGCTTGTTGACGAGTGCACGACCAACTCCAACACACACCGTGCTTGGTGACGAGCGCACGACCAGCTCCACAACGAGAATTTGTTGTTGAAACTTGACGACCTCTTTACAACTCTGAATAACCAAAAGACTTCTAAATCAAATCTGATAGTACTGGCTTTTGGCTAAGAGAAGTATAGGTGAGATTTGAAATTTTTAGATCACTAGAAAACACTTGAGATGAATAGAGAAGAGAGTGAAGAATGAATTGATGTTTTGAAATGAAAAGTTCTTCTCTATTTATAGGTGTTTTCACCAACCGAACTCGGACAGAACTCGGACAGAGTTCGGATGCAAATATCTCGCAAAATAGACGTTGCTCGCAGATTTGGAGGCAACTGAAGTTTGAATACAAACTGACCGAACTCGGTCAGAGTTCGGGCCGAACTCGGGCCGAACTCGGCTTGGAGTTCTGTCAGGAGATATAATAAAATTCTTTTGTGTAAAAACAGTTTACAAACATGTTTTTGGTAATTTGTAAAATCATTTGAAAAGGAATATTTTCGAAATACATTTTTGAAATATTTGTAATCGAAAATATGAAGGGTAAAAATAGGTTTAGAGAAGGAGAATAATTTTAACCCTAAGCCAGTAATACCATACTTGATTTTACAAGGAAATTCCTAGACTCAATAAAGTGTAAAAATACAGAATAAAAGTAGAAAAGAGTCTTCAGAATTTTTGATGACTTTGACGCTTGGATTTATGCAGTACATCGTCCGTTGAATAAGATTTCATGTATCCTGAAATAGTTAGCAGCATTTTCTATATTTTGTGTATGGACTAAAGTATAAGTTGATTATCGAAATCGGGTGTGACCATGGAATGGGCCAACAATCTCCCCCATTTTGATAATTGACAAACTTGAGTCTATACCAAAATATATTTATAAAAAATAAAACAACATATCAAAATACCTGAAAAAAATTTGTTCTAGCCTTGCATTTGCATTTTGTGATATTTTTGTATACTCATTTTCTCCCCCTTTGTCAAGTAGTAAAATGAATCGGCTCCCCCATAAATCATGAAGCCAACAATAGAAAAGACAAGACAAAGTGAAAGAAAAAATAGTAATCACAGCATAGATAAGTGAAATGCAATAAACTGAAATATCATAAATTTTCCACTAGAAAGTCAACTAGTACAACTGATAAATGGCTAACTGAAAGAGTTTAGACATGAAAGTAAAAAGTACTACATGAACAGCATCAAAACTAAACAAAACTAAATCCACTATCCTATGGCTGAATCCACATCACATCTCTGCGTCGTCTGCACCGGGAGGATCATGAGGGAAATAGGCAGTGGTCGGGTCGAAGTACTGAAAAGTAGTTTCATCAGTAAAACGAGGACCAGGGAAAGCAGGATGTGGAAGGATAGTGAGTGGATGAACTGGATCATGCACCAGGCTGTAATGGAGATCGACAATGCTGTTTCTCAGCACCTGGGCCTGAGAAATATGCCGGAACTCGGAGTCTTGATAACGTTGCGTGGATACGGCAACGAAATCATCAAACCGCTGGTAGAATGCCTGATCGAGTCCAGGGGCAGGGGCCGGAGCAGGAGGAGCATCTGCTGGAGGGGCCTCAGCATCAGCTACTGGGTCAGCAGGAGCAGCACCGGGAGGTTGAGGAAACCGACGAGAGCGGTCAACTCAACAGGTGGAGAAGAAATAGCACACGTTTCAAGATCAATCTCGAAACGGCGAAAAATACTCGCAAGGTGCATAGGAAAAACAAGGTTCCTACCTGCATTCTTGCAGTTGAGCATCCAAGACATCATGGTTTTTGGAATGGAGAAAGGAATTCCAAAATGAATGTGATACATAGCAGAGAGTTCCAAAAATGTGACCTCATCGGTAGAGCCTTTCTTCGGAAGAAGGGCCGAGAAAATCATACGATGAAGTTCGTAAAAATTCTGGTTAAGATGTCTAGAAAATATTCTCCGAGGAGGAGGAGTAGGGTGACAAATCAATTCCCTAAAAGAAGCTAAAGTGACA